>OY282596.1:21524819-22154273 GCA_958298965.1 Chrysolina haemoptera | reverse complement strand
AAATGATTCAAGTCCGGGTATTCTTGAAGAAACTTGAGTTTTCTATTCAAATATTGCTGAGAATCACTGGGCAAAATTAAGTCGTTTGCCAATGCAAGCATTATAAGACTCACTTTGTTATCTAATCCCTTAGAATAAAAAAAACTCTTCAATATTATTAAGAAATATAGAAAAAAAGTAAAGGGCTGAGGGATTCACCCTGTAAGACTCCTTCAGCAAAATCATATGGTTTGGTAGTGGAGTCAGCCGTTTTTATACACATTGTTGCGTTATCATACATATATTTTATTATTCGAATTAATTTTTCAGGCCATAGTTGATCGAGTCATATGCTTGTTTAAAATCTACAAACGCAACATATACTTTCCGAGCCTCGAGTCTCAAATGGATTTAAATCAACGAATTGAGGATAAAAATATTATCAAGACAGCCACGTTTCTGACGCAATCCTAAACACTCCAAAAGAATATTGTTGACTTCCAAAAAAGTGGAAATTCTTTGGAGTAAAATCAATGTGAACAGTTTGGCACAGCAATTAACAAGGGCGATTCCCCTATAGTTTTCGGGATTTTGTTTTGAGCCCTTTTTATGTAACATTGATAATGTTACATCTGACCAATTTACTCTAGTTGCTCCTAAGGGTGAAGCTGGTTTTCGAGGTTCTCCTGTATGAATTTTCTCAGCTCAGTTTTGAAAATTGTTCTTTTCTTCACTAGGTACTCTAAGGTCGGTTGGGATAAAGTTAAAGAATTTTGGACCGTAGTACATAAATTATTTTTTTTTGAGAAATGAAGAATGACATTAAAATAATAAGTGATATGCCATTTTGAGCGTATAATCATATATTTTTTATTTGTTGCTCGAATAAATAAAATGTGTCCATTCTGACGGTTAAAATTTTTCTATTTATTTGATGAACGTTTTTATAAATTAGAGAATTTGAAACCACTTGCAGCTGGTAATTTGTTTTAGCTTTGGTTCATTTCAAGTAATACACGGTACGTTTACGATGTAAATTTTTGATTGGGTCTATTAGTTGTTTCATGATTTATCTTTTTCATATAGTAGTTATCTTTACCTATTTGTCCTGTCAGATATAATTCAATAACCGTCGTGTTATTAGCCAGGGGATTAGTGGTTTTCTGACTGTATCTGCCACAATAAGCCTACGTCGTAGGTGCCTATGGGAGTGAAAATGGTAAAATATCGTTCAGCAACGCATATGGTCATTAAACGATCTCCCAAAATAACTCTGAGCTTTGTGTTCAGATATCTGACTGAATCTATCAGCCCGGAGAATCGGAGTGCTTCTTGATCTGCTCACGAGGTGAGCGTGAGACCAGAGTGACCAAATAGACGAAGTGCTGTTCGGACGAGGAATAGATGACCTCAAGGCTGTTTGTGGTTATCAACTCAAAAACCTCGAAATTAGTCTTTCGGTGGTCCACATGTCCGAATTCTGTAATTTGCACAAGTATCTGTCAGATATAATTCAATATCCTTCGTGGTATTAGCAAGGTGAGTAGTTGTTTTCTATCAGGTATTTGCCACAATAAGTCCACGGTGTAGGTGTATATGGAAGTAAAAAAGAGTTAAACATCGGTCGGCAAAGACTATCGTTATTTGTTCTTATTTTTACAATTTTTTACAATTCATAATTTTTATACAATATTGTGAGTAATGTGTTGTCTAAGATGGTAAAGAATTTGACCTAAAACGAGCATTGGTGCATATCAGAAATAAGTACGCCTTTGCCAAAATGCATCTAAAATCTATTATTATTATTATTATTATTATATAGGTTCAAGTGAACTAGCTGGGGCTAAGCATAAGAGAATTAATCACCTGCTCATACGGTGCGGTTTTTTATAGTCCCCCCCCTGTTAACTCCTGATCGGTTCAACGTAGAAACATGAATAAAAAACCGTTTCGAGGGTTTCACTAATACTACTTTTTAAATGAAAAAAAGGTGATTGCTCAAAAGGGGGCGCGGAGGGGCCCATCAACTCAAAAATTTTAAATGGCATGGGGTCAAGTGGCACATCGTTGAAAAGATAATTCCATTGTCTCTACAATCATCTAAATATTTTTTAATTTTGTTAATAATTTTTTTCCCAATTTCGATTTCTATGCTATTCGAAATTTTTAAGTTAATGTGCCCCCAGTGCCATCTGTCGAGTAATTGCAATATTTATTCTCTCAAAAGTAGTACCGGTAATACCTTTCAAATAATTTTTGGTTGCATTGTTCCACATCAAACCGTTCAAATTTATCGCGATATGAGTAGTCTTCAGATCCGCATTTATATTTGATATTTCGAATTTGAATTGCAAAAAAAATATTAACGAAATTAAAAAAATAGATAGAATAGATGGTTGTAAAGAAAGCACTTGCCTGACCCCTGTGGCCAGTCAAAAGCTTACTCTGCCTTTTATTAGATTTATATTTATTATTATTAGTATCATTATAAAGAGATTGAAATTTTCTTTTCGACGATGTGCCACTTGACCCCCCATGCTATTTAAAAAAATTGAATTGATGGCCTCCCCTGCGCACCCTGTTGAGCAATTACCATATTTTTTATTTCAAAAAGTAGTATTGGTGAAACCCTCGAAACGGTTTTTTATTTATGTTTCTACGTTGAACCGTTCAAAAGTTAACAGGGGGGGGACTATTAAAAGCCGCACTGTATAACTTGCCTTCGACAGGGCCTCATCTGGGTACAATGACCGGACAATAATGATAATGTTCAATTTATAGCAGATTTTTTTAATAACATTGGAAAACACACATACTTATTATTAGAGACATCAGCTACAATTTAATAAGGTAAATAATGAGGATACCCTTGATTACGTTTCGAAAAAACGTTGTTGTGTAAATCAAAGACAAACAGAACCCAATATACTATTGGATTATATACCATATTGAAGTAGTTTAAGGTCTGTGATTGAATTGAATTGATAAACGAGTTTATGGCATAGCAGACGAGAAGATAAAATTAGATCTGAAATAAAAAAAATGGATCAACTGGGATTCGAACCCGGGATCTCATAGTTTCCGGCAATGTGCGTTAGACCGCTACGCTATTGATCCTATTGCAAAACCCAGTGGTTCACATTTCAAATTCAGCTTTGTGTTAGTATGATATGATGATGAGGGTTGAATGAAAAGATGAACACATTCTCGCATGCACACCCAGTGAAATTCTATTGATGTATCAGCTGGTGTCAATCACACACAGGATTATCGACCGACTTCATATTTTGAATTACAAGTGTGTATGACTCAGCCAAGTATATACAGTGTGTCCCAGCTAAAACTTGTCACCCCCCTAATATCCGAACTGATGAAAAAAATTGAAAATCGCTCAGACCCGTCGATTTTTATTTCAAGGGGGAACACTTTCACCAAATACACCATCATTGTGTTGTCAACCCCCTCAACCCCAGCACCCCCTACTTCAGAATTTTCAATGGGACTACTATACTTGTGATACATCATTTTGAAGGGAATTCAATCCCAAATACATCGGTGTACTGAAATTGAGGATCGATCAAGTTTTGTTGAAGTTTTAATGAAAACTAAGTTTTATCAAGATATTTTTATTTTTCATCACCTAAAATGTTATCATCGTAAGAAAGGTCCACTGTGGGTATGCCACTGTATTGAAAAATAATATGGCGTCAGAAATAATAGTTTAAAAGGTGAGACAGACGTTTTTATGAAAAAAAAATTGTCCTCATGTGTTTTTGTATACGCATATCTTTGTTTACGCCTTGGTAATTGATGTATTCGAGTCACTTCATTCAACAATTTGAAAACATTCGAAAATGGTTTATACTGTACAAGAGAGAATATCCATTGTAGCTGCGTATTTTGAAAATGGACGATGTGCTAGAGCTACGGCTCGAATTTTCAATGAAATTCATCCAGAAAAAACCACATCATATCAGTACGTCCTTCAATTGATGAATAAGTTCTTGGAGTCGGGATCAGTGCTGAATAAAAAACATGAACGAGAGAAGCCTATGAGAAATGAAGGGGTCGCTGTTGCAGTTGTAGGACATGCAGTGATGGACAACATTCAATCTTTAAGACAACTTGAGACTATTTCTGGAGTTTCTAAAAGCAGCGTACATCGAATTCTGAAAGAAGCAAAATTCCATCCTTATAAAATGCAGAATGTACAAGAATTAAATGAAGATGATCCTGACAGACGTACAGAGTTTTGTGAAATCATGAGTCAATTATTGATTGGTGATAATAATTACCTCTACAATGTGTGCTTTTCTGACGAATCTTCTTTTTATTTAAATGAACATGTGAACAGGCACAACTGCAGATACTGGAGTGACGTGAATCCCCATTGGTACAGGGAAACTCATTCACAAACTCCCCAGAAATTGAATGTTTGGGCTGGTATTCTGGGAGACCATATTGTAGGTCCATATTTTATTGATGGTAACCTCAACGGACAAACGTATCTTGAACTTCTTGATACAACTGTGAACTCCAGAATCACTCAGTTACTTGAAGACGATGATAGGTTACTTGAAGGTCAGCTCACCTTTCAACAAGATGGAGCTCCTCCACATTTTGTTGCACCTGTACGTCAATTTTTAGATGACAATTTCACAGGGAGATGGATTGGAAGGCGAGGACCAATAGAATGGCCGGCTAGATCTCCTGATTTATCACCATTAGACTTCTTTTTATGGGGTCATTTGAAATCCAAAGTTTATATTACACAGCCAGCTTCTCTTGATGATCTACGCAGGAGAATTGTTGTGGAGTGTCGTGCAGTGACTCCAGAAATGTTGAGTAATGTGCGAAGACATTTCGAAAATCGCTTATACTTCTGTATGGAACTGAATGGTTCACATTTTGAACCTTTCTTACGATGATAACATTTTAGGTGATGAAAAATAAAAATATCTTGATAAAACTTAGTTTTCATTAAAACTTCAACAACACTTGATCGATCCTCAATTTCAGTACACCGATGTATTTGGGATTGAATTCCCTTCAAAATGATGTATCACAAGTATAGTAGTCCCATTGAAAATTCTGAAGTAGGGGGTGCTGGGGTTGAGGGGGTTGACAACACAATGATGGTGTATTTGGTGAAAGTGTTCCCCCTTGAAATAAAAATCGACGGGTCTGAGCGATTTTCAATTTTTTTCATGAGTTCGGATATTAGGGGGGTGACAAGTTTTAGCTGGGACACACTGTATATAAATACTGAAGTAGTTTTACGTCTGTAGTTGATCTAAAATGAGTTTATGGCATAGCAGACGGGACGATGAAAACTAGAACTGAATTTTTAAAAAAATGTGAATCGACCGGGATTCGAACCCGGAATTTCACGATTCCGGCTATGTTCGATTCACATTTCAAATTTGAATTTGAAGTCTGAATAGCCCGTTTTTGAAATAATAGTATCAATAGCGTAGCGGTCTGATGCACATTGACGGAATCACGGGTTTGATCCCGGTTCATCCACATTTTTAAAATTCAGTTTTGATTTTCATCTTCCAGACTGCTATGCCATAAACTCATTTTAGAATTATCTACAATTAAAAAAATCCCTTTTTCAGTAGGACCCCCGGTGAGTGAAAATCATCGCGTCTGAGGGGCAATTTTTATGTTTGGTTCAAAATTTTTAATTGAAAACAATATCTTAGCGCCATGTGACGCGGCGCTTTCCTATTTTCTCTCACCCCTGCGCCACAAATTACCATTTTTTGCCACCTTTATGATACCCGACTGCCAAACCTAACTATGAATTTGAAGGCATTTGACCTTGAACGAAAACATATTTCGCCTGTGGCGCTTTTCTATTTACTGTCACCCCTACGCCACGAATTACCCCCCTCGTGAATCAAAGCTGTATACGCGCCTGCATGCTCCAACCTAACAATAATCGCTCTAGAACGCATACGTTCAAAGCGAAGTCAGATCAGTTTCTAGCACTGTTCAAAGGTCAACCACCCATAAGCAATATGCCGGAAGACACTACAACAAGCTATATGAAAATTTGGAAAACGAACCTGTCATAAGAATGCCATCAGATAACATACTTTCCATATATAGTTTCGATAAAAGTTTTTAGACAAAAATAACGGACAGGATGTGTGGAAGGAGAACCTCCTATGAACGCGTAAATCTCTGTCTACACGTATAACTCTGATTAAGAAGGTTCAGGGGCTGATAGCTAAGGAGCCTAGCTAAATACAATAATCTCACTGAGATTAGGGAAATATGCGACAATATTTCAAGAAGGAATCGTTGCAATACACATTGCACGAAGAATTAAATAACGTAAGAGTCTACTAAACAAATCCATTGTCATTTATTCCGATAGCCAAGTGGCAATAAAAGCAATCCGCTAACTGCAAGGTAATTCAGAACTTGTTTGGGACAGCCTGGAACCCCTTAACGGACTAGTCATAGCACGGTAAACGGTGAAAATACTCCCGGAAAAAATAACCCGCAAAAAAAACCTGGAAAAAAACCCGACAAAAATAACCAGAAAAAAAAAACGTATAAAACCCCCCAGGAAATAGTTTCTCCTTTTTCCTAGTCCTAGTCCTAGTTCGTTTTTTTTGGGTGATTTATTTTCGTTTCATTTTCCGTAATTCTTGTCATTTCTTTTCCTAGATTCTCGTCGAATAGGCTAGCGTGAAACCAGAGTTACCAAATAGACGGAATTACCCGATGAAACTGCATAACCAGGATACCTTCAATGCCCTGGAATGGCAAAATTCATGTCTCTCTACCCGACGGTGGAGGGCCTGGAGCAGGAAAGAGGAGAAGCGTGGCCACGGCCTGGTGGTGGGGATGTACACCAAGTCTGTCACTAGTATCTTCGGAGCCACCAAGGCGGTGATTAGCTGGGACTCTTCTGCCTCTGCTGCGGACCCCCCAGCTGAGGGCCCCAAGAACCAACCGATGGGGACGATAGTTTCTGTCAAAAATTAGTCGAGACCTGCTGAAGTAAATGAAAGACAACTTCCGGCGGAGAGGAGTTCCGAAACGAAAACCTCTTTGGACTCGGAAGACGAAACGAAAACCTCTTTGAACTCGGAGGACGAGACCCTGGCGGATCTTGGACAGGATCTGGTGAGGAACGAGTAGGCGAGGACAAGAGAGAGAGTTTCGGCGGCCTCAGACAAACAGAGGGACAGGGAGACTAGGCTACCAAATGAAGGTCTCTCCTTCCGGCTCCTCCGAGCCTCCGAGACTTCTGCAAGCCAACATCCAACAGGGAAAGGCCTCTACGGCCCTTGTTTGCAGAAGGCTTAGGGAACTCGATATAAACATATCTCTCATACAAGAACCGTGGGCTCATCAAGGCAATATAAGAGGTATGGGCCAAACCGGAAGTTCTCTATATTACTGCACCTCAGAAGCAAGGCCCAAGGCATGCATTCATGCAATAGTTTTAGACGCCATTCTGCTAACGGGATTCTCCCAAAGTAATCTAGTAGCGGTGGAGATTAAGGAGGTGATGGTGCAAAGGAAAATACACGCGAAGTCATTTCCCATGTGGGACGGAAAACCCTCTACAAGACGTGGTATCACTGATTGGGTACTGCAAAGAGCTAGGACTGCCCCTCCTGTTGAGTTGCGACTCTAACTCCCTCCACACATTGTGGGGGAACCGCGACGAGAACCCAAGGGGTAGGGCACTCTTCGAATTCATGAGTTTCAGTTACCTGGAAATTATCAATAGATAATCAGTGTCGACTTATTTCACACCCCTGGCTCGAATAATCGTCGATCTCACGTTATGTTCTTCGGAACTGTCGGGGAGCGTCAACGACTGGCATGTGTCAGTTGAAGAACCCAGATCCACCCGATGGAACCTCTGTGAGGAGGAACTGAAGGAAAGGCTTGGGATCATGCCTACACGTTATGGATCGGATGCAGAAATTGAGACGTTTACAGATTGTCTCAATTCCGCCATCCTATCATCATACGAAGCCAGCTGTCCCTTGAAAAAGGTAGACAAAGCAGGCAAAGCCCCTTGGTCGAACTCACAAATTGATAGAGTCCTATCGCAAGAAAGTCCGTAAACTTCTTAAAATTGCCAAATGGACCAATCAACTCATACATTGGGAAGGCTATAAGTCAGCACAAAGCTAATACAAAAAAGTACTCCAGACCCACAGAGGGACATTTGGAGAGCCTACTGCCAATAAGGTATAATCACCTTACCAGAGGCGGCAAGACTGGAGGTGCTCGCTCTGCCCAGAGGTAGATACACTGCCTCGGACAGACACTCCAGCACATACTCTCTGTTCATTTTCCAGACAGTGACTTGGCAACACCCAAGCCCATGGGGGGAAGATGGTGCATTTCTAGTCCTACTACAAAAAGGCAAAGATAACCTAATCCCCCATCTTCTGAAGATATTTCGAATATGCCTTGCATACGGATACGTATCTAAGGTATGGAGGACAGTCAAGGTCATCTTCATTCCCAAGCCTGGTAAAAGTGACTACACTCAGGCAAAAGCATTCACAGTCAATAACCTCACGTCTTTTCTTCTGAAGACAACTGAGAGGCTGGTGGACAGATCCATCAAAGAGAAGGTACTGGAGCGACACCCGCTCAGCGTACTCCATCAGGTTGGCAGGGGCACACAGACTGCCCTCCATCGACTCGTTCATAGAGTCGAGGGGAGGTTAGATCGTGGCGGCGCTACCCTAGGTTTATTCATCGACGCAGAAGGAGCATTTGACAACAAGCCATTTGATTCTATATGTCAAGCAACAAGGAACAAAGGGTTATAATATAATTGCTCTAATAGCTATATTATAGCTAGAGCAATTCTTAGAAGTAGCGCCAGCAAGGCTATACCCATGGGGGCTGTCCGCAAGGAGGAGTCTTATCCCCTTTGATTTGGTGTCTCTTATTAGATGGCCTCCTAGTAGAAATTAAAGATCTGGTTGACTTCACTCAGGCCTACGCGGATGACAGGACCCTGAAATACAAACGCTCAGTCACGTATCTTAGAGTCATCTTGGATTCCAAGCTAAACTGGAACGAGCATATCAAATATAGAGTTTGGAAAGTCACAGCTGCTATCTGGGCATGCAGACGGGCATTTGGCAGTACGTGGGGGCTTAGCCCCAAAATTCTTTACCCTCATTCGCCCAATGATTAGGTACGGAGCCATCGTGTGTGGTGGCAAGGTACAGTATCCGGCAAACCAATAAACCAATTAGATAGGGCACAATGACTTGCCTGCCTTGCGACAAAAAGTGCAATGAGGACGGCATCCGCTACGGCGCTGGAGACACTCATAGGCCTCCTCTGTATATATTCATTGAACATGAGGCACGCAAAGCCATTGCTCGTCTGACAATCTCCAACCAATGGCGGAGCGAGGGAATGTATGGACATTTTCGGTTATGGAATCAAACGGTGAAGGACTGTCCCCTCCTAGAGATGTTGAGTGACAATTCTTTACCTACCATACGATTTAGCAAAAGGCCGCTGTCAGTCATTCTCAAAAGGAAGGACAGGGAGCAGATCGGGCACCGCTCGATCTCCACCACTGGGATCACTGGTACAAAGATGGCTCCAGGATGGGTGAATCAGCCGGAGCCGGGGTATACGAGCAATTTCCGAGAGCGGAACTCTGTTACGCCTTGGAAAATTTTGCCTCTGTATTTCAGGCAGAAGTTTATGCCATACTAGCCTGTGTGAGAGAAAATATCAGTGGAGGCTACCATGGCCAGCAAATCACGATATGTACACACAGCCAAGCGGCGATCAAGGCCCTCACGTCATACAGAGTTAGTTCGCTGCTGGTGTCTGAGTGCATGGACGATATGCCAATAAGGTTATTCATACTTCGGTCATTCATACCGGAGTGCCCGGAATCGTACGGGCCGATTAGCTGGCCAAACAAGGTGCGAAAAGCTCAACGAGTGGATCAGAACCTATCCTAGGAGTTTCTAGATCATGGAGCGTCTCAACCATGAAGAAATTTTGGGATGCATGGAAAGAGGCCCCAGGCTCGCGACATAAGTTACCTCCAAAACTGAACCAGTTCCCAGCAGCGGTGGGTGCATAAACGGCCCGAATGAAAGGCCTGCGTGCTTATGGTTCCATCCGCCTACAAAAATATATTATATCTATGTATCTAGCATAAGTCTTCATTGTCTTTACTGTTCAATCTCAGTGGCCAGTTTTTCCTTGTAAATCTTGATACTTTCCTTCACATCATTCCAAGTACGTCCCTTTTATGTCCCAAAATATACAAGGACATCGAAAATGGATGTTTGGAACCTTTGGCGTGAATACAAATCACGAAATGGAAGCTACCCAAAACACCGAAACTACGTCACTTTCACTCGACGCGCGTTTCGCTAACAAACTTAGCATTCTCGTATAGCGTATAGCTCTTCAGAATGCTAACTTTGTTAGCGAAACGCGCGTCGACTGAAAGTGATGTACTTTGGGTAGCTTCCATTTCTTGAATTGTACAAGGACATGTTTGGGACTTTCCAGGGATGTCCCGCAGAGGATATCCGGTGGATTCCGAAGCTGGTACAAACCTGGTACAACTCAGGGATGCCCTCTGTACCAAATTCATCATGTGACATCCCATATTGGTTCTTTTTGGTAGTCAGCGGATGTCCGTGGGATCCTGGTCAAAATTATGGACGTCCCCGGGATGTCGTTATGGTAAACACCAATTATTGAATGTACCAATTTTGAATAATTTTCCAATAATCTCATTAAGGAAGCAAAGTATAGCATAAGCGTTATTCTAACGTGAAGGGTATTGAACGGTAAACAACCTTAACCTTTCTCGATATCAAATATGTATTGAACGATCTATTGGTTTTACGTATCTTGGAAGAAAGGTGTAAACTGAGCTCTAGAAGATTTCAGAACACGTTAATCTTGTTATTGATATTGATGTCTGGTGACGGGTTTGATACCACTACGGGCTAAATTGAAAAATTCTAATGATCGCAATTATGTTCAAACAGAACATTTTAATTATAACCTTGAAAATAAGATGAAGGAGACCAACATCCATATTATAATTTTATTTAGAAATAGGTAATTGTTCGACCAGGATTTGTCACGACATAGGCATCTATCTTCACGCAAACTGTCAATTCAGTTTCAGAAAAGAATTATAAGTGACTAGAGGTGAAAATTATGTATCACAGGGTGTTTGGAATAGTGGTTCTCCTGCTCCTCAATCTTTCTTGTTGTAAGTATACGTTCGTCTTACAACTCATCTATTATGAATCATATATTTTGATCATGTGTTTGTAATTTCGTCGATAACATCATGCCTATAAGTCATCTCCAATCCAACTAACTTCTGAAATTTCTATGTCTTTTTTAATACATCGTTGATGATGGTTGTTACCAAGGTTCTAAAAATATATAATTTTTTAACGGAAATTAGACGTAGTGGAATATTCGGTTTTTGGTTATGATGTAGAACTAGGCTCAGTTTTAATCACGCTGGAACGGAATGAGTTACGAGCATTGAAATCAACTGAAATACAGAATAACATTAGAAAACAACTTGAGTAAGAGCCAATCTCTGATAGCGACACCTCTCAAGTCCATTTAGAAATGGTAAAACTCCTCATCAATGAACCCACACCTACCGTTATAAAACTCACTCACGTAGAAGTTGTAATAAATCAGCTAAAATTTTTGCTCGGATATCAATAATTGTGTCAAGATTATTTCCTTATTTATAGTTTTATCGTTTGAAAGGCAACATTTTTCTGCATGTAATACATTGAAATTCATGGCATGGTACAAATGGAAACTGCAGAGAAGAAATTAACTCAATATTAATAGCACAAACCTACATAAAATCTGACACTGGTAGATGTATATTTTTTGGGACTTTACTTTTGTCCATCATTTACCATAATAGTATATTTGAGTATGAAACAAATAATTGAAATCTTATTGATAGGCTATGGAGGAAGGTCCCGGACGCATATAATCAAAACGTACCACGTTTCAGTCAATGGGAGATATTATAGCTCTCTGATTGGTTGTGACAAACACAGGTGCACTTTGCCATCCGGACTAAAACGTGGTGCACTTTGTCGCCCGGAAATTTATTCGAAAAAATTCCCTGTGGCGAACAGGCAAGCTAGGTTAGCTTGCTCAGGTTAGGATTGTGTGTAAATCGCAAGCGAAAAACTAATTCACGCATTTTCGACTCGCAAGCTAGGTTAGCTTGCTCAGGTTAGGTTTGAGTGTCAACTGCGAGCAAGAAACTAATTCACTCTAGTGCAAAATGCACCACGTTTCAGTCTGGATGGGCAAAATGCACCTGTGTTTGGTCAAAACCAATCAGAACGCCAGAATATCTGCCGCTGACTGACACGTGGTACGTTCTGCTTAGATGCGTCCCGGACATAAACTCTGGCTTTTCAAATATTCAATGATAATTAACCTGATCATTATATATTACACAAGCAAAGTAGGAGAGACGTTCGAGAAAGGTACGAGTGGAATATTTTTTTAAGGACACGTCCCGGAATTTCAGAAGATGAACAGCTGACTGTTTACTAGCGGACAATAACAACAAAACAAGTCACAGCAGAATATTTGAAAAATATACTTACTTCGTAACTGGCACAATTACGATGCTATACAAAATAAGCGAATGTCAACACCAACACCTGACACAGAATGAACCGACTCACAAGTGTTGGAGTAGCTTTATACAACGTGAAAACAGTCGAAACACAAATTTTTACTTATAATCTCCCTAGTGCTTGAATTATTGCCGGAAATTTTTCGAGTACGAGAATTATGAATTTTCTTAAAAAAATCATGTATGAGATAAATTTCCAGTAATTAATTCAAGCACGCGGCGGATTCGGTAAGAAAATTTCACACCAAAATATATTAAATTAATGGTTAATTCAACTGACTTGTAGATTATTCTGAGAGAAAACAAGTTGTAACATCAGTGGGCCATGAATGGTTTTTGTTGATATAATGACAGTTACGCGTTGGTATTAGTGGCGGTGTTTGTATGTGAGAAAGGAAAATTCATTTTGCGACATTTTCAACCTAAAATTACAGTGCACATCACGCAGAACTAAAATAGTTTTGACTGGTCCATGCGTTGAATAAAATTGTTTCAAATATTAAGTTCATGTAGTCAAGCATAGGTAGATTTGATTGATATACATTTTTTACCGATGGACCTATTCATTGTTGAAATGCAAGTTCTCAAAATATTTTCAGACACATTCAAAATATTTAGTGAATATATAATTATGAAATATTATCTCCTTTCATATGAAAAATAATATTCCATTTGTACATAAAAGCAAAATGTTAACTATCACATGTCAAATATTTGACAGAAAAATTTCCACTTATTAATTTCGGCCGGGTTGATTGGCTGAAAAAGTGAGGTGTGAAATTTTCACTTGAAATCACCCAAATGCTCGAATTATTGCCGGAAATTTTTCGAGTTCATGAATTTTCTTAAAAAATCATGTAGGAGATACATTCCCGGCAATTAATTCAAGCACGCGGGGGATTCGGTAAGAAAATTTCGTACCTCACTTTTTCAGCCAATCAAGAAATTCGTTTTTGTTTAGAGGCCATGGCATCCCTAAAAAGTTCGGGAAATTTTTATCCTTCAGAGTACCTGGGCGAAATTAGTAAGTGGAAATATTTCTGTCAAATATTTGAAAGATGATACTTGATATTTTGCTTTTATGTACGGATGGAATTTTATTTTTCATATAAAAGGAGATAATATTTCATAATTATGTATTTACTAGATATTTCTGAAAATATATTTTATTGACGATCATCGCAGAATTTGTCAGTTCTGGAATTAAATTTCAGAAAAAGTTCAATACTTAAACCAGTAGTCACCAGTTCTAACCGAAAGCCGCGTTGCGGAGTGGTAAGGTTTTGGACTAGTTCCTGGAAGACATATCCACAATTACGATCTTTAATGCTGATAAAGATGTGCATGTACAACGTCAACGGAGTTAGTAACAATCTAGCACTTATTATTAACTTTATCTACCGACACAAGGTTGACCTAATGTCTATCTGAAACAACGCTTAGGCAGGAACATCGACTAAACGTGAGGTGAGGGGATCATTTACGACTTTCAGGGTGGATCGCCCTGACGCAGTACGAAGTGGAGGGGTGGCTATCTTGGTAAAGGATGGTATACCGCTTACACGGGTGCCTCCCAAGCAAAGCTCAATCGTGCGTGTGGGCATAGAGCTTGAGAATGGCACTGTACACAGAAAAAAATTGTTACCTGAATAGAATGAAAAAGTTCAGTGACTCAATGAATATTTTTATCAATATTGGTGCAATGAACGCAATCGTTATGTCAATGTACCACTGGTTATCCATACTATGAATACGGATCTTAATAATATCATTGAATGCTTTCATTGATATCATGATCAAGTACATTAAATAGGTTCGTTATGGTAATGAATTCCATTCATCAAACGAATGAAGAGTGTTCACCCAAGCAATAAATTGTATTCGTTCAACTGATGAAACTGTATTCATCAAATTAGTTTTTATTGTCCATTCTTCGAATGAATGCTGTATGATTGATATAATGATTCAGATTAGTTCGACGATGGATATTTTTCATCAATCCAATGAACGGTAATTATTAAGTATCGGTTATTCCTTGATTCAATAATTGATATACATTAAATCTATGTTTCAGTTTATTCTCGTGATGCTTTCACACATTGAACTAATTATTTTGTTTATCATTTGAATAAGTGGTATTTATTCAATCATTGCATATCGTTCATAAATGCAATGAAGGCCTCCCACTGATATTGAGCATACAGTGACTTTCCGAAAGATATGCAAAATAATTAACATGCATTCATCAGAACATCGCAATCCTGATATCCCCAAGTTATCTTTTATTTCCGCTGGCTCCTTTCGGAGCTCTTCGGATGTCTCTGTAGTCTGTGCTACCTGAGAAGATGCTTCAACGATCGCTTCTGTCTGCTTAAGTTAACCGGCTCTGTGCAAACAACGAAGTCGTGCGGAGTGGTCCCTCTAGTGGAGGCGCTGTGTACTACCAGCTAAAGCTAACTTGCCAGCAACGGAGATTTCTATTCGAGGATTCGGCTGAACAGATGCCGGCAAAATTTATGAGTATATTTAAACACGAGATGGCTTGGTTCGACATAAGGCTTATTATTATATTCATGAACATATTAATTACGGAGTTATGGAATGGGAGGAAAATGTTGCTTCTATCTGCCTAACAAAACTGGGACTTAGTAACTTCGTTACACCTTCTATGATCTTTCCATAGCCCCAATAAAACCTGTGTGTAGATCTGAAAATAGATTATCATTGATTTCGATAAACTTGGATTCATTGTAACAATAAAATCATCTCTGGGACCATTAATTACGTTCATTGATATGATGAACAATTTCAAATGGATTCAGTGTACCCCTTTCATTACCTCAATGAACTTTTCCATAGCAGCAACGAAATCTATTCATAAATGTAAAAAAATATCATCTTTGATGGCAATGAACTTGAATCATGGTCACGATGAAAAATGTATCGTGCCAATGAACGGAAAGGTAATAAACGGTATTCATTGATATAATGTACCACATTTTATTCATAAAATAGTATGCATTGTTTCAATGTACTTCTTTCTTCATTTCAATGATCTTTTCCATAGCCTTAATGAAACATGTTCATAGGTCTGAAAATAGATCATCATTGATCTCGATAAACTTGAATTCATTGTAACAATGAAAACATACATATTTCAGTGAATGGTCATTCATTGACTCGACGAAAAATGTATTGTGCCAATAAACGAAGAGGTACTCATCAACAAAATGTACCATATTTTTTTAAAATATATACATCAGTGCTCTGGGACCATGAATTATGTTCATTGTTTCAGTGTACCACATTCCTCACCTCAATGAACCTTTCCATAGCAGCAACGAAACCTGTTCATAAATATAAAAAACCATCAAATTTGATCTCAATGAACTTGAATTCATTGTATTAATAAATACCTTGGTACATCAGTGAATGTTTAATCATTATCACGATGAAAAGTTAATTGTGCCAATGAACGGATAAACGGTATTTGTTAAGACTCCGGTAGCCTTCTGTCTGGTTTGAAAAATGGACTGTACAATAATAGTTGATTGAGAAAACGTTGCGGGAAATGAAATGAATCGACAGCACTAAACGGCTTACCTCAAGTTGCAGTTTCTTTCCTGTGACAAGGGGCCCCTGTTGATGATGAGGAAGCTGCGACTGGCACGTCGTGGCAGAGCGGCACAAAACTCAGAAAACTTGACGAACACACAACACCGAAGCAAAAGTTTTCAAAACCAAAATGTGGGTTATAGCGGGTGTTCACGTGTTTTCTCTCCTGCAGCATGTCTGTTCTCTCGGCACATACTTCATTCAAACCCGGTGGCGCAGGCGCCGTTTAGTGCAATTGGAGCGCGCATATTAGTAATAATAAGAATAATAAAATTAAATATACAGACCATTTTGGATCTCTAACATTTCTGCCCGGCAAAAATGCAAAATTTGCATTTTTATTTAATTAGAAAATAGAAACAAAAAACTAAGAATAACATTGCTCTCACCCCAAAAAAAAACTCAAAAATTATTGTAAGCAAATAACTATTACAAGTGAAAGTAATCCACCTTTTTACACATATACAAACATAAAATGCTACCTCCAATCCAACACTAGGCAGACGGGAGGGGGCAAAGCTTCACGAGTGGTCGCTTGAGAGTACCGTTCGCAGTTTTAACAGTTGCAACTCTCACAATGGAGTCATTGCCGGGATGCAAAGTTATAATTCGACCCATCAACCATTTACATGATGGAAGGTTATCATCGTGGATAGCAACAAGTTGACCTACTTCGGGGGGTTTTGTAACTTTTAACCACTTCTCGCGTTGCTGCAACGTATGCAAATACTCCTTCCTCCAACGCTTCCAAAATTCGCTATGTAAGCGTTGTATCATTTGAAAACGGGAGGTTCGATTCATAGAAATATGTGTATAATCGGGAACATCTAAGGTTGAAACAGGTTCCAACGTTAAAAAATGCCCGGGAGTGAGCGCAGTAAAGTCTTCACAATCTGAGGAAATCGGTGTAAGAGGCCGAGAATTGAGTACTGATTCTATTAAAGTGAGAAGAGTATAGAACTCCTCATAGGATAATATCTGGTCACCGATAACTTTATTCAAATGGCTCTTTACTGATTTGATTCCGGCTTCGCTGAGTCCGTTGAAATGCGGTCCACTAGGTGGAGAAAACTTGAATTCGATATGTTCATAATGGGCGGCAGATTTCATCAAATTGAGCTGTTTGGCAGCCCCTACATGATTCGTGGCATTATCACAATAAATAACAGAAACGCGGCCCCGTCGGGCTATGAAACGCTGCAGAGCGGAAAGAAAGGTTTCAGCGGACAAATCACTGGTTAATTCCAGATGTATCGCTTTTGTCGCGCAACATATGAATAAACATAAATAGGCTTTAATACTCTTTACACCTCTATGTCTACTGAGGGTAATGTAAAACGGACCTCCAAAGTCGAGACCGACCTGAGAGAAAGGCTTAACTTGTTCAACCCTAGAGTTGGGCAAGTTACCCATAGCGGGCTGAAAACTTCTAGGCTTAGTTTTCCAACATCGAATACACTTCGATAATACAGAATTGACAGCCCGTTTGGCCGATAAAATCCAAAAATTTTGAGAGATAAGGTATTGAGTAGTTCGATAACCTGTATGAAAGTACTTTTCATGGTAATGTTGAATAATAAGGGTTGTGAGGCGATTTCGAGACGGCAAAAGAATTGGATGTTTGATATCGAAAGATAAGGAAGAGTTCTTTAATCGACCTCCCACTCTCAAAATACCATTTGAATCAGAAAATACTTGTAACTTTCGCAAAGGACGAGAAAATTCTTTATTGTTCAATTCGTCGTGAAAATGAGTATGCTGAATGAAACGAGCCAAGGTTTGCGTTGCTTCATACAGCTCGACCAATGGAAATGGACCGAAATGTTTTTCTTTATGGCGAGCATTGTATAGGAATCTTAAAACGTAAGCGACTATTCGTTGTAATTTGGAAAAACTCGAGGTATTGTGTATCAAATTATTAAGAAAGTGATCTGGGGGCGGAACAACGATTAGAACGATTTTTTTTTCTTCCTCGGAAAAACATACTTCCTCAAATGCAGGCGGTGGAGTCAAAGTAAAATCCTGCATGGTAAGGTGGCTGGGTGGACCGATAAGCCACGCGGGATAAGACATGAGCGTACTAGGTAAAACATCCCTAGAGGCAATGTCGGCGGGGTTGTTAGCAGAGTCGATATAAAACCAACATTCGGAACCAATTTTTTCTTGAATAAACGATACCCTATTGGCAACAAACGTTTTCCAACGATGCGGCGACCCCTTTATCCAATGCAGGGCAACTTGGGAATCGGACAAGGCGTAGACTTTTGTAAATTTCAAATCGGTGCTACAAACCTTCAAAGTGTAATCAATCAATTTGGTCAAAAGAACTGCGGCGCATAATTCCAATCTGGGAACATTGATTCGTTTAATAGGAGCGACTTTGGATTTACTACATAAAAAATGAGTTGAAACAGTATCAGTTTGAAAACTTCTCAAATATATTACACATGCGTAACCAGCTTCACTGGCGTCACAGTATCCATGAAGTTCACAACCAACTGATTGTGGAGACTGGACCATGCGGGGAATGCGTAATTTAGAAATTTGAGGAATTTCTGCTTGATACTGTTGCCACGCTCTAGCGATATCTGGAGGAGGCGAACTATCCCAATCACTGCCAGATAACCACAATCTTTGAATGAGATATTTTATATAAAATGTTACGGGGGATAGAAATCCAAGAGGATCATATATTCTAGCGAGTTCACTCAACAAAACGCGTTTGGTGCAATGTCGAATGTTTGAAGGTGTTATGCAAAAGAAAAAACAATCTTGGCTTGGATTCCATTGAAGTCCTAGTATTTTCAAAGATAAATCATCGGGTTCACTGAACTTGAGAGGATCCTTTGACAAGTGATCGGTAGGTAATTTTGAGAGAACTGCTAGATCATTACAACACCATTTACGTAATTCAAATCCTCCTCGATTCATCAAAGCAATTAAATCTGAAACAAGAGATTGGGCTTCCGAGAAAGTTTTCACGGAAAATACAAAATCATCAACATAAGTGTTTCGGTGAATTATCTCAGCGGCAGCGGGAAATTGTGTACCTTCATCCTCGGCAAGTTGGCGTAAAACTCTAAGACTTAGAAAGGGACTACAATTCAAACCATAAGTAACAGTGCAAAGTCTGTAGTCCTGTAAAGGTTCAGTTGGAGAAAATCTCCAAATTATTCTTTGATAATCTTGATGCGACTTCTCTACTAAGACCATACGGTACATTTTGCGGGCGTCTCCACACAGTGCGTATGGATGTAAGCGAAATTGAAAAAGAATACTCATCAAATCTTGTTGGAGTTTTGGTCCAACAAATAAATAGTCATTTAACGATTTTTGATTCGCTAATTTGGCTGAGGCATTAAATACGACTCGTAATTTTGTGCTGGTGCTCTCGGGCTTCAGTACACAGTGGTGTATCAAATAATACGAGTTGGGGGGAATGTTCAAACTTGATACGGGCTCCATATGAGATAAATTCAAGTATTCGCGCATGAAGTCACAATATTGTGAATATAAATTTTCATTTTTAATCAAGCGGCGTTCAAGAGACAAAAATCGATTAATCGCGAGTTCGCGAATTCCTGGAAAGATTGGCGAGGGTTCTTTGAATGGAAGCGAGACTGTATGTATCTACCTGATAGATCTCTATGATAATTTTCAGTAAACATGGATTCACAGATTGTATCTTCGGGAGACAAAGAAATTGCATCTGGTACCGACTCCACATCCCAAAATTTCTTGATGATATTTTCCAACGGCATCTCATCATAGTTAATTTGACAAGTAAATGACAATATTGGGGGATTCGAAAAATTTACTCTTCCAAGCATTACATAACCAAAAAGGGTATTAATCGCTTCGGGTTGTCCATTCAAGCCCGCGATTTTATCATTTAATACGATTTTCGAAAAGATGTCCGCTCCCAACAATACATCAATGTGTGCCGGTCTAAAAAAATACGGATCAGCGAGTTTAAGGTTTGCAGTGTGATTCCAAGAAGAGATATTGATTGGAGATGACGGTATTGGATCACAAATTTTAGACATAATAATTGCGTCGGTGTGTAATATGGGGGTTGGTCTGTCTACTGGTTTTAAAGTGATCGAAACAAATCCGCTATTCAAGCGTGTTTGCATTGAACCTAACCCTTGTATTTCTACAGAGTGTGGTGATTTAGATAATCTCAACGTATTGCAAGCGCGTTGACTTATTATAGAAACCATACTTCCCGAGTCTAACAAGCATCGGAACGTGTGAAAGTTTCCAATGCTGTCTGAAAATGCAACTAAAGCAGTGGCTAATAAGACGGTTTTTGTTTGCGGAATAACACAGGCACCTATGAGAGGTGAATTTTGAACACCTTCTTCTTGGGCGGGAGCAGATGCGGTAGAAGAGGTTGAAAGCATGTGAGCGGAGTTCGGATGCGACGAAGCGGAGTTTGAATGAGGAGAGGCGTAGTTCGAATGTGAATTGTTTTTTTCGAAATGCAAGAGCGTGTGATGGGAGGTTGAGTTGCAACGTTTGCAACAGGCGGTGGAGCGACAAGATTTCAAATCGTGAGAACTACTTAAACAATTGAAGCAAAGTCGTAAGTTTTTACAGAAATTATATTGTTCTGTTTGACTTTTATTGGCAAATGCAGGACAAGTATAGAGAGCATGATTTTCTTTGCAGAATACGCATGTAACTGCAGGCGATTTATTTACGAAAAGCGAAGTTGTGCGGTAAGTGGTATTGTGCCGAGCAGGAGTGGGTGGCGATGGCTTTATCGAAAACCCACTAGTACTCGAAGCTTTAGTGTGATCTCGAGAGCTATTTAAAGTTTCTAACACAGTACAATGTTGATTCAGAAAATCAACTAGTGATTCAAACGAGGGAACATTCGTTGATTTATGTGCAAGTTCAAAAGCAGTGATAATAGGTTTATCAAGACGTTGGAGCAACATCATCAGCAGTAAAAAATCCCATTCATCAGTCGGAAACTCTAGATTTTTGAGGGCAGCTATATTTTCACAAAATGTTTCAAGGAGCTTTCGGAGTGCAAGTGGATTATCAGAACTGATTTTTTGGGTATTCTCAATTGCCTTATAATGTGCCTGCGCTCTGAGACGAGTATTTGAGTATCGTTTCACAAGCGTATCATAAGCAATGGAATAGTTGTCTGCGGTGAGCGGTAAAGTGCGAACCAGGCTAAGAGGCCCTGCTTGTAACGAGGATAACAAATAATTGAATTTCTCCACATCATTAAGAGATGTGTTATTATGTACTAGTGCATTGAATAAATCGATATAACTTTGAAACATTTTATAATCTCCGGAAAACTTCGAAAGTTCGATTTTTGGAAGTCGAATATGAGTGTTATGCATTGGTTGTCCAATTGTGGTGGAATTGAGCGCAGTATTAGTGTGAACACCACTCTCAAACAACTCGATATAAGTGGCTTTGATTTCATAATAATCACTCAAGAAGGCTTCACGCAACTGATTGTCAACATCAGCATCATAGTGTTCGTCAGCTATAAGGGCTGCTACAACATTGGAATGTTGTTTCAGAAATTCATCGTAAACATCT
Organism: Chrysolina haemoptera; assembly: GCA_958298965.1. NCBI lineage: Eukaryota > Metazoa > Arthropoda > Insecta > Coleoptera > Chrysomelidae > Chrysolina > Chrysolina haemoptera. The sequence continues at coordinate 22,132,420 of OY282596.1, read as the reverse complement.
TGTAAATCATCGACTCGAACCTTGAAGAGAGTTCTAACCATTTTTTCCGTTTTTGCCCTTCTAGCTAAGTTAACAATAACATTTATTTCACCAATGCAAGTGTTTCTCAAAGTTTTATATTTCTTTATTTTTTCCATTTTAAAAATTACTAATTTCCCTGAACTACAATCAGCTGAGCGATGGTCTATTTATTCAAATTTTTTGCAATGGGTAAGTGACCCTGGCGAAAGATTGTCGAGAAATGCAACCTATCCTTTTTTGCAGGTGTATGAGAGTTTGAATGATTCTAGGTATAGGTAAAGACTGCAAATAACGTGACTGAGCAAACTAATAACGAATGAATTATTATTATGAGTTTGCGCTGAACGTTACCTTTAAAGATGGCTGAACGATTTCGTTGAATTTAAATGTAGGTAATTACAAAATTTTATGTAGTATAATAAGGTGGATGCGGTTATGAGACACTCATGAATTTTTCATGAAATTGTCCTGAAATACTGTCAAAAAACACTTTATCAATGTTAACTTGCAGATTCTTTGAGCACTTGTTCAGGAATGAAACGAAGAGTGTGAGCAATGTAATTCTTGGCGGTAAAATGCTAAAATGTTTTCTCTTTCAACTGAAGAGAAAATCCGGCTCGAAGGACCAATGTTAAGACTCCGGTAGCCTTCTGTCTGGTTTGAAAAATGGACTGTACAATAATAGTTGATTGAGAAAACGTTGCGGGAAATGAAATGAATCGACAGCACTAAACGGCTTACCTCAAGTTGCAGTTTCTTTCCTGTGACAAGGGGCCCCTGTTGATGATGAGGAAGCTGCGACTGGCACGTCGTGGCAGAGCGGCACAAAACTCAGAAAACTTGACGAACACACAACACCGAAGCAAAAGTTTTCAAAACCAAAATGTGGGTTATAGCGGGTGTTCACGTGTTTTCTCTCCTGCAGCATGTCTGTTCTCTCGGCACATACTTCATTCAAACCCGGTGGCGCAGGCGCCGTTTAGTGCAATTGGAGCGCGCATATTAGTAATAATAAGAATAATAAAATTAAATATACAGACCATTTTGGATCTCTAACAGTATTCATCCATGTACCAATGTACCACATTTTTTTCATGAAATAATATACATTCATCCAATGTACTTTTTTCTTCATTTCAATAATCTTTTTCAAAGCCGTAACGAAATATGTTCATAGGTCTGAAATTAGATCATCATTGATCTCAGTGTACCCCTTTCCTCACCTCAATAAACTTTTCCGAAGGAGCAACGAAAACTGTTCATAAATGTAAGAAACGATCATCTTTGATCTCAATAAACTTGAATTCGTTATATCAATAAATACCTACAAAAGTCAGTGAATATTTATTCATTGCCACGATGGAAAATGTATTTTGCCAATGAACGGAGACGTAAAAAACGGCATTTATTGATATAACGTACCACATTTTTTTCAGTGTAGTGTACTCGATTTATAGTGCTCCGACTACGCAATTCACAGTAACAGAACAGACTTTGAGGTTTGTTCTGGTTCGAAGATCCAGAACTGTTTGGAAACTGCGCAGGACATGATGCGTAGAAGCAAAAAATCTTAGACAGTCCAGGACAGTCTCGGACACTTGATTAAACCAGAACGCTATTTTGGAGAGACCAACGTTCAACTTTCGTATACACGAAGAGTCTTCATTAAACAAGCAGGCAGACAGCTTTACGTCATCATCAAACAAGGCTACTGTACCTGTGTAGAATGTCCGTGTCCTAGTAACCCGACACGGTTCATTTCATTTCCAATATTAAACGATTTTCTGTAAAACTGTGTTTTATCTACAGTGACATTACGATTACTAACACAGTATCGGAAACTTTTCATCTGGGGCATAGACAGAAATCTACGTGAGCAACAAGGAACGCAATGATATGATAATACCACATAAATAAGAGAGACGCACTACTGTGCGCCTATCCTGTTACCCCACCCGACGAAGTAGCAGCTCACGTCGATATCCCTTCCTCGAGCGAGTAGAGAAATTGTAATGCCCTCTCAACATATAGCAAGCTATTCTTTACGCTCTCATGAAACCACCACACCCAAGATGAAAACTTTCCGATACTGTATAGTGAAATGCCAGTACTATATTTACTCCAGGCAATAGAAAATATTACCTGGAAAAAATAGTATGATTTTGTTTTATAGGCTCACCTTATGATTTGGATCGCTGCTTCCGAAATTAAAAAAAAATGGCGCCAAAATAAAATATTTTGAAAAAATCAAATAAATGTGTTTAATAAAAAGCCATAGTCACTATAAAGTATTGAAGTGAGTCAGAAAATCTAAAAACACTTGAAAATTTACAACAAAAAATTAGAAGAAAGTCTCAAACCGCTCAAAACTCAGGAAATAATCAAATTATTCAAAATTTACAGTTACAATGTTGCAAAGTCTTTCAATTAACCTAATTTTTCACAACTTAGTTTCTTCGGCGTCGTTTTACGGCTGTTGAAGGACCAGGCTCATCAAAGGCCCCACTTTCTGAGCTAGAATCACTCTTATTAGCTTCTGAAACAAGAGGAAAAACTTTCTGTTACTTAATGAAAAAATATACAAAATACAATTTTTTTCTCGAAGAGACAATAAAGTCAGCATTGGAATACCAAGTGTTGTACGCTTATGGAGATGAAGGGTGAGGATAGAAATATAGTCTGATGCATGAAGACAAAATGGAAGGAGAATCAAAAGCTCACGTATCAAATTTTCAGAGTTTTCTGTATCGAATCTTTCTTCGGGGTAATCATCGTCGGGTTGCTCCAGCGAGTCTTCTTCCCTGTTCATCTCCTCCTCTAGCAATTCTAAATTCGCTTCCTCAGGATCATCTTCGTCATGATCCAAGTCCCAGATGTTTTCGTTCGGAGCGTTTTCACAGGTGTTGTTGCATTGAAGGCACATCACCGAACATCGCAGCCCGCTTTTCCGACAGCTGCATGCTTCTTGGCAACCTTTTTTGCATTTGCAAGATATGAACTTTAAAAGCTGTGGTGGAAAGGGAGGCATAGAAGTAGTGACTGGAGTTAAGCCTTCGTGTGTTCTTTTCCAGCCCCAGGTTTTAACTCGTTTCCCTGCCAAAGTTGTACTTGATGATATGTGCGATACGAATGCTGTTCTGCTGCTGCTTCGGTAGGAGGCAAATTTGCGATGTTATGCGTGGTGTTATACGCCGTTTTAATAAAAGTTTTATATCTCAAGGCATTTAAAGTTGAATTTGCAGCACTGCAGCCATATAGGCGAAGTAGAAATTGATTGTCAGCGTTTGCAATGGCTTGTGGATCTGCGTTTGGTGTGAGGAAAAGCTTGACATATGGCAGTAAATCAGGATTATTAATCAATACAGAAAGACAGTTTTTTTGCCTTTTCCAAACAAAGCAGAGACTGTGTCGCATCCGCTAAATGCATGTAAAACTAAAGTATTTGCTGCAATAACTTTTTCTTGTACACTTGCAACTGAAAAAAATTGTATATTTTGTATTGTAATTGTATATTTATTGTATATTTTCAGAATTTGAGGCCATTAAAAATTATATGTATATAAATCTGATATATTCAAAAAACACGCTATTTTTTCAAAAAAAAGTATTTTTGGTGAGATTTTTTGGTGGGAAGTGAAAAATTCGGAATCCGCGTCCCAAAAAATATAAGGTAAGCTTATAAAACAAAATCCTACCATTTTTTCCAGGTGAACCCTTTATTTAGTCTCTATTGCTTAGAGTAATTGTAAAGTGCCACTTCAATAAACGATTTTGAATTTAGTAAAATAGCAATTATCAGTCAAAATGCAAAAAAAATATTTCAATCACATCCATTTTATTAAAGTAGGTAGCTGAAAATCGAATTCAAATGTCACCTAACCTCAATCAACAATTTTCAACTTTAACAGCGAATAAAAATATCCAAGGAACCAAGTCCCCAGTATTGCCACTTAAATGCGCATGCGCATTGAGAACAGTTCTCATCACTTCTTGCTCAAAGCAAGAACAATCCGTGATCGTTGCGAATGCGTATGCGAAACTAGAACAGGGGATTTATAAATCCGAACTTGTCCTCGCAAACCAGAACGCTCTTTATCAACTGCGCATGATCCTGATTTTTTATTTGAAATTTTATACTTGCACAGACCTCATAAATTATAAAATTATTTACATCTCATAAATGGTAAGAGGTAGGTATAGGACAAAGTCGATAAAACTAAAAATGAGATAATCTACAGGGTGACCCATTTGAAAAAAAAAACGTGTTTCAGTCATTTTCATTGGTCCCCGAAACAAAGTTACTTCTGAGCCACCCTGTATGCTGAAACTGAGATCCAGTTCATCGATAGAATACTTGATGGTCTTGTGCAGCTATGACCCAAATTGCAATATTTTGTAAATTGGCATTGTGGAAAAAATGTAATTTTTCAATTGTCAGGCTTTACGCAATTTTTTTTACAAATTCTCTTCATCTCGAAAACCGTCACAGATAGGTATAGAGAATAATCTGGGAAAGTTGTGAGGAATCCTACATGGATTCCAAAAATTAAATAATATACGGGGTGTTCCATTTGAAAAAAAAGTAGCTACTACTTCCTGATACAAGTGGCAATACTGCATTGATGAAAATATTTTAGATGTTTGATTATCCATGCCCACAATTTTTAAAATTATCTGTGGTTCCGTTCTCCAGAAACGTTTAATAGGGCATGGAATATGAAATACCCTGTATATGTATTTGCATCCCCAGCATTATGATCTCAGAAATTGTCTGGTTGTTTCAGTCCATACGTGATAGCGAATGCGTCAGCTTGACGACCTGCCTCGTCTGTTTTGTTAGAAAATTTGAGCAAGGTAGAGTTATTCCCATTGAAATCTCCCATTATCATCTCTTATTCATCTCTTGCATGGTTTTGCTTGGTAAAATCCAATTTGAGTGATAAAAACTCAAAGAGATGCTATATGCTGATTTAGGTGATAAGTAAAGGCAGCAGAGAAAATTGGTCTGATTGATATTACCTAGCTTGAACCACATCACGTTAAAGTATTTCGGCTCTAGACTCTCTTCTCCTTGGCATGGAAGAAAAGTCTTAGGGTAAAGGCAAACATTACCTTTGAATCTGAATCGAGAATGGTATTCTTAACCAGGATCAGTTATTTTCATCTGTAGGTGATGGACGTCATTGATGTTCTTGAGTCCACGAATGTTTCCATGGGGCTATTCTTATTCCGACCCCATAGAAAAACAATGGAGAATGTGTGAGCAACATGTGAGTTTCCATATGAACAATATGAACAAATAGATTCGTCACTACAAAAGATATGTTGCAGCCACTTGGGATCATTATGTGCGATGGAAAACACTTTCACAAAGTTCTTCAAAGTCATTAAATTTTTTTCAAATAATATTATTCGTAAATATCATCGTGAACAATCCTCGACTGGACTGTAAGGTTTAGTTCTTTCAGATATAACTTTCTTATTGTTATAAGAAAACTGAAATGATTTATACTGTGCAAAATTCCATGGAAATTTCGTTAGAATTGAAACTGAATAACTTGCTGGAATCGCTAACAGCAGAGCATTCTCAACATTTGATTCACGGTGGTAAATGAATTCATATATTCAAGTAAAATTATTCACCTCTCTTATTGTGTGTTATTCATCATATCTCGGTTAATATTCGAGGTGCGGTATTCACAGTTATATTCTACAGTTGAATGACTTTCATTCGATGCATCACCAGTGGTAGGTTGCTGATTTAAATTTTTAGAGGTTTGAAGGGAAGTGGCCGGGGTGCTAAGTATTTGCCTCTCACCCAGACGATACTGGTTCAATCCCACCGTCTGCCACTGGAATCCACTCTTCCGTCAGCTGTAGGTCACGGACCTTCTTTTCTTGCATAAACTCTCGTTAGCTTCTGAGGAGTTTCTTCTGAAATCAAGGACATTGGTAAAAAAAAATATGTAGCTGTTCTACTTCCCTCTCAATTTCACCGAAACCATTTATTCAATTTAACACTGATTTGTAAAAACAAACTGAAAAATTGAAAACAAATATATTTCCTAAAATCATAACGCAATCAATCTCTTTCCACTACTGTTTTCCATAATTTTCGTATGACCAGTGAATCAAATAGTAGGTACATAAAAACCCTGATAAAGGTGAATTTGTTAACGATTAGACGAATTGTGATTCGTTAGTGAAGCTACACACGTAGATTAAAGAATCTTGGCACGTACGCTATAGTCAGATGAAATGAGTGTGGATAACAAATTCATTATTTAAATTCATCAATTTCAACCAGAATGTCGTTTTGGAGACGAGTGTCTTCAGCAAGTTGCGATGAAAATTCACTGGGATAATATAAGTGGTTGTAATTCCATTTAATTTTTCAGAACGATGGCGTTACTTGAGTCATATGTCAAATGTATGCGATATTTGTTTGTCAAATCATGGTTCAACATTTAAACTTTGAAATATCCTGAAATAAATATGTTACCCCTTTACCATACACTATTTGTTCTGTACTATCCCATACGAGCTTTTAAATTACCAAATTATCTTCATCAGTAGGATATCTGCAACACCAACAGTCTAAACTTAAACCTGTTCGTGGCAAGTATAAGCACAAACTCCAATAACGCGAGTTACCAGAACGGTAAGAAAAAAAGCTGCTACAGATATACTTGCCATTTTAATATTATTCTACTCATTTGGAGTGACGAAATGGATATGGGTAACAACTCGACGTGAAACTCTAAGATGGATCTTCATAAAAGCTTGCACGGAAAGAAATCCCTGTGCAGATTTTTTCATTTAAGAGTGTAAAAAAAAAATGTGAATAATGTATACAATTGCCGAAAATTAGTATTGCTTATTTCGGTTTGTGGTGAAATTTTCCCCAGCTTTGTGACTTTTATACACAATATGTGTAATACATAAATGTGGATAAATTTTACACATTTTTTTATTCAAAAGGTACAACACGAAATATGTAATAAATACTGCCCGTCGATAGAGGGCTCAACCCGCGCTATACTGGAGTTCACTAAGGCCGAGGCTTACTAGTAAGACCAAAGCAATCTTCAACACCAGTTCCATTTAGCCTCCGACCGGTTAAGAAGAAAGGGATAGCTAGAGAACGAAGAAGCAGTGATGGGATATTTGAAAAACTCATTCTCACACAATGGGGAGTATTTTAAATTTATATTCCATAACAGCTAGTTTAAGCCTTGTGTGAAATTTTTATACATTATTGTGCATTCTGAATTTTAATTTTGTCCACAAAACTGTGATAAAAACAAAATGAGTAAAATAATAACACAATATTGTGTATTTTTCAATTATATAGTCAGACAGAATAGTACAAAACAAACTAAAATTTTATTTATGCACAACGGTGTTGTTAACCAATTTAAAATTGTGTAAAAAATGGATTCAAAGAAATATACACAATGTGGATATATCATTACAACAAATCAAGATGAAGAATAGTGTGTGAAATTTCCACACAAAATTGTTTCTGACCCCATTCCAGACTACACACATTTTTTTCCGTGTGCCTCGACAACTTCGACTTTCAGTCATTGTTTATAGATCGAGTCTGTAAATTGGCCAGAATTTTCTACATGGTCCGAGAGTATGGGAAGGAGAGAAAATACATGTCTTGATTGCGTATAAATCATAAAATTCTTTGATATTTGGTGTCCATATTTTTACTAAATAGCTGTTTGTTTGATTTAACGATATCTGGCTTGTCAGTTTGCGTGATATGAGTAAGAACTTTCAATGTTTTTTTTGTTGGTTTGGGAACAAACCGCGAAACATGTTATGTCTCCAGGTGGTCATTCCCATCCAATGGGGGATAATATTCAAAACTTGATTGCATAAAGCACTTGCGATTGTATTTCCCTGGAGGAACATTGCACAAATGTATGCAAGATGTATTTCAATGGTCGTAGGGGAAAGTAGTAGTTTTCTGACAGATATTTGCCTATAATTTTCCACTTTGTAGAATAGTGTTGGGACAATGGGGTTTTAACTTCGTTCAAATTATTCGTTTCACTTCTCGAGAAGTTTTACCAAATCGGTCTTTTCCAATATTTTGATATACACATAATTATTTTTCAGACTACATATTGTGAATTGAATTACTATCCCCAAGCGATATCCCAAAAAGTTTTAAAAATTTGTTTAATATCATCGTATTTTGTTTTCAACAATAAAATGTATATAATTAGATGGCCTCCCAATGGAAAAACTATGAGGAAAGAGAAATAGAGACGGAAAATCCAAACCCAATGCGTATGGTTACGATATGTAGATGACACGTTTATGAATTCCTCGAACACATAAATAGCGTACACCCGAATATTCAATGGAAGTGGAAGGGAATAAGGAACCATCAGCTATCCTACAGGTTCTCATTTTCCGAAAAGAAGTCACAGAAGGAAAAACACTAGCGGAAGAATCGACAACTTTCTTGGCTACTACCACGACGGAAACTGAACTACATCTGACAGATATTTGTGCAACGTAACTCTAAGACGACCCAATTGCAAGTGCTTTTTGTGATCAAAAAGTAGTTGATTATCCTTCAATTGTCTGGGGATGATCACCTCCAGCCAGACATGTTTCGAGGTGTTTGTCTCTCATCAGTGCTAGGGTACGTCAAGTCCCAGCTGAACGAACTATAATCCCCTAGTTTGATAGCATTTCTCACAAATAAAGTAGCGACGCATATAACTTATATTTCATTATATTCGCATTACTTTGTGAATGTGTACTATCCGTTTCCGCTGATATTTCTCTATAAAGTGATTAATTATAATAATTTTCTTTTAGCATCAATAAACTTACAACTTATTTTTCTCTGTGATCTGACTTAACCAACATTTTCTTTCTTGGTATAAGACACATTACCAGTAAGTTCAAACCGATCTTTTGGAATGAAGTTCTTGCTTCTAGATATTTTTGATGATGATTTTGCTTGCATGCTAAAGGATTTCTGTCAGCTTCGTCAATGCAGTACCTACAAAGAGCATATATAACTAATTCTTCGCAAGTTAAATTTATTATCAAGTTGAATTAGAAGTGCATTCCATTTCTTTACTATTATTTTGCAGCAAATCTCGTAAACAACAGAAAGTAGAACCCATAAATCTCATATCGGCTATTAAAATAATGCAATGAAATATAGAGTTATAGTCACTTGTAATTTTTTTCAAAACAAATTTAATAGACGATCATAAATCAATTCCGAGATCGCTTGTATCCCAAAATATAGTTCTGAAGTAATGAATTTTTCTATATAGGTCAATAATACATAACGCTATTTTGACACATAAATTGACATAAGTCATAAACTATTTCATATAAGTCTAAGAAGCCTCTGGGCTTTATATGGACACTTTAGTGGCGAATCCAAAAATAAAACAAAAATTGGATGTTGCCATTTAAATAAGTGGGACTTAATTGGGTATGCTATTTTGAGACAATCTGTATAATAAATAAACATAGTTTTAGAATGTGCGTCATTGTCATAATTATCGTTCAAAAGTAGCTTCGATATAAAAAAGTTCTGGAGATTACATGCACCCCTGGGCCACCCTATACACAGGGTGTCCCAGAATAAAGGGGACAAACTCCGATGGTAGAATCCTCACTTCATTGTAAGGCTGAAAGTTCCAATAAACATATACCCTAAAATGAGTATTAACCGAGTTACAGGGTGTTGAAACTGACACAAAAAAATAAAAAATTTCCAGAATAACTCCATAACGGCTTAACTTTTGTTAATAAAATTTTGTATTTCACTTAACAGCATTCAGTTTCATATTTCAAGGCAAATCATGTGTTTGTATTTTTAAACAGGGGCGTACGGCAGGTGGGTACCCCTACTAGCCCCTCCCCAACTTTCACGCCACTGGATTAATATCGATTTCGTCTTCTTTTTCTCAATCCCCGATATTTCCTATACAAAAAAAGAATATATTTCGTTTCACAAATATCAACGGTTTTCGAGATATTTGAAGTTGAATAAGTGCGAGCGTATCAAAATCTTTACTATTTTTGAAAGGAATGTGAAGATAACTATTTATAACATTATAACCAACATATTTCATACCTTGCAATGAGTATAAATTCAAATATTTCGAAAATTATTGGCATTTACGAGGGATTTTGTTCACAAAAATTTCCCGATATTTAAAACTTACATAGCCACTAACAAAATAATCACTAATGAGTATCAGTATCACATACGAAACGTATTCCTTTTTTGTATAGGAAATATAGGGGATTAAGAAAAATAATACGAAATCGATATTAATCCAGTGGCGTGAAAGTTGGGGAGGGGCGAATAGGGGTACCCACCTGCCGTACGCCCCTGTTCAGAGTTACAAACACATGATTTGCCTTGAAATATGAAACTGAATGCTGTCAAGTAAAATACCAAATTCTGGAAAATATATTTTTTGGGTCACTTTCGACACCCTCTAGCTCAGATAATACTCATTTTAGGGTATATGTTTATTGGAACTTTCAGCCTTAAAATGAAGTGATGATTCTACCCTTGGAGTTTGTTCTCTTTATTCTGGGACACCATGTATAGAGTGTTTGTAAATTTGAGATCACAATGGAAAATTGAGTCACTATTGTTATTGTTTTAAATGTCCTAAAATTTTCTCAAAACACAATATTTTGTTCACAATATATCTACAATAGGTCATATGGATGTATCACAGTATCACTTCCATTTCTGTTTGCACCATTTACTTTGTCACTAAATCATTATAAGTTGTTTCATTGAACCGTGAATTTTGAAAGTTTTGAATATTCCATACTTTTAAATGCCATCAAATTTAAGTTAGATTAAACACGCTTGAAGTCCGTGTCAACAAAATGTATTTCCATGATCCTGTCTTACCGTTGGGCGGTCTATCTAGAGTTTTGCAAGTGTTTGACTATTATCATTTTATTATCGATTTAGTGTTAGGTTAGGTTTATTTTTACGTCAATCAGGACGATCGTTCAAAATGCCACCTTTTTCTCCTTCCTTGTTAATTATTGATATTTTTGGCAGTTTATTTTTCCAGTATTTGGATAGATGGTATAATCGATTAGAACAATTAGAAAAAAACATGCATCAGACCTATGAACGATGAAGAAGAAAGGTCACTTCTTTCGAAATACTCTAGAAAAAATACGTGGAATGTGTTTTTGTATACCTCAACCACCAAATAAATTTCTCTTGGAATAGTTATTTCATCTATCGAAGTCAAATTGTAGGAAACATATACTATACATATAAATTATTGTTCGATCAAAATCTGCTCAACTCTGTTTCGTTCGTCTCGTAATCCATTAATATCATAGTTGTTCGTTTTACAGCAACAACAATCACAACGTTAAAAAACCATATTCAAGTGAATGAGCTCCATTTTAATTTAACGGATGATGTTTATATTTCGGCTTTATGTGAACAATGGACGCGGATTCTTTGGATATTTGATGAAATGTAAATCTAGCAATCGTCCATTCAGCATGAACAAACAGTTAGAAAATTTGCCTGGAAATAATATGTATGCGGATTCATATTCTCTGGTTTAACAAAATTATCACACTCGAAATCGTCTGAATGCCTCTGAAACACGAAATGCAATGGGCGTTTCGTTAAATATTCAAACGTTGCTTTGTGAAATATCTCAATCAATCGCGTGAAAAATGTATATGTACGTATATATATATTTAAGTTATGGTTCCCACTAAAAGAAAAATACTGTATTGTTCAGAGGATATCATAAGAGCCGAAGAAAAGTAGGTAGGAATTGGTGTTCTTCTTGAATTTCTGAAGGCTGTATGCCTCAGGGAGCACCTCTCGGGGTTGCGAGTTCCAAAGCAAGACAGTTTCTCAACCTTTCTGCAGTATTTCAGAGAAGTGAGCGAGCTTGTGAGCAAAGTATCACAGACGAGCCTGGTTGGATTTGTGCCTTATAAATATCATTCAATTGACGGGAAGTGAAATACTTCTTGTCATGACGATCATGTTTATCAACTACTCCCAGCTACATAAGTTTTATAAATATCTATACGCAAGTCGTTATTCTCATTATATAGTGCAGTCGTAAAGTGATGAATACATTCATTATTTTTTAATATAAAGTTATGTCGGCAAAGAAAAGGCAAGCAGGAGTCTTTGTCACCTTCTCAAGCAAACGTGCAAATCGCAACCATCGCGTAAAAAAAATTAGGGCCATGTTTTGTGGAAATTAAATTTATTTTGATTTCGAGAGGCAGCGGAGCCTTGAAATGACGATTTTATTCATTAATTATTTGGGCAGCTTGAAATGTTTGGTAAAATCAATAAAGAACTGTGGAATTATTCCCCGAGCTCCAATCATTAATCCTATCACTTCGACTTTAAACCATACTTGTCTTTGAGGAATGGAATTCTTCAAAGTGATATCAACTTCATCAGGTTGTGTATCAGACAATTCGTAGAGAATAGTTGGATCAAGGATATAACTTTCCAGAGCATTTTTATCAAAAAACCAGTGCGTGGCGAAAGGTACATTAAGGCCCTTCTCATTAGGTCCGAAGTGATTTTATTTTCGAGAGTTTTCAATTTTTTTTTTTTTTAAAGAAGGGTGTCCAAACCTCCCGCCCGACAATTTTTTTTGTTCTACATTCATGCAAAAAGCAAAACTTTATTGAACTATATTTAGTGGAAAAAGAAGTTCTTTATTGCACTAGTGCAATAAAATTTTGATTGCACTCATCTGTCATTCTACTTCAACGTGCTGTGATCATGACAAACATAAACATTCAAACCCATTACATATTTAGCAGATATTCTTTGAGATTATCAATACGTTTTAAACAGTTACATATTTTTATTTATTATTTTGTATTGTTAGCAGCCAGAGTTAAACAAACATTGGTTTACCGAGAAATACTCCATAATCAGAACTGATCCGCTTTGTTCTGAACCGTCTACCTGCATAGATCAAATTGTCTGTACTATGACTGACCTCCTGATAACATACGCGCTCACCGCTACTATGATTTTTATTTTCATAATGCAACTGTGGTTATAGAAACGTCAGTCAAAAATTATTTCTGACAATTACAGAATTGAAAGTTTTAAAATAAGTATCATTAATAGAAAAATAGATGATAGTAATTTGTTTCAATGCAAATCGATAGTAACAATTGATTATTTGAGTTACGCTTTTCATTTTCCTACACCTAGTGCCGAATCTTAATGAATCATTTTTTTCTTTTTGCATGAACGTTGAAAAAATATTGTATGCAACTCGTGCAAAAATTAGTTATCGTCCACTTACTTTTTGCACTTGTTGCATAAATAACTATTAGTACTAATTTTCCACGTTAAAAACTTCGGAAAATTTTCCAATTCCTTTCTACTCCTTCTTTATCTAGCTTTCAGGAGGAAATTACTGAATTGCCATTGGTTCTCAAAACATTTGCTAAATTTTGGCTCAGTTCGATGACAGTGCTTGAAAAGAACAACAATTTTTGTACCAGAAAGATACACAGACATACATAAGAACAGACGAGCGGATGGTCAGACAGGCAAACAGATAGACAGACGAACAAAGCAAGTTAAAAAAAGCTTCTCAAAATTGACACGGATCACGAAAGAAAGGGGCTTTGGAAACTAATAGAAAATTATTTGTTATTGGTTTGGTGCTGTTGTCACCGTTCTGACCTTGCTATGAAAGCCGCATTTGCGAACTTAATAGTTTTTTTGGGAATTGGTGTACACAATATTCTAGCTGTTTCCCCCTCGGTTTTTTAGAACTCACGAAGGTGTTTTCAAATATCAAATTTGATTTTGCCTGATATTATCAGTACTAAGAACGCGGCTTTGAGAAAATCGAATGTTATCGAATTTGGCCCATAGGCCCGGTGCCTAAGAAGAAATGGAAGAAGATGATGAAAACGTTGGTTTTCAAGCTAATATTGATTCTGAACCATCCCATAGTACCAATAATAATATGGAAAAACATAATGTTCACAGTGTATACAGAATCGGAAAGTTTTCATCTTGGGTATGGTGGTTTCATGGAAGCGTAAAGAATACCTTGATATATGTTGAGAGAGCATTACAATTTCTCCTCTACTCGCTCGAGGAAGGGATATCGACGTGAGCTGTTAATTCGTCAGGTGGGGTAACAGGATAGGCGCACAGTAGTGCGTCTCTCTTATTCAGTATCGGAAAGTTGTCATTGGGGTATAGATCTATGCGAGCAACAAGGAACGCAATGATATGATAATACCACATAAATAAGAGAGAAGCACTACTGTATGACTCTCCTACTACCTCGTCCGACGAATTAACAGCCACGTCGATATCCCTTTCTCGAGCGAGTCGAGGAGAAATTGTAATGCTCTCTCAACATAATAGCAAGCTATTCTTTACGCTCGTATGAAACCAGCATACCCCGATGAAAACTTTCCGATACTGTTTATGTGGTATTATCATATCATTGCGTTCCTTGTTGCTCGCGTAGATTTCTGATGAAAAGTTTCCGATGCTGTTGATTCTCGGTATAGTGTAAAAACTGGCGCTTCGGAGGAGGAAAATTGTTCTGTCCGAGGATTTTTCCGAAATATCCTCATTTTCAGATATAATCAATTATTCCTCACTTTATGTATGCACTGTATTCGATAATGTGGATTTAATAAAAGTTGATAGGAATTCAATTTTTTCATTTATATCCGTCTGGGTCTGTCCGGGTCTTGATCATTAAAATGTTATAGTTTAATTTTGTATTGTGAACATCCAATGTACCTATGTATTGATAATTCTCATTGGGCGGGAGAGAAAAACAATGAATATTCCCCGACTAAAATAACGAGAAATTGGTTCATTCAAAACATTTTTAATATACCTACGCCGGTTAAATTTATTATTATCATTAGCGTCACAGTCGATGTCAATTTTTCAAAACGTATTTTTAGCTCAAGTTAGTTCCTGCATAAAAAAGCTTGTAAAAAGAAATTCCACCGACTCTTTCCAAATTATTAGTATTCCTTCGATGATTTTTGATGAACATGTTCACTCTACTATAATGTTCAAATTTCGTTATGTGGCAGAGGAGCATATCATTATTCTAATTATCTAATTCATGTTAACATGCTAACTCGCACAAGGTCAGAAACATACATAACATCCCTCGCTATCTCTAGGTGGTTGATATTGGGATATTATATACGTGTATAACTGCGTGGGGTGCCATTTACATGTAGCAAACTCGATCACGCAATATTGGAAGCTCAATCACGAGTGCAAAAATTATCTTTGAATTTGATAGACAAAGGAGATACTTTCGTAATTAGAATAAGGAAGGAGTCATTGTATGGTTTGATAAATTTTATTTATTTTTTTCAGACAATTCAATAGGAATTGACGACAAACTAGATTTTGGTCACACAGGAAGTCATCCATCCTTCAGAAGTTATGACACTGGTCGAAGAAATTCCTACGAACTCCCAGCTAGAAACGTAGTGACAAAAGTGGAAACCATTGATAATTTCGACCAACTGGGAATAGTGTGCGTAGAGGGAGGATGCAACACAACTAAATCCATTAATGATTCTGGGAACACAGTGAAGACTGATGTTCTGGTTCACGTAGAAACCAAGGTTGATCTAAATCATAATAAAACTGGGCCAGTTGGGGAAACACCAGACGTGCCAGTAGTAGTTGGATATCGGGGAGCCAAATTAGATAGCACTAATAATGACGAACCTGGTCTGAACTCCCGACCTGTACTCATTCCAAGTTCGAATCCTCTGCCGGCTTATCAATCGAAACATGCATCAAGTGGTGCAATTTACAGCGGACAATACGGTGCACCAATCAATGGTCAATCTTTCCAATCAAGGCATTTTCAAAACGAAGCAGGTTTCAACACACAGCCAAGTAGGACGATTCATGGACAGGTGTATTCTCCAAATGAACAATCCTACTACCCTGCATCGAATCATTTTATCAGTCCTCCAATAGCATTCGCAAACGAAAGGATAGATTCTGGTAGTTACAGCTACCCTCTCCAGAAATCCGGTATGCTCAGTCCAGAAGTTAATATCAATATTAAAACTTATCCACCCGTGGCTGTTGGTGTTGCTGACAACGTTCAAAGCAATATGTTAGAAACACAATATATGCCTGGTGGTATAGAGCTGACAGTGCCATATTTTGAACCGTCACACCACAGTCATCATTTTGGAGAACATACACCACCGCAGTTTATTCATTCTAATAAAAAACCTAGTAGCTTCAACCCTGTAGAATTTAAGACAACCAAATCATCGTGGTCACCTTCTGTCTGGTACAATCAAGTATCACCTCAAAGACATACCAGCACTTCGCTTGATGGTGAAGACGTCAAATGTGTTTGTCACAATCGACAGATTCCATCTGGTTTACGCTGGTATCCCAATATGAATAGGAGGATATCAGGTGGAGTTCCAGGAATAGCTTTTATGGATGAACACAGTGATCCGGGCTCGCAAATCAATGATAAGTTGGCACCTTTGAATTGATCTAGTACTGATACGAATACTTCTGAAACCTGATTCGGAAGCCAATAAATGAAAATAGATTTCTTTAGTTTTTTTTATCAGTGTGGATTTCCTGAATGACCTTATATGATTGTTAGCAAAAAAAAATTCAAAAATATATCACATAATTTGAAAGTATAGATATCTTTCAGTATACAGAAAATCGTATAATTACAATGTATTCTTCCCTGTGGAATGGATGAAAATAGTAACTATGTAAATGAATAATTCATTAACAGAATCGAAAATTTATGAAATTTTTTCTCTCATAAATCCATATCGTGTTTTGGTTAGCAAACACATTTTCTAAATTACACAATATTTTAAATAAAATATCATCCGATATAACCTCAAGTTCTTTCGGTAGATGAAGTAATTCAACTTTCTTAAAACTCAAAAACACAATGTTTTATACTCAAATAACTAAAATAGCAATATGCGTACGGAAATTAAAAATGAAAATTTCGTGTCAAGGAAAGTAGAAAAAATCGCTATAGACTCTTGCGATTTTTTCATTCCCTTGATTCTCGATATTTTTTCATGACAATGAATTTTTTATGAAATTGAAGATGTATTTATCGATGATCTTTTATATATTTACCCCCGATAAAATGAACTTTTTGTTCAGCTTTCTTATCTTCAAAGCCGTCTTAGTTGAAGAACCTTTAATTTTGAGAACACTCAAAATTGAATCTAATTGTATATTCGTGTCCTTTGAGAATTTTCCAAAACTTTTGATTTGATTCGATAATTCATCTTTTCTGAACATGACAATAGCTGGAAGCGTTTTTTCAAGGCCACCTTTCTATTTTTAGACAATCCGTACTTACCACTTACTAATATTACAAAAGCGATAGTAAATCTGTCTGCCTGTCTGTTATCTTTTCACGCTTAAACCGATTTAGATGAAAAGTTTTTATCCTAGAAATTATTCCTTAGGTGTGTTAAAGTTTGTATGGGAGTTTTGTTATTTCTGAGGCCATAGCCTTTGGCATACAACTTATATTTCAGGTTCTTAATTGAACAGAAATGATACGAATTCCAGTTTTTAGAAAGAGAGTATGAAAATTTGTGAGGGATTTTCATTTTTAAAGCATCAAGATCCATGAAACTTCCATTTCCGGCACTTGAATAAAATAAATAAACTCTTAATTGAGTGTTTTTTAAAATTATATCCTTAAGCGGGGGAAGAGAAGATTCAACTTCGTGTGGAACTTTTTTATTTTTACTCTTGATACGGAATAAATAAACACGTATTTCAAACGTTCTACCCTTGGGGGAGTGAAATGAAATAGCTCAATGGGAAATAAAACGGCAGGAAATAACTAAGGAGGTGAAATGAGAGATGAAAATTTATTGTGGGACGCATGCAATCGCTAAAATTTTGTACGAGGGCATTCTTGACTCGGTGCTTTGTACTTTGTTTGGTACCTTTTCACGTCAAAACCATTCATCAGTTTTTTTTATTATTTATTAGCCTGGAGATTAATGAAAGCCTGGAGAAAAAAGTAAGGCTGTTCGAAATACCAATCCTACGCAAACGAAGGCACCTTTAATAAATTGCTTAAACTTATGAGTTATGCAATTCCATGAGGACCCCATTTTCAATTGTATCTTTTCATTGGGGACTGCCGTCAGTTAAGACGGCTGAAAGCCGGTTCAACACTATGCGTTTCTGCAGGTGCGTAAAATACGTATACAATACATGTATTATCGGTAAGTGTTGCACACACATTGTTCAGATTTTGAAGAAGAATATTTTCACGAACTCGAAGCTCTTTGGTATAATCAGAAAAAATGTACAGGGTGTCATTTGAAAAAACAAGTTTGAGTTCAAATGGTGAATTCTTAGTTATGGCGTCAAAATAGGAGTATTTAAGTACTATAGCGTCAAACAAAATTTTAAATATTCATCTCCAAAACTATAGAAAAATAAGGAGTCGTACCTCACCTCGTGGTCACCCTGTATATCAGTTTCTGAACAATGGTGTATATGGAACTTTTGTAGCTGATATAGTGAAAACAATCAGTGAATTTAATGCACTGCTACATCAATTTTCAAGTTTCATGATGATGTTCATATACAGGGTGTAATCTAACCTCTTGCACTCCCGTGGAGGACGGGTGTGAACAATTCCACAAAAAATTGAGGAAACATCAAATTCTATTGGAAAGTTTGGAAAATCTTGGAAACCGCTGTTCCAAATTACACAGTTCTTCCATCCGGCAGTTACAGTTATTGCGACTCCGGTCAGCTGACATTCGGCGGACAGCGGTTCCCAAAATTTCGACGAATTTTCCAACACAATTTAAACTTTCCATACATTTTTTTCGAATTTTTCACACCTATTATTTGTTATAAAATGGCATTATACACCCGTCCTTCACGGGAGTGCAAAAGGTTAGATTACACCCTATATGTATACTCACTATATTCAACGTGATGGAATTAAATAATACACTCACATGCAAAATAATGCAACAAGTTAATATTTGGTAAAATTTGAGGTCTCATAGTAGATGAAATTATTAATTTCAACTTGCACATTCAGTCGTTTGTTGAATGCTGGCTCACTAGTTATTATACAATAATTTCGTGATCAAATTATTTTAAAATACCAATTTTTGTTACTAGTTACTAGTACTTTTAAGAGAGAAATGAACTCCAAACAACAGTTTTAGCCCGGGAGGCAGCGATGGAAAATTTGCACAAATTTCTACTAAGCTAGTTTTTTGTCAGTTTGTTGTTTGGATGTAACAAGTAAACAAAACGAAAGTGTACCACCCCAATGATAATGCGTTCATATACAGTGAGTTTCAAAAGTTTGCACCATTCAGGAAACTTTTTTATTATTGATTTGTCAGAAAATACTTGTATTTGAGGTATCAAAATTCTAAATTTCCAAATAGTGTACAGAGTACAACAAAAAATAGGATTTTGATCAAGTCTAAACTACCCTGGCTGTGATTCCAAATTTGAATATTGTTTTCAATATTCTACAGCGTCTTTGAATATACTATTTTGATAATGTAAAAAATAAGGGTAATTTACACTTGATCAAAAATCTTACTTTTTGCAATTTTTTTTAACAAATCAATAATGTAAAATTTCCCGAATTTTTGAAACCTACTGTATATGAACGCACTATCATTGGGGTGATACACTCTCATTTTTTTACATGTTACAAACTGACAAAAAACTGGCTTTGTAGATATATGTGCAAATTTTCTGTCGCTGTTGAACCGAAAAATAAAATGTAGGAAAGGAATGGTTCTTAACAAAAGTTGGTATTTTGAAAGAATTTGACGACGAAATTATTTCACAGGATTATTTAAATTTAGGGTTTAGCAACAAACTTCTAATTAACCCTGTATAATGACTAATAAGACAGCATTTAACTGAAGACTGAATGTGTAAGTTAAAAATAATAACTATATCTACAGTTTGCTGAACTAATTGACATATTTGGGAAATAATCTGATCAAATATAACTCGACCGTCGATTATCCAATCGAATGAATTTTGGAATTTCCACTCAAACATTTTTGTTTTAGAAAATTCATTTCGTTAAATTCGAGTTTTTAAGCTCGACGGTTTTATTCAGAACATAAATCTCCGAATTCAACTCGATAAATGTTCAAACTAAATCGTTTTCGTTGAAATTGAAAATTTTATGCGCTGATAAACGAGGTCTTGTTATATTACCTCGGAAAAAATAGAGCGAGGTTGAATTAAAAAAAATCCAGAAATAATTATTTTTTTTTTAAATTTTAATGCCAAAGTGTCTTCATTCTTTAAAATTTTTGTCTGAGAAGGAACAATGAGCGAATTGAATGATCCAAAAAAATTTGCCATTTTAAATTTTCTTGCATTATCTATTCAAACTTTGCTTATCTGTAATTCTAAGCAATTTTTTCAAATAACTGTTTTCGATATCTTGCCATTTTACCCTACGTTTTGCCTTTTCATATAAATTTATTTTAATTTGCCGTCATACCAGCGAACAACGTTACTTGCTAAATCGAGTTTAAGATTATCGGACATGCAGAAATTTTCTCCAGATTTTTTTTCGCTAGTCTAATTATAAACTTTTTTCCATAATGTTACATACTTTTTCGCGGTAACTGTATGTGAATCTTATAGTATTCATTTATATATCAGCTTTTATTATTGGAATCATGTGAGTTTGAATAATGCAAAAATGTTATTAGCAAACTTTTTAAAATACATCAATAAATGACAGAAATAATTTATTTAAGTGCACGTATTTTAGCCCGGAACGTCTGTGGTATCTGTTAGCTAGCCTTTGACGTAATATAATGTGACATCCGAGATCGCTACAGCACAATAATAGCTCCATGCCGCGCCAGTTCTCTCGTCACACACTAGATGAAATTATTCCTCCAAGCGCAACTTCATCCCATTACTTTTTCTAGGGATATTTTAGTGATTCTTTCACATTTTTGTTTAATTTTACTTTTATTTTCATAATTAATCCATAACAAAGAAATGGAAACTTGTCTATTACTGTAATAATATAAAAAGAGGGAAAGAAAAGTCGAAATACTATTTGTAAGTAATTATAATTTCAATGAACTTATCCTAACTGTTGAAATCAATATTTATGGATTTTTAGCTGTGTATGTGGTTACTTTGCCATTATCATTCACAGTCGTGGAAGCTTGTTGAACTGTTCTAGGTTTTCCGTCAATATTCGTCGTTGAACTTGAGCTGGATGTGAAAACACTACGGAAACCATCTGGCTGGCCTGAACCTGCGAATCTGGTGTTCACGTTTGGAATATTCTGAAAAATATCAAACATTAGAAACATTATTGAACCATGGTGATTATAATAGGAATTACAGAGTCATATTTTGAAACATAATGATATTTCATCCCATTTCAAGCATGATGCTCCTAATTATATATTTTTAATAATAATAACAATATTTCTGAACGACATTTACAAAATTTGCCAATGATGAAGTCAAATTTGATAACAGAATGGTAACATTCAATCTCTTGGGATTGAAGAAAAATTCTGTTCCCATGCAATCTATGAACGTATTCTACTGTTTTAGCAATAATAACTTTAGCCTCATCAATTGTCATCATAATGACAAGATGTGAATTAGAATATCAAAATTATAATTTTTATTATTATTACTTTGAATCGCTGGAATGAAATTCTACTTTTAAATATTCCTGTTACTCAATCAAGTCAAATAAAATGTTATTCCTTTCGTTGAAATACATTATACAGGTGTAAAAAAATCCCAGATTGAGTGTCTTAGACTAGGCAAGATTTGCCAGTCTTGCTCTGTGCTCGATCTGGAGACTTCATAGGTTTAACGTACATTTTGTATCTATCGTGTTAAGTACAGAGAAACCAACCTAGCTTGGGACGTGAAAACGTGCTGTGCACTTGTCGGACAACGGATTATAAGTCAGTAATATATCCAGTGATAAGGCACTCAACATGACAGTATGCGCAATTTAAAATGTCAGGCTACTTTGGTTTCACTGTAAGAGAGTAGATAACAGAATAAAAATATATTTTTTGAGGTTTTCACAATTTGAAAAATACTTATATATTTCTGTAGAGGCTTTACAGTGTCGAACAGATGGTGCAGGAAGCTAGGCAGGTAAAGTTGATTTTTGCCTCTTTTTTATCAAGTAGATGTTGATTTCAATATATCGTAAAATATATTTGGGTGATTTAAAATTAACTGTTATGGTTCAATATAAGATTAACAACTTCATTTCTACAACTTTTATGTGGTCCAGTTCATTTGTTTAAGTGAATTATAACAAAATAAATAATTAAATACATTAACGATACAACAAAGGTCATAAAAACATATAGAAAGAAATGTCGCCACAATGGGTGTCCACGCAAGGTGGCTGGCCCCTATAACTTTTATTTTTGAAGATATTGGAATGAAATTTGGAGAGTCTGTATGATACATGAAGATCCATTTTTGGACAAGTAACTCAGCTTCATGCAACTTCCGATTTCACCGATCGTGATCTAAACTTTTTAAATATTTTTACTTTCTTGTCTCCGTATGACATTCTGAATACAAGCATGTATCATCTGAAATTTATTTTTTAATCTAGTATTTTTTTATTTAGTATTGCGAAAAATACATCTTTATCGTTTTCGGTTGAAATGCTGCTGTGAAAAAGTTAATATGTATCGACAAATAGGTAGCGAAATTAATTTCATATTTGCAGGAGAAATCTAAATCAGTTTTTTTACATTTTTTGAAAAAATAGGTACCTCCTGTTGTAGATGGTGAGTAAAGCGTCATTTCACTCGTAGGAATTGGCGCACTACGCCTCAATTTATACATAAACGAAGGGGAAAACCGCTGGGGAATTTTGGTGTACATTCCTTAGGTATTAGTGGGGAATTGGTGTATTAATTGAAAATTATTTGGTATTAATCGAGAATTAGGTGTATTACTTGGAAATGATTGGGTATTAGTCGATAATTCGAGGCATTACTCGATTATTAATTCAGTAATACAAGAACAGAAAAAAGGTCATCAAAAGAGTCCAATATTTTTATTACTTTTAGTACCTACTACGGTATTACTGGAATTACTTCGGCATTAGTGACATGAGTATTACTCGGGAATTCCATGGGTATTAGAGGTATTAGTTGGGATTTTTGGGAATTAGTGCATATAATTTCCTCAGTGGATTCCCCCCCCCCCTATACATAAATAACTATGAAAGCATTTTAGTAGGTGAGTATACATCCATATAATTTTATCCATAATATTTCATGAATGAATCGTTTAAAAAAAATATTCACTTAATATCGCTTAATATTTCAAAAACGGAATCAAATGAAAATGCATATTTCAATATCATATTTATGTTTGTTCTTGTTAAACTCAAAATGATGATGAAATGCGTTGGTCCCAACCCATTTAAAATTTTGAAGAAAAATGACATCGTTAAGAAAAAAAATCGCTTGATACATTCAGTCACTGCAATGAATTTATCGATAAAGTAAAAACATACATAAACAAATCAACTGAAGGTAAAAATATCATATACAGAAAATTAGGAGAAATTAAACCTTCAATCACAACAGGCCTTATCAAATCTATCGAGCATGGAAAATAATTTAAATAAACATTACTCTAATGAAGCGGAAAGGAAATAGAAAGAATATAGAAACAAAATCAACGCATCAATCAAAAAAACCAAAAATGAAAATTATCAGAATAAAATTACAGAAGCGGAAAATAAATGTAAAAAAATATGGAATGTCATAGATAATTTAACAGGTCATAACAAAAAGTCAAATACACAACTAGAAAACATGCCGATATAGGATGATAACGGAAGTATAATAAAAAATAATGAAGGGAAAGCAGATACTTTCAATAATTTCCTCACCAACTTAGGTATAAATATGTCGAACAAACCACCAAATATGAACCGACAACAAAAAACTTTAGTTAGTGATATAATCGACTGCACCATCTTTCTCACGCCAGCATCAAAGAACGAGATCACCATCCACATTTCGAAACTCAAAAATAAGCGCTCGGCCGGTCCAGGTAGCATAAGTGTGATAAAAAACATACATGAACACATCACCCCCTTTAGTTCATATCATCAATTTATGCTTTACAACCAAAAAAATTCCAAGCAATAATTATAGGTCTATATCGGTTATAAATAATATTGCAAACATATTTGAACAAATGCTTGAAAAACGAGTAATGGATTTTTTCCGCAAACACAATATAGTTCAGACCGACCATATGGCTTCTTTTAAAACTCAAACGCCGAAAATGTAGAGGCAGATATTCTGGAACACACTAGTAAGATCTTTGGACGAATCATCAAAATGTGTAGCAGTATTTTTAGAACTCGCCAAAGCCTTTGACGCTGTTTTACATGGAATATTACTCAACAAGCTAAGTCATTACGGCGTTCGTGGTTCACCAATTGATGTTATGTCTAACTACTCAACTAATAGGGTTTAGAGAGTAAAAATTGAAAACGAAATTAGTTCAGACTCGAAAGTAAAAATAGGGGTACCACAAGGAACAATATTGTGTCCAAAACTGTTTCTTGTATCCATAAACAGTATTGTAAGAATAAAAGGGTTAGAAGGACACCTTATATGTTATGCTGATGATATATGTCGCTATAGTACTTGAATACACATATTTTGACGCAACTACTGAAAATTCACCACTTCCTGTTCAACCGGAAGTGACCACAAACCTTATTTTTCAAATGTCACCCGTACATTTTTTTTTCATTATTCGGAAAAGCACGCAATTTGTGATAACACTGTTCTTCAAAATAGAAAATCTGTTGAAAAATGTCGGAGATAAAGTTGATTGTTTAATCGAACAAAGTTGAACATGAAATTCAAACTTGAATCATCACAACTGACAAATACAATTACGTGAGTTTTTAAAAGTGTGGTCACCAGGGAGAGGGCGTAGTGGTGTAACTTTCTGGAATATTCTAGGATATCAAAAAGACATTTCTATAATATAAGAAAGAAAATTCTAGGATATTCGTGAAGCTTTTGGAAAGTTCTATAAAATTCGAGATCTTCGTGGAATAAAATAAAAAGTCTTCCTAATGTTTTAGAACATACTAAAAAGAGCCTTAAGTGCAGTCTTCGAAAATTCGGTCATTAGGAAGAGGGCGTACAGGGGAAACGTTCTGGAAATCTCTAGAATATGAAGAATAATTTTTAAGAATATACGAAAGAATGTCCTAGAATGTTCTAGAATATTCTAGAGAGTTCGAAAAATTTCGAGACCTCCGTGAAATAAGCTAGAACAGACTCTCCATAACATTCTAGAATGCACTGAAAAGATACTGGAGTGAAGTTTTCGAAAGTTCGGCAAACAGGATGGAGAGCGTGGTAATGAAACTTTCTGGGTACTCAATTTCTGGAATATGAAAAAGAAAATTCTAGAATATTCTCGAGATTTCTGTAGAATTCTAGAAAATTCGTGGAAATCGTAAAAGGTACCAGAAGAAAGTCATCGGATGGTTCTAGAACGTACGGTAAAAAACACTCAAGTGAAATTTTCTAAGATTCTAAATATTGTGATAATGATCTTTATTCAGTACGATTTCCATTTAAATAAACATATATCCACCTACGTCACTGATACGAGCAAATTAAAAATCCAAAAATATTTTTGTGCCAAGTGAACTTACTGGATTTTCTGGAAATACCGAAGCCGATTGATAAATCCCACCTGGGCCAACAGATCCAGATGCAGAAGCGCCACCATAATCTGAACCGAATGAACCACCCGCAGGTACATTTGGAAATACAAATCCTCCTGCGTTTGCTCCAGGAAATCCACTATACGATGATCCTCCTCCTGCTCCTCCACCACCGACTCCGCTCCCGAAAGAGCCACTATAGGAATTTCCAAAACCAGATCTTGTGTTCAATACATCTGGAGGACCAAACCCAGCTTGCGCAGCTTGTGCTTGGTTTTGAATGCTGAATAAAAACATTTACAAAGAACTCACAAGTACGAAAGTGTAGAAGGGCAACAAAAAATAAAAAATTATACTTCTGACTTCACAACTCAGCATTAGCCTAATTTTGATTTTGAATTTTGGAATTAGTATTACTCCGACTTTGCAACACGGAATTAGTATAATTCCGCCTTCGCAACTCAAAATTCAATCGAACAAAATATTTCGATAAAGTCGAATTTCACTTTTCTCCACAGTATAGAAAAATTTGAGGCAAATATCTGCCAGAAAACAACTACTTCCTCCTACGAAAATTTAATTACATCTGGTATCCATTAGTGCAATGTTCCTCCATGAGGACTCTATTGCAAGTACTAATTGCAATTAAGCATTGGATATCATCCCCCATTGGTTGGTAATGACCACCTGCAGACATGACATATTTCACGATTTGTTTCCCACTCGTCAGTGCAAGGATAGGTCAGACAGTTATCCTGGTCCACTGTATTTTGGGTGGGTCAGCCAGGGTAACTCTAATGTTGTCTGACGTGTCCTTGCAATGACGAGTGGGAAACAAACCGTGAAACATGTCATGTCTGCAGGTGGTCATCCCCAACCAATGGAGGATAATATTCATTATTCAATGCCTGAGTCGGAATTATACTAATTCCGAGTTGAGAAGACGGAATTATACTAATTCCGTGTTGCAAAGTCGGAATTATACTAATTTCGAGTTGTAAAGTCGGAATCGAGCTAATTCCAAGTTGGGGAGTAATTATAATTTAATAATTTTTTGTGCCCCTTCTACGCTTTCGTACGCAAGTGCCATTTTTGATTAATTTTTCAATGATTACATACCCGTTACTGTTAAATGTTATTGAAGAAGAAGATATAGCATTACCATTAGGGCTGGATGAGGCAAAGGAATACGAAAATAATCCGCCACCACTATAGAGAAAGCAAAACACTGAAGAAAATGTTAAAATTGTGTATAAAGTTGAGTTGGTTTTCTTACAAAATGAACCGAAATGGGTTTCTTGTTTCGACACAAACATTTTTCGGTAAAATTTTGGGAATAATGCTTCAATGATAAAATTATAAAAGATCCAATATTTTCACTGAATCAATCAAAGAGCTGTGTTTCCCAGAAATGTAGATTTTAATGAGATACGCCCATTTTAATTCATCTCAAACATGAAATGAAAACGAGAATGTATCAACTACTATAGAACATTAAATCTCGTGCAACATTGAAATTTTTGTCCCTTATTACTGGGTGCTCCCCGATACGGAAAACAAAAAAAATAGAATTTTTCTAAAAGAATGGCATCAATGAACTCGTATACTATATGTAAAGAAATACAGGTCCGGAGAGAGCCAGCATTGAGACTGGGGCAGAGTATGCAGGTGAGCCCCTACCTCCTTTCCTTTTCTATTTATACCATCATGTTTCGAAGTTTGATGCAAATGGTTAAAAATGCATTTTTGTTGAAATTTTTTTTGTTTGACAGATATTAAAATGGATGTAAACTCTTGTAACTGTAATAGATATTTATGTTATAATTGACGTGAATATTATCGAGCGCAGCGTGCACCATAATGATCGTTTATGATTCAAATTACATACAAAATTTTATCTGCTGGTATAAATAAATAATTATATGTAAAATTTTTTCAATTTCCAAATTTAGTTTTTTCGAAACTACAGATTCATTCGAGTTATTCATTATAAAAATAGTAAGCAAGCTGTGCCTCATCATTTTGTTGACAATGCAACAGCAAATTATTCATTCATTGTCAAACACACACTGCTGTCAAGTAAAATTAGATGTGCAATGATGATGTGCAGTTGAAAATTTGCGAATTTTTTGATAGTATACCTTTCGATTGGAGGATTAAGTTTTGAATTATGAATCAAATTATTTGAAATTACCTATTTGCATTTTTTTCTCAAGGAGTGCATTCATGCTAGAAGTTCAGAAACTTCACAATTAAATTTCATTAATTTCATTATGGTCCTTGGACATAACGATGACATTATGACATGCCAGCAGATGAAAATAAATAGAACATTATAACTTTCTGGCGGCAAAATTATTTATTGTTTTTTCAAAATTCAGCTTCCTGGTGTTGGCATTGAATAAAAATCATTATTTTTGACATGCTTTGTTCGGGTATGTATTAACCTTCCACAATCTAAAAATGAAAAAATGTCAATCTAAGGAAGTCTGTACAAGTGTAGTAGGGCAATTTATTTATTTTGCCCAATAAGTTACTGCGTTCACAAAACTGCTGTCTTGAATGAAATTATATGATTTTTGTCAGTAACGTATCCTACACTGAAAATGCCTATCTGAAAAAAATTAGTTCAAATTAATCAAAAAATACTTCTCTTTTTCGAAAAACGTTGACGTTTCGGAGACTGTATCTGTCCCCGTTATCAAAACTTGCTGAAAAAACGCTGAAAACTGTATTTGAATTAGTATTTGAACGACAGATACAGTCTCCAAAACGTCAACGTTTTTCGAAAAAAAAGAGTATTTTTTGTTTAATTTGAACAATTTTTTTTCATTAGGCAAATTCAGTGTAGGATACGTAACTGACAAAAATCATAATTTCATTCAAGACAGCAAGCAGTCTTGTGAACGCAGTAACTTATAGGGCAAATTAATTAAGTTGCCCTTCTACACTTGTACAGTCTTCCTTGGATTAACATTTTTTTCATTTTTAAATTGTGGAAGGATAAATACCCAAACAAATCATGTCAAGAATCGAATTTCCTCCACAAAATGAAACTCTCAATCAATGAAAATTATTGTGTTTCAACAGCTCTCCAGTCCCTCTGTCTTTTCGGGCCCCGGGACATCCCCCCCCTGCCTCCCTATCTCCGGGCCTGAAGAAATACATAAAACTGAGCATATGTGCATTTTCATTTGATTTCAATAGTGAATACAGAAACATATTTCATGGGTTTTTCTGCATCTTCAATCAGTATTTACGTGCATTTCGCTGTTATATTCAATAAAGACTATTTGAATCAGCTTATGAAAATAACGATTTCAAATTCCTTGGACTATTTCATTTCAGATTTACAATGCAGTACAATTCAAACCAGGGTTTCACAATGAAAATCTCAAGGACTTACGGAATTAACGAAGTCTCTTTCATGTAATGGAGCGAGAACTGGCGTTTAAGCTCCTCTTTGAAGGGAGAACACTCGTTACTGGCAAACATGCAAAACACACGTAAAAAGGATTCTCTGAACGTTCAGAGAGGAGGTTTTCAAAAAGCTTCTCTCACTGCCAAACTGTAGTATTGACCAACAGAGTGTGATATACCAGGTGATCCGCAACCAATTTACCCCCCTGTATCTTCGTTGTTATTTTGTATGGATGTTTCAAATTTGATTCATATATTTGATATCATGAATGTATGATTTAGTGACTAGCAGACCAGAGATCACACTTCCGGTTTGACCGGAAGCGCATCCAATTGTTTTTAGTTCAAATGGAAAGTACACTTTTATTTTAAATTACGATTCGGAGCAGTGAAACCAATCTAGCCTGACATTTTAAATTGCGCGTACGTTCATGTTCAGTGCCTTATCACTGGATATATTACAGACTATAATCCGTTGTCCGACAAGTGCGCATAACGTTTTCACGTCTCAAGCTCTGTTAGTTTCACTGAACAAAAGTACCTTTCCAACGATATATCACTAGCATACTTCCAAAAACTATTTTTTGGATAAAAAAATACTTTTTGTATTACCCTCGTAACGTAACATTTTTATGTGAGTGTGCCATGGAAGATAGAACAATAGCATATGAGTAACAATAATTCGATGTCAAAGTTTTCACCATATGAATTGTATGCAGACGTAACTATTTTACCAAATTTTGTTTTTCTTTATTTTTCATCATCAATAAACTAATTTGTTTTAAATGATAACATACAATTTTTTGTGTGGGTAAGAAACGCGTATCTATTGAAATACAAAATATGAAA
The DNA here is from genome assembly GCA_958298965.1 of Chrysolina haemoptera. Lineage (NCBI taxonomy): Eukaryota > Metazoa > Arthropoda > Insecta > Coleoptera > Chrysomelidae > Chrysolina > Chrysolina haemoptera. The sequence goes on along the minus strand of OY282596.1, from coordinate 22,102,304 downwards.
GAAACTACTTGTTTTTGTTTCCCATTTATTTTTTTATGAAGATAATCTCCATCCTATACCTACATTTGTACTGAAATTTCAAAAAAAGTAAATAGGAAACAAAAATAAGTAGTTCTGTATTCAAATATAGATAAGAGTTTCTAACCTGCACAGAAAAATTCTACGTTAGCGTTTAAAATAAATGATTTTATTGATATTTTAAAAGAAAAAAAAAAATTGGTAAAATAGTTACGTCTGCATAAAAATCATAAAAACTTCAACATCAAATTATTGTTGCTCACATGCTTTTTATCTTCCATAGCAAACTTACATGAAAATGTTCCGTTACGAGGAGAATACAAATAGTTATTTTTTATAAAATCTCAAATATATCAGTAGTTTGTGAATTGGAAGTATGATTGTGATATTTCGTTCGAAAAGTAATATTGTGCCGAATAGCAATTTGAAATAAATGGCACTTTCCTTTTCAACTAGAAAAATTGGATGCGCTTCCGGTCAAACTGGAAGTGTCATATTTGGCTGGTACCTGCTAAATTGTATATTCATGGCATCAAAAAGATGTACCATATTTGAATAATCTATACAAAATAACAGAGAAGATACAGGGGGGTGATGGTTACGAGTCACCCGGTATAAAGCCAATGTTCGATGTGAATTGCAAGTTTTGTGAATCAAGGAAATTCTAGGAAAATGCTCATAATTCAAAAATAAATTAAGTTAGTAGTATGTCAATACAACCACGACAATCATCTAGGCATCTAGTGACTTTTGCCTCCCGCGAAGGCCCCATTGAGTTTTCGGCGCCGGGAGCGGTGCTGCAGGGCCCCACCGAGGAACGTCTCCACGGAAGAGGGGTCGCGCTAGAGCTCAAGGGGGCCGAGTTTTCGTCATTTAAAATTCTTGATTGTCGTAGTTATATAGAATTGGGTGTCGGAAATCGGCTGGGAAAAAGTGCGGGGGGCTGGGGACGATGACGAGAAACGCCCCTAGAGAAAATGGGGTGTGCTGGAGCGCCGGGGGCCGAGATATTTCGATTTTAATTTTTCATCAATTTTGGTGTTGTTGACACTGGCACTGGTTTGACGCTGCCACTGGTTGTTGTTTACGTTTAGAGGCAGCTCGCTGTGACGTCACACACGTGCACGTGTGTTGCAGACGAATTTCTTGGGAAAGCAAAGAAATAGCGTGAGAACGTTAACGGAAATGACGACAAATATGTTGCAATGTGTGCAATTGCAGTGGAGGGGGAGGGGGGATTCGAACGCTAGATCTTAGAGAGAACGCGCCGCATAAGTCATTTTGAAGAAAGCGCGTTTAGAGTTCAGACGTACCTGCTGTTACTCAGTGGAATTGTACTTGTGATTTTGCCTGTTTAATTGCAAAGGTGAGTTTTTGTCTGTACATAGAGTGATTGTATGCGTGAGTGTTAATAGAAATCGTTTGAGTGTTTTGATACTGTTCAATTCGCCTTGTGATTTTTTGCTATTAATTTTTTGCATCCATATATACAGCGTGTATGGAACAAAATATATATATATACAGAGCTTATCAAATTTTTCATTTCATATACAGTGTGAATGAAAAAAATATGTTGTTTGAATATTTGAGTGAAGTATTTCGCTCTTTCGCAGATGTCTCACATTGATGAGATCAACAAGGTTGGTTTGGCCTGCAAGAAGAAGTTGAAGAAGTTGGCCGAGTTGCCGTTGGACGAGCCACAATTGATATTAGACGCGGAGGTAGCAACCACTAGATTCGGAGTGGCAATCCTCGTCAAGTTGGCAGATTTCAAAGTATTCCTGCCAAACAGAGCCACCGCTGCCCTCAAGAGCAACTTGAAGAAATTGACAGAGTCTCAGCACGTACTCATCTACACAAGTCTAGCCTGCATTAGCACCCGCAATAGCTGTTCGAGGTAGCCAATCCGTAGGTGCTCCTTTTCCACGCACACAAAGTGGGTTTTCTTGATTTTTCATTCATTTTTCTGCATATTTTTGTGTGTTGTTTTAATAAAGATGAATTCCGATGCTATTGCAAATTTGACCGATGATATCAAAACTTTGAGGAAGGCGGAAAGAATTTTTGTTGGAAAAATTCACCATCGATGAACGAAAAACATGGCTGGCACATTGCAAAAAACTGCTCGTCTTTTGACTGGTGCCATATCACCTGAGGAGTCGATTGGGACTCTACGCAGACTCCAAACTTTGGCGGGCCATTTGAAAATTATTCGTTATTCCATAAAAAATTTGGGAGCTCGTCATATGGGCAAAGGGGTTGAGTCCAAATTATCGTCACGAGTCAGGTGGAAGGAATTTAAAGTCTGCATTTGCTTCTCGTTTGCGTACAGGTATAATCATAAATTTGGTCCATAAAGATATTCGGCAATTTTTCCGAGATGTTTATACCTTATTCAAACGACGAGTACGAAACACTGGGCGAGTACTCCGACTTGTACATGAAAACAGACATATTGCTCTTGGCTGATATTTTCGAGAATCTTCGAACTATCGGTCACTAGACATATGGCCTGGACCCCGCGTGGTATTACACCCTACCAGGCTAAACGTGGTCGTGCATGTTGTACACTTAGTGCAAGTTGCAGATTTTGAAGGACTTCGATATGCTCATGTTCATCGAGCGAGGAATTCGCTGCAACAGGCGCTCCACGGAAAATAATGAATACATGGGTGACAGGTATGACGTCACTCAGGTCTCCACTTATTTGCTATATCTCGATGTGAATCATTTATATGGTTGGGCCATGATGGAATATCTTCCGTACGGGGGATTCAAATGGCTCAAGGATGCCGCCGATTTGAATGTTCTCGAGGTGTCAGACACTTCAGAAATAGGCTATATTCTCGAAGTCGATTTGGAGGACCCCGAACACTTACATGACAAACACAAAGATTTTCCATTGTGCGCCGAACACCGTACTCCGCCAGGCTCGAAATTACCCAAATTGACGACAACCTTGTACTACAAGGAAAACTATGTTGTACACTACAGGGTGTTGAAACAAGCACTGACGCATGGACTTGTACTTAGAAGAATTCACAAGGTGCTGCAATTTGACCAATCAGCCTGTCTCAAACCATACATTGAATTAAATACGAAATTACGCGCAGAATTAAAAACCACTTTTGGCAAAAATAACTACAAATCAGCCAATAACGCAGTATTCGGGAAAACTATAGAAAACATACGGAAACGTCGTGTAGTGATAATGGTCTCGAAATGGAAGGAGCGATATGGCACGAAAAATTTAAAATCCAGCCCAAATTTCAAGAATCGCACAATTTTCGATGAGGACCTCGTCGCTATCGAGATGGCAAAGACGGATCTGTTGTTTAATAAGCACCTGTACATCGGAATGTTGATACTTGACATTTCCAAGGGGTGCGTGTATGATGTCTATCACGACGATGATGATGAAAAAATACACGAGCGAACAGTGCAAGTTGATGTACACGGATACTGATTCGCTGATTATTATTATATTGTGTTTATTATTATTATTATTGTATCAATAGATGTATTGAATAAATTTTCTCGACTCTTCTTTTGTTGGACGAATGAGAGAGTGTATGTTCATTTTTAAATAAAAAAATGCATCATTTTTGATAGTAAAACTGAGTGCTTTTTTCGATCAAAAAAAGTACCCATTTTTTGCTCAAAAAACAGCTCGTTTTTCGATCAAAAAAGTACCAATTTTGAGCTCAAAAAACAGCACATTTTTCGATCGAAAAAAGGACTAATTTTTGAGTAAAAAAACAGCACTTTTTTTATCTAAAAAAGTACCAATTTTTGAGAAAAAAAACAGCACTTTTATCAAAAAGAAACTCCAAATTTGACATGGTGGTCGAAATGAGTAAAAAGTTCATTGAAATTCAGTCAAAGTTCAGTCACTGAATTCAGTGAGACTCAGCAACTGAAAAATTTCAGTCAACTGAAATTTTCCATGCTTTTCTTATGGGCCCGAAAATTCAGTGAATTTCAGTCAAATTTCAGTCACTGAATTCAGTGGCACTCAACTGAGACTCCACTTAGCTACTGAAAAAACGCACTGCCACATGTCAATTTTAGTGTGTGTTTTCTCACTCAAAAAGAGCACCGTTATTGAGTATAGAAATGAGCACTTTTTTCTCTCAAAAAGAGCATCGTTTTTGAGCCTAAAAGGGAGTACTTTTTTACTATCAAAAACGATCAATTTTTGAGGCTGAAAATATCGATTTTTATTCGAACAGAAAATAAAAAAAAAGATACATATATTTTCAATAAATTCCAAATTGGTGCTCTACATACTGCGCATGTGTCGCACAGAGCAACACACCAAGTCTCTACAATGTAGAAACAACACAGAGCGCTCATTCATAAAACAAACACGACACATCATCATCATAGTGTTCTGTGGTGAGTCTGCACTGCCATCATCTATGGGTTTACTGTCATCCATAGGCTTGCCGTCACCTGTCACTCGTCGCACTGCGATATCAGCGCCGATTGTCGGCGGAGTGTCATATGTCACCGGCCTTCGTTCTGGAGGTATATCAATGCCATCTGTCGGTTCTATCGCCACCACTGATGTCTGATTGTTGTTGTTGTGATAATTTCGAACAAATTCAAAATTTGGACTCCATTCGTGATGGTCAGGCATTGGATCGTCATTAGGCTGCCATTGGAATCCATCAACACTACACACACGACACAAGACAGCATCATCCAAGCCGGTGTACGTGAAACCAGCTCTGGCCAACGCACTCGACGAAAATGACGAAGTCCAGCCTCGAAACGTCTCGAGTCTTGCTTAGTACTACTGCATTTGTCTATGCATACTAAAATAAAATATATAAATACATTTATACATAAATACATAAATACATTTATTTCGATTCATAGTCAAACAACACTTTGTCTCTCATATAAAATAGACATTCTCGGAAACACATGTTTATCATCTTTCGACGTTATAGTAAACAAATTTATAGCCTCGTCAAATGTCAAATCGTTGTTCCTAGCAAGAACTTCGGCACTAGCTAATATATCATGATAATATTGACAAAATTTCATATTCAATAAATATTCAAATCTTCCCGCCAACAATGTGGCATCCAAATGCAGTATTTCCTGAATTTCGAGCTCCGTCAAGTAGAAGTAGGTGTCATCATTTTGGAAACTCGCACTGTGGCACTCTCTCCATACCTGTGTAATTCAAAATCCATGACATCGTCCCAATCGAGCTTGATTTAGGCGGTCTTGTTGTCGGTCGCATTCGGATCAGCTCGGTTAGTGTAAAGCCGATTAATGGCTCCCACGAAAATGGCCCACTCGAACATGCTGAATGACAGGCTGAAGGTGTGTGGGATTGTGCATACAAGTCTCACTGCAGGCACGAAACTTCAAGCAAAACCTATTCCACAATGCACAGACAAAATACATGTGTTTCTCGTAGGTGGCGCTGCACACGTAATATCGTTCCTTCTTGATGGCGTCTTTGTACATGTCACAAACACGGTCCAAATCAGTAACACGTTCTGCCCACTCTGCTGATGACGAAGAATCGGCAGACACCAGTGACTCATCATGCTGCTGATTGACGATTTGAAGTATTTCGCAGTCAGCCTCGGAGAGGGGCCACCACTGCCTGGAAGGCTCCCCAATTTCACGAAAAAATGTGTCAATTTTCCATTGGATCACAAACGATTTGTCGCATCTATCCAGCTGTTGTACTTGCTGCTGACACTGAGCCATTTCACTAAGACCTTTCGACCCTTACGTCTATGATTTTCTGCACTGGATAGACATCGGGATTTTTTTGTAATTCCTGTTCGTAGAATGCTCCAGCAAGTACGTGATTGGTTGGGTGATTTTCAATTTGACAACTTTGAAAATTTCCGTCGTCCAATTGGGTATACATACCCCTTCTCGAACACATGTTTGGCCTTGCTAATTCGCACAAATTCCCCAATTTGGAACTTTTTTTGGCCAGCACGTCCCGCATACGCAAACTTGTTCACCTTTTTTTCATTGTCTTTGGTGACATCACACGGTTTCATGCCCATCGTCCTGCTGACTGTAATTTTTGGCAATGTCTCGCAAAATGTCCAGCCACTTGTAGATGCCGTTCAAACTGAAATATTTGAAGAGTTTTTCTTTCAACGTGCGTATTACTCTTTCCGCTATGGCCGCTTTGATCTTCGTGTAAGTGCTGTAGTGTTTGATGTTGTACTTTTTCACGAGGGCCTGGAGGCTGGCGTTGTAGAATTCAGTACCCAAATCAGATTGTAGGAACGTAGGACTTCTGTTCGCTTTCGATAATATGTCTTTCATCGCTTCGGTGACGTCTCGACCACCTTTGGTCTCCAAAGGCCGCACCCATAGGTATTTCGAAAAGGCATCAATCACCACGAGAATATTTGCAGTTTTTATCGACTTTTGAGTATTTTTGAGAGCGGTCAAGTCCATCTGCCACAGATCGTCGATTCCTTTGATGATGGTACGTCTGCGAGGAAATCTCCTTCTGGCCAGAGCATGAAGCTTACCGAACAATTGTTTTTTGGCTGCGGACGACGCCATTTCTCCCAATGACTGCTCAATGCTAATGGGCAGCTCCATTGTTATAGTCTGTACTCAAGTCCAGATTCGTTGGTGTTCTCGACATTTCTCCAATCTGCCTTCTGGAAGTCTCGTGGTTTTTCAACGAAAGTGTCATGAATTTCATGACTCGAATGTCCAAGGCCCCGTAAGCGTGTTTCTGTGCATTCAGTTCCGCTCTGAGCTTCACTATGACGCCATCAACGTAGTTTTTGTTGACAACATCATTCGGAGTAGTTGGCGTTTCGACATTACATATTTTCACATTTTCAGCGTCAATATCCCCGTTTGCCGTATAGTTGAGTATGACACCGGAAAAATGATAAGGCTGCTGCTGAGCAAGGCGAGCTGAGGAACTTTGACCAAACTTGGTGATGTTCATGATGGGGTGCGAAACGTTGACGATCGTATTTATCGAATATAGCCTGTTCTCTCAGCTCATTGATGATGGCCACCATCTCGTCGGTAGAGCCAGCATCTTTGGCTGCGACGAGTAACCTATATCTGTCAACTAGCTCATGGACGTCATCCCAGAACACGCATTCTACAGGCTTCGTATTTTATGTCAATTGATCTCGGATATTGCTGCCCATTTTTGATTGAGTTGGGGGGTCTTTGAACAGTGGGCGAATCAAATTCTCATATTTGTATATCTGAGATGGATCAAGCCTGCCTTTCGCATCTAAATGAGCACCGGTATTCAACAAAATTTGCTTGTATGCCACCAAGTCGGGTCTCTGGTATTTCGGATTCTCGTAGAAAATCAAACTATATAGTCCCGGAGTACCCTGGTATGTTTCAACGTTAATGCGAATGTCCCCCGTATCTTTGTCCAAGTCCAACAACTTGAAGTCGAGTATCCATTGCGCTCTGGGTCTGTCGTAAATGGGGCCGTAAGTCACACCGATTTTGCTGGATTTCGCACGATGTTCATTCACGAATTTAGATGCTACTTTGGGGTAAACTTCGAGCAATTCTTCGTCATCCTCGTCAGATTCATCGTAGTCATCCGTGTGATAGCTTTCCTCGTCTTCTTCTTTCTTCATGGCGGTGGTGGAGGAATGGAGGAAGACGTCCTCGATGGTGATGGCGGCTCTTGTTTCTCTTCTTTTTTCACCTTCAGCTCTCTTCAGCGGCACCGTGATGGGTTTTGATAGTTTATTCAGCGCTTTACCTGCTCGGATTTGCCGAGTTTCAAAGTCAAATATTTTTTTCGAACAACTTTCGCCAATTTCCTGACTTGGCGTTTTCGTTCGGCTTTCGCAATTTTGGAACCGACACGTGATGTAGTCGGCGCCATTGCTACACACAGAATGACATCCTCGAGGCATTACATTTAAATATATCTGTCAAAACCCAGAAGATAGCGCCCTTTGGACACATCAAAGTCTTTGGCTATGACCAAACATCCCAATTTTTAGCACTATATTGTTGCATTGTCTCTGATCAACTGTTTGAGAATTTTCGGTTTGACATAAATATGCATCGTCCACGGATTTATGGCGTCCCATGGCATAATACTATCTAATTTTGTCTTGTTTGTCGCACGATACATTGTTGAATATGAAAATTGAGTGCTCTCTTGCCATTGATGGCTCGATAATTTCGTCATTGTCCCTGTAATGAAAATAGCCCAACCCATTGACTTGTTTCAGCACATCGTGAAACAGCTGATATTTTGGTTGGTACAGCCATTTTGAATATACGTAAACATTCTCGAAGCGTGCTCCGTTCGGACTGAATATTCAGTATAACGTTGGTCTTGCCACATCCGCTGGGACCACAAAATATCGCTCGAAATGAATTCAGTAACAGAGGACCTTGTTTGCGTAGTACACCATTGAAGCCGTTTCCACCAACGAAATCCAAATTGACTATTTCTGGAGCCGGCTCTTGTTTTACCACTTTCATTTTTTCAGCTATGAGTTACATGTGACCACGCCCACATCTGGCGTTCGACTGACAGTTTGAGTGCTTGTGCGCGGCTATGTGAGTAAGAGCGCAACGCCAATCGCGTCATTGTCATGCTAATTGTCGAACACGAAGGTCGTGGATTGGTAAACTCTGTGATGAATCGTCTGCCGTTCGAACTACATCTACCCGGATACCAATGTAACAAACGCCCCCGTAATCAATTGATGTGATATGAATTGACAACGGTTGGCGATTACCAAGGTACCTACGAATCCAGCGCTTGCCAGAATTACCCCAGGTGAAGCAGACTTCGCCAGAATTATTCCGGGTGCAGTCGGCACGCTCCGAAACGTCGGTACTCAGTAAGTCACTTCACAAACCCTCATCCCGAGCGGCAGAAATGCGGGTTTTAAGAAGACGCGAGATTCGTGGAGCACAGTGTGGTCAATTCGAACAGTCTTAAATTATCGAAAACAAACACATATTTTATCGTTTTTGAATATATAATCGCAAAATGAGCAGTAAAAAACAGCTGGCGCCAGAGAAATACAGTCGGGCGCTCAATCTTAGCAATAGCGATAAAACACATAAAACAATTTCGTGCATTTACATATATGACTACTACAGATATCTAACATAATTAGTTTTTATTATGGAACTTCAAGTAAAACCGCAACTGACCCTCTAACATACTAAACAAAAATAGTGCGAACAGCAATAATGAATGTAAATATATTTGTATAAACAAGTAAAAATAATTATACGAGAGGCTAGTTATTGACATCATTCAAACTCCTTGAATATAAAATGCGTGCTTCTTTGTTGCACTAATCGAGATGTCAATTTAGGCCCTAAAATTTGGCATGCTGCTTAGGGATACCAATAGCTAATCTACATTAAACCAGATACGCATCGTGCAAACAGCTAAGAATTTACCTTAACTAGACACATCAATAATATATTCTAAGATAAATATAAATTCATACACATCAAACCTTGGGTAATATAGTTCTTAAAACGAAAATAGTATCGTCCATTATACAATACATTGAAACATCATATTCAAAATCATCAAATATGCGAAAAATCGTCGTATATATATATATATGGTATCCCTAAGCAGCATGCCAAATTTTAGGGCCTAAATTGACATCTCGATTAGTGCAACAATATATATATATATATATATATATATATATATAAATATATATATATATATAAATATATATATATATATATAAATATATATATATAACTCATAAACACATCAAACCTTCGAATAATGTAAGACATAAAAATAACATAAGAAACGTCGATATCACGGTGCACAGTATCATCGCGCTTATATCCTAAAACATGCAAATCATTGTCGTGAAAATCAGCAATACTATTCCTAACACAAATCCAGTTCATAGTATCAAGTAGGGTATTATAATAAAAATCAACAAAGACATTTAACTCAGTTGTTGAGGACAAAACATAAAGCGTAGAAATGCATTCAGGAAGTGGCGCACGGCAGAGTAACCATATCTTATTTTCCACAGGTGAGGACGTACCAATACATTTTATTTACGTCCCAAGTCAACTAAATCAATTCACCAACATCATACTTGGCATCGATACTAGCGTTTTGTTTCAAGGAACCGACGAGTGCAAAATATTTAGTCAATAGATTGTTCATTTCAGCGAAGGGAAATGAAATATTCAATCGACTCTTGCCACGACAATCGGGGTTCAGATAAGACAGAGTGGCGGCGTCAAAGTGGTTGAAACACATGGCTTATATTTATCTACGATAGTAGCTGTTGAATATAATGCACTTTGGGAGACACATCAGAACGCATTTGAGACTTACTTTCTGGAAACATGATCGCATTTATCTCTGATCAATCGAGAGAGATTCCTTGATGAGGAATTAGTTTATTTAACTAGCACTGATATTCCAGTATTCTCCGGGCGTCTCTTGGAGTATTTCGACGATCACTAGGATCTCACATTATTTTGGCGTAGACTTGAGAACCGGCGTTCGACTTTACTAGAAACACATTTCGCGCACTGTTTACGTGGAGGACTTCTATGAAACAAAAGAGGGTACTGTATTAATTGTTAGCGGTAAGTTCTTTATATAGGAGACTTCAGCCTCGCGCCGTGGGGAGGAGTTTGTACACGTGTGGTGACAACTTGACCCTGGAATAGCCATTAATTCCATATTTTATTAATTAATTTGGATAGTTTGTCGGAGGGGTCAACTGAACACCTGCGTCGAAGCTATTTCTGTCTCGCTCGTCATAATCATAATTGAGGTTGATATTAGGCTCGAGTAGTGGAAATTGAATCGCAATTTGGGGCTTATTATTTGATAATTGAAGCTTGGCGGGATTTAGTACAGGCAAGTCGCATTTTCTTGCGGTTCATCATATTATACAGCGTGGCAAAAAAGTGGTTTACCACACCAATACTGCGGACCTGGTACCAAATTGCAGGAGAGGTTGGCACGCGGAGACGCTGGTGTAAACCCCCTAGATGCTGCTTGCAGATCACACGATATCGCATATTCGCAAAGCAACTCTCTGGAGGATAGACACAAGGCTGACTGGGTGCTGGGATATCGAGCTTGGGAATGTGTCAAGTCCAAAGACGTGTAAGTAGAAAGCTGCAACTTGGCAAGTCACCACAACTATGAAGGCGAACCGTAATTTGGGCATGGGCACGAATGCTTCTGGTACAAAACGGTCAAGGAAAAAGAGGTCGTTCAAAAAGGATGTAAAAATCGCCAATCATCTGCGGAAGACACTGAAACCTGACCAACTGAAAGATATGAGTGCAAAGGCTCTGCGAAAATCGTCGTTGGTAGCACTGCGTGCAGCCCGAGCCCAAGTCAAAAAATTAGTTGTTTTTAAAAACATCAAAGTACCTCGAATAATACCTTTCGAAGCAAAGAGTGGAGGTTTGCTGCCTTTGCTTCCCATCTTCGCAGCTTTGGGAGCACTGGGATCGTTAGCTGGTGGTGCCAGCACCATAGCCAGGACTATCATCTCCTCGAAAAACGCACAGAAAAAATTAGATGAAGAGAAGCGCCACAATACTCCGATGGAAAACATCGGAGAGCATGCGCAAAACAAGTCGCGGGGGCTATGATCTTTTGGGTTGAAACGAGAGACGTAAGAGAGAAACAACACCAAGAGAGTCGTTCTTGACCATCATCTTTCACTTTTACTTTGGCGCATGTGCAGAAGTTCAGAGTTGCCAATCACACTCATTTGTTTCGGCTTCAGCTGGCTATCCTTATTATCAATATTCGTAGTTAATAAATAAATATATGGTCTGTAAGTACTCCCCGGACGAAGCCCTTATGATGGAAGAGATAAGGAGGGAGCTGGAGAATAGCGTCGTGAGGAAGCTGATCCAAGAAAATATATATATAAAAAAAAGGTGGCCTTCCATACCAGCTTTTCAGCTTTAACTTCTTCTGATAGAAGTGCTGCTATTTCTATAAGACCATTTCCACGGGTCCATACATATTAGCAGAATGCAAAATATCCGACAGGTAATTCATCACATTATACAAACTCAGCATCGTAAACAAACAGATTTGTATAATGTCAGAACCGTACTTTGGCGACTGGACAATTGTCAAGCTGTGCATGGCAATTGTATTCTGTCAGAAATTACAAATCTCTAATGATAAAATGGAGACTGCATTCTGTAAGAACGATACAAAAGGAAAACAGTAAAAATATAAACCAGTACTGCAAAGAAATGACAAATTATCAGAAAATGATCCCATCAAAACGGTATTACGACAGAAAATGAATACAGTAGAAGTGCATTTGAACAGATTCGAATTTCATCAAATTCGAATTTTGTCAGACCGGATTGTGTAGACCGCGAATCTGTCAGATTGCATGATCCAAAACCATGCGCCATCAGACACAAATGCAGGTAACACATGATACATACTCTGGGCGTGGAGGTGTTGCCAAGCTGCACGGTAATTATTTCTTTGAAGAGAATGAACATATAATTTTCTCAGAGCAAATATAAACATAGAGATGCCTTTCTATCCTTGTTTTTTAAGCCAACATCACCTTGTTTATATTTACATCTGTCCTCCAACTAACGCATATAGTTCCATTGTCCTCCGAACTGAATGTTTACATCCCCTCAGTCCCCTTGACCATATTTCATTGTTGAGAGAGATGGACATCGTGGTTGTCTACGAATCTGTTATGTTTGAGTAGAGAGGGCATCTCTATGTTTATTGTTGCTCTGAGATAATTCTAAAATCAGAATTATGTTACGTTAACTGAGTTAATGAACGAGTCAATATTATGAAGTATTCTGGATCAATGATTTCAATGTTTTGTTTTGATATTTTTTATAATAATGGAATCGGGTCAAGGCCGAAATTTCTCCGAATGCCATAGCATACAAACTGAGAAAAGTTTTTCGCAACAACACTTGCGAAGACACTCGTATGATGCCACTAGCATCGCCGACAGAGATGACGATAACCACTAAAACGACGTCTAATGTTCCCCGAATGCAGATGTCGACGACGCCGAGTTCCTGCCCAAAAGATGTCTATGACGGATTCATGTTTTTTGTGAGTTTGGCGCTGATCTGCCAATTGGGCGAATCAATCTACAAGTTCTTCATTTTAATCATAAAAGATACGCAATTGCCAATGAATTATGACTTATATCACTTATGGTACTGATGTGTAATTTTCGAACAAAAAAAGAATGATTTTTTTCACTCTATTTTTGTATTTTCATTTCAATTCTCAACACGAACAAAGACTCTTGAATTCCTAGAATTTGTTTGTTTATTCAACATCTAGCGTTCGAATCCCCCCTCCCCCTACACCCCGCCCGCAGCTAACCGCGTCATTCTCAAAGACAAAGACAGAAACAAAACCTGATAAGTTAGAGTGAGATGCCAAACATGCCTTATTTCCGGCCCAACACACTGAGCCTTGAAAAACTCTCTCTCGAGCTAAGTTACAAACGAATAACCTTGAAAAATCTCCCAATATTGCGTTTCATTTCAATTCCAACAAATATTTCTCATCGTCGTTCCGCCGAATAACCTTGCTCTCAGCGAAATGGCTTTCATATATTCTGCCATTTTTCCGAACCAATTCTTGGAATTTCATTTTGTTTATCAAACGAATATCCGTTGCCATTGCACACATTGCAACATATTCGTCGTCATTTCCGTTAACGTTCTCACTCTATTCCCAAGAAATTCGTCGCACGTGCACTCCGTCTGTGTGTAACGTCACAGCGAGCTGCCTCTAAACGTACACAACAACCAGTGGCGGCGTGTCACCAGTGCCAGCGTCAACAACACCAAAATTGACGAAAAATCAAAATTGAAATATCTCAGCCCCTGGCGCTCCAGCGCGCCCCATCTTCTCTGGGGACGTTCCTCGTCATCGCACCCAGCCCCCCCGCACTTTTTCCCAGCCGATTCCAGACACCCAATTCTATACAACTACAAAACTCGGCCTCCTTGCGCTCTAGCGCGCCCCCTCTTCCATGGGGACGTTCCTCGGTGGGGCCTACGGCGCCAAAAACTCAATGGGGCCCCCCCGCGGGAGGCAAGTCACGAGATTTGTCACTAGATCTAGTGACAAATCTGGTGATTTTTGATTGTCGTGGTTTTATTTACATACTACTCAAGTTTATTTTACCAAAACCCGTAGCTGTCAATTGTAAAAAACCCAAATCAACCCATTAAATAACAGTTCATCGAACGAAGACTCATTTAGAAGTTTAGCAATTTTCAACTCACTTTTTCAAAAATTCTTGATGTTGCTTATACATGGAATTCAAGTAATTGCCTAAAAATCCTGAAAAATCAAAGTACGGAATGGGAATATGTTGTGGAACGCCACCAGAAAAACTACCTGAATAGCCATATCCATAAGAATTGGGGATTCCTTGATTCCCTAAATCATTTCCTGTAGCGCCATCTGAAATAAATGAATATGTTAAACAAAACAAAATCTGAATTTCTCTTGTACGAACAGCCAAAATTTTGAATTAGTGAACTATATAACTTAGGTGACCTTGCGCAATTATTGATCAAAATAATTATCAAGGCTATTATTCTATCACTAAAATACGATGAAATAAATCCATGATATATTTTTTTTGAACCAAAATATTCTGAATGTAATATTGTACATCTTTCAAAAACCGAAAACAACTAATATATTTGAAATTTGATCGGTAGATCGAGAAAGTATCAAGATATATATGAAGGAAGTAAGTAGTCCATACTCAAAGTGGAGTTTCGGTATAATGAGGCAAACTAAAACTCAAAGTCGTCTCCACAAAATGTATTTAACCCCAAAGTAGGAATGGGATGTTGTCAACGCAACTTTAGTAAGCACTTGTCGAAAAGTTGCATGAAACTGAATCAAAAATATGCTTTCGATGTTTTAGTATGGAGATGAGCATTACTATGCTCGAAAACATGTTTTTGATTTATGTTTGATACAACTTTTTGACAAGTGCTTGCCAAAGTTGCGTTAACAAAAGCCCATTTCTACTTTGGGGTAAAATACATTTATTGTGGAGACGACTTTGAGTTTTATTTTGCTTCATTATTGAGATGTAATAATTGAACTAGTTTATTACAAAAATGTTTCATTCAAAGGAATTTTAAATTATTTTTCAAACCATCTGTTACAGAATTTGTTTTTGAAAACAAAATTTCGTAAATTAAAGAATTGACTGACTCTAATCATACATTTTTTTTAAATATCGGTTTTCCACTGGTTGAATACATCCCTCGTCACTCATACTAGAGAAGTAAATATAACTATGTTGTCTTCCCAGTGGCTTGTTATGAGTACAGTAAACAGTAACCTATTGAAGCAACCGAAGTCAACTAGTGCACAGCAGCTCATACTCGAATATAGAATTCGGAGTACCCCAAGGCTCAGTTTTAGGACCGGTTCTATTCCTTCTTTATATTAACGACATCACCGAATTGAATATCTCGACAAAGATAACCCTTTTCGCAGATGACACTACCATACTGTGGCATGACAAAACAGGTCATAAGCTTAAAGAAAAAATTGAAAAAGGGATAGTAACAATCAAGCAGTGGTGTAACTCACTAGTAATCAATTTGAACAAAACCAACATAATAACATTCCGCTGTAATCTTCCTGACATACCATTGGCTAATCAGTATATAATCAATAATACAACAACAAGATTTCTCGGTTTAGATATAGACAATAAATTGAAGTTTGATTCACACATTAGAAATCTTTGCAATAAATTAGCATCAGGTTGTTACGCAATACGGGTAATATCAAATGAGCTGGGTTATTCGGCGGCAAGGACTGCGTACTTCGCCCTAATCGAATCACATCTGAGATATGGAATTGCATTTTGGGGAGTGTGTAGTACATATCTGTTACAAAATGTATTTATATTACAAAAAAGAGCTTTGAGATATATCTGTAAAATAAGACCTAGAAACTCTTGTAGAGAGCTATTCAAAGTACACAGAATTCTAACTGTTGTCTCTTTACACATTCTAGAATCTGTCAGTCTGATCCACAAAAATAAAACTACTTTAGATAGGGTCGACTCACAATACAACACGCGTCAGAACAACTCCCTCAAACTACCAATACCAAGCAACACAGCTGTGAAGGATTCTATAATTTACAATGGTATTAAAATGTACAATCACCTGCCAACCAACATAAGGGATATAACATGTATCCGACAGTTCAGGAAAAATCTAAAAAATATATTGATTCAGCAAGCTTTCTACGATATTGAAGATTACTTTACCACTACTTTATAGGTTTATTTTTATAGTAGATGGTTAGCCATTATTGTATTTTGTGTGTATGTATGTGTATTGTATGTATATATGTGTATATATATATATATATATATATGTATTGTTCTACTAATTGTTATATGACTCAAAAAAAAAAAAATTATTCAGAATTATATACCACATCTTAGATATTTTTAATCTTTGACAACTATATAAATTCTTTTATGTATGGAATTTCATATTTAAGATGTTTCTACTGCAAGTTAGATATTTTTATCCTTTAGCCTTTATATACTTGTATCAATTAAGCTTTGTCAATGAGAATGATATTCTTCGACAATAAAGTATATCTTGATTGATTGATTGAAAAAAACCAATCTAGCTTTAGACGGAATGACTTGCTGCGCACTTGTCCGACAATGGATTATAGCCTGTAATATATTCAGTGATAAGGCACTCAACATGAGCGTACCGTGCAAATAAAAAAAATGAAAATACATAATAAAATTTGTTATACTTTTCGTTTTATAGTAGAAAGAGACAATCAATTCACAATAATTACAAAAGTTTTCAAACTACAGTGGTATGTTAGTGCATTAATAAAAACAAACTTTAAAATTTTGCAGAAGTCTGCGATGAACGCAACATGTTCAAATGGCAAAAAACGTTTTAATGCTGAATTTTTCAAGTGAAAATTGCTCTACTGGCCTATTCTCTAAGAATGATAAATAAAAACACACAGAGGTGATTGTGTAAATATGATCATAAATACAGGGTGTGAATATAATAATTAATTTTGGCAGTTCGAAGATAAAAAATGTTTTATCAAGGAATATGGCAGTTTTATCAGTATAATACCGAATGCTTGGACAGAATAACACGCTGCTATGATTGATATATAAGAAAAACATCACATTTTGACTTGTGACAAAATAATCAAAGTTAATACCACGAGTGCTTAGAATTTAATCAATAATTTTTTATTTTCCACGAAAACTCGTTTATTTGGAAAAAAACATAAAAACCGACTGATTGATAAAATCACGAGTCCCGTGTGATATTATCTAAATTTGGTTTGTCTGAAGACATTTGGGTGGTGAAAATCAAAAAAATTCCATTACAGTTTCACGAACGATTTTATATGAAAGATTATTTTTCTCACCAATAGTTGGTGGCATGTAAATAAATATTTTTATGATAAAATATATGAAAGTAAATAGATTGAATTGATTTTGAAAGTTCATTCTGGATGTCATACGCATGTAAATCTAATCAATTTTGCCAATTCAATGTAAAGCAGGGGTATTATCGATGGAAAGGGATGTGCTTCAAATCTAATTAATTTTGACGGATCGAAAGTATACAATGTTTTATCAAGGACCAGGTAGTTTTTCAGTATAAAACCGAATTATTGGACAGAACAATTCGCTGCTATTGGTTGGAATACCAAAAACATCACATTTTGACATGTAGAAAAATTAATCAAAGATAACATCACGAGTGCTCCAAATTTAATCAATAATTTTTTTTCCATAAAAACTCTTTGTTTTCAAATATTCCGAATTCAGATAATCACTCGTCCTAACAGACTCGTTATTTTATCAATCGGTTTGTTTCCATATTTTTGCCAAACAAACGAGGTTGGGCGATGAAAATAAAAAATTATCAGAGAATACCACGAGTGCTTCAGATTGTATCGATAATTTTTTATGTTTCACGAAAACACTGTCTTCATTGAACATATGAAAACAAACCGATATATAAATTTGGTTCGTTTGATTGTTTTTGCCAAATAAACGAGTATTCTACGGCGCTATTTATATTCAAAAAATCAACAGTATCGGGAGATTTCATAAATAAATGTTAATCATTCTTTTTTGATGATATCAACTGACATTTATTGCGTTTACCTGTAGATGAGCAATACTTTCAAGATCTTCTGCGAGAATTGCATTTAATGAACAAAAAGTTACTTAGAACATGTTATACCACTGATTTGTCCCATTACTCATAAATACTTTACCCATTTATATTCAACACGACCGTTACAAGTTTCATCATTAATACCGATGATCAAAAACTAAAAAAAATCTTCTCATTCCATTTAATTGTTCATATGACTATAAAGGACAATAATTGACAAAGGAAATCGATCCTAGATATGAAAAAATCGATTTTTATTTACAAAATCTTCGAAAAACCATGTTGTTTTTTTTGTTTATATCCAAACGAACCTCTAGGGTTTGATTACATGGATAATCATGTGTTCTGGTTAGGCCTTGTTACTAACTCCATACGCCACCTTAGGAGCAGCACTGTTAATTAATAACGCAACAGTGAATCGTAGAGGATTATTCCCAGCTGACTACGAAAATCGATAATTCAGATTTTTACATCTGGAAAGAAAAATTTTCGCGCACCGGCTGGGAATCAAACCTGGTACCTTTCGGTCACCAGGAGAGCGCTTATTCCCGCTTGTGAATAGAAAATGAAGTAATGGCATAATGAATCTATAATTACCAACTGAAGTACATGAATAAAATCGGACTAAAACCACAATCATGAAAATCATAATACTCGAGTAATTACACAAAGTAGTAGGTAAACCGAAACTTAGAATCTACGAAGAAAGTAGTTTGAATTTCGGGTTTAAGGAAGGCGAATGTTTCATAATGGAAAAGTTTTCTGGAGAATTTTAGCTAATTAAATGTTTGTATTAGCTAGGAAACTTTTCACTGAAAATTGGGGTGTTAATTTCACTCAGCAGCTGAAACGTATTGAAGTAAATTCAGAAAACAAATCCGTAAACAAAATTTAGTAGAATAACTGACAGTTCTGTCAATGAAACATGATCTTGACTTCGACACTCTATATCTCGCTAAGTTTTATGTTGGTTTTACCCTGTTTCTTCACATACCTAAATAATATTTACCGTACGGTGAATCGCATTAAAAACACAGGAAAATCCTATATATCTATGTACATTAGCAATTAGGTTCAGAATAGCACTATGGAGATCCCAGTAGAGTAGAGTGGCCACAGCGCAACGTAGTCGAATGTATTAGCACTGTTGTCTATGCGTTAGTCTGACTCGTATTGCCAAAAGTACAGTGAGGTCCTGAAGTAACGGATGAATTGATTTTCTACGCTATTAGTCATTTTCAAGGAAAACCCTTCAACACATTGATTCATGTTGTCAAAACGACACTCTGAGTTATGAAGAAAATTGCTCCTCTTTCACCTTCGTCAAAGCCACCCTTCTAATTTTTTAAATGGAATAGGGGTCGAGTGATACCTCATTTCAAAAGGTATCCAATTGTCTTGTATAGCCATGTTTATTTTTTTGAATTTCGTTCATGCATCATAAAATAATAATTTTCAAAATGTAGAAAAGAATCACGTAGGTATACTGATAAATTCCCTGTATATTCAATGTACCTCAATTTTTTCAAATGCAATTTTTAACTCTACTGTCACGTATGATAAACAACAGTTGGTAAATGAATAAAAAAAAATTTGGTTCATTTAAAAATTGGTTATTTTTTTTTGGTTCATTTACCAACTGTTGTTTGTCACGTGATAGCAGAGTTAAAAATTGCATGTAAAAAAATTGAGGTGCATTGGATAATAATAAAAATGATAATAATAATAATAATAATACTCCCTCATAAACACTCGTAGAGTGTACCCGAAGGCATAGCCTGTGCGAGTAGAGGACGGCTATTATTATTATTTGCCGTGGCGACTTACTGATTTTTGGTTGCGTATTCACTTTTCAGCTGCAGGAAAACCTACAGCACCACCTCGGGTGGCCGGCGTGCACTCCAAGCTAGCACTAGACGAGATTGGTATCTAGACAACACACAATACACTTGCTTTCAACGAGGACTGTGGTTGTCTATCGATTCCGATAGTTGCATACTTGAGAAAAAATCCCTAGTACATACATCGGGCTCGAACCAACTACCGCTATACTGAAGTTCTGAACGGACTGCGCCTTAGACCGCCAGACCACCGACCACCACATATACAGGGAATTTAATAGTAGACGTGATACTTTTAACATTTTGAAAATTACTTTTTTCATGACGAATGATCGAAATTCAAAAAATAGACATGGCTCTATAGACAATTGAATACCCTTTCAAATGAGGTATAACTTGACCTATTCTGTTTAAAAAAAAATGGGGGGGTGGCTGTCACTTTGACGAGGGTAGAAGGGGGCGATTTTTTTCTCTCAGAGAGTCTTTTTGACAACATGAATCGACGTGTTCCAGGGTTTTTCTTGAAAACGAGTCAAAATAAATGAAAAATAGAACGTTCAACCGCCATTACTAACATTACTGTAGTATTTCAAGAAAGACAGTTTCAAGGTTACTGAAGTTTTAATGTTTTTGCTGCAATAACAAATGACTTTGTGCTTATGGTACATTTTAATGATGAAAATTTGAATGGTTAGGTTGTTGGAGATCGAATGGTGATATATAAAATACAATTTTCCGTTTATTTCAGGTCAGAGATATCTCTAAATTTCAGAAAATTATTTACATCCATTAGGTTTCAACTGGATTCAACTGTGATATCAACACGACGGACCTGTGAATAATTTTTGACAATCATTTTGAAGATCGTTGGATAGCGAATAATGGACCCAATTGATGGAATCCTTGTTCGCGTGATATCACTTGATTAGATTTTTTTCTGTTCAGGGTCGTATGAAAAATAATGTCTATGCTGCGTCGCTAACAACAAAAAAAGATTGCCTGAAGAGAGTAAGGAATGCAGATTTCTTTCCTCGCAAGAAATTCATAGTGCCGGATTTTTGAGAAGAATTCAACCAGTTCGAACATTTATTATAGTTTTTTGAACTTCTTGTTGGTCCCCGCGTGTATTTTACAATTGGATGATCCGCGTCCATTGTCTACGATAGGTTTGATTTTAATAAACTACCCGTGTGTTTTACATTTGTGAATGATCTGCATCATTGTACGTGTCATGAATGTGCTTTAGTCTATTTGGAAATCCCGGCATTTCATAAACTCTTTCAATAACCATGCCAAATGGGGTTACAATTTGAAAAAAATGAGTTACACAATTTTCGAGATAGCCGAATTCGGCGATAATTTCTGAGGACCTCGTATAATTTTTTTGAAAAGATTCAGGAAGCTTATTCAGGCAAATTCTGACAATTTTTGACTCTCTTTGTTCCAAAATATTTTTTTATTTGATAGCTGCTTCTGTCAAAATTTTCAAAAAATTTGAAACAACCGAAAAATGAAGCCCTTTTATGATGTTTTAAATGAAGTTTTATTGAAATTCACCGTGAAATAGGCATTGGTTTTAAAATTCGGTTATACTGAAAATTTAAATTAGAATCTAGGTATCTACGGATTAAATGATTATTTTCCCATTAACGAGACATCAAACATTCAAGTATTCGGTTCTAATGATTTTAAAGAAAGTTTGATAAAGAGTACTTGAGAGTACCAATAAATGAAACGAATAATTTTGACGAGGTCGACCAAAATCATAGGCGCAAACTGAGCCAGATATCAAAACATAATAGTCAAAAACAGCGACGGCGACAAGGTTCTACCTGCCTCCATTTATTTTGGTTTTAGGAAATTCTTCGAGTACTGATTTGTGGATTTCATGATAAATTCATGTCAACAATTTTGTTGTTCTGGCCAATCCAAAGTTCAAATGAGTTTCTCATGCGTGAAAAAGAACGCAAACGGAATCTGAAGTGGAGAGAGTGTTTTCGATTTAATTCCGATAGTTCCACCATCTGCCGATGACGTCGTTTCGTTGTTTACAACCCGTCAGGATAGCTTTATGGAGCTCCCGAAATCAAAACGAAAACATTCTGAATTAATACCTTACGGCAAAGTGACATCTACAGTTACTAGTTGAAACTTAATTTGAAACGAACGACAGAATCAAATGTTAGAAATTTTTGTGCTCATTGGTAGGCAGTCAACAATTTTATTGTTCTGGCCAATCCAAATGCTGCTTTTACGTTTGCTATTTATTTTGCAGTTCATATCAGATGGGAAAACGAGCAAAGCTCGGTCGCCCAGGTACTGGAAAATAAAATGGAAACACAGTAAAGAAAAGCTCTGTATCTGCACCCTGCAGGGATGAGTTTTCCAGGACTAACTAAGAAGACTCAAAAATTGGCTGAAGTCCAATATGGGCGAAAAATGTCTAAGTGACCTCGAACTGATGCATGTGCACAAGAAAATACCGGGTGTTCCATAACTGAATGCTGATTCTGAAGGGTGATAATCCTTGTATAATTTTAAGAGAAGACAATTAGCAATACAATGTTTACTAAAAAAATACAGTGGCATATCAACATTATTTCTGTTACATTTCAATAACCTTTATCTCAGAAATAAAGCGGTTGTAGTGCTATGTTCATTTGAAGAATTTTCCTTAAAATCATCAAATGATTATTGTCTTCTAGGATCAGCATTCAATTACGTTTTTAAATTTTGTTTTTTTGTTTTTTGAATGAATAAATAAATAATGTTCCCTTCATTGGAAATGCAAACATCACTTTACTTTCAATGAGATTAGGAGGCAGAATCCAAATGTGAAATGTTTTCTCTTCAAACAACAAAAATATAGGTGGAGTATCTGATGCCATCAGATCAACGGAACAAAGAAAATATAAAATATATATATATAAAAGTCGAAAATAATCTGAACATCCCTACTTCTCTTGATATTGAAACTTCTAAAAATGATCTACAAAATATTTACATTATTTATACTTTGATGAATGGGTATCACTGGTTGAGGATGTATTGAAACAACAATTTAATGTCGGAATCGATATAAGATAATGACTTAAAAACAACATTGTCAGTTACGACATCAAATAATTTCAAGGTTGAAAAATTTACAAAACATCTGAGTAATATTCTTAGTAGCAGTTCGTTTAAAAATGAATTTATTCTTCTGTGGAAACAGATTTATCAAAGATTCTTTAATTAACAATTTCACATATTTTTCTGCATGTATATGACGACAGTTAGAAAGTATATTCAATAATAACAAACTCACCTGGATAAACTGCTAAAGCTCTCCCCGCAATGCTTACAAAGAAAACAAAACAAAATAGCAACATGTTTCTCAGAGATCTTTCAATTTCTTGTGATCCTATACACTTTTGGACCGCCTTATACCTAACAGGTGAATTCAGTAATACCGATGAACTACGATTTCCACCGACGAACTTTTACTTATTGTATTCAAAAACTCACTCAGAGATGAATTGACGTACTACTTATCTTTATGGTGATGTTATAATGCAAAAAATTGCATACACAAGATGCAATGAGGTTATCTTTGTGTCAAGTTCACCTACTCTCTGTTAAGGTCAGCTAAAACAAATAAATAAACAAATTTAGCGCATGGTCAGATTTATGTAAATGAGTTTGAAAGGTAGAGTATGTTGATGGTTGAAAAAATACTATGTTCCTATTGTATGCTTCGTTATTATAATATTAATGGTATTACCGAAGTACATGGCGAACAAACAATATTTGGCCAGATTTGGTTAGGATTTATTGATGAACGTTTATTGATAAGCTGATACAAAATATCAAGAGAAATAATGATCGCTTGTTAAAATACATTGCTGGAAGATCAAAGCACACTTCTTATTATAAACACTGAAATATAAAGGCCGATTCAGATACATGGGTGCCCGACCAGGGTTTTTGACCCCGCATGATAAATACCTCCAGTATTACCAAAGATAATACTTCTGAACCAAAGAAAATATGATGTATGAAATGTATGTGAACTGTCTTGCGGTTTACAGGCACAAGGGTCAAAAATAAATGCTTGTAAATTGCACATGCTTCAAAAATCCCTGAGCCTGTAAACTGCATGACAGTAGTTCACATACGTTCCTTTTCTATCAAAAAGTCATATTTTCTTTGGTTCAGAAGTTTTAACTTTGTTAATACTGAAGGAATTTATCGTGCGGGGTCAAAAAACCCTGGGTGGACACCCATGTATCGGAATCGGCCTTGACAAGGATTTTTGGAAACTATACAAAATTAAAAGTAAGTCATCTTTGATAAATTCACACAAGATATACTCAAGGGACACGGGCAAACGTGAGGAAGAGCTGAAGAAAAGATAGATATTAATGAGGTATTTATATGGCAGAATGTGGAAACGGTTTTTATAATGAAACTTTTCAGAAATAACTTCTGAAACGGAGACAATCCAATCAACCACTGAAAAGTAAGACATAATTATTTTAATTTGGTACTCGAAAGTTGAATGAGTAAGTTGATTCTATTACAAAAGGCCTTTGAACCATTTCTTACTTTGTCTCAAACTCCACTACGTTGGTTTTTACACTAATGACTGCTTATGGTGACTTCCAAGGATCAATCTTGGAACCACTTCTCGTACCTTTATATATTATAGATTTTCTGTTTGAATTTCTAGAATATGCGAGAGTTATCACTACGCATAGCTCACACATAGGTTTGAATGAATTTTAAGAGTCTAACGATAACAGTTGGAATTTGAATTCAAAAAAGTTTCTGACTAGGTATGTTATTTGTTTCAAAAAGTCAGATCGCGAAGATTCTGAAATACAAATCGAAAACTATATGTTTACTATCTATAGTAAAAGAAAGCAACACTCTACGATTATGAATAATTGATACTGATGAAGTATGGATACTTTGACAATGGTGAATCCATTAGATGGATTGGTAGTAATCATATTTCATATTCGAAACTTACTATTAAAAAATGAATCTTCTTCAATGAAAATTGGTACGGTATGTACAAAACACGTGTGTTTCTTAATGCATCAAAATCTATTGGTCAGTTGTTAGAATAACGTTCCAGAAGATATTAAGTCTGTTATTGGAAATAAGAATTGACGCATTCATTGGAACTACGGATTTCCTTTATCATCAAAGAAAGGCGATTTTTCTTGGAGGAATGCTGAGATCGCCATTCTCGAACTCTTATCTTATACCAACTTACAGTAACATAGCCGACATTTAACCCAGACGAATAAAAGAAGACAACTACTTTTGGTTAACTAAGCCTCCTCAAATCCAATATCAGCAGTATATTCTAGTATAGATGCGTCGTTCGGTCTATCTATCTATACGACGCAATCATACATCTTCACACTCTGAAATCTGAACAAACATTGATGCACAATTTAAAATGCAACCAACCACTGGCCGTTGGTGATAAGTTTGCGCATGTCCGTGATCTTCCTAATGAAACTGTAGGCTTATTATTAAACGTCGATTAATAGTAACTAATATCCTCTGTATGACTATCAATGGCCCTCCAAGTTATTTGTAGTTAGTGCGGCCGTTGATTGAAATATGGAAACTTTCATAATGGTAAATACTTCATTGTCAGGGTTCTGTTTTTATTTGCAGAAACTACGGCACTCTTCAGCGCGTAAGTAAAATATGTATTGCTATTATTAAAATAGTGTCAAGTGCACTAGTGCATCTGGACCTTTTTTCTCAGAATGATATTTGGACTCATTGATCACGGATTCATTACTGGACGGACTGATCACGGAAGTATTTTTTTTTCTTGTTCGCACGAAATTACTTTTCGTTGTATTGCTCAGAGAACATCGAGAAAGCTGACGAAAAGTATGCCTCAGGAAACAGGAGGCAGCAAGTTCCAAAGTTTTGCCGTTCGTTGGGAAAGATATATTCAGCATGTCTCCAAAGTGACGACATATGGATGTGCGGACTGAGTTCGACGGGTCAGTGTCGATGGGATCGCTAACGGTTCATGAAAATATTAATAAAACAGAGACAAAATTACCACATTTTTGCGGCGTTTTAGAGAGGTGAGCGAGCTTGCAAGCGAAGTTTGACCGATGAGACAAATGTTTTTTTTTACAGAATCTCAAAGTTTGAATGTGTATTTGGGTGCTACACTCCATATATGAAAACAGTATTCCAGAAAAGGTCAGACGTGTGCAGTATAAATCATAATCAATTGACAAGAAGTGAGATACTTCCTACCTCGAAACAGAAAACCAAGTTTTTGAGAGGCACTTTTGGTAATGGTCCTCAAATAGTTTTCCCATGGAAGGGTACTGCTCATCGTAATACCGAACATTAAAATGGAAGATTATATGGATGGATAGTCCTGATCCTGAAATAGTTACGCTAGCCACTGTGAGATCGGGCTTTCTAGAGAAAAGACATGCACGGGTTTTAATCGCATTGAATTCTAGAATTTTTGCTAATTCTGCCAAACCACTTTATCAGATCATTTTCTGCTTGACGTGTTAGGTATATCTGCTCTTTGATGTAGAAAAAGAGCAAAGAGTGGAATGAGGTTGTGGTCGGAGTTCCCAAGTGGATCACAAACTACTCTTTTTGGATCAGGATTGGTAGTGAGGAAAAGGTCGAGTGTATTGGCATACTGGTTGATAACATCACGAATGCGTCGACCATTTATTTTACTAGACCATACGTGGAAATTTTGGGCAAGGTGGAGTTGTGTACATTGGAACTCATTACATTGACTTCAGTTACTGGATGGTTTTGCTGGATAAAGTTAAATTCGAGTGATAAAAACTCCGAGAGGATGCTATGGGATAGTTGCGTTGGTGATAGGTGAAGGCAGTAGGAATATGATATGTTTGGTATTAGCCAGCTTGAACCACATCGCGTCAAAGTCTTACGGCCCTGAACTCTAGCTCTTTTCGTTGGTATGATAGGTAAGTCTTAGAACTAAGACAATTTTTAACTTTGAATCTGAACTGAGAATGGAGTGCAAAACCAGGACAAAGCATGTGGACCTTCTTTGTGGAGAACTTCACTTATGTTTCTGTTAGCTCCAGAATATCAGGTATTTCCGCGTGCACGTGATGGTGGACATCATTGATGTTCTTTTTGAGTCCACAGATGTTACAAACTTATTCTTCAAATTTTTCGATAGTTTGTCACCTCGGGCGCTGGTAGAGACCATCTACCACCTATGGTCATCCTTTTTGTAGCCTCTTACGATAGACAGGATTAACCATGTGGCTACTCTTAGCCTGACCCCATGCGAAATGTGCAATGTTCTTCATTGCAAATGCAAGTATCCAACCTGAAACCATATCCAAATAAAATTCTGCTATATGGTTACAGGGAACACTTGTATGTATGCCTTGCAATGAGGAACATTGCACAAGTATCTGATGTTGAGAAGGGAAGCCACACTGGACATTAATATAATTCAATTCCCGTCGCGGTATTAGCCAGAAGAGACTGGTATTTACCATAATAACCTACCTGTATTGTATTTGGATGCGATTATATAAGGGTAAAATATTGGTTCGTTTGCGAAAAGCCTAACGTAATGCTTGGGCTGAAATCCCGTTGCAAGTACTATTAAAAGAAATACGTATACGTATGTGCAGATAACTTATAGCTGAATGAGGGTGTATGAATAAAAAAAAAATACATATTTATCAGTAAACTTGTTGGTTAACTGATTTCATTGCTCTTTCTTAGGCTTTCTATTCTCTGGAGATATGCCTAAAGCGATTTCAAGCCAGAATATCTACAATTATTGTCTAGATCCAGAGCTGTGCCAAGCACTGACAAAAAGTGCTTCGAGCACTAAGCTCTGAGCACTCTTGAAAAGTGCTCCGAAATTTCGAGCACCAAGCACTTTTATTTATGAAATGCTCGCGATAACTAAGCACTTTAAAAAAGTAATTCCAGTCGGGGAGTACTAAGCACTAAGCACTTTTCAGACTGTTAGATACTTAAGTTACTGAAACTTAATTAAACACGTAAGATTTTCACAAATAATAATACATCGCGACATGTCGCTACACTGTCGTTTTTTCAAGCAGTTATTATATTAACCGATTGGAAAACTACAGTGTAGCGAAACATGTCTCGATATAATATCATTTGTTGGAATCTTATCGTGTTAAATCAAGTTTCAGTAACTCACGTTTCTAACAGTCTGAGAAGTGCTATAGATTTCCATCAAGTAACAACCGAGTCAATTGAAAATTTAAGTTATTTTTTCTACTTACTTAATACCTCAAATGACATTCAGCGTACCACGATGAATGATCAATTAATTACATATTCCGTAATCTGCATTAGTATTACCATAGCAACTCCATTTTTTTAAGTACATCGCTAGGGTTGAAAACCCTGAGAAAGTAGGTCGTTCTTGACCTGTCAATTGAAACTGTTATAATAAAAAAGATATCAACTTAAAAACATACAATTTTGTGTTTATGCTATGGATTCATAAAAAAAGTACGATTTATGTAAAGCATTTATGAACTCACCGAGACAATTGTTTTTTAAACAGTCGTTACTCAAAGGATGTTTATAACTCTGCCAATATACTATTTTGAAATAGAATTGCTGAAATCAACGATTTGATTCCAATAAAATAAGAATATTGATTGAATATTTGCTTTGTGGTTTTCTTGATATCGTTTTTTGAGTGTTTAACCTCGCATAGTCTGAAAAATACCAAAACATGTAAATCAAAATCAAATTGAAATGGGCCGTACATGGTTACACAGAAATAACAGAATGGTAATTGACATACCGCACATCCCTGTATCAAGGTAGCAAATGTCATCAATACGAAATTTTTGGTAGACTTTTTTCGACTTTCATCAAAGAAATAACAACTTGACACGATAATAAAAAAATACTGTTTTAAAGGTTTTGTTTGATAACAGATAGAGATTTGGTCTCCGATATGTCAAGGTAGTTTGAAAAGAATAAGTAATATTTAGTTATTTTAAACTTATTTTTTTAGATAGGGAAAGTAACTGACAAAATTGAACTATTTTTTCAAAACAGTAATTTTCTAAACGCAGTACTAACCGTAGAAAATTGATTTTTTGATTAGGGGTGCCGCCGGGTGCCATCTGCCGCGACTTCATGTTTCGACAAGATTCATTTATATGGAAAGACTTAGTGCTTAGTAATCCCGAAAAATGTTCCGGAGCACTGGAGTCCTCGCTAGTACTTTTCGGGATTCCTAAGCACTAAGCCTTTTCGTTAAATGCTCCGGAGCACTAAGCACTGAATTAGGAAAGTGCTCAGGAGCACAGTGCTTAGGAGAACAAAAGTGCTCTGACTGGATCGAACATGTTTTTACGAAAATTCTTAACGGTTACTTATTGTTACACGGGATTTGGACAAAATTATATTTATTTATCCTCCTCGTATGGATAAAAGCAAAATTCATAATGAGTATAATTATACCGTCTCAAACATTCATTAAAAAATTTAAATATTTCAATACAGATGATGATTATAATACTGCTTACCACAATACATATCCTGGCATTCAGAAAAAATATGAATGACTAATCAGGAACTTTGAATATATGATCAAATCAAGGTGAGATGATATCATATATGGTCACGTTTTACTTACAGAATTGCAAAACAACCGAATGCAGAAGAGAGGCCGTTCCTCTTTTCAGATTTGCGATTTGAACTGAAATCCAAATATAGATACACTGCGTAGACAACCCACATCACATGTATATCTAAAGAAGGTTTGATATTTCGAAATAGGTACATAGTGTCATAAAGACTAAGATCAAAAACGCCTCGGGAA
This sequence comes from Chrysolina haemoptera, assembly GCA_958298965.1. Lineage (NCBI taxonomy): Eukaryota > Metazoa > Arthropoda > Insecta > Coleoptera > Chrysomelidae > Chrysolina > Chrysolina haemoptera. Next base: position 22,072,346 of record OY282596.1, on the reverse strand, counting down.
TATTACGCGAAGTTTTTGAGTCTTGCAAATAGGTACTTCCTAACTGAGATACAGGATGCTGAAATCACGAACAAAATCTGTTCGTAGTATATTATTTGCCATGTCAAAAATGGTAGAATCTGCCCTTTGATGTTCAGATTGAATCAGATAGTTAGACAATAATACATAATAAAAAATAAAATATAAAAAAAGTGATGTGGCTTGTCTAGCTGTCTAGCTTGTCTAGCTGTACTTGCTGTACTTGAATGTTTATACAGAGTGGGCCATTGAAAACGAAACAGCGGCTCTGTAGGTCGGCAGAACCGAGTTATATAAAAACGCTCGGACACGTCAACAACATTTTCGAGGGGGACATCGTTCACGATGAAATTCACCCGAAATACATTCCATCCCTCGGAGCTGTGACCGCCACCCCTAAATTTTTACATGGCAACATATGGCAAGTGATACCTCATTTGAAAGGTATTTTCCTTCTTAATATCAAACAACAAAAATAAATTAATTCTATCGATTCGTTTCCGAGATATAGGAACTTAAAGTTGGAAAATCACTTTTTTTTCACTCAATCAATAAAAATAAGATCTAACAATGCAACTGTTTAAAGATAATTATCATTGTCAAGGAATTAAATGATCTAACTGTTTACCAACAAATAACATGCAATTCCGTTTCAAATTCTTATTTCATCTTCAATTACTTGATCGAAAAAATGTTCTTGAGAATCGATAAAAAGACGTTTTCTCGAATTCGACTCCAATGCGCGTACAACAAAAACATGTATGCGATAATTTTTTTCGCCAAATCGCAATTTTGGACGTCTGGCAATGTCAAACTGATCGTTGATTGAACGACATTAGAGTGAATTACAGCTGCTGAATATTTCCTCAATAATGGTGTATACGACCGCGGAAAGAGTTGAAATAATAACAATTTTTTTCAAGAATGATGAGTGCGGTAACCATACAGCTAATTTGTTCAATGTTCAATTTGTTCTAGAATTAGTGCAAAAGTTTCGTCAAACTGGATCAGTAGCCAATAAGAAACGAGACCCAGAACGTGAATTTCCTGTGAGAAATGAACCTGTTGAAGTTGCACTTTTAGGACAAGTTCATGCAGACCCAACATTGAGCACAAGGAAATTGGCAAGTGTTACCAATATTAGTAGAACCAGTATCCGCCGAATCCTGAAACACATAAACTTCACCCCTACAAAATACATTTGGTACACCAATTGAATGAAGATGATTTTGATAGGCGACAGGAATTTTGTGAAATTATGACTACGAAAATAGATGCTGATGAGAATTTTCTTTTCAACATCTGCTTTTCTGATGAGTCTACATTCTTTTTGAATTCGACTGTGAATCGTCATAATTGTCGTTATTGGTCAGATGCCAATCCACATGTTTTCCACGAAGTCCATACTCAAACTCCCGAAAAACTCAATGTCTGGGCCGGTATATTTGGGGACCGTTTGATTGGACCAGTATTTCTCGACGGTAACCTGACAGGAGAAACTTATTTGGAATTATTGAATGAATTTGTTTATCCACAATTAGTAGACATCATTGAAAATGACAATCGTTACCATGAAGACCACTTGAAATTTCAACAAGACGGGGCACCTCCACATTATGCACAGCCTGTTAGGGCGTTTTTGGATAGAATGTTTCCTGGAAGTTGGATTGGAAGAAGAGACGCTATAGAGTGGCCAGCCAGATCTCCAGATTTAACCCCACTCGACTTTTTCCTGTGGGCTCACTTGAAAAACAAAATCTATGCAACCGAACCAGAATCTCTGGAAGAATTACGACGTAGAATTATTGAAGAATGCCGTCGAATAACGCCGGAAATGCTACGAAATGTGAGGTCTCATTTTGAGCAGAACTTGTTTTTATTGATTGAGTGAATAAAAAGTGATTTCCCAACTTCAAGTTCCTATATCTCGAAAACGAATCGATGGAATTGATTTATTTTTGTTGTTTGATATTAAGAAGGAAAATACCTTTTAAATGAGGTATCACTTGCCATATGTTGCCATTTAAAAATTTAGGGTTGGCAGTCACAGCTCCGAGGGATGGAATGTATTTCGGGTGGATTTCATCGCGAATGATGTCCCCCTCGAAAATGTGGTTGACGTGTCCGAGCGTTTTTATATAACTCGGTTCTGTCGACCTACAGAGCCGCTGTTTCGTTTTCAATGGCCCACTCTGTATATCATTTTTCATTAAAAAAACCTTTTTGAAGACAAGCCTTTATGCAAATGAAATAAAAAGTGAAAAATAATTTCTTTGCATATGTAATATAGGTTATTCTGTGAGTTAAAGTTTCAAAAGCTTGACGTGCAACGTTTTCAGTTCGAGTCCTTGTGGACAACCTGAACATGAAAAAAGACTGACTAACTAGTTTGATAGGAATTATATATTTTTGTGTTATTCTTCAATGATGAGTATAACAAATTAGCAGGCACCATGTTAATTTATCCTTAAAACAGCACCACTGAATACTGAACTCTGTCTCTAAATTATTCCTTGTCATTTTTAGTACTCCTATTTCACGTATGAATTCGAACAAAGTTAGAAAAGTTTGCCGGAGAGTTTCAGATGAACGAAAATGGAATGACTAAACGAAATATTTTCCGTCAGATATTTCCCTTATATTTTCCACTTTGTGGGACTGTGAGAGAGAAGGCGCATTTCGATTGCGTCGAAAGTTTTCGTTTCATTTTACTATTTAGATTTTCCGGATGTAAACGTTGAAGTAACTGAATGAAAATGAAAAATGTTGTCTTTTATCCCAACGACCAGTAACAAAGAAATGTATGTTACATCTCAATATAATAATATTATACAAATTATTTATTGACAATCTAACTCAATACATATGTATCAGACGAATAAATTTTACGACGCAATCATTTTAGGTATAATATTTGGAGCCTACTTGCTCATAGAAGAGGACGTTAGCTTCCCCACTGACCAGGAATTTGGAGGATATTGGTGACACCCTCGAGTCATCATACTCGTACCACCTGCCTACGTATGGATGCCTACAATAGGTCTTATAGGATCCAGAATAGAGCGTCCCACTATGATTACACAGAGCATAGAGGTTGTATCGACAAGGAGAAACATGGTCTTCTGCATAATTGGCCATATCCAATCCTTCCAGAGGGAAATCAATAGTGACCTTAAATTCTCCTCTGGGTTTCTCCGTCGACGTCGGCGAGAACCGCTTCAATGAATTATTAATAGTTTTGGTAATTTGAAGAAAAAAAAAAGACTTGATGCACTTCGTCTTCTCCTTACATTTCAAACATGTGGGTTTCTCGTCACCGTCCAGAGATTCCTCACTGGTGAAAGAGTCTAAACAATGTGAAAGTTTGAGCGGGTCTGTTTTATGAGGAATCGGCAGTGAGTTATAAGACAGCTAGGCTGTCCCCTATTTAATTGAAGTTTTTGATAATGGTAACTTGATTTCTGATAACGGTTATTAAAGTTTTTTCTCAGTGAAGAATTCCAACAAAAATAATTATTTATTCATATCAAAATCGGAAAGTGCAAGAATATAAAAAATATGCGTTTAAAACTTGTTGGTCATCATCAGTACAATGTAGAAAAGTGCATGGATTTGCAACTATTTGATGCAATACAGAAACAAACTTAGTCAAAATTAGATATAAATATTAATTCAAGTATTAATTTGAGTATATATAATTTTCAGTAAATCTATTTTATTTCGTTTTATACTGCATTATTACGTTATACTAACTTTAATATACTTACTTGGAAATGTTCATTTCAAGGTTGGAAAATCTCACTATTTAACTATCACATCCACATATGCGCACACGAGTCTAATAATATTTGATGAAGTTGTTCCTTATGGTCGCGAAACAAGAATATATCCATTTCTGAAAAAGTATACTGGGGAAGATGTATGGAATCAAAAAATGAAAGGGTAGCATATCAAAAGCAACTACGAGCTATTTCATTTAGGACAGCTGAGAAATATAATTTAGTGTAATGTTACCGAGAGTGATTTCTAGAGTTTTGATATTCATTGAATAAACGAGCTTTAAGAAAGTCTTCGAAATAACAAAAAATTTACTCATCGCTTCGAACTCAATGAAACTGCTAATTGATGATAACTCAGCTTAAATTCCCGGAGAGTTTCAAATAAATTAAACGAAGTCGAATTCCCCATCTCTCCACACACTCCCAAAAAGTTAAAACTGTAAGGCAAATATCTGCAGAAAACAACTACTTCCCCCTACGTATATTGAATTACATCTGACATAAATGTGTGTCAATGTTCCTCCAAGAGGACAGAATTGCAAGTGCTAATTGCAATTAAGAATTGAATGTTATCTCCCCTTGGTTGGGAATGACCACCTGCAGATATGACTTGTTTCACGGCTTGTTTACCACTTATCAATACAAGGATAGGTCGGACAATATTAGAGTTATCCTGGCCCACCCAATTAACGATAACACCCAAAACACAAAAATGAAAAGCACTCCTCGGTCGCTCAGTCTCCGGGAAGAGATAATGTATGAATTCGAACAAAGTTCGAAAAGTGTTCCGGAGAGTTTGGCGAGCATATTGACAGTATCATAACCTCCAAATTGGCAGCTTTCTTGGTCTGAATTCTCAAAAACACATGAAAAAGTAATTTTTCACAGTTTTCACAGTTTTCAACAATTCTGCCTTCCTCAAAACCCGTAAATCGCAATTTTTATTTTATTAAATCGCAATTTTTATTATATTAAATTGCGATTTACGGGTTTTGAGGAAGGCAGAATTGTTGAAAACTGTGAAAAATTACTTTTTCATGTGTTTTTGAGAATTCAGACCAAGGAAGCTGCCAATTTGGAGGTTATGATACTGTCAATACGCTCGCCAGCCAAAATATCCGGGCTGTCACTAGACGCTTGTGAAAACAGCTACTTCCCCCTACTGACATTGAATTACATCTGACATCAATTTTTGCAATGTTCCTCCAAGTGTTAATTTCATTAAAAAATTGAATATTATCCCCCATTGGTTGGGAATGACCACCAGCAGACATGCCATGTTTCACGGTTTGTTTATCAATGCAAGGATAAGTCGGACAACATCAGAATTATCCTGGCCCACCCAATGAACGAAAACACCTAAAACTTAAAAACAAGAAACACTCCTCGGTAGCACATACTCCGGAAAGAGTTAATGCATAAATTCGAACAAAGTGCGAAAAGTGTGCCGGAGAGTTTCAAATAAATGAAAAGAAAAATTTCGAAAAAGACGAATTCCCATTTGCCTCAAATTTTCTCATGCAGCTCCTTTTATGCGTCATGAAAGGGTCCTATTTCAATTTTTAAAGCAGAATTCCAGAGTAGAAGTATATTACTAGAATTATATATTCTGTAACCAGATTAGAATGAAAATTCGATGCGAGCCAGAGGCGAGCGTGAGGAACCACGAGCATCGCTAGTTTTCATTCTAACCGAGTAGGTAACAGACTGTGCTTTCTCCACAATTACAAATTTTACATATAATCAAATGGAAAGCCAATGAAACATTATTTTGACATTTCAATTCACATCTTGTCACTATGATGCCAGTCAAGGCTAACTTATTATTGCTACCACAGCAATAAAATATTCATACCTTACCTTGGTATGGAATGAAAATACATGCGAAATGCATAAGTCGGCAAGAGTTTCACAATAAATATTCCAACTCAAGAGTAAGAATGCATATGTTCTATCATTGAAAATGATTTCAGAATTGCTACATTCCTTAATGGTCGTGGAGAAAACATCCATTCTTATTTTGCGCTACAATGCCGCCAAATAGGTGAAAATATTTGCCAACATGACTGAAAACGGCAGAGCCCGCGTAAGCGGCCTATCAGTTGGAAAATGAGGAAACATAATAATCCCTGTAAGCTGTATACCTATATAGCGTCCCTTATCTCCAGGCCTCTCCCTTCGCAAACGCTGTCAGATTAAAAGTAAAGGTATTGTTTTTTGCTATATGAATAATTTTTCATTTGACGTCATCTCAGATGGCGCTGCAATGTGAAATAAATTTTCAATGGCTGAAACGCTAAAATATTTTTGTGAAATCAGCCATTTTCGGGTTATGTTCAATTTTATGAAATATTATCGCAGACCAACATAGCTGAACATGTGAAATTAGCATTTCTTGCGCAAACTTTCATGTTGGGTGTTGAGTGTCTTATCACTGGATATATTACGGACTATCATAGTCCGTTGTAGGACGAATGCGCATCATTGGTGTGCATTTTTAACAGTTTGAGCTATGTTTGTCGAACTGTACCTAGTAATATTTTGAAATAAATATTAACCCTCTGGTCACCCACAGTGTGCTCTGCTTCTAGTTACCTTTCGGGCAATCCTCGGTCTCTAGTTGAAATCTAGGAAAAGAAAAACTCCCCGAAAAAGGAAGAATGAGAAATCATTTTCTGTGTTTTTTCCTGTTTTTTTCCCGTTTTTTTCTGTTTTTTTTTTTAAATTCCTTATGTTTGAGATTTTGACGTGACCCTTATTCGTCACGATCCTAGACATTATGACACGGGCCTTCTGGGAAAACTATTGCCCAAAGTTTTGTGAATCAAATGTGGTTCAATCTATTTGTTGCCAAATTCTAAATTTATTGGTTTGGTCATTTGGAATTATGTTAGTGTTGAGAGGATTTCTGACTTCATGATAATCAACACAAATATGTACCTATACTCTGCTCTGTCTTATGAAACTACGCACTGTCCTGAGGGTCTATTCTCGAAAATCGACCAAAATTTGTCGAATTCGACATTTGTCGATGGAAATTGTCGCACAACTTGAAATTGTGGTACTCTCGATTATTTTCAACTTCCAATTCGTATGAGACAAATATTGTCGAATGGCATGAGCTGGCAACGCCGAATTAAAATAATTTTTGGATGTGTTCTGTGCATATGAGGTTACGTTTCGAATTTAAATTTTCCCTTTACAGTTTTAATAAACAACATTTCGATGTAAATATTTCAAATATCTAGGATAATAATAGCATTCGAAGAAAAGAAATTAAGTTATTGTACTCAATCACAGAAACTAACCCTAATAAATTTGATGAAGGAAAAGGAAAATGAGCCACTTCTATCATGCAAATTTTCTCAAACCTTCACATTCCAAGTTGCAAAAAGTAAGTGGCAGAATATAGCTTAAATTCTGAATTCGGTCCCAGGAGCATCCAAAGATTGGAAGCAGTGGAAAAAAGTAATAACCTCTCGAACGTTGATAGATTAGTTGTTTTCTCTTTTGCAGTCATGGCAAGATCGAAAACAATAAAGAAAAAGTCGGAACGGAGAGACAAGTAGTTGCTATTGAAAATTTGGTGGAAGATTCTAAAGGAAAGGACATATTGTGACAAGTTAGTTACCCAATCTAAGTCAGTGACTGTGTTATTTAGTTTTATCTACTAAGTAAGTTCTTGTACTTGCGTAACGACTGTATTACTTTTCTGTTTCTTATAAGTTTGTGTATTCTCAATAAGCATACAAATATTATTTCTTCTGAGTTTGTGTACTTGTAGGAATCATTCAAGCGTTATTATTTTGTTTTTGGCTCCTTTAGTTTGTGTACTTGTTCGACTATTTGAAATTTATCATTGTTTTCTAGGTTTACTTGTTGAGTTTTTACTTCCTACAACTTACCATACTTTAATGGGGATAAGTCTGTAAAAAAGTTATTTGGATTGTGAACATCAAATATAATTTAATAATTAAAATAAATGATTATCAACATTTTATTGGATTCATTATAGTAATTTATAAGTCTTCTCTGTAGCCTTCAGATCAATAAAAAACCCTGTAGCCTCATTCCTTCTGACAGTGATGGGTTTCTTTGGGCATTCTGATTTTCATTCTCCTGATTATGAGGAATCAGTCTAAAATATACTTCTCGAGCTCATTGAAATTGTAATGTCATTAACACATCTGCTTACTGAGGATTGTGACAGTGCAAAACTTTTATTGTCTCCCACAGTTCCCTGGTATGAACCAGTAGCATAGAAATGCTACAAAAACCTAGAGAAAATAGACACAAATCATTAGTCTAGTACTTTAATTCAACCTTGTTGGTAGGTACTCATAAAAGTGTTTGATAACTCAGCATTTCTTCAAGAGGTATTGCGGAAGCCCGATGTCCTTGTGCCACAAATGGATCCAGGATATTGATCAACTCTGTAGCCAATTCTTTGCTTAATCTAAATGTTTTGATAAACTTTATATCAGATACAAGCCTGAAAGCATTCTTATATATACCTTGTCTGTCTTGTAGCCATTGATTATTTTCTTGACTTTCCAAATTTTCAATCGATATCAATATAAAGCTGCCATTTCTAATCTATAAAATCTGTCAAATATGTCATCTCCAGTCATCTCGCATTCGACATGAAATTGTCGACTGCTCAAGACCACTCTATAATTTGTCTATCAAAAATTTTCGAATGCGACATTTGAGAATGAGAGATTGCGTTTTTCGTTCGGCAATGTGAGAATCTCGCATGCGACACCATATGTCACCGTTTGAGAATAGACCCCCTGGAGATCGTTTGCGATGTTTCGAAGTTGCTAGGTTGGATCAAGACTGCAATGAACAACGTTGCAAAAAATACCCGAAGATGATCAATGGTGGTGTTTTATTCATTGTTAAATGTTGCAAAAATCATAATAATATATCGCCGAATAATTTAGATAAAAAGCCATGTCACCGAGAGTTTGTCTTGGAACTTTCTCCGCCATAAAAGTTAGATCATCTAAAAGTTCGTGCATCAATACTCTACCAAAATCTCCACCAGATTAAACTAAATCTTGAAGATGATCACTTGGTGATTAAATCATGTGCCGAGGTGTTAAAAATAGCGGTTTGGTGTTGGGATAAAACTCACAGTATATCATTATGCATACTATTCATAAATGACATAGCCGATTACATCACTCATAAACTGCTATATGCAGATGCAGGGGCGTCTTAAAGGTTACATGCGCCAGAGGCTAAAAATTAATCGGCGCCTGATAACGATTTCTTTTCCAGCGCTGCCAACTTTTGACTTTTTCCTAGGATCTGCTGGCGTCCCGTCAATTTGTAACGGCGACACTTCATAACATCGACAATTTGTACCTACGACTATTCGTAACGTTATAATTCGTATCGCCAATCCAAATAATACGCACTCAAATGTCTACGTGAGGTTAATTCGTTCTGTACGGATCAGACTAAATGATTCCTCTTCGCAAAATGTATGTGTTGAATTTTCACGTACTCAAATGTCTACGGAAGGTTTGTTCGTTCTTCAACGGAGGCGATCCATGATATACATGAGAACATTACAGGATGTGGTCGGGGGACAAGTTTCAATAAATAATCCTTCATCTTCAGAAAACGTAGGGTTACAACATTAAGAACTACAAAAAAGAGAAATACTATTTCAGTCACATTGAATAACAGTAATGAATGTTAAACCTACCATTATGTGTTGGAAAAGTATCTATGTGATATCAAAAATAAATTAATTAAAACATTAAAAAAGGGACATTTTCCGCACCTAATTGTGGGTCATCTAATGCCAGGGGTTGTGGTTGGATCTAACGAAGAATAACATTTCAATAAGATTCGCCCAAAAATTATTTGAGACCATGCACGTGTTCAAAAGTAAACAAAATGTTTCACATTACAATTTTATATTTCAATATCAATTTTCCAATTTTCAATAACAGTTAATGTTGTATGATTGGCGTTTTGTCCTTACCATGGAACGGCTGCTCTCTCGCTTTGAATCGTGACGTCTCACATGACAGATGTCAACCTTCAAACTTCATGTCAAAATTCATAACCTCTTGTTTACTGACATAATCTATTTGTGTTTTTTCTAATGTTTCAATTAATTAATGTTTGATATTACATAGATAATTTTCCACCACATATTGGTAGGTTTGGTTTGACATTTATTACTGTTATTCAATATCACTAATCCGAGAGGACAGCTCGAACGGTAGAGCGCGTGGGTCATCGATATCAAAGCCAAGCAACGTGATACGAAGTTATGGTTTGGATGGAGACTTACGGACGACCTCCTTTCGAGATCTATTCTCTCGGGTCGTGCTAGGAATCGCACGTTAAAAGGTTAGCACAAGTTTCGACTTCTGAGGGCTGCCGTTCGTAGGGGGACGGAAAACACAATTTTAACAATTTTTAACTAATGTGGGATTTCCCTTTTCTGTAGTTCTTAATGTTGTAACCTTACTTTGGCTGAAGATGGAGGATTAGTCCTTCGAAACATGTCTCCCGGGTGATGCAAGTACTCTGACTACATCGTTCAATGTGCTGATGTGAGTCCCTTGGCTACACCCACATTCAAAATCAATAAAGATCATATTTGGTGGAGTTCGACTGTACAAGTTTTAGTTCGTTCTGGTTATATCAGACTGAATAAATAATACTTAAACAAGTGTTTTATTTCAATGTCCACTTGTTCATATTGATACCACGTTAGACAAATGGCTAGACGGTCTAAATCCAGTAATGCTAAACTTGCTGAAAAAAATGAATGTTGGCGTTACGAATTATACCGTTAAAAACTACATCATTTTCATTCCCCTTCAACTACTAATCTAGAAGTGTATATAATGTTCGTGGTGTAGATATGTTTTTTCAAACAATAAAAAAAAAGATTCTCCGTTTCATTCAGAATTGATCTTATTATTTGTATAATTATAATTATAATGCTAATTGTATAAACCTGTAAATGGGCATTTGGGCCTGCTGGATGTATTCTACCAATAATTACAAACTAAGAGGCCAACGTGCAGGGGCTTCAGAACCTTATTATCTGTGCCAGAAGAAGAAGAAGAAGAAGAAGAAGAAGAAGAAGAAGAAGAAGAAGAAGAAGAAGAAGAAGAAGAAGAAGAAGAAGAAGAAGAAGACGAAGAAGAAGAAGAAGAAGAAGAAGAAGAAGAAGAAGAAGAAGAAAAAGAAGAAGAAGAAGAAGAAGAAGAAGAAGAAGAAGAAGAAGAAGAAGAAGAAGAAGAAGAAAAAGAACTAAATATGAACGAATTTCTTTGATTTTCTTATTCCTTGATCTTCAATACTATAATAATCACCACAATGGGCAAAATTCAAATGTTTTGTTAATTTCTGTGAATGGAATGTAAATATATGCCATTTTTTTATACTGATGAATAATTCTGTTGAGAAATATTTATTCTGTTATTATAGTCTGTTCAACAATATATGTAAAAATATCATGAAATTTTCAGCCGGTATCCTAGCACTAAATACACGGTGACCAACTGGAAACGAAACAGAGCCATTTTCAGGAGCTGCGTGAACATTTCAGAAAAACGCTCAGACCCGTCGAATTTTGATCAAAGGGGGACACTTTTTTCTGGTATTTTTGACTCCGTCACTTTCACCGCGAGGGTAAGAATTGCCCTTAAATAATCAAATGGCATTGGGGGTCTAGTGAGATATCGTTTTAAAGCTCTTACAATTATCGTTACAATATTTTTTTTGTTTTACAATTCCGCCCAATAAAAAAATCACATGTTGACATTCAAATTATGTTAGGTTGCTTACTTATTACTTAGTTGATTGAATGGTTAAACTGTGGACCGCCCGCTTCCATACATATGGTAAAGATTTTTTTTAGAAAGGTTCACGCACATTCCGAAGCATTTTCGGAGTGATCCGATTGCACTCGGATTCTTTGACGCTAATCTTCCAATGACGCTGGTTGCCATTCAATGCTACCTCTTCACCCAATACAATGCCGTAGAAAATGTTGGTCTAAATACTCCTCCGCATTATGCGTCAATTGTTCGCCGGTATTAACCAACGTTTTCCACGGCATTGGATTGGGACAAGAGGCAGCATTGGATGGCCTTCACGAGCACCAGATTTATCGCACCTCGTTTTCTTTTTGTTGACACACCTAAAGAGTGAAATCTATAAAACACAACCAGCGTCTTTGAAAGATTTGCGTCACAGAATCGTTGACGAGGACCGTTCGAACAAAATTTTTAATATTGTATGGTAGCGAACATTCAATCAAATAAGTAGTAAGTAAGCAATTTAACAAAATCTGAATTTCAGCATGAAATTTTTTTCAAAGTATTGGGCGGATTTGTAAAATTTAAAGTCTATTGTAAAGAGAATTGCAAGAGCATTGAAAATATATTTCAGTCGACTCTCAGTGCCATTTCTTAGTTCATAGTTTCTTACCCTCGCATGGAGGTGGAACAAAAAATTGACGGGATAAACTCTTCAAGAGATTTTCGGTCGCCAGATTTAGTACGATGGATCTGGAATATTTATGAACGACTTATCCAACTAGTATTTCCTTCTTTACCAGTTACAACTTCTCAACTTTTCGTACTTGTGGGCAACGGAACTATAATACTCATTGTACTATAATTGTATTGTCAAAATTCCTTAAAAAATATTCGCCTTCTTCATGGACCAAATGTAATTTGAGTATTGGTATCTGAAGAGTTAATTCCATGAAAACTCCCTACAATCGTTTTTTGGTTCAGGATTTTTGAGAATGAATCTGAAATCAAAAAGAGAAAAATGCAGATATCAACTAACTGTGAATTGGAGATATCTTTACTGGACACGTCAGTCTGTTGAAGTACTAAAAATAATTTATTTTGTTTAAAATCGTTCCCCTGTGCTCGTACGGAAGTATCCAAGGTACTTACTGGCTCATTAATCGTGGCTCCCGAGAGTTCTTGAGTTCAAAGATCTACAAGTGTTAATAATTCCAACTGAGGAAGCATTTTACTTGTCCACTGGCTCGTGATCTTTGTATGTGAACAGGTTATACATATAATGATTTTAATGTGTAGATCTGCCATATCTTCGATATGGTCTTTGTGGTGTTCACTACTTTATTGAATAAAACACTTTTCTTTCTTTTAACAGTTGTATTAACAGTCTATATGTACGTTCTCGTTCAGTCTCCGTATCTGAACGAGATACACAATATCTTGGTTCCTCTCGCCTCGTCAATCGGTCACATATTATATGACTTATCAATATATATACTGAATCATCATAACAATTTAGCGCCTAGTTCGATACATCACAGTCTTTATATACAATATCTTTTGAATGGCCCCAAAAGAAAAAGTCCAGTGAAGTTATATCTGGAGATCTTGCTGGCAATTCCGGTGATCCATATTGTTTCAATCCACATACTAGGAGAACGATTATCCAAAATAGTGCGCCATGACGGAACCCTGATAATAGTTATTGTGAAAAGTTTATTTAAGTTTATTTCATACAAATATGGTCCTATGAGATAACCATTTAATAAACCACAACAAATATTTATTCCAAATACTAGTTGGTCACCTCTTCAGTTATCCAACGAGAATTCGTTTGCGATCAGTAAATACATATCTATTGATTACGCAGTTGTTGTGAAAACTCCAAAAAATATTTTTCAGTACTCATTTCATGATCCTGGTTGAATACAGGCATACAAATTCCGCTACAAAATCTAGGTGTATCTAAGAATTTTCTGGTTCTGATTTGTGAACCATCAGCTTTGTTTCATCATATATGGATGACACTTGTTTTATTTGTACATTCTGGAGCAGGAACTTATCGAAGTTGTAGTAATATTACAAATGCACCGTATCTTTCTAAATTTTAACATAAATTTACCAAACTGTGACGATCTGGAACTCTTTTAGGTATCAGGGAAACGCTGCGCATACATTATTTTTGTTTTTGATGCGTTTCTTCTACATTTAACGAACACCAATAATGACTAGTTTTTATGAAACGACAAAGGAAACAACCTAATATATATTTTTCATTCTGGCAACTTATTGACACAGCAGTCAAAGCCTTCCATATGCTTATGAAAATATGAATAGTGTTACAAGAAATATTTTAATTAAAATGGAAGTTCAAGTTGAACCAGTCATTTCGAAAAATCACAAATACTGCAGATCGGTATTGAATCTATAGTTCAAAAAATGTTTGGAGTGTTTTCCTCTAAAATGTAGTAACTACAAAAAAGATATGGGTTTTATATTTTCATAAAATATTTCATAAAATTGAAAATAACTCCCAGGATCTACATAATATAATATGGATCTGAATAATCTATACTTATAGATCATATAAACACTGTTTACTATCAGGTATACTTCTGTTACTCTTCAGTAACAATGGACTGAAGAAAATACCAATACTTCTAAAAGTGTATTCAGAATCTATGAAACATGACAAATTCATTTAAACATGAAAAAATGCATTTCTAAACATTAAGACACCAATTTGTTATGCAATTCAAATTACAGAAATAGAAAAATTATTATTATTATCGATACTCTTTATTGCTTAAATGTTTGGTTACATTGTTGGTTGGTTAGTGGGCTTATAGGCGATTTGTAGGCGCTTAAGTTCATTCAATGTGATTTCATTCCCATATAGGTCATATCGGCGTAATCTATTAAAGGGAGTAGTAGTGAAAAAAAATAAGATTTTCCTTGTTTGAAATGGCAAGAAGTTCTTTGGACGGCGAATACTATAGTAAAACTTCTTGCTTAAATTAGCAATTTTGTGCGTCCCAAGAAAATGTTCAGTCCATAATGATTACGAGGTTTCTCACGTTTTTGGAATATTTAAGTTGCCATTGGTTTTAATTTCATTACCATCGTGATTTATCTGATTCAAATACCTCTCTGTGCCAATTATAAGGGATTGAATTTTGGTGGCGTTCAATGTAAGACCTATACTGGAAGGTGCGCTAGGTAACTGAAACTAATTTTTGTTGACGCTAACTAAATTTTTTTTTCCATTGAGATACTAGCTGAAGAACGTACTAGAATGTGGAGAAAACCCTATTAAACGTAATTTGGCTAGTAATATGTCGAAGTCGATGGTGTCGAACGCTTTGCTGAAATCTAACAAGACCAGTACAGTGACCTGTTTGCTCTCCATTGCCCTACTAATATCGTCAGTAATTTTAGTGGGTGCTGTAGCTGTACTGTGTCTTTGACGAAAACCTGATTGGAACGCATTGTGAATGCAGTGATGGTTTAAATATAAAATAATCTGACAATGATATATTTTTTTCAAAAAGTTTCGATAACGCGGGAAGTATTGATATGGTGCGAAAATCTGAAGGACATTTTTGGTACAGGAATAATTTCGGCTTGTTTCCATAAAGTGGGAAAAACTCCGGTAGATAGTGAGACGTTGAGTACGTGAACAAGTACTGGTAGAACTGGTTTACTATTTGTCTCCAGTAAGATGCCTAAAAACCCTGGTGTAGCGACTTATGCCAGCAAAACTGTGCAATAAAACGCGAGTCTTTCGCCAACTTGATTAATGCGAAAACAAATGAATTAGTGGTATGCTTTCCGAATATTTCGCAATACTTTCGTGTATCGCCACCGTCGATTTTCTTCTTAGGGTGAGTTTCCATGAATAGAAATTTCAAGTACTGCGTACGACTATGAAATAAAAAACAACATAATAAGTGATATCAATTTTGGAAAATCTTTATTCCATTTTTGTTGAAATACAACTAACTAGAATTACCTATAATGCATTTTATATAGGAGTCTTGAAATTTAGGTACATGAAAAGTCACCTTCAGTACTGTCAACGACTGAATCTTATGAAGACGCCATCTCTGGATTCAATTACAGAAGCACACCACTAATTAATTTGTTTTGTCTCCAAAATAATCAAAACAAATCAGTCGATACACCAGGGTTTTTAGACATCTTAGTCTCCAGTATCATTGAATCCAACTGCTTTTGAGGAGATCTCGTTCATGGCTGCCTTTCAAATGAATTAAATTCAAATAAAAATTATCTTCATATAATACCTGAAAATTAGTTGAAAATAGTTTGGGCCAATGGTACTGAAAAAGAAAAATTATGAACCCTGAAAAACACTATGATATTATAATATGATTGTAGTATGATGATAATGTCAAATAAACAACAATAGTAGGGATAGAAGTAAATGATTCTTATTTATTTCAAGTATCAAATACATACATACATCAGATATGAATTAAACATACATATAATGCATATGAGAAAGCTAAGTAAAACACGAAGTCTTCTCCACAACATGTATTTAAACACAATAGTAGGAATGGAACGTTGTCAACGCAAACATTTGTCAAAAACAGTTGCATCGAACATGAATCAGAAACATATTTTTAAGCAAAGTGAAACTCATAATCAGTTGAAATTAAGAGTAGGTTGAAATGAAAACAATAAAGACTGTAATCGCAATTTTGAAAAAAGTTTAAAGCTGAATTTGCATATAAAATGGGTGAAAAGGCTTGGGAAACTTTAAAAGATGAATTAATTGAAACTAATTAAATTGAAAATACATGACGCAAAAGGGGGCCAACATACTCTCGATGGGTGACATTTGGAACAATTAGGATGTTGAATGTAATATATCTACTTTCAGGAAAATTTTGTGTAGAAGGAGAGAAACAAAATATGGTTGTGAAGAAAACCATAACTCTAAAGAGAACTGTAATTGTAAAAAATGTGATATTTGGATTATTGTTAGAAATGTAGGGCGTTGAAAGAAGAAATATAATCAAATTTGGTTTGTTCATTCAAATATTCTTGTTTATTCTATTAATCTGAAAAATCTCCAAAGTATTCAATTTAGGACCTTCATTACCAATTTGTGAAATATCAAGATCTGAATCAATATCAAAATGATGTTTTTTATTGTTATTCGATATATTTTTATCAAATATATTTTTAATATCATAGGAAACTGTCCCAAAAATGTTTGGCTTGGTAACTAAATTCATGTAGGAAGAGGAATTAAATTAGCATTCAAAACTTTCAAGGATTTGCGTTTATATTTTGTTAAAATTTGTTATTACGAATCTCCCAGGTTTTTGGAGAGAACCCCTCAGAAGCAGAGCTTGTGCGAGCAAGGGAGACCCGGGACCTACAGCTTGAAAAGTGGAATCCGAACCACTTCAGCTCCTAGTTTAAAACGAATTAATCTGGGTAATCATTATCAAATGCTATTTGTTTTATAATCCCCAATTCCTTGTTAAAATGAACAGGGTATAAGGGTAAAGACAATAACCTAGAGATTAAAGAGTTTGAATAAGCTGCTTTTTGATTAGTTAGAATGGAACGTGATGACAGCATCCGTGTGTGTTGGTTTTCTGTAAATGGCAGAATCAAAAGTGTTATTTACTTCAGAAAAAAGCAAATCCAAGGATGGAAGACATTCATTGTTTTCAATTTACATCGAAAAACAAATGTAATTGCAGAAAATGGAAAAATTGTAATAAAATATTGAGTTCTTCTAGAGAACCTTCAAAATGTACTATTGTATCTATATTCATATCTATAATTAAAAAAAAATTGAAATTATTTTATTGAAAATGATTCATTTTCTCAAATATTCAGCCAGAGGCGGAGATGAGCTACTATGCTCGAAAACATGTTTTGATTTATGTTCGATGCAACTTTTTGACGAGTGTTTGCTGAAGTTGCGTTAACAACACCCCATTCCTACTTTGGTGTTTAAATACATATTGTGGGGATGACTTTGAGTTTTACTTAGCTTCATTATACTGAAACTCCACTTTGAATATGGACTACATATACATATACTGCATATAAGATAACTTGACACAACATATTCATTATTAATTTCGAAAATGATTTTATTCTGATTGATACACAGGGTGTAATCTAACCTCTTGCACTCCCGTGAAGGATGGGTGCATAATGCCATTTTATAATGAATGGCAGGTGTGAAAAATTCGAACAAATTTATGGAAAGTTTAAATGGTGTTGGAAAATCCGTCGAAATTTTGGGAACCGCAGTCCGCCGAACGTCAGCTGACCGGAGCAGAGCCGTAATAATACTGGAACTGCCGGATGGATGAAACTGTGTAATTTCGAATAGCTGTTTCCAAGATTTTTTGAATTTTCCAAAAATATTTAAAATTTCCACATTTTTTTTCGGATTTTTCACACCTGCCATTTGTTATAAAATGACATTATACACCCGTCCTTCACGGGAGTGCAAGAGGTTAGATACTCGACAAAGGTATCAACGTATTTCATTCTCATTCAGTAATATAACTGGAAATTTATCGATGTATCCCACAACGTTACTTTCTTCCACTCCATTTCTATCTGTTTGCTCATACTGATCCAAATTGATATTTTGAGTTGTGTTCTCATAGTTGGGCTGTTCTTTGGTACCTCCAGAATTATTATTCATTGGATCTCGATTGTAGTTGTCAGTACTAGTGCTTTGTCCATCGTATCCGTTTGGGTATGGATTTTGTCCACCGTCGCCCCCAGAATAATTGGGATATTTATTGGGTCGTCCATGACCGTGATTGTGATTATGGTTGCCATATGGTGGTCCATTACCATTAGGTTGCCCATTGCCATTAGGTTGCCCATAACCATTAGGTGGTCCATTACCATAAGGAGGCCCATTGCCATGAGGGGGCCCATTGCCATACGGAGGTCCATTTCCATAAGGCCCATTACCATAAGGCCCATTACCATAAGGTGGTCCATTACCATAAGGTGGCCCATTACCATGAGGTGGTCCATTACCATGTGGTGGTCCATTACCATGAGGTGGCCTATTGCCATGAGGTCGCCCATTGCCA
This sequence comes from Chrysolina haemoptera, assembly GCA_958298965.1. Lineage (NCBI taxonomy): Eukaryota > Metazoa > Arthropoda > Insecta > Coleoptera > Chrysomelidae > Chrysolina > Chrysolina haemoptera. Next base: position 22,053,641 of record OY282596.1, on the reverse strand, counting down.
TGAGGTGGAAAACTAGTTGGTGAACCATACATATTATTCATTAGATTTTCCCCATACGAATTGGGATTTTGGGTGAACAATGAATTCGATGGATTTTTCTCTTGAGTGCTAATTTCGATTGTAATAGGTTTCTGGTTGCTGAGAACATCGATCACCTTTTCAAAACCATTTGTAAAGGCAGATGCAAGAAATGGTAAATTTAGTTGAAACTGATGCCTATTTCCAGAAGTAAGTTGCGCCTCGGGCATTGGCCCGCGTCTACTCCTTAGCATTATTGTAGCAGCCGAAGAGACTGAAAAAAAAACATACAATTTACTGTAGGAATGTAGGCTTTCACGGCTGCGTCAATTTTTGGTTGGTTTCCGGGTGAAGATGACTGCCGCAGTTGAAACGTTTGAAGAATTTAACCAAAGAGGACCACGTCAAAGCCCGGAAACCAACCAAAACATACAAATTACTCTCTTATACGAGAATCAGAGGACATGACTTGGATATATAACGACTTCAATAATCATAATACCAGAAATTGTATGAATAATCTCTTTCTCAAATCCCGCACGAGGATTATTCTCGAGTAAGGCAGTAGAGGTAAATATGACCCATCGGGTTATATGGTCAAGTGTATCAATTACCGAATTTAAAGACAGTTTTCACAATTTGACAAGTGTGCACTCTTGCACAAAGTAGAATTAACCGGTGCTTATTGTGCTGTTGTTTCAGGTTCATTCAGTCCCAAACTGCAGCTCGAGGGGTGATGATCCTCTTTCAGGTAGACATCACGATTTATTTTATTGGTGATCGGTGTGGAAGTTGCTATAAGTGCAAAGTAAGTAGCACCTTTTCAGTAAGATATTGCATGAAATAAAAAATAGATGCTCTCACTCAATTGCTTTGTTTGGCATAATTAATTTCAAGTAAACCTTTTGGGTAACATGGCCCAAGGTGCTGTTGGCATATATGGCCCGCGGTCTTCTTGAGGTATGCGTTGGACTTGAACCAGATGAAACTGAAGACTTTGAGTGTTGGTGATTTATTTATTTTTAGTTCAAAAGAAAGTTTGTTTTATTCATGGATCTTAAAGTTTTCAAATCGTTTGTGCAAATTTTTGTTTATTAAGTTTGAATGATTTTCTAAATGATCGTTTCCACATACCAAATGCTGACGCTTGTATATAATGCGGTCATATTATTTTTTAAACGAATAATGCACAAAAATAACCACGATTTGTTTTAATTTTCTTTTTTTTTGTCATATGAGCCATATAGTCCGAATAGTAGTATAATATGACCCAGAAGTGAATTTCAGTTTTTTGTCCATATTTTTGAACACAGGTGTTATTACAAATTCAATTAAATGGAGATGGTTACTTGGTAGTAGAGCATTTGATAAAAATTTTCACACCTATCATCCGTTGAAATGGCATTATACACCCGTCCTTCACGGGAGTGCAAGAGGTTAGATTACACCCTATATAGTTGGTTTGAAATCGATTCTGAAACTTGTAGCGAACAGACAATTATGCAATGATACTGCAGAATCATTATGTTCTGAGATGTTTGAAGTTGGTTTATAATAGATTTCAAAATTTGTACCGAAACAAAAAAAAACATAATTTTTATAACTATCACATCATTAACATATAATGCAGTGATCCTGTATTGTTATCCAGTTCTGAGCTATGTTTGAACTTGGTTTAGAATCTATTGCAATAATTGTACACCGAACACATGGTTTGAGAAGTATCGGTATTGAGTACCTTTTTCTTCTCTCTTTGAACGATATATCTTTCGCCTAAGGCGGAAAACACAATAACAAAGAGTTCTGGCAGATCTTCTCGAGTACACTTCACAACTTCAATGAAGAAGAGTAGGATGGGAACGGAGACACATAACTAGCAATTTGTTGTTACCCATCTAGCAATGAGATGAAATCGCTTGCTAGATGACGGTGGGTGCTTGGAATTGTTTTCCTTAAATAGTTATTCAACCAATCAGGGCCTAGAACAGCAAAGTCCTTCCAGTCTTCAAAGGCCTGTCAAATTACTTTTGGGGTTATCGTGTTGCACATATCATTGAGCTCAGGCTGACGTAGCCTCCTGCAGGAAACTTCAAACTGTGCGAGGGTTGGAGAATATACGTTGAGTGGTTGCGAATACTCATAGAAGTTTTTCTAGAAGGTTTTGACCCGATCAGCCGTCGGTGGGACATCCACAACATGTGGAAGATCTTTCAATGAGGGAGAAGGTTTATCGCGATGTTCCTCACCAGTCTTCTTGCCCACCTCACTAGATTCTTCTTTGCAGCCACCAGCATTCATATCAAATCAAGACATTGCTGTTTGATGGTGAACAGCACGCTTTGCTTCAGTGTGTGGTGAGCTCGTCCTAATTTCGTGGCAGTTCGCCGCACTACGGACGTGAATGAGCTATTGGTCGCCACGTAGTCCATCATACACTGAAGACACGTGTTGTCTGTGCAATTTGATCTTAGCTTCCATTTTGCGTATTAGTCACTCATACCTCTCAGTCAAAGGGGTGACATCCCTCCTCTCCACTTGGAAAAAAAAAAACAAACCTATAAAGACATACCTACGCAGGAACTCTGATGACATAGCCTCGAAACAAAGATGCGAAACATAATCCCTTAGGGGAACATTCGCCATGAAAATTGAAAAATGAGAAATGTGATTCATATGTAATATCCAACATATCCATCCTGGATGTGTATAATTGCTTCTGAAGAGCCTGCTTTCCAATTCTATAAATCTCCCTGATGAGCTTGGCAAAGCGAAATAGATTTTCGTCGACCGAAATGTATTGGGGATTAAATGCGAGAAAAGCGAACCTTGCTTCAATGAAATGAACGGTTTATGTGAGTGATATTTTTGAATAACATTCTCCCTATCCAATTTATTGAATGAATTTTCAATGAAAAGTAGAGAAAATTGTAAAAAAATCTGAATGAAAATGCGAATTTTTAACTTTCAGATTTTTTATTTTCTTTTCAGTTTAAGTCTTTTCACAATATCCATCAGATGTAGTTCAATGTCCAGCGTGGCTTCTGCCGGGAAAGTAGTTGTTTTCTGTTAGATATTACAAACGAATCACATTTTTCATTTTTCAATTTTCATGGAGAATGTTCCTCTTTTCAACATGAATACCTCCCAAGAGGTTATCTTGAACGATGGAAAATAGCGACTAAAGTTTATCTTTCAGCTGCAGATGATTCCACAACAGATTTTATGAATATCCTATCCATATTTTCGGATAAAAATCATAATCCCAGAGGTTTTGGACGGAAAATGCACCGTGCTCTAGGTGTTTCAGACACCACAGCGTATGCATTATCTTCATGTATACTCGTATGTGCCCCTTCACCTTGCATTTGACCCGTAATCTGAGAGGAAGTCGGTTGTACCGAACAGACAAACAAAGACACAAAAAAACAATCAAACAAACAAACAAACACAAAACTAATCAAGAACAAACGAAAAAATAAGAGGACAAGAAAGCGACTTAAAGCGAGGAGTAATGTGAGAACGTTGGTGGAGAGAGCGATTTGTATTTGCAACAACCAAGAGTCACTGGAAGCTGAAGTAAACCACATGAGAAAGGACCTACGCAGCATCGAGGACTCCAAGAAACTCATAGGAGAAGTACAGAAACAATTAGAAAGGACCCTGACGATCAGAAGGAACAGAAAAAAGTACAATACCAACACATGCTTTCAATCCGGCAGTACCTTATGTATTTACGGGGTCCAATGTAAATGTGGAGATTTCTACATCGGAGAGACTAAGAAGACATTATCCGTAAGAAAAACCGAACACAAAAAATCCACCTAACGAGAGGAAACATCTAAATCGGTGATTGCTAACCATGCACGCCTGGGCTGGGCATCATCGAATTCTTTGGGATGTGGCTAATTTTCTCCATACAAGAGGGAACATTTGTTCAAACGTTAATTCATAGTAACCACCTATATCGAAGGTAATGGTGCCTTCACTCAGCCGAGCCTGGAGATGAAAAACGTATGGAGAACACTTATGGACCGTTTTGGAGGAATGAAAAATCGCGAAACCACCTGCGCCACAAGACCGCGCGTAATTATAGCTTACTCACAACACAGGCAGACCTATAAAAACATCGCGAAGCATCTCCATTTGTCAGTTTTTACCTGAAGATATTTGCGGATTCAAGCAATCGAAACGTTGTTAAAAATTGAAAGAGGTAGAAATCTTTCAATCGTCATGGCGATGGACGTGCGAAATATAAGTAGTCTACAACCTTCAGAGGACCTGTATTTATCTCTAATTCCCAGACTCATACAACATTGATTTACAGTAAATGTCATTATATACTAGAATTCTAAATAATGGAGCTCAATTATTTAGAATAATTCTTAGAAATTAATATTCTGAAAAATTCAAATTGTTTACTCAACGAGCATTCGGATCTCAATAATTCTCCTTTGTTGAATTTATTTTCTTACTACGGTACTATATGCCTAATTAAATCACATCATTTCAATCAATAACCAGTGGTGATGATTAATTAGCATATTTGTAAGTTTTCTCCAAAACATTATTCGAGGATTTCTTTAACAAAGAAATCGTCGAGCGCTTGACAAACACATTCTATTATTAACAATTCTAATAAATTATTCAGTCTCTATAGAGGTTAGTATTGACATTGACATAGGTACACGAAAAGTGTTTATTTGTATATATGACTCAGTTGGAAATACGATCTTCTGCAGTGAAAGATGTTCGAAAAAGAAAGTGTCGTTAGTGTTATAAAACCCGTTTGGATACTGTGTCAAATATTTGGGTTAAGTTGCAGCTACGCTAGTGAAAAAATAAAAAGTGAAAAGCAAACTATCAGTCGAATCTTATTTAAAATTGCTTACAGCTGTATTTCAGCACTGGCTACCATGTTTTTATCATTTAACACTTTTGACATTTCCATAAATACAAATGATAACTTAGTAATTCAAATAGCAGATATATTGAACCAACTGTCAAGTATAGCAGCTGCAATAGGAACTGTTCTGATGAGCTTAATCTATCAGGATCGACTGACTACGGCAATAAAAAATATAAATGAAATCGACATCAAGCTCAGGAAATTTCCCAAATGGACTAATTATAAATGGGTTAACATATATTCATATATGATTATTGTATCAACATTCATCTCGTGGAAAGCTTTTACATAAGTTACTCAAGTAACTGTTCTGCTGGATTACTTAACTGTTCCACTGCTTTTTTGACCCAATTCACTATAACAAAAATATTTGATGTGAATTTATTGCGATTTCAGATTCAAATGTTTATTATGTGGCACCAGTTTAGCAATGTTAATAACAATATACTATCAATTGCACAGGAAAATACTTCAGGATCCACAAGTTTCCTGAAAGAAATTGAACGCATCGAAACCATTGGAAGCCTGAAACGACTATACATGGATGTATTGAAACTGTCAAGAGAAATAAATGAAATATATTCAATTTCTCTGTTGTTGATAATAACAAACCAATTCATATCAATTTTCAGTGCTATGTACTTCTGCTTCTTTGGATATTACCTAAATGACGTTTATATAAAACCAACAACTTTCAAAGACTTTATAGTACCTCTAATGTCTTTAATTCACCCCACTGGACAGCTTCTGGTTACTGTCACAATATGTGAATTGACTATGAATCAGTCAAAGTATACAGGACTATTGATATATCGAATTCCGCTTTCCAGAAATACCAGGATGCTGATGAAAAAGGTAAGATATTAGGGATTCATTACAGAAAGAACCCCGCACGGAATTCATGGGATTTTGGTTTATTGCGGAATTCAATGTATGTTGACTTTATTATATTTGAAAGAGACAGACATAATTCATTATGGTTGTAGGAAATACTGTTAGATGGAGCAGCGAGTATTATTTTGGAATATTTTTTAGATACTACATTATTTCAACACAAAATTCCATTTTTTGCCCTCCCCCTGTACACCGTTTGGAAATTTGAAATTTTGACACCTCTCATGCAAGTATTCTGCAATGCACTTATTTTTATGAAGAATAAAATTTTCTGACAAATTGATAATAAAAAAGTTTTCCATATGGTGCAAATTTTTGAAACTCACTGTATATAGTCTGGACCACATTTTGATAGAGCGTATTCGTCTATATATGAAACTCCACAAGAAATATATTTCATCCGTTAAACAGAACGGTGAAGGTCGACCTCTCTTCGGTTCCTGTACTATAACGGAATATTTCAGAACAATTTCAAGTCAGTGGAATAGATCTGAATGTGTTACCTATTGGTGAAAACGAAAACAATAAAACACTTGATATCTATTGGAATGCTAGTTCTGATATCATACAATATTCCATTAAAGAGTTTAGTGAAATAAACAGAATAAATAAAAGATCAATATTATCGATTACCTATCTGTCGAATTTTTAATCCGCTAGGATTATTAGGACGTATCATAATAAATGCCAAACTCATTATCCAGGAACTTTTGAAATTGAAAATACCTTAGGAAGAAGATGTTTCGTCTGAAGGCGTTATGGATAAATGGATTAATTTTCGATACGAATTGAGTGAGATACATTATATCCACATACCACATCATTTAATACTACACTAGTATACCAGTATTGAACTGCATGGTTTTTTCTGACGCCTTAGAGCGTGCGTTCGGACAGGACATTTTTTTTTTTCATTTGCTTCATGCAAAATCTTTTGTGGAACCTTTGAAGATAATGAGTTTACCCAGATTAGAGCTATGCGGCACGGTTTTATTAGCAAATCTAGCTGAAAAGGTAGATACTGCAATGGAAATAAATTTAGTATTTTATTGGACTGATTCAACTATCACGTTGGCGTGGATAAAGGGTGAATCCTCTAGATGGAAAACATTCATTGCCAGCAGAGTCAATGAGATTCAGTCAAGGACTATGGAAAATCAGTGGATTTTATAAAGGGGATAGATGGAATTTGGGAAAAATAGAATTTGAATCGGAAATTCCAAAATAGCGAAGTACCTCCCTCCAGTGTATCCATCAATTATGATAACAATGTCACTCAATTTTTAATGAATTTTCATCCCTGAGAAATATAGAGAGAGTAATGGCATATATTTTGAGATTTATAAGAAACTGCAAGTCTGCTGCGGACGAACGTCAGCAACGCAATGAAAAACACCTGATAATCCTACCAAAGAGTCACATATTTACTGATTCAATACTAACATTTGAGGGATTGGTTTAGCCAATATCTGGTATAAACTCATGTAAAAAATTGTTAAGAGGTGTATTATTTGTTTCAAGGTGAAACCTATGAAAACGAATATATGATATGAATAATACCAGAAACATCCATAAAATGTAGACGTGGGGGTTAACCAAAGCTTATTTGAGATAACCAATCAGAACAGGAACCGTGATAATTTCCTCGATGAAAATCCTCTGCGTACAAGAACAACCCTATAAATAATTCTTAGTTAATCAATGTGAAAGGTTTTTATCTTGCAGAAAAAAGACGGCGTGGTACGAAGTATTCACAACCCAAATTGTCGAAGATTTTCAATATGGGCCTTTATCCAAAGTCAGGACCTTGAGGAACAAACTGATCCGGAAAAGTCAATATGACATCCACTCTCTTCTTCTTCTTCTGATCGTCAGATAGGGTACCAACAGGTACTCCGATATATCAATATTTTCATGTTCCATGCTTGACCGACCAATCGGACAGATGGTATTTTTGGTTGTATCTGGTCAGATACCCCAAAAGCTGATAGTTGAAACATCATCTGACAGCTGACAAATGGATTGAAAATACCAAAACAATCAAAACATTTGGTTTAAAATCATAGTAAACCCAAGAAAACAAAACAGTGACAATAATTCGGAGACACATAAACATACATACGAATTATCATGAAAATTCAGTTGAAAACAACTTCGGATGCCAAGTGAGTAGAATACTTTCATTTGAAGTAGTTTTTATTTACCTACCTTTAGTCATTTTTTAGATCGAAACGGTAAGCAGAAATACAAGATGTAACTGTGAAAAACAAATCATATTGGCCCAATCCAATTTTCGTTTGTGACGAAGAAACTATCAATGTAGAGAATCGAAAATGTATGATTTCGTCTCTAGTTTGTTCCAAGAAGGGTTATACTTGGTATTATCACTGTTTTTCTGATTACGACAAAATTATTAGAATAATTGCTTGGTGCAGATAATTCACTTCCTGATATCAACTGGGATCGAATTTCTGAGTATGGAACTATACATAAAATCACTTTCAGATTGATTCCACCAACTGCTCCGTGTTGGGGTGGATGGTGGAAAAGGCTGATTCGTACAGTGAAAGATATTCTCCGGAAGGTGCAGAGAAGGTATTTATTCATTTCAGAAGAGTTATCAACTCTTATATACAATTATGAAGCAGTGGTTAATTCAAGACCTATAACGAATATCTCTGAATATCCCAAAGATTTGGTTCCTCTCACACCTTTAATGTTCTTACAAGAAAAAAAGGAAATTGGTTTACCCGATATTGATGCTGTGGAATATACTGATATGGAAAAAGATCAATAAAGATGAAAGAAGATTTACAGAACGAATTCCGAAGGGAGTATTTTCGTCAGCTATTTGAAAGTTGGCAATGTAATTTTGATTGGCAATGATAACCAAAAAAGAAGTGGTTAGCCGCTAGGTCGAGTGAATGAATTGATTGTAGGAAGAAATAGAAACTATAGATTGGCAAAATTGAAGACTGCCCAAGGACAGATATAACAACCATTACAAAGACTTTCCCTTCTCGACATGGGTAATGGAAAACTAGATCCTGAGGATATACAAAGATTTGTTGCAAAAGCAGGGACTTCGAGAGGGACTTCGAGAAACCAGTACCGGAACTTCAAGACACACCAATCTCAAGATTTGGTACAAAAATAAAATCACCTGTTAGACTAGACCTTTGATTTTGAGTTATTTCAATTTTTTTCATGACTCAAGGAGGGAGTATATTGGATTTCATCGTATTCATCCTGTATATGCAATCTACGCATTCCATTTTACTGTTTCAGTTTTGTTCTGGATGTGCTGGAGATAAGATTTTGTTTTTGTTGATAATTTAAGTTCTGACAGAGGTCAATTGACAATTTCAAATATACCGTTATTTTTGTACCTTTTTGCTGTTATACAAGTTTGTATTGGACCTAATTGCCTTATTCTTTCTCCCTAAGAAATCCCAGTTCGCTTTTGAATGTTTCCATCCACCAGGTAGGTGACTGAAACGCAACAGTCATCTTCAGTGGTGTGGTCGAATACTCTACTCGGCGTATCAACTGAAACTGGACCTCTAGTTCCGGGCACGTCATTCATAATGCTGTTTTGGCGCGCACTTTCTGCGATGGTCTCTACACAACTGGAGACGTTCCAGAATTTCTCTTGCATGCTTAGTGGTACAATGTTGAAAAAGTAATGCTACCACGTACAAATACAAGTCAAGCTGAACTCAACATAATTCTTCACCTCCTCAACAATTAATGGTGTTGCATAATTCAGGCATAATCGTGGATATTGATTGATGAAAATATCTAATACTTCCGTTTATGTTTCATTAGAATGCAGAAAGACTCGAGGTTATTGATACTCGTTCCTAGCCTGGATTAGCTTGTGTATATATTTTATTTTGTTTAGCAACTACAGAGCCATAATATATTATGGAATTTATAGAGTCCGATTTGATGTGAACAGATAGCCACAGCAAGTTGATGGCCGACATGACAGTCATAGGAGATTTCTATGATACTACTGGCCAGAACATGGGAAACTGTATGTAGCCCGGAATGCAAGGCCGAGTTAGGTTCATCTTTAGGGTCGTGTCCGAAGCCAACTACAAGGGATCAGCAGGAAACAATCTACACTGGAATTAACTCAAGTACCGATTCGTAGGATTATCACTCAATATTCTTTTTTATGTGAAGGAATACTTTTGGTAAATACAGATGCTAGTAGAAGGGCCTTCGAAGTTTCTATTATCTCAAGCTCGGGACCTTTTTCAATGCATCCTGGGATTTTACTTCCAGGATTTTCATCATAGCTGAGACGCTCCATGATCCATTAGGATTGGATCTAGTCCAATTGTTGAGCTTTTCGCACCTTGTCTGGTCAAATGATCGATCTATTCGTTTCCGGTATGATCGTGGACCCAAAGAAGTTTCACCTTATTGGAGGCGGATAGCCTTTGCAGATCGTCAATTGATTCAGATACCAGCAGCAAACTTGACCGCCTCTTGGCTGTTGGTGCATATCGTGATTTGCTGGTAGTAGAAATCTCTGTTGATATTTTCTCTTACACAGGCGAGTATGGCACAAACTTCTGCCAGAAATTTCCCAGGGCGTAACAAAGTTCCAATTTCGGAGATTGCCCGTATCATCCCAGTAGTTGGGATTAGGAGGTACCCAGTCTGCTTCCAGTCCTCCTTTTTGGGAATGACCAACTGCGGCCTTTTGCTGAAGGGTATGGAAGGTGAAAAACTGTCACTAGGCATCCCAAGGAAAGGACAATCCATCACCGCTTGATTTTATAATCGAGAGTGGTAGATAAAGGTATATTAGTATGTATTTAAAAACAGTGTATTGTCTCATTACCATTATCACATGTTTTTTTTGTAAGGGAACTCGAACTGAGTTGGTTGGCTCTTTCTTTTCTCGTCCCTTCTCAGTTAAACTTACAAGAGTTGTTATTTTTTACATACTTTAATAATTTCCTCATTTTTCTAAAAATGCTGTCTCATAATTAAGTTCGATTACCAATATACTTAACAACTAATTGAATGAAAATTTTGTTAATTTTGCATCCAGACCCTTTCACCTCCTAGATATTATGGTTGATAGAGAATTTACCATAGGTATAATAATTATTAATTTCAAGTGTCGTTTTTAAACTATATGCCAAAACGGCTCATAGTACCTGCACAAGAAACTGTGTAGAGCGTTTTTGTTGTGGCGTCTCAAAAACGCTCATAAAACCATTTTCAAAATCAGTTGCTGTTGCTGATCGCAAGCCTGGCCACCTACATAATAATCATTGCAATACATCACTGCGACCTGGTCGCAACGTTTGCACACTTAATATGGTTGGCATCTTCCACTAAACGAAAAGCCAACTGGAAATATAACCACATATATATATATATATATATATATATATATACATATATATATTTAATTTATGTTAATTTCAATGTAATCCAGCTGAGGTATTCTAGGTCAACCGGGGAATTCCCATCTATAAACCATTTTGCCCAATAAACAAATTAAATAACAAGCGTACCATCTAATTTGATTAAGCAGTGAACATTCTGATTTAATATTATTTTTATTTAACGTAACGCATCTTGACGATTATTGTGTATGCTGAAAAATGTATCAGAAGTATAGAAATGATTGCTTACATTATTCTCCATTTGACACACAAATGAATATTTTGGGAGCGCAGTAAAACATGCACATGATTTGACTTGTCTGAAATATTGATCTTATTGTCAAGCAGAAGTTCTTTCCGATATAAAAAAGCTCTCGAAATAACACATCCAACGTTCTAGAAAACGAACAAAACCTCCCTGAAATCATAGCATTTGCTAATAAACTATTCATGACTACGTCAATATTTGATGGCTTTCTTTTGCGAAGTCGTTGGAAGTTTCTCGCTTTGAAAATATTACCCATTCCCTCAAATATGCAGCAGACTCGTAATATTTGAAGAACTCTGAGATTTTTGCGTTAACATTTCCATTTCAAGCAATATCGGCGGTCATACAACTTGATCTAATGTAAACTAACTAAATTGATAAAAGGTTGTTGGAGTTCGGTCGTCTTTTAGAAAAAACAGTATTTTTCACCAGATCGGCGTTTCGGCAATATATTGCGCCATCCTCAGGGTTCTGAAATATAAAATTATGGACAAACATATTTAGGTTAAAATAAAATGTAGAAAAAAAATATTTGAATTTTGCATCACAGAGCAACGTGTGCAGTCAGAAATACCTACCAAAACCAGTCAAATTGAGAAACTATAGAGAGAAGTAATTAAACGCTTTATATTAGCTTCACTTGTATGTTTGTTTGTATGTTTGTTTGTATGTTTGTTTGTATGTTTGTTTGTATGTTTGTTTGTATGTTTGTTTGTATGTTTGTTTGTATGTTTGTTTGTATGTTTGTTTGTATGTTTGTTTGTATGTTTGTAACTGACTCCTTAGGACGTGATTTTCACCCATTTTCAAACGTCCGAATGATTTGAAATTTGACAGGTGTTCATAGTTCCGGAGACAATGCAATATGATATATTTTTTGTTATATAAAAAAAAAGGCGGCTCCAAGAGGGCGGACGAGATTTGTGATAATGGTCCGATTCCTTTCAAAATTGGTATATTAGGGTTTTCGGAGTCAGAGATTATAATTTTTTTTAACGAAATTCATGCATTCAAAATGGCGGCTCCAAGATGGCGGACGACATTTGTAATTATGGTCAGATTCGATTCAAAATTGGTATGTGAGGTTTTTTTTAGGTCGTATATTTCCAATTTTCTGTCAAAATTAATTAATTTAAGATGGCATCTTCAAGATTATTATCATTATCATTATGGTCTGATTCGATTCAAAATTAGTGTGCGAGGGTTTTCGGGGTCAGAGATTATGAATTTTTCGTAAAAATTTATGAATTCTAGGCCTCAGATGATGGACGAGTATTGTGATTATGGTCAGATTCAATTCAAAATTGGTGTGGTTTTCGGGGTCGGAGATTTCTATTTTTTAGTAAAAAAAATAATAGTTTAAAAAACTAAAGAACACGCTTTACTTCCCATGGACTAAAAAGTAAAAAATAATTGACAATTTAATTTCTCAAACGTAAAAAAAACATGGGGTGCTTGATAAAGTTCTCTTGAACTCTTGAACGCTCTGTATTGTTAAATTAAACTGAAAAATATGAGAATATAGATCGAGAGCACCCACGCTTTTTTACATTTGAGAAATTAAATTGTCATTTATTTTTTACTTTTTAGTCCATAAGAAGTAAAGCGTGTTCTTTAGTTTTTTAAACTATTATTTTTTTTTAAAACATGTTTTCAATCATCAAATAGACTTACCAGAAGGGCTTTTGGTTTATCTCGGTAAGAAGTATAAATAACATATAAGAAAAATGAAATCACGAACTAGACATAATAGAGAGACATTGCAGTTTCCAATAACGTCAGGCAGTAATAAAGTCTCCGTTATTTTGACATATGCGCACGCGCAGTGAGAATCTGGAATAAGGACAGCTTTATTAAAATACTTCATTGGAGGACATATACAGGCGAGAATCAAAGTTCCTTTATGTTCGTTTATTTCTATTTCGGCCAAAATCGTAATTTATCGTGGATATGGATGACTCATGAGTGATAAATACAGGGTGTTTCCGAAATTGGAATAATAAATGAAGTGGGAAGTAGAAGGTGACAAATCAAAACGAAAGGAAACTTTTTTGTTGAAAAAAGTTATTTTGGAGGATATTGAATTATGAAGTTTTCAAGACTTTTTTGTAATCACTGATAAGATGTCTACAGCCTGCGCAAACTGCGCTGAAACACTGCCAGCTGGCAGACACGCTGTGCGGCCTGGAGAATCAAACCAGTGCCTCATAAACAAGGGTAACCGAAAGCGATTCCATTAAATTTCATGAAAATTTTCGACAATTTTTGACTGCCTCAAAAACGAAAAGTCTTGCCATTTATTGATACATTATGTTCCATACAACAAATCATTTTTGTAATTTCTCCAATTTCAGAAAAACACTGTATATAAGATTTTTAACAGGAGTGGATGTTTCAACTACTTTTGGCAACTCTTTCTTTAGAATAATTCTATCTAATTATGTAGAGAGAAAAATCGAAGATTCTGATATTTAATTCAGGTTATAAATAATGAACGCCACATGTAAATAAGGGACGAATAGAAGGAATTTGCAATAGGTCTGTTTTTATTCACAGAATAGTGGCAGTCACTATTGAAACAAAGTTGCCTTAAATACTGCCTGGCGTTATTGCAATATTTCTCTAATGACATAAAATTTTACAGTATTTCTCTCTCGAAACTGAAAAGTGTCATCAAGAATTCCAAACTTCCAATGACTATGAAGTAAACAGATTGAGTGGGTGTTATTGTTCAATGAATATAAAATCCTAAATGATACTTTCCATTTAATTTGCACGGTAGATTACATTTAGATAGGCACTGTTTAGATTGTAACTATCTTTCCTGTAATTGACAGAATCGTATTTAAGGCCGATTCAGATACATGGGTTTTTGAACCCGCATGATGAATTCCTCCAGTACTGATAAAATTAATACTTCTGAACCAAAGAAAATATGACCTGGTGATAAAGACGCAAGTAAAATGAACGTATGTAAACTGCCTTCCAGTTTATAGGCACAAGAATCAAAAATATTTGCTTTTAAATTGCAATTTACAAGTAAATATTTTTAACCCTTGTGCCTATAAAACTGCAAGACAGTTCACAAAATCATATTTTCTTTGGTTCACAAGTATTAGTTTTATTAATACTGGAGGAATTCATCATGCGGGGTTAAAAACCCTGGGTAGACATCCATGTATCTGAATCAGCCTTTACGATACCAATCAACTCTTGAAAGGTGCAGTTGAAAAGGAAGTTTTGATTACCCACAGTTTTTGTGTTTTCAAAATTGAAATTATTATTATTTTTCAGACATGTTCTAAAAGAGATTTGGTTTTTTTTACACCTTTTCTTCTTCATATCCCGCTCATGTTCTTTCATTTTCATTATTATGTAACGTTTTGTTCGTCCATTTTTTACTAATAGGCCGTCAGATAGTGACAGATTTAGGTGCCCCATTTCCGCATACCAGCCTCAAATAGGGTCGAAAAGTATATCGATTTGGAGTAGAATGAAAATATTTTTACGATTGGCTCCTGGGAATAACATAGCGAGAATTCGATATTCTAGTACAGTTTTTATTTGTTTCCCTCGTGCTCCTTACTACGGTACGAAACTACAGAGGGTGAGTTTTTAGGTCGTTTTATAAAAAAAGGTTCATATAAACATATATCCGGAGTTAGTGGCTTCATTTCTGAGATACAGGGCGTTTAAAAAAAAATGCAATGCCCTATATAGCCAATTCCGGACATATGTTTATAGAAACATTTTTTCTTAAAAAGACCGAACGAATCACCCCCTGTAGTTTCGTACCGTAGATAGAAAACACGACGAAAAAAAAAATTGATTATCGATATGTTATAAAATATCTTCATATTACTCCAAATCGATATACTTTTCAACCCTATTCGAGGCTTGTATGCGAAAATAGGGCACCTAAATCTGTCACTGGATGACGTTCTATAATACTACAAGGAATTTTATATACAGTATCGGAAAGTTGTCATCGGGGTATAGGACAAGGAACAAGGAACGCAATGATATGATAATACCACATAAATAAGAGAGACGCACTACCTATTGTATGACTCCCCTACTACCTCGTCCGACGAATTAACAGCCACGTCGATATCCCTTGCTCGAGCGAGTCGAGGAGAAATTGTAATGCTCTCTCAACATAATAGCAAGCTATTCTTTACGCTCGTATGACACCAGCATACCCCCGATGAAAACTTTCCGATACTGTATGATATTTGATTCGTGTTCAATAGGTGTGGTTTTTGTTGTTTTATTCTCATTTTTATACGAAACTTTTATATTGTCGTTGCACCTAGTTTTTTGGATAGATGATTGACATAAAAAAGTGTAAATGAATGTTTATTGTTATTGCTTAGATTTGAAAGAGTATCAGAAAAAATCAACCTTTTGGTGAAACTTGGTTTATGGTACAAACTGACTATGAACTTCTTCATATGAATCAGTTATCTAGAGAACACAAACAATTGTATTGTTCAGTTTCCAGTGTGAATTTCAACTTATCATGGTATGGATTGGAAGTTTCTAAAAGTTCGTTTTCTTTTTCTATAATGATTGCAAAAATATAACATAAGGTATGTCTTGAACATAAAAACTTCAGAGGAAAATTTGTTCAGGCAAGTCAATTGGAGGTCACACATCACAAGGTCACAGCAAACCAGTGACGAACAATTTCCAATCCCTAAACTAAAAACTTGTTCATCAAACTACACATTGAATTAAAGTAATAATTTTCTACATAAAGATTGAAAAGACTTGGATATTAATTTATTTCTAATGTGTTATTTTGTATTCCGAACAAGTTTTTTCTTATTTACTGTATGGTTGAATGGTTAAGTCGATAGGTATGTAGGTGAAGAGATATACACGTAAGCATTTAATCATACAGTGCGGCTTTCAATAGTCCCCCCTGTTAATTTTTGAACAGTTCGACGTAGAAACATAAAAAAACAATTCCCCGATATTACGACAGGTATGGGGGGTCAAGTGCCACATCTTTGAAAAGGGAATTCAATTCTCTTTACAACCATCTAAAATCTTTTGAATTTTGTTAATAATTTTTTTTCCAATTTCGATTTTTATGCCCTTCGAAATTTTAAAGTAGATGTGCCCCCAGCGCCACGTGTCGATTCATTGCAATGTTTCTTTCTCAAAAAGTAGTATCGGTAATACCCTTAAAAAAATGTTTGTACTATCAAACCTATTAAAGAAGATGTGTGTAATAAAGTAGTTAACGATAATCGTCATCTATCTGATTTCTTTTTCAGATAAATTTATTTGCCCTTCGTATGGTTCATAAGGACTTTGACATCACAGCAGCGGGATTCTTCAGTATAAATTCATCATTGCTGCTAATGGTTAGTATCCATATACCGGGAGACACAGGAGACATGTAGTAGCCTGTAGTTTTTTATTCGAGTAGATGAAAATGTTAAATACACAGGAGGTACGTAGTCAGTGATATTGCTCTTTTTGAACCTAACGTTAATTATTTCCAACTTCCTATTTGAACGAAATTAACTCTAATTTCTTTTTTACAAAATGTTATGCTGTAAGCGTAGTAGTCGTGGTGTTAGCCTCTTAGCCAGGCAGCTCGGGTTTGATCCCCACCGCCGTCACGAAGTTAAGGCGGTTTATAATCTACTTTTACGTAAGCTGTAGGTCCCGGATCTAAAAACTTTACGCTGCTACGTCTCTCCTGTATTTTTTTTTTGAACGAAAATACTCTCAAGTATGACCTTCGAAAGTAGTCCAATAAGAATGATGCTATTTGAGTTAATCGAATTTTTAAGATCACAAAATAATTCTAATGTTGTTTTGTTTGGTGGGCTTGACAATTTCTTTGTGTCCATTTTGGAAATGCTGCGCTTGTTGCTAGAGTAAGAACTGGTACCTACCTTACTATAAGAAGACGAAAGGAATGAATAATTAATTGATAGTAAAAATCCACCACTGAGATTTGTATGTCTGTAATTAACTTGTAATAGAAAGAAAGCTAAAAGATTGAGACTTGGGAAAGGATTTGTATTTAGAAAAATGTTCTCATTTTCATCATCATAATCATGTGTAGTACGACTTTTAATTTTTTTACGACATACTTCGAGTCCCGAGTTCATTTTATTGGTTCATAATAGTTACGTGTATATCAATCTTGTTACAGATTGTGGGAGCTGTTACCGTGTACCTTGTGATGTTCATACATTTCATACAGAAAGCTAAGAGATTGAGACTTGGGAACGGATTTGTATTTAGAAATATGTTGTCATTGTAATCATCATAATCATGTAGTATGACTTTTAATTTTTTTACGGCATACTTCGAGTCCCGAGTTCATTTTATTGGTTCATAATAGTTACGTGTATATCAATCTTGTTACAGATTGTGGAAGCTGTTTCCGTGTACCTTGTGATGTTCATACATTTCATACAGAAAGCTAAAAGATTGAGACTTGGTAACGGATTTGTATTTAGAGATATGTTCTCATTGTAATCATCATAATCATGTAGTATGCCTTTCAATTTTTTTACGACATACTTCGATTCCCGACTTCATTTTATTGGTTCATAATAGTGACGTGTATATCAATCTTGTAATAGATTGTGGGAGTTGTTTCCGTGTACCTTGTGATGTTCATACATTTCATACAGAAAGCTAAAAGATTGAGACTTGGTAACGGATTTGTATTTAGAAATATGTTCTCATTGTAATCATCATAATCATGTAGTATGCCTTTCAATTTTTTTACGACATACTTCGATTCCCGAGTTCATTTTATCGGTTCATAATAGTTACGTGTATATCAATCTTGTTACAGATTGTGGGAGCTGTTACCGTGTACCTTGTGATGTTCATTCATTTCATACAGAAAGCTAAAAGATTGACACTTGGGAACGGATTTGTATTTAGAAATATGTTCTCATTGTAAACATCATAATCATGTAGTATGACTTTTAATTTTGTTACGACATACTTCGAGTCCCGAGTTCATTTTATTGGTTCATAATGAATACGTGTATATCAATCTTGTTACAGATTGAGGGAGCTGTTACCGTGTACCTTGTGATGTTCATACATTTCATACAGAAAGCTAAAAGATTGAGACTTGGGAACGGATTTGTATTTAGAAATATGTTCTCATTGTAATCATCATAATCATGTAGTATGACGTTTAATTTTTTTACGACATACTTCGAGTCCCGAGTTCATTTTATTGGTTCATAATAGTTACGTGTATATCAATCTTGTTACAGATTGTGGGAGCTGTTACCGTGTACCTTGTGATGTTCATACATTTCATACAGAAAACTAAAAGATTGAGACTTGGGAACGGCTTTGTATTTAGAAATATGTTCTCATTGTAATCATCATGATCATGTAGTATGACTTTTAATTTTGTTACGACATACTTCGAGTCCCGAGTTCATTTTATTGGTTCATAATAGTTACGTGTATATCAATCTTGTTACAGATTGAGGGAGCTGTTACCGTGTACCTTGTGATGTTCATACATTTCATACAGAAAGCTAAAAGATTGACACTTGGGAACGGATTTGTATTTAGAAATATGTTCTCATTGTAATCATCATAATCATGTAGTATGACTTTTAATTTTTTTACGACATACTTCGAGTCCCGAGTTCATTTTATTGGTTCATAATAGTTACGTGTATATCAATCTTGTTACAGATTGTGGGAGCTGTTACCGTGTACCTTGTGATGTTCATACATTTCATACAGAAAACTAAAAGATTGAGACTTGGGAACGGCTTTGTATTTAGAAATATGTTCTCATTGTAATCATCATAATCATGTAGTATGACTTTTAATTTTTGTACGACATACTTCGAGTCCCGAGTTCATTTTATCGGTTCATAATAGTTACGTGTATATCAATCTTGTTACAGATTAAGGGAGCTGTTACCGTGTACCTTGTGATGTTCATACATTTCATACAGAAAGCTCAAAGATTGAGACTTGGGAACGGATTTGTATTTAGAAATATGTTCTTATTGTAATCATCATAATCATGTAGTATGACTTTTAATTTTTTTACGACATACTTCGAGTCCGGAGTTCATTTTATCGGTTCATAATAGTTACGTGTATATCAATCTTGTTACAGATTGTGGGAGCTGTTTCCGTGTACCTTGTGATGTTCATACAGTTTGATTTTGCTGCTGGTAAGAAAACAGTGAATGGATGAAAATAACCGAATGATACGTAATCTGCATATTTTGAATTTGATGTAGATATGAATTGAACTCCTATTAGTATTTATATCTATTTAGCAGGTTTCTAGATGAAATTTCTTTATTCAGGCTCGTTTCGTTCAGTAGAAATTGAAAACTTGCTTATTTTAAAACAATTAAAGATTTGCTTGAATCCATCGATTATTTTTTACTGTCTGCATGTTGCCTTTGAATAAATACATATTGAACTTTAGTTAGTTTGTTTCTGGAAGAGACACGCAATGAGTCAACATTGAATTTTCACTTATAATACTAGAGCTTCAATTATTACTGGAAATTTTTTCGAGAACACGAATTTTCTGAAAAAAAAGCCAGAGTGGTATTCGGTAAGAATATTTCACACCATGATATTATTAAAAAAATAGTAGGATAAGGAAGGTTTGTGATGGTTTTGGAATTTAAATAGTCTTTGTATGTTAATTCAAAAGCAATATAAGGTAGGTTAACAATTATAAATGAATAACTGAATGCTTGAATGGAAAAATAATATACAAAAAAGTGGTACTCGAACTCACTCTTGTAAACCAACATTCAATTTCCTAGCGCGCTCCTTACCGGCTCAGCTGGTAAGGGGTAGTTACAAAATTTGAGGATGACATATTCAAGAAACTATGTCTGACCAAGAACTGAGATAGTGTAGAACGTACAGGTAAATATTGTTCGACATACCTTTGTTGCAAGATAGATTTCTTTACAAGGAACCCGAAGTACTATTCAGTACCAATGAAATCTGAAGTTGAATGTAGGTAAATGTCATTTTACCCATAAACGTCAAAAAAATTCCAGTGTAATTTCAAGCTCCTTACCCCAAGGGGGAGAAAAATTTATGGTACCGATAAAAAATACAGCTTGTTAATCTGTCGAAAATGTTAGGTGTAGGATTTTCATTAATTTAATCGATATAATTTCCTGGTCTAATTTTAAAGCCAATATAAATTATAAACTTATTTGTTCTCCAACTGTCAAAAAGTGCAGTTTTTAATGGTTGTTGCTAAGCGATAGAAAATTTTAATCTCGGTCAAACATCCCAGTAAATACATCCCGAGCAAGAATATCCCGTTTTATACAATAATATCCCAAAAATAAATATCCCACGACAATTTTTTTTTAGTTTAGACGACAAGATATCTGCATGCAAACTATTTTAATAATCTTGTAATTTTTTCTTTATTATTTATCATTAGCTAATCTAACCTGAGCTCACTAACCTTGCCTAAACGAAATAAAAATTCAAAATTTTAGGTACTATTTATTTATTATTGTTAGTCAATCTAACCTGAGCTTACTAACCTTGCGTAAACAGAATAACAATACAAAGTTATATGGGAGAGAGAGATATTTTTGGTCGGGATAATCTTTCTGGGATATTATATAGGCACTACGATTTTTATTACCGATTATTGTGGCGAGCAGCAATATTCACAGCAATAATATTAACCTCTCTAAGGAACCATATTGGATCTAATGGACCCATTTATTTACACTAGGTAATCCAAGATAGCTGTGAATTTTTGGCCTTCAGAAACTAGTTGACATGAATGCATTAATGAAATTAGTGGAATTGTGAATCTCTCACAATTTCGCGAAATAACGGATACTTGATATATAACTAGGGAAATAATATATATAAAAAATTAAAGGCGATGAAAATCGTGGATAGTGTGAATATGAGTTTTTCTTGACTTAGAATAAATAAAAATGTGTTCATAGCTTGACAAAGTATTGTTAGCTAATTTTGAAGAAAAATCTAAGAAAACGAAAAGTTCCTGACATCAATGGATTAATTAATTGAAATTTAAGTCAACGTTGATAATAATAATACATATTATATTTGAAAGGAAAGTCTGAATTAGTTTTCTTTTTTCACAGTTGTAGACAAAAATAGTTTATGTAACTCGTACTCGTAGGAATTTCTATAAAAATATAAGGGTCAATTTATTCAAATATTTATCATCGATTCCACACTTACGATTTAAGAATCTATGAAGCCTATTATTCTGTTGAATTATCCAAAAGGACCAATCTATATTCATAGATCTGAAGTGGTAAATCGATAAATATTTTTATAAATTGACCTTGAAATTTTACTCACTTACATAAATTACTATTATTTTGAATGTAACACAAACAAAAACATACAGATAAACTCGGTCCTCATGCTGCATATTTGATGTTATTGGGAAATAAAAAGTGAAAAAACGGTTATGATATATTATAGCACTTAAGTTATATCCGAAATATGAAAATGAAAACATGGTTCATAAATCATGACAATATTTAACATAATAGCAAAAAAACCCAAACGAATATGGAGGATTATTATACACCATCTAATTACCAAGATTTTTAACGAAACATTTAACAAATTACCGCACATTATTATACTCACCACAAAATAAGGAATTCCACACTATGAAGTATCTCCAATCCATTCTGAATAACGGAGAACTAACCAAAGAAGTTATTACTGTATGGTTTGAAAACCTGCAAATATCGGTACCTATAGACGAGTCTGATGTGAAACCAGTTCCTTGAATTCGTCTCTAGTCGACAATATCAATTATAATATAATTATATGTAATATTCCTCAAAGTTCTGAAGGTCTACAAACGACGAAACAGATATTTTCATTGTCAATGATCACCATTCGAAACTTAGTATACTACTGCAAAAACGATGGTAGGTATTTCCATAAAAGAGCCTGGGTATAGTTATTATTCAGGAATAACAATGGAGTGCTTCCATTCGAGACTAAATTATACTGATAATGTCTGAAGGATGCCAATACTTTTATTTATTTTGTAGAGGTATTTCCGTTACTTTTATCAGAAAAATATTCAGAATTGTGTGGGTCATCACCCTTTCGCCTTTCATTTCATCAAATCTTTGATTACTGTCCTATGTAAAAAACTGATGCGGCACATAAATATTAATAAAATGGGTACAATCTTCTTTTCACCTCTATTATTCCAAAGTTAATCCTTTATAATACCTGAACCACCGTTTCAAAAGAAATATTTTTCTGGACACATCAAGCTAAATTATTGAAAATAATATGCGAAGTTTTTTATAGTTTTAAATTTTCACTGCAAAATGATACATTTTGATCTTCATATGCTGACTATAATAGAATTAAACCCGAAAATAAGGCAATGTATGTCAAATGGGTAACCCTGTTGCAGCGTTGCCAGACTGATGCTTTCATCGTTGAACAATTTTTCAAGTTGATCTTTAATACAGTAACGGAAAGTTTTTATCGGGGTATGCTGGTTTCATAGGAGCGTAAAGAATAGCTTGCTATTATGTTGAGAGAGCATTACAATTTCTCCTCGACTCGCTCGAGCAAGGGATATCGACGTGGCTGTTAATTCGTCGGACGAGGTAGTAGGGGAGTCATACAGTAGGTAGTGCGTCTCTCTTATTTATGTGGTATTATCATATCATTGCGTTCCTTGTTGCTCGCATAGATTTGCCTATACCCCGATGAAAACTTTCCGATACTGTATACTCCGAGACCGAAATAATAGTTAGTGACTCATTCTTGCTTCAGGGCGCCTAAGAGAGGAAAGGAAATTCCAGTGGCAGGTGGATACAATTTTTCAATAAAATTTTTATAATAACTATAACTGAATAATAATAAGTACACTTAGGCAAATATGTGTTTTGTATATTCAGCATATTTTATAGAAATATTTTGCATTTTTTTAATGAGATTGGCATATTATGCAGAACATAAAAAACAACTGTAAAATTTGTATACAAATATAACGGGCAAAATTTGTGTTTGTGATTTTTGATGTTAAATAATAATAATAATCATGAAATAAAACTTTAGGATCATTAGGAGGTTTGATCGAAATTTATCCCAGAATTGTCACTATCACTATTGTCGAAACCAGGAGTGATAATGATAGATTCAACTTCCACGTGAGTATCCAAGTCCCACATTTTTTGCTCTTCTTCTATGACATGTCCAATACAGTTATCTGCTATCACGCCATTAATACCTTAGTTTAACGAAAGTTTGACTTCATTCAGTTAAATACTTTTTTTTTCTGGCAACTTCATCTTTTATCTGAGCCCATATAAGTTCTATCGGATTCAGTTCTCACTGTTATGGAGGTAATCGCAATAGAGTTACTCCACATTTTCGCCATTTCTTCGACAACATATTTAATATACCGGTCTTTATGTACACGAACAATATCAAGCAATTGTATTCCAAGCATATTTTCTTCAAAGTCTTTTGATTTTATCCCCTCTATTATGTCGGCAGACGTGGGTACTTTTTCTACTCGCCTACTGTGATAGGGCGCATTGTCTGAATGAATACCGAACCGGGCTTCACGCGCATTAATACTGACGAAACCCACTTTTCATAAACTTGAGCGTTCACATCTTCATGATGGTCGCCAGTTTTTTTAGAATCAAAAACGTTCAGACCACCATCCAAAAATCCATCCTCTTGTTTCCTTTTTTGCTTCTTGTTATAAACTTCAAGTGATGTGAAAACTGTCCGCGAACACAATTTTGTTGACCTCCTGCACAATTCTGCTGCGCTCTCCGCTCACAAATTTAGATTTCTAGAGCGAATACTTTTATACACAAGCTTCTCCCTGTTCCATCATATTATAAATTAGTATTAGAAGTACAAAAAAAAAAATCGCAAACGCAATACGAAAGCAAAACAAACTGTAATTCTCTACCGACCCTTTTCAGTTATCACGTTCAAGGCACTTATGATTAATAGTTCATGTATCAAGATAATTAAGGCTACAAAACACAACACAAAAACAAAGCAATACCCCAATAATACCGCAAGCACAACTATGCATCAGGTATCAAAAACCTAAATGCTGGGAATGCAATGAATCGGTCGTTCAGTGTTGCAACCTCCGCGCCGCGTCAAATGTTTCGTATGCTCTATTACACGGGCCGAAATAAATTTGACACTGGTGCCAATACGCTGGATCCGCATTTGGAACAAGCGGCATTTCGGTGTCATCGTTCGGGATACAATAGTCTTTATTGTGAAATATTGAATATTATTTTAAGGCGCTCTTATTGTGTTGTTTCTGAAGTAGTGACTGACGTCACTGAATATAAGTTTGGTCTTATAGAAGGTTCTTCTATTGTGTTCGAATGGTTGTGGCTATCGGCATCATAACCCTGCCGCCTAGGTATGGCGGCAGGGTTTTCGGATTAAATTCGATTATAGAAATTCTGCGGTGCTGGAGTGGGGTCTATGGAACCCACGTCTATTTTCTGTTTTTCTGTTTTTGATATCTTCCTAACTTTTTTTTTCAGTATCTCATGCTTTGTGGCAGAGTGTGTTGTGGTATTGCCTTTCATCAGCATGAAGAAACCTAGTGCCAGTTCTCGCGTCTCCATCGGTCTTTAGATTTTTGGTTTGTTGTTGTAGGCGTTTCCATCGAAGATGATTTGACACCCAACAATTCACCTCAGAAATTATATAGATTATATCCACAGATTGATATACTATGGAGTATGCAGTAGAACAAGCCAAACTTCTTCGTTCATTACAAGAAGTCGATACCAAATAGAAAGAGATTGATGACGAAGGTACTACTGGATGAGAATGACAACAAAACACTGATACAGAACAGGATAGAGGAGAAAGCAGCGGTAATGTAGAAGAATGTAATGACGATGAAGACAAAATTTTGCTTGTGGAATCGAGATATTTTGGTTTACAATGTCTAAAAAAAGATTTCTTTTTCTAAATAAATAAATAAAATGGCGGTTTAGTGATATACCTAACCAAAGAAGATGGAACATTAGCAAAGAACACTCAGGAAAAAATCAATATCTTTGCAAACATGTTTGCTGCGAATTCTACGCTGGATTCATTGGGACAGTCAGTCATGAGATTATTTTTTACTAACGAACCATCAGGCTTATTTTGGTGGGTCTTAACAGCAACAAAGCTAGTGGATCTGACGGAATTCCGCTGATCGTTGTTAAATGGGCTCCCGACCTAACACCAGTTCTTTGCAAGTTATTGAACATCTCCTATAATTTGGGGTTATTTCCGTTTAACCGGAAAGTTCATCTAGTCCACATAAAAGAAAAAAATACCCTACCCAGCAGCTCTAGACCTATCGCCATGCTATCTGTTAACTCGAAGGTCATAAAAAAGCCATACCACTGCCAAATCACCTCTGCCCAACACCTCGCAATGTTTTTTCACAAAAACATACTTTCTCCGATCATCTGTGCAGGAGCCACTACTCTTATCCGTCAACCTGCAGTTGAATACCATTTGCTATCATTTGTGAAGTGCTCCCACGATAACTGCAGTCAGTACCTAAACAACAGTTTGACTAAGCTGAGGAAACGTTATGGATAAAAGTAAGGAAAAGGGCACTTCATTTTGTTCCGGAATTCCATGAAAACCATTCGATTGGATTCATATGTCATGATTTCTATAATGGAAAATTTCTAGCTACATATATATATATATATATATATATATATATATATATATATATATGTAGAGTAGAGGAAGGGTAGTCGTTGCTGACTAGTTAGGTATGGAACTAGTAAATAGTGGGGCTTTGCAGCAAAATCAAAGAGTACTACTTTAAAGTTTGTCCAAGCTTTCGGAAATTTAATAAATCATTTCCATCATCAGGGATACTACAAATTGCATGTGTAAGTAATATAAAAAAAAATATATATGTATTGTTAACTTACATCTTTGTTGAGATTGTGAGAGAAATTTTAAGACATCCTACCAATTTTACATGTTTATATCAACTTTCATCTTGCACAATGTGTCACTTATTGTTGAATAACATCGCGTCTCACAATCTCAACAAAGATGTAAGTTAACAATACATATATATTTTTTTTTTATATTACTTACACATGCAATTTGTAGTATCCCTGATGATGGAAATGATTTATTAAATTTCCGAAAGCTTGGACAAACTTTAAAGTAGTACTATTTGATTTTGCTGCAAAGCCCCACTATTTACTAGTTCCATATATATATATATATATATATACATATACAAAGACTAACTTTTTACAGTCAACTGTCAAGTGTTAGTATGCTACAATGTTTTAACATAGAATCATGAAAAACATAATTTTTCTCTTTTAAGTGCATTTCAAATATAATAGCGTGGTTTGAAAAAAAATTATATCATTTTAGCTCTCTAATCTCAAGTCCTACAGTCCAGAAAACATTTTTGAAAGAGATCAATACTGAGAAAAATTATTTCAGGATGCGATAATTCTATCGGTTTACTCATATAATGAAGAAATTTAACAATCAGACTAATAACAGACGCGGACAGTTATTTTGAAACACTTATCCAATATGTAATTACCAATTTCTTTGAGTATAAAATATATTTTTTGTACAACTGACATTAAAAATGACGTTTTTAATTCATTGACACATGAACTAAAAACTGACGTTTTCACAAAATCACTTTTAACACTAGTGTTAAAAGTACTTTTAACACTAGTGTTAAAAGTAAAATGACAGATGAGATGATGGATACTCAGTAATATAGATCTCTCTAATAGAAACACTTTAATCAGATATTAATACTATTATAACAATCAGAATCAAAATTACTTATAAATATGTATTTGGCAATTTGTACAATTTGTGATATTAACTGACGAAGTAACTGCAGAAGCTTCATCGCCAATCAATGATGGTGCTATTATTGAAGAGGGATGATCAAATAATGCTGGGAGAGAACTAGAACTTATACCAGGAAACATTTTATCAGCTATTTTATTTTTATTTTCAATGGAATCCTCGATATAACCCTCAGCTACAGTTGAGGACTTCCACCCGCCATGTCGTTTTATTGTAGTCAAATTTGCTCCTGAATTCGCTAACAGAGATGCTGAAGATCTTCGAAAGCAATGGCCGGTAAACTGCTGCGGATCTGGTAATTTCAGAAATTCAGCAATAGTGGAAGGCATCTTCCCAAAAGTATTTATTCCAACTGGTTGAATAGTGCATTTGTAGTTAGAGTAATTCAGGAAAAATCGACGGTGAGTAACAGAAGTTGGGCGTAATACAGCATATTCACGGTAATAATTCACGTAGTGTCCAACGATGCAAAAACTTCTTTGAATGTTGGTTTTGGTATCCGAAATATGAATTAGTAATGACTGTATAGTTTCTTCAATGTCATCTACGCTCAATTTGCAGAGTTCTTCACGACGGCACGCTCCAAATAATCCAAAAATGGTTGCCACTTTAATCATAAGATATTTGGTATCGGGAGCTTCATTTAAAAATCTGTCAATCTGTTCCCTTGTCAGAATTTTCGATTTTTTCGGACGGTATCCGACACTTTTTCGTTTCAAAAATGCGACTAATTTATGGTATTTACTTATATCCACGTTTTCCTTGATTTTCAGTTCAGCTTTTATCATAGAGAATTTAGACCACAGTGTTGATGATTTCCATAACTTCGATTTTTCTTCGAAATAAACTAAAAGTACGCTTTCGCTGAACTTGCCTTCAACTTTCTTCAGTTGACTCCATTCGATGAATCCATTATAAGCAATATCATATTGTTGCCGTGATTTTTCAGGCAACAGATCTAAAGTTGCTCTGTTTGCAGCTTCTTGAATTTCTGGTGGAAGAAAATCATCTGAATCATCCATTCCAACTTCCATTATATTTATATTTGCAACAGTAATAGCTACGAACACAAAGAAGCTAGGATCGTTTATTAATTTGTGGTAACTAATAAACAACAATTATTAGGCAGTTGTTTTTTACCTGCCTGTCATGCTTGCAATTTAGATTTGAAATACAAAATATGGTTGTCAATTATAAAGTCCATGTAGCTAGATCCGTAGAGCATCTGAGTTGTAATCCAAAGATCGTGTGTTCGAATCCTTATGGATCTTATTTTTTTTTTGTTTTTTTCTTACTAGCAGTAACTGTTGAACAAAAAATTTTGTATGATACATTTGTTAAAAGTGATTTTATTTTGCTCGTGGGGTTGCTCCACTCGCTAACGCTCGTTTCGCAATATTCCCCACTCACAAAATAAAATGCCACTTTTAACACTTGTATCATAAATAACTATTGAATGAAGAAATATTATGTGTATGAATATTCTTGAACAAGTTATACAACACATATTGACTGAACAGTAATACAGTGTTTTATAAGTAACTCTCCTCTTTTATACCTAATATTATCATGTATGCGCACAAGTGAAAATACCTTTGAAATGCTTTTTAGCCTTTTAGGGCAAAATGAAGAGTATGAAGCGTATCGGACGGACATACGCGGTGTTTAAACTTTTTGAAACAGGGAGAAATCAAAGGATATAAACATTTTCAAGAAATGCGAAATACCCTAGAACTTTATGAGTACCTATACGTGAGAATTTGGGAATCTATGACGAAAGTGAGGATTAAAAAGACAAATAAATCGGTTTTGAATGGAAAAGAAGAGATAATTGGTAGAGCTTGCACCTGTACTTAATTTTTACTAACTGTCCAATTATTGAATGGAAAAGCCTGCACAGAAAACCAAGTATTGGAAAACTTGGATAGTGGGCATTCGACTTTTACTCAAGAGAAAAGATAAATTTTGTTGTCTAGTCTATCTTCACTCATTCTGCAAACACTGTTATATTCTCTCATTTATAAAGTTACTTGAACATAATTTCTCATCGGGTCGTTCAAAAAAGTTACTTGATTTTTTGTGAAAATATGAACTGGATGTTCAAAAAATCTGTTGTGGAATCATCTGCGGCTGGAAGACAAACTTTAGTCGTTATTTTCCGTCGTTCAAGATAACCTCTTGGGAGGTTTTCATGTTGACAAAAAAATCACATTTTTCATTTTCAATTTTTATAGAGAATGTTCTCCCCTTTCAGTAACTTATTCTTATTGAAAAATTTATACTGATAGTAGTAGGTAGGTAGGTAACCTAACCTAACCTAACCTAACCTAACCTAACCTAACCCAACCTAACCTAACCTAACCTTACCTATATTTTCTCATTGTTTATAGTTTACTCAAGCAGTGTATTCAGTGTTGTAGATATTACCCATTACCACGCTTACCTTATGACCAATTAAGAGAACAGGTATTCCTGTTAATTATCAAGTTCATTTCATTACTATGGCGGTTAGTACACACTTGATAACGATTGGAGATACTGAAGCGATTGAAACGTAAACGAAAATATTTCAAATTTTGTTGGAAAATTCGTAAAATCTTGGAAACCACTGTTCGAAATTACACAGTTTCTTCCACCCAGCAGTTCCAGTTTTATTGCGGCTCTGCTCCGATCATCTGAGTTCGGCGAACAGCGGTTCCCAAAATTTCGACAAATTTTCCAAAACAATTTAAACTTTCCACAATTTCTTTCGATTTTTTTACACCTGTCATCAGTTATAAAATGGCATTATACACCCGTCCTTCACGGGAGTGCAAGAGGCTGGATTACACCCTGTATACAGAGTTAGTCAGATGTATGGACAAGCCCATTTTTCTCAGTTTATATGAGAACTATCGAAAAAAAAAAGCTTGGATAAAAGTTAAAGGGTATTCCACTCTGCACCTCTTTGTGAATTCAAATATTTTTTTAATGTGCCATTGGTGGAGGAGTGAAGTCATCGGCAATTTTTTTAATGGAACCATATTTCAAGTATAGTATCATTAGAAAGCTTGTTTCTTTCTCATTTCAGTAGTACAATATTATTTCAACTCTCCCGATAGATACAGTGTGTTTCGTAATTTTTTGTCAACGGCTGTAATTCACTAACCTATTGCTTGATTTATTAAAAAAATTCTCAGTGGGGGATTTAGTCAAACGGACATTCTAGCGATACAGAAATTTGAATCAGACAGTGGCGTACGTGAATTTTTATATGAAGAAAATTAAATGCTACATTAACAGGTGTTCCATTGAGAAATTCCATTTACGATGTTTGGGATAATTTTAAGTATCAAAAACTGAAACTAATCCATTAATAGTTTATTAGTATCCAGTATTTTTTTTATGAAAACTTACGCACTCACTGTCTGATTAAAATTGTCGTATTACGAATATCTGTCTGGATACATTCCCCGACTGTGTAAGTTTTTGAAAAAATCATGCAATAGAAAAGTAAATTAGAGAGGTGAACGAAAAACTACGCAACAATCTCTATCTATCGGGAGAGTTGAAATAATATTAGTACTACCGGAACGAGAAAAGAACAAGAAACTTGACATATGGTTCCACTTACAAAAATTACCGATGACGTCACTCTTCCACCAACAGCACATCAAAAAAATATTTGAATTCACAAAAAGGTGTAGAGTAAGATACCCTTCAACTACCAGTGGAACTTTTTTCGATAGTTCGAATATTAACTTGAAAAAATGAACGGGTCCATACATTATTTGGAAGTTGAACTCAATATATAATATGGATTTGGGTAAACGATAGAAGCGCGCCTTCCGAATGTGCCTGACTGGAACATTCCTTGAGACTAAAAATAATGATAAAAATAATAATAATAGTAATGAGTACCTCTTACCAGAGCAAATGATGCAAAATTAGATATTTATCTCATTCGCATCCGGAAAGAAAATGGCAACGTTACCCACGGTATCAGCCGTGGGTTTACTGGGTGAATCCCCTCAGTGAACCCGGAACAATTCGTTCGCATAATAATAGAAGTATGCCCCCCAACCTACTCCATCGGACTAATAGTCTGCGGCAATGTGATGGAACCAATAACGAGTGATTACCTAACGATGACCACCAAAAGTTCAACGGACACTTTAGTTTAAGAGGCCATGAGCGCGATCACGTTTGGGACGATTTCAAAGGTAAAACTACAAAACGGTTCGTCTTATCGATGCCAAACAAGGACAGGCTTCTAGAGGAAGTTTGATTTCACGTACGTGCTGTAATGGAAATTGAATTTTCAATCCACTTTTCCACAAGAAAAATCTGAAAAATGTCCCAAATGTGCAGTTACTTTGAAGCAATTTTTTGGGTAGATGAACAAATAATTTCAAGAAAACATTACAGCACGTACATAGATCGTAGATAGAACGTTTTACCTTTCTTTCTATACCAAATTCATTTCGATCGGAAAAAGATTGCTTCAAATTTTAATGGAAGAGAAATACCACTGCAGCTACTTCGACTATCCATGAAAAGAATCTTGAGGTGCTGCCGCAGACATAGTTACATAGAATCAAACTTCCTCTGAATCGATACGACGAACCGTTTGTGAGTTATCGACTCTTTTACCCTAAAAAACGGCAAAAAAGTGATCACGCTCATGGCCTCTTGAGAACGACCTTCAGTATTGCAGTAGGAGCAGTGAGTCTACTTGCAGAAATGATTGCATTTTTCGCGAGTTTTCAACAACTTAGATGCAGTCTCACCATGAATCCTATATACATTGTTGTTGTTGAAAACTCGCGAAAAATGCAACCATTTCTGCCTCTAGGACCTCAAGGACTATGTATCCCATCTTCGGGGTTGGGGTTATGTCAGAGCTCTTCAGCAGCGCTATCGTAGTGGAAGATATTGCAACGTGTTGCTCCAAGAGCTTCTCCGTGTTCTGGATAACCAGCCGGTCACTGATTATGTCGGAACCTCCAGGAACAACTTTTATAAATATCCGCAACCACTCAACTTAGATCATCCAACCCTAGCGAACTTCGAAGCTTTCTGCAGGAAGTTCGAGGAGCCATTGAATGCTTGAAAAACTTTTCTACTCCAGGACCTGATGGGTTGAATGAATAATAGTAGAAACAAGTTTCAAGAACACAACAATTTCACATCTCATGGCTGGATGTGCAACACTATCCAGATTGGTCTGTCGAGAGCCGAACAGTGCTCATTTCCAAAAACGGAGCTTTGTCAGATCCAAGGAATCACAGACCGATAACATGATTGAATGCATATCACAAGATGTATTTGCAACTTGTATATGCTAATACTCGATATATGAGCAAAGAGGGTCATAAAAGTGGCTTATTTCACATGGATGACCACAAACCCAATTTTGCCTATTGCTTTTATTTGCTAAATTTGTTATTTTATCAGAGCTTGTGCGAGCAAGGGAGATCCTCGGAAAAAATAGATCTTACATCGATCCTCAACGTGACGGAAAAGTACTGCTTGAAGACGAATTGAATTCAGTATCGACAAATAAGTAATCTCAAAAAAGAGCATGCGAGGAATACGGAGAGTATGTCCAACCAAGCCAATGAGCCCGATGTAGTCCTCCTTAACCAAAGTATCTTCATCGCTCCAGACGAAACAGATATCGCCCGAAAAGAGGTGGAAGAAGAAGATGAATTTCGCTATTTGAAATCTGTAGGCTTTTCTCAATCCATTCTTTTAAAATTATGGTTTTGGTGGATGAAAATCTTGCCGTAAGACGGCAAAAATATTAGCCGGATGAATCCGCCATGGTTCATTTCGATTCTCGGACCCAGTAATCATACACCCCACAGACGTGGGAAGTGACAATGAAAACGGAAAAATGCCGAGGTCATTATTCTTAAGTTTAATACCGTTAATAATGATAATAATAAAGGTATTTGAAGTATTAGTGAAAAAAAAAACAGAAATCTACATTTTTACAGTGAAAAATCATTTTAAATCGATTTTAACTAAAAAAAATTGATTTGTCGAACATCTTTATCGACTATTTTTTGCTCAAGATACTTCGATCCATCAATATCTGCAGTGTTTATAAGATTATTTATTTCCACCTCCATGGTGAAAGTACACATCGGCACTATATAATTTCAAGTAAATCGGTTCAGTCTGAAAGAATTCTAAGCAAAAACCGCCCAACAAAATGTACTGAAGGATTGATCTGAAGAAACAAAATGGAATATCGGTTATAAGATGGCTATAAATTTTCATTATGACGTAATATTACCTCGAGGTAATAGCCAGTACAACTTTTTAGGTTTTCAGCAAGCGAAGATGTAGTACAAAACATTTGTATAATTTGTGGTATTTTGCCTTGAGACATACTACCTCCGGTTGAAATACAAGGTGCCCGATGAATCAGTGTAACTAATATGAGTATTACTAATGAGTAAAAAAAATGTGATCATATCACGATTATCGTGTTTTAAAAACAAAAAAAAAATCTGCTAGGTAGGTATATTGTTAAATATAGAAACGAGTATTGATGAACGATCGTTTTTTCTTCGTTTTATAACTGAATTGAATGCTTTCACATATAAAAGAAACTATGCAGAAATATTTCCGGATTCTGCCAACATTTATTCGTCAGTTCTATTCTGAAAAATATTTCCTTTTTCATTTATTATAATCACAGATACTGCTATGAAAAATAAAAAGTAATTGATTGTACCGGAAAAAAAATACAATTTTCTATAATTCTGATTACCTGACGCTCGACCTGGTTCTGTATATATTGATAATGTTTAGTGGTTCTACTGATGAAGGTAACTTGGTTATCGAAATGCGCATCTAGGAATGAATTAACTTGTGTGATGAAGGGGTGACAATTTATCGAAAAAGATGGTGAAATTTTGCCTTTTTGTTAAAATATCTCCAGCTTATGGCCTTCCATCCAGTTGTGTTCCTTGCTTAGCTCCCCATTAATATGCCAGTAGGAATAGACAATCAATTCATAATAATTCCAAAAGTTCCAGAACAATTATTTTTTTAATTCGTGTTAATTTTTTGATCAACGTGGTCTCGAAATAATTACAAAAGTTTTGAAACTTTGTTGTAAATTTTAAAAACATCTATTCTGATTCATTAACAAATTTGCAACCTTGTACACGATCCGGAACTTTATACAATTTGCAAAAATCTAATTTTGAATTAATTAATTGATAAACCTTCATATAGAATAATTTATGACTTCCAAACACATACTGGGTGATTATTTTTTTTAACATAAATGGCTCATTATTTTTTTCCATTCTGTAAATATCGAATACAAATATGAATTAATTGACGACCAATTCTGAATCTATATCAATTTGGAGAAATCTACAAAGTTACCACGTATTTACTTGGATTTTCTACAAAATTGAATACTAAATATTGAAACAGAAATTATTCAGTGGACCGTAATAGTTACTTACTGAAGCAACTGAAGTTTTCTTTGATTTTTTATTTATTTATCGGGAAGAAGGCTTTGTGAGCGGGCTCCAAAAATATTTGAGAAAATCATTAGCCGAATTTGATATCCGACCAGAAAAATTGACACCAAGCCACCTTCATCCTATGAACCTTGCTTTGAAATATATATTATTTTCAATACTTTTATTTCTTTAAAACCAATCTTCAACATTAATTTTGTTATTGAAAGTATGTACCTACTTTCAAGTAGCTCAGTGGTTGAGACTGAAGCGTTCAAAACAATTGACTGCTGGTCGGCTAGGTTCGAATCCTCAGCGACATATTTTTATCTGATGGCCCGAGAAAGTGCTAGGAATTGCACGTTAAAAGGTAAGACCTCGTTAATCCTTGGCTCGCACAAGTTTCGACTTTTGAGGGCTGCCGTTCGTAAGGGGACGACAGCTGGTTAACGGAAAAAACAATTTTAACAATTTAACTTAAGGGAAATTGTTACATTATTGACTAAAACCTACACATGATTGATAAATATTTTTCCACCGAAGAATTCAATCAAACTTTTTTTTCTGCATTAATGGCAAGTTAATTATGACACCAAGTCGTAAAATTATTCCTGACAATATTCAACCTCTCTTCGAGCTCCTTAGGACTATCCGCTGTTGCAGAAATTGATGTATCATCAGCATACAATACAATCGAGGATGTTCCAATATATTTGAGCAGATCATTCATATACAACAGAAATATTAACGGCCCCAAAACAGATCCCTGGGGAACCCCAAGGGAAGTGTCAAACATGTTCGAATCAACACCATTCCATCTAATGTATACCCTTCTGTGCCTTACGGACAGTTTTTATCTTGGGCATGGTGATTTCATGGGAGCGTAAAGAATAGCTTGCTATATGCTGAGAGAGGATTACAATTTCTCCTCTACTCGCTCGAGGAAGGGATATCGACGTGAGCTGTTAATTCGTCGGGTGCGATAACAGGAGAGGCGCACAGTAGTAAAGTGATTTCAATAAAAAACAGTATTCTGGCATTTTATTTTGCTCACGCCTATTGAATCACCCGGTAAATCTAAAATTATATAGATTCAAAATTGGTTTTCAATTACATCGTATTCATATTACAAATACATAGGATGACTCAATAATATTGAGCCATTTATGGTAGAAAAATTAATCACTCAGTATTATTTTGGAAGTCGTAAACTATTTTCGATGAAGGTTTCATTATATTCTGATATGAAAAATTTATCAAAAATGATCAAAATTGAATATTTAGAACCTTTGGTGTGAATAAAATTCAAGAAATAGAAGCTACCCAAAACACCAAAACTACGTCACTTTCACTCGACGCGCGTTTCGCTAACGAAGTTAGCATTATCAAAAGCTATAGGCTTACTAAGCGTATAGCTCTTGAGAAACGTGCGTCGAGTGAAAGTGACGTAGTTTTGGTGTTTTGGATAGCTTCTGTTTCTTGAACTTATAATTGATGTTTATCGTAAGCTTATTTTTATTTGAAGATTACCCTGAAGATAAAACAGGTCTTATTTAAGGATCAGAATATTGTTTCTGATAATATGAATGATGACCGCCAGAAAAACAAAATTATTGAACCTCCCATTTAAAAAAGTGTGGGATGACTTCTGGTTAAACCGGAAGTGGTGAATTTTCAGTAGTGGTGTCAAGATATGCATATTCAAGTATTAGAGCGACATACCAAATTTAAAATCTGTATCTTCAAAACTCTGGAAAAGTTTGGGGCATACCTGGTCATCCGGATATGCGCAACATAAAGTCAGAATCTCTGAATTGGTAAAATATGGCGAACGGGCATTGGTGTAATATGCCCATTCACCAAAATTTCGATTTCGAAATTTTTATTTTTTGTGTGTAGAATCGCGTGTTTTCAGGAAAGATGCCTGTGTAGATGGATTTGAAAAGCTAAACCTTATCTAAATACAAAATTTTATTCAAATAGTTTTATATACAGAGTGACCTATTTTAAAGCGGGACACTTCTCTAAAACTGTTATTTATTAACCGATTCAGAAGTTTTTTTTTTCAGTAGATAGAGCATCAATAGTTCTATTAGAATGCTGTTTTTTTCAAGGTTAAAAATCCAAAAAACATTCTAGTGATTTTTTTTAATAAAATTTGACGACGCCACTGTGTTGGTGATGCTCTCAAATGATTTTGACTAAAATTTAATTTTTTTTTTTACAGAAATATGGCAAAAGTAAAATATTCCAATCACTATCAAAATAATTCAAATAGTTTTATATTAAATAACAATTTTGTAAATAATATGGTTTGGAATACTCCTTCAGAACATATTTATAGTTATCTCTATTAGCACACTGCTGCAGTTTGTTGTCAAAGAATAGAAATGCACATCTTTTCATCAAATAATATAATTACCAACCAAATCAACCACTTCAAAATGTATTGACATGACAGTGCCTACACATTGAATTTTGGACTGGTTCACCAAATTTCCATTCAATTCGATACATTTATTATATCGTTTTCTAATGTTAACCAAAACATTCAATAAGTAATTGATTTGGGGTGATATCTCTGCAAGCTTGTTTTACTTTTTTACGTAATTCTTCTTTGCTCGGTGTGCGAGTTTTGTATACTTTTTCCTTAACGGAGCTCCATAAAAAAATCAAGTGGAGTCAGATCCAAGGATCTTGGGGAATCTCGATCAGTGAACTATTTCGCCCTATCCACCGATAAGGAAAATTTTCTTTCAACCAATCTCTAACAATCCTGCTATTGTGGATGGAACAGCCATCTAATTGAAACAGAAGATGGGCCTCTTCTGCTAGTGGAAGTTCATCCATAGCATTGGAAAACTCGTTTTTCAAAAAATTCAAAAAAATTTGACCATTCAAATTGTTTCCGCACCAAACATTTATTTTTTGGGAGCACTGTCTTCTGCAATTTATTATCCAAGTCCAGTACCTTGAATTTTGAGAATTAACTGTTCTATTGGTTGCGAATGTTCCTCTGTTCATTATCGTCTTCTTCCAAGGTTTGAAGAAACTTTGGTTTGAAGGGCTTCATATTGATATATTTCCTAAGATTTCTCCTTATTGTTTCAGGCGGTAAGTTAATGTCCAAACTTGCAATTGTCACACTTGATTTCGGATTATTATTAAAATAATATCGAATTCTTTCAGAATAATTTCGTCTCTGTCTCTGTACAGTATTACTATTCTTCAGAATATGTTTACAAATAGCTCCATACTGACTGAAAATTTTGTTTACTCGTCCAACTGTAGCTCTGCTAATATTTCGACGCTCCCGATGCATGTTATTGAAAATTCTACATACTTCGGATCTGTTGTTGTTACCACGAAGTTTTACTATTTCAATTATCTCCTGCAAAGTCAAATTATCTCTGCTATACTTCTTCATTAGTGTAGGTACTTGAGGAGTTATAAACTATCAATATTGAAAAATTTGTGTCTTTTCGTCTTTTATTCTAATGACTTGTCACCTCTACAACAACTAAAGTTTCAAAGCCTTCTAATAAAAATATTATTTTTGAAATGTGGCATCCTAAACATGTTTGAATGAAACCAAGATAGATATTCGGAATAACTGTCAACCACCAAAGAGGAACTGTGTGAAAGAATAAGACAGGCTTGCATAAATGTTACCCCAAACCAATGATCGAATTTTGATCGAATCTTATGATTAGTTAGCATTAGAAAAGGGTACAATAAACGTATCGAATTAAATCGGGAATTGGTTGAAAAGTACGAAAATTAATGTGTAGTTCATTTATTTTATCAATATTGGTTATTATTGATTATTGATTATTGAATATCGATTACTATTCAATGTGAAGATGTATATTTCATTTCTCTGTCAAAAATCCTTCAGTGTTCTGATGGACATAACTATTTCCCATACTATGGAGTTATTTTTAGAAGAAACATAATTTGACACCATTTTGAATAACTGCTGGTTACAAACTCGACTAGTAACGTGAAAGAGTATTTTAAACGATATTTTTGAAAAGATTGTGATTTATATGACGACTATTCGAATTGTTTAGATAAAATGATAAGAATTTTACTTATGATATATATATTTCTGTTAAAAAAATATGTTATCGTAAAATTTTAGTCACAACCATTTGAAAGCATCACAAATCCAGTTTCGCCGTCAAATTTTATTTTAAAAAATCGCTAGTATGTTTTTTGGATTTTTGACTTTGAAAAAATTCGAAGTAGGCCTTTTATTTCTATTTCGACTTCACAGCACAATAATAGAACTATTGATGCTTTATCTATTGAAAAAAAAAACTTCTGAATCGGAAAATAAATAACAGTTTTAGAGAGGTGGCCCGCTTTCAAATGGGTCACTCTAAATACAGGGTGAGTCAGAATAAGAACGACAAACTTTGACTACAGATTCCTCACCTCATTTCAAGGTGAAAAGTTCTTATCAAGGTGTGTCCTAAAATGCATCCCTTCTGGAATATAGGGTGTCAAAAGTAAGAGAAAAATTTGGATTCCATTTTTTATACTCCAAAACTCATGATGGAAAAAATATCAAACTTGGTATACCGATCAGAGTTTATCAACGTGATAATTTGATGTTATAATTTTCAGTTTTCGTAAACCAGTGGCGTAGTTACTTTGGTATATGGTCATATTTTCCTTTATATTTTCTTTGGACAAGTGTATGACAAGTGAGCGTTTGACATCAGTTAGACTCATCGATACTCAACCTAAAAGTCATGAAATTCCATTTACCTAAAAGTAGAGGTTTCTGAATTAAGCAAAACTAAAGATATTCCGGAGTCACAACATAATTTCTTCTGTACAATAATCGCATAACACTAATTTCTTACAACATATTGGAATATTTGTCAACCTGAATATTTTTCAATGTTGGGAGAATCGGAAACATAGTACGGGTGAGTCCGAATGAGACCTAACTCACAGTGATTCCATCAAATAATATAATGAATGAAGAAATGGAGTTGTCGGTTTCATTCTGACTTATCCATACTATAATTCCGATTCTTCCAACATTAAAAATGTTCACAGGGTTGACAAATATTCTGATATGTTGTAGGAAATTAGCATTATGCGATTATTGCACATATGAAAATACGTCGCTACTCAGGACATATCTTCAGTTTTTCTCAATTATCTCAGAAACCTCGACTTCTAGGCACATGGAATGTTATGACTTTTACGTCGACTATCAATGAGCCTAACTGATGTCAAACGCTCATTTATACAATCACTTCTCCAAAAAAGAAGGAAAATATTGTCACATACCATTGTAACTACGCCACTGGTTTACGAAAATTAAAAATTATAACTTTTAATTATCACGTTTATAAACCATTATTAGTGTACCAAGTTTGAGATTTTTTGCTTCAAGAGTTTTGGAGAAAAAAAAATCTAATTTTTTTTCGTACTTTTGACACCCTGTATCTCAAAGGGGATGCATTTTACGACATACCTTGATAGGAACTTTTCACCTCGAAATGAGGTAAGGAATCTTTACCTATATATAATATTTTTCAGTTGCGCATTCTTTGGTGTACTCATACTTTTGATGACTTCAATACTGTTAGAGTTATGAGGTCATTATAATTTTTGTTAAATGGCAATACCCAATTTTGATGATACCTTGAAAACTAACGAATTCATCTGTGTATGGAGGTCATATTTCTTTTCATGTTATACAATGAGTTTCAAAAAGTTTGCACTATATGGGAAACTTTTTTATTATTCATTTGTCAGAAAATTGTATTTCACATAAAAATTGGTGCATTGCGGAAAAAGTATGTTGGAGTTATCAAAATTCTAAATTTTCCAAACAGTGTACAGTGTACAGTGTAAAATAAGAATTTTGATAAAATTTGAGTAAAATACCCTTATTTTAGACCTTATCAATAAAGTTCATTTAGAAAAGTTGTTTGTTATTGAAAACGATCACTGGATTTAGACTCACGGCCATCTACACAACAATTTTTTTTTTGCATTTTTTATGGTTCTAGCCTCATAAAAAGTACTAGTATCTCATATACACCTTAGGCGGCTCATATTCCCATAATTGTCTTATTAAGTCAATACTAAATTTGGACCAATTTATTATTTGTTCTGAAATATCTGCTGAAAATCGTTTTGACTTCTTGGTAGTTTTTTTGGTGCAAATTTTATATTTCACTCTATATATATGTCCATAATAACTATCAGATTTTATAGCAGAAAATTATTGAATAAATCAATTAATTTATGGTGAATAATTGAATAATACAAATCACTTTAATCGTAAAAAATAGGAAAAAATATTTTGTTGGGTAAGTGGTTGCGATTCCAAATTTTAAGGTATTATCAACATTGGGTATTGCCATTAAAAACAATTATAATGACGTCATAACTCGAACAGTAAAGACGTCATCAAAAATATGAGTACACCAAAAAATGCACAACTGAAAAATAAAATTGACGTTTCTGAGCTTTTTTTCCCAATGGCCATATCAAGCCTTTAACGAATTTGTTCCAACCTTTACGTGCTCACTGTATATAGATATTGCTCGTTTAAATATTTGAGATATGCCATATAAAATTAATACGAATGAAAATTGATGTTTCTAAGATATCTAAGAGTAATACTGCAACTATATAGATTAGAACTTCACGTGGAAATGACTAGTTAATTTAAACGTGTCAAAACACGTTTATGTTCTGTGGAAGATCAAAGGTTTATTTCAAATTTCAACTGCCATTTACACGTGAACGCTTTCATGCGGATTCCGTATTCCGTATAATAATCCTACGTTCTGTGCTCGAAGGTTTTCCAATTTTCTACGAAGCAGCATATGCGATTAATCTCGAGAATTTACTAGGACTAAGTGGACGAATCAATCGAATATTACTTCAGAATGTTATTCCGGTGTTATTTCGGTGCAAATATACGATGATTGAGAGAGTCAGAATGGTGGCTCCAGCTGTTTCTTGCTCAT
Organism: Chrysolina haemoptera; assembly: GCA_958298965.1. Taxonomy (NCBI): domain Eukaryota; kingdom Metazoa; phylum Arthropoda; class Insecta; order Coleoptera; family Chrysomelidae; genus Chrysolina; species Chrysolina haemoptera. The sequence goes on along the minus strand of OY282596.1, from coordinate 22,011,756 downwards.
GACGTGTCCACTATAAGAGAGGCGCGGTTACGAACCCATCCTTGGAATTTCAACAGCTCAGCTGTTGCTGCAAGTGTTGTTACAATTGTTATTTCCGTTAATCGACTGTACGCTTAAGCTTCGTAAAGAACATTACACCAAACAACAAACAGAACAACGAACCGAACGGCAAACAGAACGGCGAATGGACGTATTTGATTTCAAAGAGCCGAACAACAAACGGAACGTTTGCGTTGTTCCCAGAATTGTATCAGTAGTTCTCCGTTTAAGATAGGAAAAAGTAGCAGCAGCAGCAGCGTATATACAATTATTCATTATTCGTTGACTGCGGAGGAAAAATCGCGAGATGGTGACATACACATTTTTATGAATAAATTGCATAATCTTTCAATCTAGTAAGTGAATTGAAGTTTCAAGCTGTGAGTGGACATTACGAAAATTACCAACACGATGATAATGAGGATTTCATTTTCGTACATTCCTTTGTATCCATATTTATAGTGTGGAAAATTTTCTCCCAAGCGTCTTGCTTTTTCATTGTGCTATGGATGATTGTGTTTTCCACAAAAACTCATATGTTTGATAAACATTAATTAGTTCCAGAAATAATATTTCTTGTGTTCATGCAATTGTGTAACAACAAAAACAATTACAGGAGATATAAACTAAAAGATTCACTGGACCAGCAATGTTCTCCGTTTTGTTTTGACCTTTAAAAACCTGCGAACGTATTCGCGAGCATTTCCTTTGATGTCAAGCTTCGTACAGACCTGAACATCATACTGAACAACAAACTGAGCAACGAACCGAACGGCGAACAGAACACTAATTTGGACGGGGCTACGATTGCGTTTGCAAACAGTTTCGAAAATGTTGGCCGTTCGGCGAATGGTTCGCGGTGTTTCCATCACTTGTCCGGTTTCTCTCCGACATCAAAGAAAATGCTCGCTAACGCGTTCGCAGGTTTGGACGGATCAAAACAAAACGGCGAACACACCATTGATGGTCCAGTGAATCTTTTAGTTTTTCTCCTGTACTTATGAGTGTTTGTTGTTACACAATTACAGGAGTTGTTGTGGAAAACAAATCATCCACAGCAAAACGGAAAAACAAGACGCTTGGGAGGAAATTCTCCACACTATAAATATGAATACAGAGGAATGTACGGAAATGAAGTCCTTATTATCATCGTGTTGGTAATTTTTGTAATGTCCACTCACAGCTTGAAACTTCAATTCACTTACTAGATTGAAAGTTAATAATGAATATATTGTATGCAGTATCGGAAAGTTTACATCTTGGGTATGGTGGTTTCATGAAAGCGTAAAGAATAGCTTGCTATATGCTGAGAGAGCATTATAATTTCTCCTCTACTCGCTCGAGGAAGGGACATCGACGTGAGCTGTTATCGGTGTGTCGCATTGCCACGTGATGCGTTAATGCGTCGGGTGGGAGAACAGGAGAGGCGCACAGTAGTGCGTCACTCTTGTTTATGTGGTTATATCATTTCATTGCGTTTCTTGTTGCTCGCGTAGATTTCTGTCTATACTGTATACGCTGCCGCTGCTGATACTTTTTCTTATCTTGAACAGTACAAGTACAAAGTACTGAAACAATAATTCTGCGAACAACGCAAACGTTCCGCTTGTTGTTCGGCTGGTTGAAATCAAATACGTTCATTTGCCGTTTGTTGTTTGGCGTGATGTTCAGGTCTGTACGAAGCTTCAGAGAGAAGACCGACAAGTGATCGGAACGCCGCGAACCGTTCGCCGAACGGCCAGGATTTGCGAAACTGTTTTCAAACGCGTTCGTAGCCCCGTCCAAATTAGTGTTCTGTTCGCTGTTCGGTTCGTTGTTCAGTTTGTCGTTCGGCATGATGTTCAGGTCTGTACGAAACTTTACGAGCAAGGGAAAACGCAACCCTTGCAATAATAATAATAATAATAATAATAATAATAATTATAATAATAATAATAATAATTATAATAATAATAATAATAATAATAATAATAATAATAATAATGTTTATTCATGAATCTTCAACTGCGTTACATGTTTTTTTTCCTTAATGAATGAACAGGGTAATCACTGAAACTGTATTGCATACAGCTGTTTGTGCGTATTTGAAGAGATAACATTACAAGACAGTTGTTCTGTTCAATCCATATTTGAGTAGTATTGTTAGTAAAAGCAAAATGAAATAATACATATTATGAACCAATTCTTATGAATGAACTAGAAGTTCAAAAGAAGTATGTAAGATATAAAATGGATCGGACGTTATATACTTGAATAAAAACGTGAATACAAAAATGTGTAACAAAGGAATAAAAACGGTAATATAAAAATGTAATGAACAGATAAAAAGAGAAATATATAAATTTGAAAATTGGACTAATGTACAAAATAAAAATTCAAAAAAATAACCATAAACATATAGCAAACAAACATTTTTTGATTTGGAAATATAAGAAAATAATTACTAGTTCAGAAAAGGGTTGAGCTTTATTCAGTACTTGAGTGTAACCCCTTTTTATTTGTTGTTAACTATATGGTATATTACATATCTTTCTGTATGCCGTAACCATAATTATACCTGAGTTTTAAATGAGTAAAATTTTTTGATCGTATAACTTTGGACTCAGGAATGCAATACTACGTTGCCTTAGGTTTTTCTCACATTTTGGCACTAAAAGTTCAATTTCTCTGCTCCGAGTATAGTAACCATGTTCAATGGGATAAATTAAATTATTTTTATTTTGGTTAATGCCGAGTATAATTTTGAGTTGTCTCGGGTCGAAAAGTTGACTCTCTTGATACAATGCGTCACTTGAGTTAGTTCTTTTTCATTATATATAATTCTGATTATCGATTTCTGTAAGGTGACGATATTTTTTAAATGAAAGTTAAGGGTTTATTCTCGTTTCGTACACCGATAAATGGGTCTATAAATTTGTAATTTAATCTGCTATCTGCTGGGACCACATTTACCATCAACCGGTCGGTGTACTGAACGAGAAGTTGGAAACTCATTAATAAATTGGGTGTACGAAACGAGAAGATTCCAGGTAGTTTTGCCTGAGTGTACAAAACGAGAAAACACCAAAGTTGAGACTGTATTAAGGAAATATGAATGGTTTTCAAATGGGCTATATCAAGGAAGATATTTTTTTCTATATTAAGAGTTGACTTGTTATATCTGAACCAGTGTTTAATTTTTTTTAATCTAGTTCAACTTTAATTTTGAGGGCCTTCCAGTCTTCAGGAGGAGATAAGCTTCTATATCCAATGATAATAAGCTATTAATATAAATCGTGAATAGTAGTGACCCAAGAACCGTTCCTTGTCGCACACCATTGTACGCATTTCCTCTTAACCCACATTTTCGTAATTTTGTCAGAGATATTTTGTGGATTACCATGTCAAAGGCTTTAGAAAGGTCGACAAATACACAAACTGATGTTTTTTTTTAAACCAATTGCTTCATATATCTTTAATGTTAATGCACAAATTGTATCTTCCTGAAAGCCAAAGTGACTAGCTGAAATGACATCGTGTTTATATAGGAATAGGCAATATTTGAAATCAACGAAATGGAAGATAATATCGGAGATTTTTTTTTCGCCTGTTTCAATATTTCTAATTGTATATAATCTCTTCCTGGGGATTTTTTATTTTTTAGTGTTTTGATTATTTTTATCATTTCAGAATCGTTACTTGGAAAAAAATTTATTGTGTTTTTCACATTGTTATTATTTTCTATGGAAGCACTGATACAAAGACAGTTTATTAAAACATGGCAGGACTCGCCTGGCATGAGACAATCGAAGCTCTATAAAGGGTGTAACCTAAGTACGTTAAAATATTCAAGTGTCGTATTCATGAGACAATTTTAAGAAAAAAGTTCAAATATACTTGTGTTTGGAAATGCTTCGTTTCGGACATACAGGGCGTTGAAATTGAATTTTTTTGTACGCTTTTTAAAAATAACTTTTGCAAAAATTAAGTTATATGCACGAAATTTGGTATTCGGGTTTTTTTTGACGTGGTAAATCATAATTTCGTATTCTTTTTCATGTAACATCTAGAGGGCGCTGCGTACGCTGTCATTATTTATTTCAAATTGCCCTAACATTTTTGACAGTAAACTTTTGGTACTTTTCTTGAAAAAATCTTAGTCCCACACCTTTTCCAATTAAAAAAGGTATACTTCCTCAACAACACTAGAGGTGATCTTTTTCGAGATATTTACAATTTTCTATATCAATGCATGTTACTTAGCTCCTAGGGCGCTGAGTGAAGTTGCTTAGAAAAATTTCAACAATCTGTATCTCGAAAACGAATCATTTTCCGATAAACATTTTATAGGAAAAAAGTTGTTTGTTTTGACGAGATCTACCACATACTTAATTTTTGGAATGTTCTCAGCAACTTCACTTAGCGCCCTAGAAGCTAAGAAACATGCATCAATATAGAAAATTACAAATATCTCGAAAACGATCACCTCCAGTATTGTTGAGAAAGTGTACCTTTTTTACTTGGAAAAGGTGTGGGAATGAGGTTTTTTCATGAAAAGTACCAAAAGTTTACTGTCAAAAATGTTAGGGCAATTTGAAATGAATAATGACAGCGTACGCAGCGCCCTCTTGATGTTACATGAAAATTGATGCGAAATTATGATTTCCCACGCAAAAAAACCCCGGGTACCAAATTTCGTGCAAGTAACTTATTTTTTGCAAAAGTTATTTTCAAAAAGCGAAAAAAAAAAATTCAATTTCAACACCCTGTATGTCCGAAAAGAAAGCATTTCCGAACACAAGTTTATTTAGACTTTTTTTCTCAGGAATACGTCACTTGAATATTTTAACGTACTTATGTTACACCCTGTATATCCAGGCCTTCGAAAAAACATTAAAAGGATATCCTCTCTTTTGGGAGACGAGATCTCAACCATAGAATAATCTAATTTCGATTCAATGTACCCACTTGTCTCTGAAGGCTAGATAGAGAACAGAACGCGTTTCAAAAGTCGAAAATTGAAGAGAAAAATGTATAGGTCAGGTAGGTTCCAAACCCCCCTGTTTCTCTTAAAACGTAGCGAAAACTCTCGAAAATGAAACATACAAATTTCATGAAAAAGTGACAAATATTGGATTGTCGAAAAATTCACTTTCGAAAAATGTAACTTCTGCCCACCTGTAGGCTAGATAGAGAACGTGTGGGGTTTCGTAAATTTTTTGACGATTTCGGACGTGAAAAATTATGACAAAATAATGTCAGTCGTTTTATTTTAAAAATGTACCCTCCTGCCATCTTTAAAGATAGATAGAGAACGCATAGGAGTTCGAAAAGAATTCAAGACAGTTTCGGACGTGGATGAATACGGCCAAAAAAATATCGATAGTGAGAATAATGAGAAATATTGTACCGTTGAAAAATTTCATTTAATAAAACTCACCTTTGCCATCCTGAAGGTCAGATAGAGAACGCTTGAGAATTTTCGGACCTTTAAAATAATAACGAAAATAGTGTTGGTCCAGGGGCTTGAACAGAGGTCTAAAAATTTGCGAAAAGCATCGGAAAGTCATATAATTTTGGTAGTTGAACTTGTATGTATACATGTATTTTTGTTCTTTGTTTTTCATATAATGAATATCCGTTTTGAATTAGCAATGCTATACTGATTGAATTACTCGTGTGGTAAAGGGGAAAATGCTTCTACCCTAAAAAAAATCACCTCTTCAATTTTCTCAATTTTCTACTCGAAACTCTGCATATGATTATAGACCACAATTCTAAGACACTTTTTCAATTGACAATTTTCGATATTTTGCCATCATATCCTTCCTTTTGCCACTTGCAGAGTATTTTTTCAAATTTTGCTGCTATACCGGTGATCATGTGACTTGTGTTCGAATAGATATTGAAGTGATTGGAAATGCAAAATCGATCACCCAGATTTTGTCCAATACTCTGATGATAAACTATTTTCCCATATATTACTTTATGGCGGCACTATACCGGAGCAGGTGTCAGCGAAATTCAATACGGGTTCAACGGCCTCTTCCAAAGTCAATGAGTTCATGTGTCAGCTATCATATTTCCTGGAATTCGATATCATCCGGTTACTTACATGTTTAGATTAGCAAAATTCGATATGGGTTCAATGATCTTTTTCAAGGTCAATAAGTGCACGTGTGAGTTATCATATTTCCAGGAATTCGATGACATCCGGTAACATGTCTAGATCAGCGGAATTCAATACGGATGCAATTACCTCTCCCAAGGTTAATGAGTGCACGTGTCAGGAATAATATTTCCTGGAATTTGTTGACGTCATACTTTCGATTACAAACAAGTCTCAAAAAGATGAGAGATGGATTCATCAGTGTTTTTTGTAACAAATGAAGGATTTTTTAATATTTATAATTGCCTTAACTTCCTCATATTATATTATAATAAGGAATGTCCCTTCAACTTCAGTTTGTTCAAAGCTTTCAATATGTTCACAAATCACATAATATTACAAGCCATTTGGCAAGGCATTTTCTTCATACATCAACCCAATGATGCTGAAAAAGTTTTCATATGCTTCGATAGTAATGGTACGTGGAATGAAACTTGGCCATCCAAGTGCGTGAAAATGATTCCATTCGAAATTGATAATGTGCGAACCTTCAAAACTTCAATAACCACCAATAGCACCAAATATACGTTATCGATGAGAGAAAATAGTTACACTGAACAAACTGACAGAATCCATCTTTACTCCTCCCCACCATCAGCTGATATAAGATATGGATAGGCGTCAACAGTGGTTCAATCTCTAATTTACTACATAACTGTGTGCTCCTCAGTGATCCTTCTCTTTTCATTGGTGAAAACAGTTCAAAAAACATGGAAGGTGTTCTCTGCAGAATTGATCTCATAACCAAACATGAGAAGCACATCAAGCCCTTACCCAAGTTCACTGAAGATGAACTGCTACAATTTCCACTACAATATTTGATTCGTAAAGATAGGCCTTGGGAACTTCTTTCAGCATGGTACAAACTACCAGATGAGTATAGGGATAAGTTTGAACTACATGTTCAGCTATTTTGCCTCATTCATTACAATCGACCTGAGTGGGAGGAGTACATGTAGATGGTCCACCACCTCTACAATCAAGATGTTATCCATGATTAAGTAGTTTGAAGTGATATGTTTTAGAGTATTTAAATAAGAAATATTATTCAATATCTTCGTTTTATTAACCAGTTAAAGATCCAAAATTCATTCATCTATCAAGTTTTCTGACATCAATAGTAGGAGATCCAATACTGCGTCTCCATCTTAAGGATTCAACTCATGGTGACTACAGGCTAATGTTTGAACATTGGTTAAAACAAATCTTACCAGATGTTTCTCATCTCCGTGTAAATGGTATGTAAATGAGGAGAAAAAACATACATTTTGCGTAAAATAGAGCCACCTCTTTCAACTATTACATTTTAAGAAACTCCTTTAGCTTTTTTCATCACTGTTGTGGCCTTAATACAATATGCGTTCGCTCCTGTACCATAAAAACATTCTATTGGTGTTCCAGAAAATTCATCTATCATCTTACCGACAACTGATACTGTTTTAGGAATTTTGTGATTATTATCAATTTTGAAATTAGATGTGTCAAAGAATTCTATATTTTCCTCAATTTCATCGTATACATTTTCTGTGAATATCTCCAAAATCAAATTTATCAGTATCTGTGTAACAGAGGTTTGCTTTAGCACCATATTTTGTTTTGATGGAGCCATACAAAAAAATCATAAATAACCTTTTTAAAAATATTCACAATTGAAAATCCTACATAAAGCGGTTTGCATATTTAACTGTTAATTTCTCCATTTGAACATCTACTAAATTCTCATCGAACTGTGAACATGATTTGAAATGAGGTTTCGCTATGAATCCTTCAGCTCCCACAGACCCTGGCCTATTTTTCCAGTGACTGCATAGTTTAATGTCTTGTCTCTTGTTCACGTTTTCCATGGTTTTTCCAAATATTGAGTTTATAATGAATTTAAATAGGTTACGTTCAAATTTATTTCTGGCAGGTTAACGAAAAAAAACAATTCAACAACTCACAATTCAAGTATTCCGGAGATGAGCATTCAGATCAATACACAGGGTGTAATCTAACTTTTTGCACTCCCGTGAAGAACGGGTGTATGATGACATTTCATAACGAATGGCAGGTGTGAAAAATTCGAAAAAAAAATTGTGGGAAGTTTAAATTATATTGGAAAATTTATCGAAATTTCGGGAACCGTTGTCCGTCGAACGTCAGCTGACCGGAGCAGAGCCGCAATAATACTGGAACTGTCGGATGGAAGAAACTCTGTAATTTCGAACAGCGGTTTCAGAGATTTTCCGAATTTCCCAAAAAAAATTAAAATTTCCAAAAAATTTTTTAGAATTTTTCACACCTGCCATTCGTTATTGAATGGCATTATGCACCCGTCCTTCACTGGAGTGCAAGAGGTTAGATTACACCCTGTATAGCTTTAACCATGCTGATTGTGAAAATTCCAAAAATATATGTATCCTTGTCAATTGCATTCCATATTGCAAATACTGTTTAAAATTTCCATAGTGTATAATATATCTTTTCTTGGTAACCAAATTTAGAGTCAACTTGGAATACTTGCTTCCTGGAGGCTAAATTTTCTCTGGGCAGAAAGGTAAGAACATCTGCTAATAGTGAAACATCTGATGTAAACATCGGAGTATTCTCCTAGAGTTGAACATCCGAATTCCTCCAATACTTCACAAACTCGATTATAATCCTCTTCGGAAATATCTTTGGCATTCAGAAAATCGAAGAATTCGGATTGAGATGGTAATGTAGGTTCATTCCATGTTTTATAGGAGTTAACATATAAATATGGAAAAACACCTTTGCGTCTTATCCTATTAAATTTCCTATCATCTTGAAAATATTTCCTATCATCCCGACATTGCGATGGTTTCAGTGTTTTATTCAGATTATGTAGCGATTTGGATGAGAAGCGGAAAGAGCCGACAATTTTCAGAGTGATGAATTTGTCTCTAATTTTGGCGTTATCTGATTTTTCAACCAAGTATGTTTTCAACCAATAATTTTTTTGGAGAATGAAATAAACTTCTCTTTATTTTGGGCAATCACTGAGATATTCTCTTTATTCAAAGCCACTTTTTTTTATGAATAGATGACAGTCATAATTTGGAATGAATTTCAACAGTTTAAAGTGAATGAGCGCTTGCGCGGAACACACCAGTCAAGTGAAAATGATATCGAACTTTGATGTCATCAGGTTTATAGGAGTCACCACAAATATGACATATCGTAGAATTCTGCAATACACCATCTTCTTTTGCTGAAAGTGACAGCATTTCTTTTACGTGTTTCAAATGTTGCAATTTAACTTCAAAACAAGCTTATCCAGCATCTTAACAAAAACCTCGGCCCAATCATAACCACGATATTGTACGAATTTTGTGTATTTTTCATCAAAATAACACTTCAAATAGAAAGCAAACGAAAATGGCTCGTGTTCATACGCTTTCAATGTGAATGAATGCTCATCTGAGGGTTCACTATGATCAATAGGTTTCAGCATACTTTCAAAATCAGCATAGATCACAAACGAAACTGGCAGTTGTTTTTCGAAATTGGTGAATTTGAGAATGTTTCCAGGCATAACCTCACCATACTTTTGATGATCTCTTCTGGTTTAGGGAGTAACACACATAGATGATTACAGTCATAATGTTGATGAGCCATCAGTTCTTCTCTAGGTACTAGGAAAGAAATGGAGAGAACCGTCACAAATATATACATTTTGCTTAGAATTTTTCCTTGAAACCAGCTTTGACAAATCTGTAATAAGGCAGTAGTGATTATTTCCATCCAAATTAGCTATCAGTGGAAGATTCACATGTGTTGCAGATCAGTGTGTTGTGAAATGTAAGAGCACCACTATGTTGGTTACCATTTTTCCTTCCTTAAATTTTGTATCTACTCCAAATACATTGATGGATATATCAGTCAAATTTGGAATATCCTTTAATTTCACTGGAAAATTAATGCCTTGTAAATTAGGTAGTGTATCATAATGTGGTTAAGAAGATGGGCTCGTAGGATCTTCATTCGAAGGAAAAATTGCTGCCATAATGGACCAAGCGAAGCAAGCATTATCAAGATTGTTCACATTTAAAACGGCTTGTTTTTTATTTATTGTTTTGGGCAACTCAATATATGAGGAGGATTGTATTTGTTTATATTTACATCCAGATGCCAAATTTTCTGTAACGATCAGTCTCTTTTCTGGAAATCTGAAGTCTTTGAATTCATCTCGTTTCTGAATTCCGCATACAGCAAATCAGTGGAATAAGTTGCGATTTGATTTTTTGTGTTGAAAGATTTCATATAACTCAGCTCTTTCTCAGGTATGATGTAATATCCGAATAGTTCGAAATTCATTTTCAAGCTGTAATGTTCCTGTGAGTATTCAGAGATGATGTTCAGAACTTGCGGTTTAACATCTTCCATAAAGTTGACATAATCAATATCATGTTTGCTGCTTTTGAATCGATAACTCCCCATTCTGTTTTTGAATGAATGTTGCACATGCAACGTTTTCTAGACTATGGAACACTGGTAGATGGATCACCCAATTTGACTCTTATTGCTTGGACACCGTGAGCTTCTTCGAGAAGACAGCTGCTTTGCAAGTACAAAAAAGCCAACAAAATAATCAAAAATAAAAATATACGATATAGAGATATTTGTAAATTGTCTAATTAATTATAAGAAATAAATCATAACAGTGACTGACTATTAAAAAGTGATCGAGAGTTTGTTCTGGAATACAGAAAAACCTGACTTAGTAACAAAAAAAAAGAAGAGAGAAATCAACAAGAGCAGAAGAAGGGAAGTTTGTTTTTGGAAAAAGCTACAGAAAAATTATCAAAATTTAATCAAATACACCCATTCGGAAAGAAATATTTTTTTATATCAGAAACAGAGAAGTATATGCAGCCCACAGAGATAAAATTGACTAACCTTCAGTAATATATGATGAAGATATCTAACCTGCCAGTTGCAGAGGAGAGAAGCTGAAATCTGCCAACATCATAAGGTATTTAATCTCTAAACAATCAAAGAAAAGCTAAGAACCATATATCCAGTGCACAATTCAACTTTCTTTGCATACCGAACTTTTCAACAGTCATAAAAACTTTCCACCGCGAAATAGTGCACATAAACTTTATCACTTCAGGACTTTTATTATTCATATTAGCTATTGGAACTATTATTATTCAATTCAATTCAAGGAAAAATAGAAAGAATTAAAAAAGTCAGCTATCTGAATGAAAATGCAAATTTTCACTTTCAGATTTTTTTCTTTCCTTTTCAGTTAGAGTCTTTTCACAATATCTATCAGATGTAGTTCAATGTTCAGCGTGGCTTGTGCCGGGGAAGTAGTTGTTTTCTGTTAGATATTACAAATAAATCACATTTTTCATTTTTCAATTTTCATGGAGAATGTTCCCCTTTTCAACCTCATACTGTTTTGTGTTTAGCAAGTATATAGGTTAAGGCAAATTCCATGAAAGGGAAATATTCAGAGGACGTGGCTGTTTGAATAGTAACGGCACTGAACCTGAATATTCGTTATATCTATGAGAAATGTATAGTATGGATATATTTTAGAACATAAATTATTTTCGTAAGAGTATTCACATTTCATGCTATTTGAACAATAACAATAAAAATAAACTATTTGAGATGAATTTATACATTCATTTTCAAGGTAAATTACATTGCATAATTTTCAATCATCCTTGACATTCATTTTCCTGAATTCTACCTAGGGATTGGGAGATTCTCAAGTGGCGTACCAACTGAGTAGCCGAGGAACTGAAAAAGGAAAGAAAGGTAATATCTAAAAGCAAAGAGAGTAAGTATTTGGCCGGAGGCATTCTGAAATACTATTTGAATACTATAATTTATGTACTTTTTACTAAAAACTACTTATTACTAATATCAAATACAAGCAAAAGAATAACTAATTTCTAACTACTACTACTACTTGCTAACTACTTTCATTAGAACTAAAGAAAAAAAAACAGAGATTTATATAAAAAAAAATATATTTCTATTTTACTATTACTATTATATTATTATAACAATATATATATATATATATATATATATATATATATATATATATATATAAAAATATATATATATATAAAAGACGGGTAGTCTCTTGACTGGACTAGTTGAAAAAACTGAGTTTTGGAAAGTATCAAAAAAGAAACTTTTCCTTGAGGTTGCAGTCAATTAGGACCGGCTAGTGGATAGAAAAACTATTTGTTAAATTATCAAGCTTTCGAAAAGTATATTTTCTTTATCAAGATATCTGAAAAACACAAAAGAGTCCATTTTGTAAAAAATGTGACTTTATGTTATAAAAAAACAACTTACTAACTCGAGGTTGCTATTAAGAAGATCACAGTGCACTTCATAATTAAAAAATCTTACACATTAGTTTGTAAAAACGAATAAAATATAAACATGAGCTTATTCGAAAATCAAACATGATTTAAGAATATTTCGGTCGGCACCATTATGACCAAGAGCATGCAGCTCTACTCTGCCATTGTGTGACAAGATGTGAGTAGAGCTGCATGCTCTTGGTCATAATGGTGCCGACCGAAATATTCTTAAATCATGTTTGATTTTCGAATAAGCTCATGTTTATATTTTATTCGTTTTTACAAACTAATGTGTAAGATTTTTTAATTATGAAGTGCACTGTGATCTTCTTAATAGCAACCTCGAGTTAGTAAGTTGTTTTTTTATAACATAAAGTCACATTTTTTACAAAATGGACTCTTTTGTGTTTTTCAGATATCTTGATAAAGAAAATATACTTTTCGAAAGCTTGATAATTTAACAAATAGTTTTTCTATCCACTGGCCGGTCCTAATTGACTGCAACCTCAAGGAAAAGTTTCTTTTTTGATACTTTCCAAAACTTAGTTTTTATATATATATATATATATATATATGACTTGTTTGTAACCGGAAACGTGGCGTTAGCAAATTCCAGGTAATCTGATACCTGACACGTGCACTCATTGACCTTGGAAGAGGTCGTTGAACCCGTATTGAATTTTGCTGACACGTGCTCCGGTTTCACATTAACAGCTAGATTTGCCGACTGCTCATTTTGCCCTCTCATTGGTTTTGACCTTGACTCCTTTCGCTCTCTCATAGGTTTTGACTTCCAAATAGGTCGTCAAACCCATCTCAAATTTCCTCCAACTTGTTAACACTTGTTTGTAATCGGATGTTATCAAATTCCAGGAAATATGATATCTGACACGTGCACGTACTGAATTTTGCTGATCTAGACGATATGGAATTCCAGAAAGTAAGACATCTAACACGTTCACTCATTGACCTTGAAAGAGGTCGTTGAACCCGTATCGAATTTCGCTGACACGTACTCCGGTTTCATATTCTAAGCTAGATTTACCGACTACTCATTTTGCTCTTTCATGGGTTTTGACCTTGGTAGAGGTGGGTTTTCTCCTCGTTACGCCAAATATAAGTCATATACAGGAGTTTTGAATTCGTTGAAGGCTATTTTTATTAATTTGTCTCAAGGCAGGCCCAAAGACACAGTCTGGATAGTTGAGTTGCGATAATACTAGAGATTCACAGATAGTTATTTTCGTATTCCTAGTCAGCATTTCTTGAGTATGATATATCATTTTGAGGTTGCAGAAAGCTTTTTTTACTAGTGAGGATGTGTGTGCTGCAAAGCAGAGATCGTCGTCCATCACTAGGCCAAGGTTTTTCTCGCAATGTGATAGTTGTAGGTGATCGTTATCGATTCTTAATGAGTGTCATATTTTTCCTTCCATAATTTTTTCCTACCGAACAGCAGCCCTTTGTATTTAGAATTATTGATTTGTAGGCAAAATTTTTCAGAAATCGTGAAAAGGTTTTTCAGGTCATCATTTATCTTTTCACAAGCACTCTCTATTTCTTCTCCTTCAAAGTCCAGGTAAATCTGAGTGTCATCAGCGTAGAATACTGAATGGCAGTGTTGTAAATGCCAATGGAATTCAGATGTATAATAATAATAATAATAATAATAATAATAATAATAATCGGAGACCGAGGGATTCATAATGGCTTGCCAGGATGGTGTCTTCAACACCCTGGTCTACCGTAGCCGCGTGATGGGTATAGAGATCCCCGACACTAGACGCAGAGCGTGTCGTGGGGCGCCTGAGACCCTTATGCATTTGCTTTCAGCATGTCTAGCATATGCGGTCTCAGCCATTATCCACAGGCATAACGCGGCTCTACGAGTGTTGTACTACCATCTACGACACTCATACGATATAGACGAGACACCGATGTTGCCTTATGCTCCGGGGGATATTGAGTCCGTTGTGGAGAATGATAAGTGCCGAATATATTGGAACTACTCATTCCCCACCCTCAGGCAAATACAAGCCAATAAGCCTGATGCAGTCCTCCTCGACCATCAGAGTAAGACGATTTTCGTCATGGAGTTTTCGGCTCCTAGTTAAACGAACATCGTCCGAAAAGAGGAGGAGAAACGGACTAAATATCGAGACTTACTCTTTGAACTCCGTAGGCTCTACTCAAACCATTCTGTTAAAAATGGTGGTTCTGATTATAGGGGTCCTTGGTGGAATGATGGACACACTGCTCTCAAACTTAAAAATCATACCGGCTTGCCGTAATATGGCAGAAATCTTAGCCGGACGAATGCAGAGGGCCGTCATCCTTGGTTCACTGCGTCTGCTCAGGGCACATGATTCTCGGACCCAGTAATCGCTTACCCCACGGACGTGGGGAGTGGTTATCTGGGTAAACGATCCAGCGCGCCCTCCGGATGTGTCGGAGCTCCGGAGACAGGGCCTGACTGGAATATCCTTTTAGGAAAAAAATAATAATAATAATAATAATAAGTCATTTATTGTTCATCACAACATGCGGAATATTTTACAAAATAGTGCTCAGATAACAAATATAGGTAAAAATAATATGTATATGACAAACAATTGGCATAATGATTGATTGATTGAGTGTGGAACGCATCCACCTCTGTTCTTCCACCACTGCCATTCGGATGAAACACTTTTTTCTTTCCGTTGGCAATTAAGTATTTCGGGTAAAAAAAAACACAAAAAAAAGAAAAAGAAGAGAAGGAAATGCATTATAAAATGAATAGAATTGAAAGAAAGAAAAGAGGGAAGATAAAGAGGGAAGAGGGAGAAAAGAAGTGAGAATAAATATTTGAGATTAGTTTTCGGCTATTGACTATCCAGAAGAATACCTTTATATTCAATTCTAAATGAGGCTTGTGATTTATCAGTAAGAGAGGGGTCTTTAATGTACAAATTGTTAATGCACGATGCAATGTTGTAGGAAAACGACCGTTAAATCGTTAAAATTGTTTTTCGTCTTATATTGAGGTTATGCACATCCGTGCGGTATGATAATTGTTCGAATAAATAGGACGGAGTTTTTGTAAGAATTAAATTGTGGTAGAAACAACCCATGTGATGAAGCCTTTTATTTTTCATATTGAGCCATTTCAACTCCTTTAATTTATGAGATACTCCCTCGCGTTTTTTTATACCGTAATTAAGCCGAATATATTCTGGACTTTTTGGACGCGGCGGATATCAATATTATCTAGACAAGTTTGATAAACAATGTCACAGTGAGAGTACCAATGTATCACATAACATTTTTTTTGTATCTAATGAAAGGAAGTGTCTCTGTGGATATAATAATTTCAGAGCAGAGTACGAATTTCTCAATTTCAAATTGATATGTTCCTTGAAACGTAATTTAGTGTCAATCATTAGACCAAGATTCTTGCAAGCAGATTTGAAAGGTATTGTTGTACCATCGAGTGTTATGTTAGTTCTTATGTGATCGTGATAATTATCGTTGCAGAATATCATGGCTGAAGATTTGTTAGGGTTGATTTTCAATAAATGCTGGAAAGAAATTCGGAAAATTGCATCTAGATCACTATTAATTGCGTTTTGTGCTTCATCTAGTTCAAACGAGTAGTAAAGCTCAGTATCGTCAGCATAGAAGTGATAGTTACAGTGTTTCATTGCGTCAGTGAAATTAGAAGTATGGCATGTGAATAGAAGTGGCCCTAATATGCTTCCCTGAGGGACTCCTGATTTTACTTCAAGTGGAGTGGGTATATTATTGTTAAGTTCAACTGTTTGAGTCCTTTGGTTACGATATAATGATAGCAATGCACACGCATCTGTACTGAAACCGAAGAAATTAAGTTTAGCTAATAGAATCCTACGGTTGATCATATCAAACGCCTTTGAATAATCAAGACATACTAGAACTGAAAAAATACCATTGTCAGATGCTTTAATTATATCATCAGTGACGTTTGCCAATGTCGTTGCACAGCTGAATCCGCTTCTGAATCCAGATTGCTTGGAGGGTAATATAACATTATCGTTCAAATATTTTCTAATCTGCATTTCTAGTATTTTTTCAAATATTTTGGATATAGTTGGTAGTATACTTATAGAGCCCAGATCGTCATATCTTGTTGGGTGCGATACTTTCGGAATCGGAATCACTTCAGCATTCCTCCAGGTTGAAGGGGAAAAATTTTAAATCACTTCCGATCTGAACGAATGAATCTGAATCACTTGTCAAAAACTATAGTTTCTTGTCTCATGCAGATCCTCCTAATTTAATTTCAATATCTGCAAAACCAAAAAAGTTACAGGGGCGAGCACCTTTCGGTTGATACCCGTTATATGAGACGCAAGAATCAAATTCCCTGTTTTGGCGAGAAACTCGGCTAGTGATTAAAAAAAATCCTCTCACGCCACTTGATATATAAATTCCTAGAGAAACATCCGCTGGCATCCTACAAATCCCTAGAGATAACAAGAAAAAAATTAAAATAATCGTTCCAAAATTGCTTTGAGATTCTCAGTCAAAGCTTCAGCTGCGGCGAGAGATAAAGCAATAATGGAACTTCCAATTTGGTTTTGGCTTTTGGTTAACCTCCTTGAGGTTGTTTTCCTTTCGATCGTACCTTCTTTGTGGCTGAATACAATACAGGCCAGTATGAAAGTGGAAGTAGATTATATTTCTTGAATCAACTGTATTATATCGTTATTAAGGTTTTCGAGTAATCCCAAATAAAAAAAATAATCCATAGTTCATTTTCCATAACATTATTTATGAGATTTTCACAAAATTTTTTGATATGATAAGTAAAAATTGTGCGTCCATATTTTTATGTTTTGAAATACTTTTTGTATGCAAGAATATTCGAAAATTATTTCAACTTGCCGATTCAAACGAGAAAATAACTATTTCTTCTTTAGTTGATGAGTTTTTTGGAAACATGAAATAAACAGAGTGAACCATGACCAATGGACAAGTTCAATGATGTTGTTAGTAATATATTTAACGCGATGGAATTAAAATATATATCAAAACTAATAAATCAGTGAAAACATTTTCAGAATTCATCAATAAATGACTTAGAAATAGATTATTTAAGTTTACGTGTTCAAGAGCGGAACATCTGTGGTTTTTGCTCGCTTTTGACGTAATGTGATAATATACCACAATGTTCCTTAGCCGCACCTGGGCTCTCGTTCATGTCCCGTGACGTCACACACTAGATGAAATTATGTTTCCAAGCGCAACTTCAAAGTCTCATAACGTTTTCATTTATAGAGATATTTTGGTGATTCTTTCAAATTTTTGTTCCATTTTACTTTAATTTTCATAATTAATACATAAGAAAAATGAAAACTTCTCCATTATCGAAAATCAAATGGTGTTATAGTCTATCATGTGGAAAAACATCTGAAAATTTTGAAAGCAATCCGAGATCATTTATATAATTTTTTGATCACCAACCTTCGACGACGCACTGCTGAATCGAATACCTATGTTTTTTACTTCTACCGATATTTAAATCAATTTCTACGGTTTATCGTGATATCAGTGGTTCTTCGCTCGTTACAAAAGTGCACACCGTCTGTTGTAAATACAGTGGACGTACCTTCTAAGGCCTCTTCAGGAACACAATTGCGCGAATAAAAATGGTGGGAGGACCTGTCCCGGTTGTAGGTAGATAGATAGTTCTATGGGGTGAACTACCACAATTTAACGAAAATTGAATGGGGTACTAGCCTGCGTCACGTAGAGACACACCTGTGAATTTTCAGAGTAATCCGATGGAGTAAATACAGAGTGTTTTACGACGATTAAGACAGGGAATATCTCGGAACTCGAGACTAGAGGAATATTGTTATTTTGGGGTTGTAAATTAAAGCAATTGGTACAGTTCTTTTTTTATGTAATGTTACCCAATGAGCTTTTGTTTTCGGTAACGTGAAATCAGATTCGAAATTATTAATGGGAAAACAAGTATATTTTGGCATTTCTATGTTTCTACCAATAAATCAATAAAAAAAAAACGACCACACTTGTAGTCTAAAACGAATAATTTGAGAACTACAGGTACTTCAATATCCTTTGTCCCACGACCCTTGTTTTCATCATCACAAAAAATATAGGATTGGACTAGGACAGGACGACAAAGGATATTGAAGTACCTGTAGGTCTTGAATTAATCGTTTGAGACCACAAGTGTGTCGGTTCGTTGGAATCGTTTTATCAGGAGGAACATAGAAATGCCAAAATATACAGGTTGTCTCATTAATAATTTTGAATCAAATGTCACGTGACCGAAAACAAAAAGCTCATTGGGTAACATAATATCAAAAAAAGCTGCACCAATTGCTTTAATTTAGATAATTACAATTATCTACTACTCTGTAGTTCCGAGATATTCTCTGTATTAATCGTCGTGGGACACCCTGTATAATGTATATTTAGTTCAGCGACTGTTCTTAGGCTTAGTGAACTTTTTAAAGACCCAACTATGTAACCAATTTCCTGAATTGTTGTGGATTGAGGATATTTCTATAGATTATTGGTAAATTGTTGAATATTATTTTGGCTTCATACATATTGGAGTATTTTGTGAGGGTGGCTCGTTTTACTGGTAGACGAATATTTTGGTTCTTTCTGGTATTATAGGGTCTATCTTGTAGTGAATTGGTGGCATAACTCTTATGGATTATACGCATACCACCTCAAGAATAAAGATGCTGATCACAGTTAGGATTATATGCTGAACAAAAATTGTCTAAAATTTTCTAAAATTATAGCCCTAAATACCAATGCCGCAAATAACTTACAAAAACTATGTCAATTATACAATAAATACCACTTAGAATTTAACCTAGATATATTTAACTCAAGTCTTGGATCATTCAGAAAAGCCATCTCATCAATAAAAAAAATAACCTTGATGATAAATATGTTGTCTTTGTACTGACCCCCTACAAAACAAAATAATTTTTTTTAAAGAGATATAAACATTTATAATGAAATTTGTTATGTTGTATTTTGTATCCATGTAATTAGAGACAGAAACATGTAATTGGGGTAACCTGTATGTTTCTGATAAATAAATAAATAAATAAATAAATAAATAAATAAATAAATAAATAAATAAATAAATAAATAAATAAATAAATAAATAAATAAATAAATAAATAAATAAATAAATAAATAAATAAATAAATAAATAAATAAATAAATAAATAAATAAATAAATAAATAAATAAATAAATAAATAAATAAATAAATAAATAAATAAATAAATGAATAAATGAATATCTCACACATATCTTCTGTAATACGGAGACTAAGATTCAAGAGTTGTTGACTACAGAAACTCCAAAATGCTGTTATATCTTATATGGGACTCTGCTAATGAAAAATATTAATTTAAAAGAACTTTTTGAAGACAAGCTTTTATTCAAATGCGCTGAAAAGTTAAAAATAGTTTTTCATATGTGTAATGTAGGCTATTCTGTGAGTTACAGACTCAAAAGCTTACCGAGCAACGTTTTCAAATCGAATACAATCTCTAACTCACAGAATAACCTACATTACTGATCTAAAACAAGCATTTTTTACTTTTTAGCGCATTTGAATAGAATATTGTCTTCAAAAATTTTTTTTTATTATTATTTAATTTTCTGCCTTTTAGTTAGTACGCGTTAATATTTAGATTTCTGATAAAGAATGGTTATTACAACGCCTGTTTCCTGTGAGTTTTCAGATATCTAGCTCGTGAATGAGGAGGCCATCTGAATATTTATTTGTCAGCCATCCTGAAGCCGACATCTTCAATTTAAGAATTTTACCAAAGAATTCATGATCGTCTATCCCAAATACTCCCACATATTTTGAAGAAAGTTAGACCCTAATTACAGAACTCGTCCGCCATCTTGAAGCCACCACTTAGAATTTATGAATTTTGACCATAAATTCATAGCTGAGATTTTTCTGATCTAATGTGTTCACGACACATTTGGCGATGAAGAAAGCATCTATTCATTGATACCTTTCCAAGATCGAGACAAAAATAATAGAAAGAGATGAGTTTTAGGAATTCAGATACATTAAAAACAACCAAGTGGTAGATCGTTTGATTTTTGATACAAATGTCAAATTTTATCACGTTGACGTGCAAAATCTCTTACCAACATTGAGAGAACATTTTTGGCTACTTGCTGAGAGGACAACAATAAAATCTGTACTGTCAAAGTATACGATATGTCGGAAATATAATGACAAGAAGTATGAAGTGGAACCAGTTATCTCACCAAGAGATGAACCGAATGAGTGATTCAATGCATTTTTTCTATAAATCTGGGCATACTCTTGCTAGACCGATAGTGCATGAAAGATTTTAGGAAGATTACACGTTTCCAATCCGACAATGATAACGAAGATCTGATTCTCTCACTAAAATTTGAATCAAACAAAACCGTTTCCAGGTAGAAGGTTGCTTTCATGAACAACAGGAGTGAACTGCATTAGATAAACCCTATCTGGCTAATCTATTTATGAGCGGGTTCGAAATGGAAGCCAAAGGAACGTCTTCCAAAAGAAATATCTATTATTATAACTCAATGAGAAATAGTACATATTTGTCCTCACCTATGTCATTTTTAAATTCAGTTATGAAAGCCGTAAAGCTGCTTCACTCCAGTATTTTTTACAAAAGCCAGATTCATTATTAATCAAAATATCTTAACGGTCGATATGTTATGTTAACTGATTGTAAACTACAGTTTCTGAAACTTTTTCTATTGATGGTTATATTATATTCCCATGCACAAAGTGGAAAATATGACGCAAATATCTGATAAAAAAAACTACTCTCTCTTACGGACATTGAATTACATCTGACATCCATTTGTGCAATGCTTCTCCAGGAGAATATTATTCCCAGGGCTAATTGCCATCAAGCACTGAATAATATCCCCCATCCGTCGATGATTTTTTCGCAATATTCGATAATATAAAATCCGTTATGGCGAACTGTTTCTTTTCCATTTAATAATAATGAATAATTTCCATCAAATATAATTCACCTATAAGGAATTTCTTCCAGTCCTTGCTGTTTTGGTGATGATAAAGAAACTAGCAGTCACAGGTATATTCCTAACATTTCACATCACTGCGGACAAAACAAACGTACTGGTCTGAAATTTCTAGTGCAACGACTTTTGACGTTTCCTCTCACACATGAGATATTTGAGAATGAAAAGGCAACAATTATAGGAATAGCAGTAAGGAACTGTTTCTCGAGGGGTATTATGTATAATATCAGAAGCAAGAGTTTAAGTTAGGAACGAACGGAATCTCGACCTTTAAAAATGATACAAACCAATTCGAGTACATATCGAGGTACATATCGATTCCATACCACCAATACTCCAATACTAGGAATGAGGTGGTATTTGAAACAAATCAGACAATACATAGCCTTTTGGGCAACCCTATGTCGAGAATTCAAAAAAGTCTGGAATCTACTGAAGTGACTGCAATGTAAAATATTTTGGACAAACTAAAAGATCCACTGAAGTAAGATATAAAGAACACATAGCATATCCAAAATATAGTAGAACTGAAAATCAGCAGTCGCTCAACATGTTTTGTAGCAAACCCATAAATAGACTTTGGTTCATCAAGATTAGTTAGGCAGCTAATGATTAACATAATGCAATTATGAATAATGATAGTGGACCAGTGCCTAACACTTTACTCTATAGTTTGCTGAAATGTTCTGTTCTTGGAGATCACATTATGTAAACACGTGCCGAGCTGTTAAAATAGCGGGTTGGTGTTGTGAAAACGATAAAAATATCTTTTTGAAATAATCAAATTCTTTGGACTGTTTATTTTTTTATATCAAAATACATTACATACATTAAAATAACCTTATGGATAGACTAGCGCATCGCAAAACAATATCATTAAAATATAATAGTTTCGAATTATTTTTTAAATATGTGAAAACGTTTTAATTTCTTGTTTGAATTGGCTTCCTCAACCATTTTATTATTTATTTTTATCAATAACAATATATTTGTCGTGCCTTGACTTTTTTTCTGTCCAATAATATATCCATCAATATAATTCTGACAATAATTCACAAAGAGTGAACAATATCAACATATCCTCCTGATATAACAAAACAACTATCGTATAAAATGTTTAGGTATTATGGAGAATGGAAATCTGAATTTGGAACCAAAATTTCAGCAGATACTTTTATGCAGACATTTATGTCGTAAAATTAATTAGATGAAGGTTCATTCCGCAGATGAATCAGCACTAATAAACCCAAAGTGATCAAAGTCGGCGCCCTAGCGCTCTAACGACTGAAACTTCCCAACTATCACATAGTTTCCAAGTATATAACGGTAATATTTGTTTGGGAACACTAATTACAGAAAGTTTTTACTCAAACACTTACAGTGAATATCCTAATAATTTTATAAAAAAAAAAATTATTGTCTACATTTCTTCTCTCTACTACTCCTACAACGTGGGACCCGAGCTTAATTTCGGGCTAATACCGCGACTGGCTCTGAGGACATAACAGCAAATTGCTATTCAATTTAAGGAAAACATAGAAACCGGTAATTTTGCTGTCCGAAAACAAGGTTCTTCCTTGAAGAACATTCCACAAGTGTCTGTCAGATGTGTCACAGGATTGGTTCAGAAATAAGGATATATAAAGAGAA
Organism: Chrysolina haemoptera; assembly: GCA_958298965.1. Lineage (NCBI taxonomy): Eukaryota > Metazoa > Arthropoda > Insecta > Coleoptera > Chrysomelidae > Chrysolina > Chrysolina haemoptera. The sequence continues at coordinate 21,988,486 of OY282596.1, read as the reverse complement.
AAACCAATTTTATTCGGTTGTCGGTTATCAACTGGGTATTTCGAATTCAAACTAAAACCAGGCACACTATTCGTAACTTTTAATAAAAATTCTGACAGTTTCGCCCAAAGGCTTTTAATTTTCATCGATATTCACAGCTATATGATAAGAGACTGGTTAAACGTGGAAATGTTTTGTTCTGTCCCACAAACTAGCAAAAACTAATCAGTTCTCGAACGGTGGGAATGAACAAATACCGGACGATTCTGCTACAGATGTAGCCTATGGTTCTGGAGTTGATTCTGGCCACTTGCCACTATTACACTTGGCCAAAGACAGAACGAACTGGTACAAATTTGATATTCTTTCGAACTAGACTTTTCTAGACTATTGACACCATATCGCTGTGCTAGAACAATACTACGACAACTTGAAAAACAAAGTTTCGAGAAAATTGAGTTTTAATGTTATAATTGTAGCTGATATCACATTTCTCCAACTGACAATGTTATTTTATGGTATTTGGTGTCCAAGGTATATGGAAGCCTAATGTTAATATCATTATTGTTATAAAGTCTAAATTTTGATTTTTAACGATTTTTTGTAAGATGTCTTTGTATCACACTGGGAAAAATATTATATTTTGAAGATGTCTCGGTTTTTGGTCGAAGTTATCCCAGTATTGAAATTCCTTTTTTTGATTTTGGTATAAGTTATTCCTACTTTTGTTAAACAAGTCCCTGTATTGTTCTATATTTTTTTGAACATCAGTAAACTTAACGTCATTTTACAGTTTCGACAATAACCTTGTATTGCATGTATTGTTGAGGAAAATTCGAGAATTTGTCTTTTACTTTCTTTTCTAAAGTTGTCCTTCCAATGTCGAATTGATTAAAACAGCTACAGGAAAAAAAACATTTATTTTCACAAATAAAACGTTTATAAACTCTTAACAATATACAAAACTAACTATCTAGTACTATTTTTTGGCACAAAAATAGGAACTTTATGGACAGTGGGTATAAAAACAACATTGATTACCTATATACTTGAAGGTTACTCACTCTCCTCATAAGAGCCTTTTGCCCTTTATTCAAGGCTTTCAAATTTTTGAAGAAATCATGATGTTCTAATGGAATATGTATGAGTAAGCTCAAAAGATCTGTGTGTTTTTTAAACGAGATTTTTGGCCTGTCAATATACGCTGGACTAGGTCTATTATTTCCTTCGTTATTTTTTTTAATGATCATTATTTTTTTGAAAGATTCTGTATTGAAAGTGTCTTTATAATAAATTGTATTTTGAACTTCTTTGGTGACACGCAATAGTTTTATATTAGTCCAAAGTACTTTCTCACCATCGGTATTTTTGATAAAGGGTTTTAAATTAGATGAAAATCTTTTCCAATCTAATATGTCAGAATATTTAATTCTATTTACTAAATAAGGCTTCCCTGTTTTTCTCGCCAATTTTATAACCATTTTCACTTGTTGTGGAGTATACAAGGGCCCACTTAACAAAGCTCTCTTCTTCGAAGATTCTATGCAGGAATGCATAAAGTCTCCCTCGTTTTGGGAATGACCCGCTATAAGAAATTTATGAGTTATTGATTCTATATCATAATTTTTCACAACATAATTATACATGATAGCCATATATTTATTTTTATTTTGCCCCCCGCAGTTGTCTGAATAAAATGTAACATTCTTGCCAAGGCAGTTATTTATAAGCAGATTATGAACACAAGTAGTATATAGTAAATAAATCGAAAATAGTGAAATTAATGCAATTCAATTTACTTTTGTAGTAAAAGCTGGAAACATTTCCGCAAGGTAACGGTATTACAGCCTGCAAATCAAAAACAAATAGACTGTTAGAATCCTTCGCTGATGTTGCTAACGCAATATCTTTTGACTTCTCTTTACGACTGAGTTCCTTCTCAAGCTGGTGCGAGTCATATTTTGTTTGCAAGATTGTTTTATCACTTGCATGCAAGTATTCATCGCATAAGGAGCATTGATCTTTTTTGGGTTGGAAAAAACCAATGTTAAAGCACGTGTTAAAAATGTGCGAGTACATGGAATTTTTCACTACTGGTTCACCTTTAAGGCGACAGTCTTCAACGTACAGCCTATACATCTCTGCAATAGTGAGCCCTCCATCAATGAATTCCCTTTGATTATCTTTGCGACAATAATGAGATTCGATTCTGGCAAATGAATTTGTGATCAATCACACCTTGTCGTAAAGATTCATCAAGTCTTTTATGATTATGATGAGAACCTCTAGCATCTTTTGAGACCATACCAATATCATTTTTTTTTAGCAATAGCGGTACTGATAGCTGTATTACTGATATCCAACGTGTTTTTGAAGAACAGCTTACAAACTTTTATTTTTTCATCATCAATTTTGAAATGATAAGAATAATTGAGAGATCGCGTACTGTCAGGTTTTGCATTTCGATATTTTCTTGCCTTAGTTGGACTACAAGAATTTATAAAGTTTCTCTGAATTTTTTTCTCACCACATTCTTCATAAAAACTGGTGAATATTTTCAATCTATTTTCATTATTTATTTTCTGGCTACATTTCAGCCTACATCTTTCTGTGCAACCCTGTTGAAGTTGTTTTCCTCTTCTGATTATTCCTCCTGCAGACAAATATTCTTTTCCAGTATTAACCTTCTTTTTCTTAATATTTCGTTTCCATCCTGATGGGTTTCTTAAAGTTTTTTTTTTTTGTTGGTTGCATTTCATCATTGCTACTAGGATCCATGTTAGCAACTTCTTCACCTGGCGAATAATTTTCATCGACATCACTATCATCGAATGGACTCGGCACATCGTTTTCTAAGGATATGTCATCAACCTTAGATCTTTCTCCAAATTCTGACTTCATTTTTTGAAGCGCATTGTCTACATCCTTCTTATCCAAATAACTAAACAGATATGTCTGAGTTTCGTTTTCTCTTCGTTGCCAGACATTTCCAGTCTGAAATAAACAAATGAAAGTTTATATGAAAGCTGCTCGAAAGAAAGTACAAAAAATAATACCATTTCGAAGCTCGTAGAATTGCCATTTTCCGGTTTGCTAACGATACCCTCTGATGGAGAATTATCAGTATCCTAAAAATATACATATTTTCTTCATGAACTTTTGCACCCTGTATATCAACTCACCGTATTAGCAACATTTTTTGGTGAATCACCACTTTTTGCGGCCTCTCTGAGTATTCTTCGTGTCCTATTAGACATCGCGAAAACAAGTTTCAACTCACGGTGTCACGGTGTCATCCGCTCTCTAACGCAGTCAGCGACAAACTAATTCTCACAGACAAGTTACAACCTTTATTTGGTTCAATACAAAGACATCTCCAAAATATTTGAAATGATTTTAGGATATTGAATATTAACGTGGGGCAATACAAAGACATTTTAAAAAAGCAGACATAATAGATTGAATATTGATATTTTGTAGTGAAATACTGAGGCATATTAGACGATGCAACACTAGGATAACTTCAAAAATGAAGATATCTTATAAAAAATATTCTTATTTCTGGGGAAAAAGTGAGACAACTCAAAATGTCCTACTATTTCACCAAAGAAGACATAGGAATATAAGCCGCATTTCGAACGAAAAAAACAAACTTTTCAACATGTCTCACTATTAAACCATAAATCAAAAAAAAATACATATTGCAATAGTGAGATATCGGTTATCTCATACTAAAACTTTTGATTGTAATATATCTGACTATAGCACCAGAAAGAGCGTTTTCTCTGCATTATTTTGTATCAGATTACCTAAATTGACCAATTTTCAAGTTGTCCTAGTATTGTTCTAGCACAGCGATATATCATATTTTATCGAATAGCAGATATTTACAATTCAACGAACCTTTTCGGGAGTTTTAATTTAATAAAAATTCAAACTGTTCAGATGATGTGGTGTTGCAGGTTTTTCCGGGTTTCCCACATCTGTAAGAACGACGATTAATAATTTTCATATTTATACTTTTTTATTGTTGTATTCGATATTTCAATAAAGTTTATGTATACTACAAAATTTTCTGACATTTGTCAGTTTCCGACAAAACAAAGCTCATTTGGATGCACGTGAAAAAACGTATTGATGATCCTGATATTTGATGAATTCATATTGAACAATGTATGTGGTAGAAACTCAAATAAATATGAATACTATTTTAAAATGATTTGCGCAAATCAACTGACACTTGTTTATTTCTCCTATATAGCACACTTATTATAATATGGTTGAGATTCAGCTCACTATAAGAATCTGGACGGTAAAATAGGAACTACACATGATTATTAATCATTACAATCACAGGAAACGTGAAAGAACACGTTCAAGAGAGATGGATGGACCCGTATATTTAATTTAGTTGGGCAAACCTAATGCATTTGTAATGTCCCTGAGATATGTAAATGTATCCACTTTAATTACGCAAATGCGTCGGAATTTGAATTTCTGTATTCGGAGATGTAGATGGGTATATGTAGGTACATCGGTTGAGATTTTTTATTATATCTACTTATGAGGTCACGGTGGAATATTTGGAATAAATTTTAAAGTGAATCCTTCTGCAGTTAAATCAGGATGTCTGGTTGTCTTTCGGTAAATTTCGTCTATCTTCGAAAATTCCCACGAAGAGTTCCTTTGTTACTTATAAAATACTTCCATAGCAGGCTGCCAAACATTCAATATAAGAAACTAGTAAAAAATAAGTAAATTTTCTACTCTTTGAAGTGGATTATTAAATGTTTTCTTTCCTTTTTTGAATTATTTCAATACATTTTTATGTTGTAGGGTACTGGCATATTACCAATATATTGCGTCAGTCATACAAATAATCTCCAGAAGTTTGAGAAAAAATCCCTAGTCTACCGTAGTCCCGTGATGGGTACAGAAGTCCGGACACTAGAAGCAGAGCGTGTCATGGGGCTCCTGAGACCATAATGCATTTTCTGTTTGCGTCTCAAGCTTATACAGTCCCAGCCTATACAGCAGCGAAAACTTTTCATCTGGGGTATAGACAGAAATCTACGCGAGCAACAAGGAACGCAATGATATGATAATACCACATAAATAAGAGAGACGCACTACTGGGCGCATCTCCTGTTACCTCGCCCGACGAATTAACAGCTCACGTTGATATCCCTTCCTCGAGCGAGTAGAGGAGAAATTGTAATGCTCTCTCCAAATTATAGCAAGCTATTCTTCACGCTCTCATAAAACCACCAAACCCAAGATGAAAACTTTTCGATACTGTATGTGAGTGTTATACTACCATCTACGACATTCATTCCCCACTGTCAGGCAAACACAAGCCAACAAGCCTTATTTAGGTTTTCCTCCTCGACCACCAAAGTAATGGTGGTCTGATCATATGGGTACTCGGTGGAATGATCGACACTGCTCTCTAATTTGAAAATCATTTCGGCTTGCCGTGATGTGGCCGAAATTTCAGCCAGTCGAATGCAGAAGGCCGTCATCGTTTGCTCACTGCGACTACTCAGGGCACATGATTCTCGGACCCAGTAATCGCTCACCCTACGGACGTGGAATGTGACCATCTGGGCAAATGGCACTAGGGCACCCTCTGGACGTATAGGGGCTCCAGAGACAGGATACGACTGGGATATTTCAAATAAAAAAAAATCAAATTGTTGGAATGTACAGTGGGATGACGGGTGAGTTGGTTGTAGTTGAATACGGACACAAGAATTTAACAAACACAATAACGTTTAATTACAATGGTGAACGCTCAACTAAGAACGTATAGACCCAACCGTATAACTAGCCGTATAGCCGTGTATGATGAATTATCTGTCACTAAACTGTGGTAGATATAGAACTCAACTTCTCCAAGGGATGGAACGGTAACTTTCAGAGTTGTATTCTGGAACTCAACTCTTGAAGTGTTCCTGGAAACTCATTTCTTCCTAGCTATATACCAGTAGTCTAAATGACCTTCTATAATGACAGGTTCTACCTATCGAAATCCCAGATTTCAGGTAAACGGATTACGGCTTGAGCTACTTCTCGGAATGGCAAACAAATTGGGATTCTCAGAACAATGATTCAAAAGAATAACAATTGCATTTCACATGTTGTAGGGACAACCATATAATGATAGTCAAAATGCACAGTGTCCACCGAACATCTGAGGACCTGGTGAGTTGCGACATAACTTATAGTCCAAAAGTTGATGATTTGGGAAAGGTAATTTGAAATTATAATAATCTGTACTATCCATACTAGTATTTTGCAATCGAGATTCAGAAAGGCTCGCGGATATTTTGCTACTGCGCACCTTATGATATAAGGAACAAAGAAATGCAAAAAAATATCAATTATTCCATTCAAGCATTTATAAAATACATAATTGAAAATCCCAGACTATTTGAAGAACGGACGCATGGAGTGAAAGGACAATTTCAAGTGACTTTCTGCATTACTACGAGAGCAGCAAGCTCATCCGAAAGGGAAACATTAGGAGAATGCATGCACTAAGATGTGAGGGCTCTCAGAGGATGCCGCCTCTTTCGAACAAAATATACCTTCTTTATATGTACTGGTTGCGACGGAATGTTCAGAGAACATCGTAAGAGCTAAAGGAAAGTGGGTAGGAACTGGTATCCTTCTTGAGTTTTTGCAGGTTCATGACCTCAGGAAATACGTCCAGAGGCAGTGAGTTCTGAAACTTTGCCGGCGATTGGCAGAAGAAGCCCTGGAAAAGATATTTGCAGCATGTCTCTGGAATTACGTATGGTATCTTAGAAGTAAATTGTCCTCCTCACTCGGTAAATGAAGTGGAAGATATGCTACGTGTCAGTCTGATTGTAGATGGAGCTAGCTTTATACTGCCAATGGAGTGCATCAGAATCCGCAGAGCACTTTATAATGCCAAGCCCTTCAAGCCGCAACAATTTACTGATATCAAGCGAATTGAAATCGCCGTGGATAGTGTCTTATGCTGGTGGCTGCATTGACGTCACTAGTATAGAAGTATCACACGGAACCTGAAGTACCGTAATGTACTACGGACCATTCACATAGCAGATTCACATAGCAGGTTGAAATTTTATTGTAGAACTTGAGTAATCCCAAGTAGCACCTCATGTTGGCTAAATCTTGTTTTCATATTGGGCCAATATGGATATATTGTAAATGTGAAAATAATATTGGAAAATCAATATTTCATTAATTATATTGGTGGCATAGTGGCTCAACCTGTTCTGAATATATATTATTTCATGAAATATTGGGTCAATATTGGTTCAATAATTTTCACTAATATCGATAGAGCGATATTGCCTATATATTGTTTCCAGCATCTAGCTTCAATATTGCGATTTCAATATTACTCTCATATCGATTTTAGGGATAAAAATCAATATTGTATATCCAAGTTTGATAGCACATTGGTGGAATATCATTTAATCCATATTCTAAAAATTATATTGACCCTATATTGATTGAGGTTGTTACGAAAACCTTATGGGAATATTTGAAAGACAATATTGATACAATATTACAAATTACATTTATCACTAGGATTGAAATTTGAATATTGGCCGAATATTCAATAAAAAATATTGAAATGAATCATGATTAAACTTGGGTAAGAAACCACTAGGTGACCCCACATATGGAACGACAGCTGAATCATAGTAAAATATATTAAATAAGGCTTCTTACAATGCGTTTACCAGTCAATCTACTCAGTGGTAAATTTTACCAATATATGCAAATGATATCGTACCAATTATCCCTGAATATTTTGGGGCCAATATTGCTTCCTAAATATTTCACTATATTATTTGTATAATGTCCTAGTAATATTGTGCCAAATCCCGAAATAATTATAATTTTATCTCGCCAATATTACGTTTTAATATTTTGCCAATATTTTAACAATATTATTCCAATCTAAGTGTGCTACAGCGACATTGTACTAATATGCCTATCATTTTGAGGCAAATATTGCTTCGAGAATATTAGACCAATATTAATTTTTAAATATTGGACCAATATCGCCGAATGTTCACATTTTTTTCACGCCAATATTATTATTTGAATATTTTGCCAATATTTTCACAATATTGTACCAATATTGTCCTAATATGGGTGTATAATACACACACAATATATAAATACACCCCTTCAATGATACTTGCCGTGAATTTGAATTTGTGGACATGATTCAGTGAATTTTTCCATACTCATTTATACCACTTCCATTTGAGCTAATATGTACCTCTACCAGATAGTAAATCAGAAGTCGATTATTTTATGTACATTTATTTTATTTTAAAAGGGAAAGATAGACGAAAACTGATGGCAGTGTCTGGGGGTCAATTTTTATGATAAACTTAATGGTGAAAACCGCATATCGATATCTATCATCGTTTTCAAGTTACAGCATGTTTTTCGAAAATGTGTATTTTGAGAAGGAAAGGGGTAAAATTATATGCATAAAATAGGGATACGGAGTTAAAAAAAAAAAGTTTTAAATATATGAACCTACTCAGAACTAACGTAAGGCAGATTTTGAAAAGCACAAATTTAAGCCATACAGGGCTAGAAGAGTTCATCACCTCAGACCTGGAGATATTCAACCCCGCATGGATTTTTGCCAGTGGTTCCTGGATAATTGTAACCAAGAGCGTGATTTCTCGTTAAATTTCATTTGGACAGACGAAGCTTATGTAAGCAGTACCATTTTCAACCACTACAATGCTTATACTTGGGCACAACAAAATTCTTATTCTATTGTGAAACAGAGAAGTCAAGGAAGATTTGTATTCAGTCACAGCCGACCTAATCTCCCGAGTCGTGGTTAGAAAATCGGCAACACCGCATGGAAAGCCATTTGACGTACTATTGAATTATCGGCCCGTTCATTTATAATGACACTCTCACATCTCAGAGCTATTTAAAAAATCTGAGTCATTAAATTGATCTCCTTGTCGATGAATTGCTACTAATGGAGCATGGAAAAATATTTTTTCAGCAATACAACGCTTCACAACGCTGCAATTGTCAACACTTATTTTGCTGGAAATTTTGGCAATTGGATAGCCAACCAAGGACCCAACCTAACCAAACTAAACTATTAATAACTCTTTTGGTATCCCAATACTCTAACACTGAGTGGAAATGAGTCATGGTTCACTCTGAATATTCACAAACTCATAACAGTATAATTCCGGCACACGATGCAACACGTCCACATACAACTACTAATTCAAATGCTGGAATTGGAATGAAGCCAGTTTTGCGAAAACGTTGATAAACACCTTCTAACAGACGCGGCGGTTACTCCCGATTGATTCCGAACTGGTAAAAAATCAACAAGAAGGTGAACTCGTTACATTTCCGTAGGAACACCAAGTTCTACAGCAAATAAATTGTTGTAGCTTGTATGTAACATGAATTTCTGTTAATGAGATACTTTTCAGAAAGCCAAAGTTGATTAACATGAAAATACACTTTTCCAACGCTAGTAAAATATTGAACTGGCATAGTTAAAACTATTTGCTGAATGTGAATAATATTATAGCTTCAAGTTCATGCATTCGGAATTCTCATTTTTCTAGAGACAAAATGTTTTTTTTTAAATGTTGGTATTAATTTTCTTATCACAATCCAAAGAAAGTCGGGAAAACGTTTTACTTGGACCATTTTTTATGTATACGTAAAAAAGCTCTTTGGAATAATTTTCAGTTTGTTATAGTCTAGTTTGAAAACAACCCTGTAAATAATTTTCACGTACAGAATGACTCTACTGTAAACGTTCAGCTAACACAACTTTGCCCGGATGAGAGTTCATCGAGGGGTTTGGTCAGTTTTTGGGGAATTGACCCCTTTGAGCGCCGCTGGCTCTAGAAAAGATATGAGAATTCAAATGCGAGCATTGCCCTTTTCATTCATCTCTTCCCATTCCATTACGGTCCTACCGTATTTGTAGCCTGCTTTGCTTTCGCTTTCATCTGGTTTTTGCGCTCAAGTATGAGAAGCTGAGACCGCAGTAACCGCAGGAAATGATGTCGAGTTCTCCTCCGAGAGTCCCCAAACTACATCCATTAAGGACATTACGAAGATTTATTCGTGACACGAGACACAAAAAATCGTTGAAGGATGAAACAAACAGAAAGAAAATGCATTCTTTAGTTTTTTTCTCAAGCAAACACAATGGTGCGAATCAATAAGTTCATAAGTAAATGTTATTGATGGCGAATTACATTATTTAAGGTACCTTTGCTAAATATGGTCCACTTTGAAATTTATCAAACATTTTATAAATCAAGTAAAAATAACAAAATCTTTATTTTTAAATAAGGAGAACATAAACTACAATTCTTTCATAAAAGTCGAAAAAAAAGTGTTTTTTTGAAAGATCCGAAACAGGCTATATTTCCGCCGGTAACCGAAATATGGCCCAGGTTAATTTTATGGGATGGAAATATAGCCCACTTCTATGGCATGCAATTTAGACAAATACGTCTTCAGTAAGATCATCGCACATGTGAACCCATACGATGCAGCTCACACATCTTCGCATATCAGCAACCAAATCTTCTTAGCAAAGTGGACTCATCTTCTTCTCTTTTAGTGGTGTCTACTTTTTCTTTTTTCTCTTTATTCTCTTTTTTCTTGTCGTGACAAAATAAAAATATCCTTTTTTAGTAACTGTGCTTTGTAATTTATGGCTTTCTTTCATTTTGTTGCTTCTTTACGGACAAATTGAAGGTCGGTATTAAAAATATCTGACTGTTCTTTTCGTTATTGTCCGATTTTGATTTATCTTGTTTCTTATCTTGAACTTTAGTAGGTGGCTTGATTATCGTAATGTCAAGTACCATTATTTTTGGTGAGGGGGGAGGTGTGGTAATGCCTTTGGAGCATCCAGGTGTTCTTTGAATTAATTTTTCTTTCATCCTTTTTATCTTCATTGGTGATATCTTGTGAATATTCAAGTTTTAAAGAAACAAGTAGTTTATTAAATTAATTGAAGGAACGTCATCTTCGGGGTCAAAGTCATTCAATTCCTCACTGCTGTCATTTGTAAGGTCCTGTGGATGTTACAAATGCCACTTCGGGTATAATTTCTGGATTAAATGGGAATATCCCAGTGGCGCAAATCCACTTTGTATATTTAATAATGATAAACTTTTGTTCAAAACTGGCGTAAATATATTACCAAATCTCTCCTTTTTAAGAATCCTTTGAACAGAAGAATTTTCTTCCTAATATCGCATTAGCTCTATATCCCAATAATGTTCAAATGCTCTAAACACAGCCACACAGCCATGTCTAACTCATGGCTTGGTGAATAATGGTAAATAATACAAAGCAATGTCATATTTCTCTGCTCCCTCAACAATTGAAATATCTATATCACGTGTCGATGTGTTAAAAATAGCAGTTTGGTTTTGGGACAAAACTCAAGTTATTCATTACTACACCAAAGGCTCCAAACAGTGCAAGTATATTGTAAATGTTGAAAACAATATTGATCCAATATGGGTGAATATTTTAAAAACAATATTAGATTGATAATATCGTATATCCAAGTCTGATAGCACACTGGTTGAATATTATTATTATTCAAGAAAGCATATTAACCCTATATATTAAAGGCAATATTGATACAATATTACAAATAGAACTTATTATCAATGACGCAATTTTAATATTGGTCGAATATGCATTAAAGAATATTTAAATGGATTATGATTAAACCTGAGTAAGAAACCGCTAAGGTGGCTCCACATATAGAACGTCAGACAAATCCTAAGAAAATATATTGAATAAGCCTTCTCACGATTTGTTTACAAGACAATCAATCTACTCAGTGGTTAATTGAAGGAGAAATATAATTTTAGAAGGTTCCACTAATATTTGGGAAATATTCAATCGATGTTTCCAAGGCAACAATTCCAATATCAATATTTCACCAATATATTCAAATGATGATATTTTACCAATATCCATAAAAGTTTTGCGGTCAATATGTTTCTACAATATTTCACCAATATCGCGACCTATTTATAATTTTACCTCACCAATATTATTAATTGGATATTTCGCCAAAACTATGGTGACAAATTGAAACAGAAGATTCTCCTCGAAAAATAAATCATTTCTCAAGTGTCGTTCGATGCAGAGATAAAAGGTGTGGAATATGAACAATGAATGGTAATTTTTATTCATAACTTCCACAGTTCCCAAAAATTTTTCAGTTTAATTCTAAAGAATGTTTGTGTTCAATAGGTATAAAAAACATATTTTCAGTTGCCACCAGTGGCTTGCAAAAAGGGCATTATGGTGCCTTTTCTCCCCTATTTTTAATCCACCAGTAGAACGCATTTTTCGCATTCCTCATTCAATTTTTAGTAAAAAATGTATTCTTGTTTGAATCCGGAAAAATAACTGTTTTCAAGATAATTACCTTTTTATGAATACAAACATACTAGCAATGAAAAATTTGTTCGCAGAAATTAATTTTACAATCCCAATTACTGGTCCAAATACCAACTGGATATTCGACAAAAAAAAATAATTGTATTTTTTCACCAAAGATGTTTTCTTGCAGAGGTACATGGTGTCGAAACCCTAAAATGGGTAATCAATCTATTTTGAAAAACAAAATCAGGTAACATACTGGCATATAAATGTCAAGGCAATTTATTAAAAATAAAAATAGAAGACTCTAGAAGTTATTTATTGAACAATTTCTTCAAAATCACTTTATCTCATAAACTGTTTGAAGTGTCCATCATTGTTTTGGATACAAGCTCCAACACTTTTGAGGAATTTTGGTTTTCTTAGAACATTTTTATTCTGTATTGTGTGGATGGATCTTGAATAAACTTCCTGTTTCAATTCACCCCAAACATAAGAATCTAGTGGATTTGAGTCTGGACTTCGGGGAGGCCAACTAAGAGGTACATCTCTGCAGAGACAAATCCACCTGTTATTGAAATGAAGATGTAGCCATTTCCTCACTAGCAGTGTGTAATGGGGAGGTGCACCATCATGCATAAACCATAATTGTTGCGGTTCTTGTATATGTATATCTTCCAGTAATTAAGAAGAAGAAGAAGAAGGAAGATTATTGTTTAGGCATTCAAGATATTTATGTTCATTTAATGCTCCTTCGATTTCAAAGAATCCCAATAGGTTATCGGCTACCGCTCCACAACAAATATCTATTTTAAATGAACATTGAAAATAATGTTCTATTTTCATGTGGATTATCTTCTGCATATTGCTGATTGAAAATAACTTTCCTGCTAAATGTTGTTTCATCCGTGAACAATATTTTGTTACTGAATCCAGCATCATTTTCATGTTTCTCGATAACCCAATTACAGATTGCAATTTGAATAAAAATTCACATCAGCCGAACATTATTTCATTACTAGTATGTTTGTATTCATAAAAGCGCAATTATTTTGAAAACGATTGGTGTTTCTGGATTCAAACAAGTTAACATTTTTTACGCAAAATTGAATGAGGAATGCAGAAAATGAATAAGTTTTCACAAGTGGTGTGAAAAATAGGGAAGAAAAGGGACCATGATTCCATTCTTTTACGCCACTGGTGGCAACTGAAAATATGTTTTTTTTTAAATGATGCACCTATGGAACACAAACATTCTTTCAAATTGAATTGAAAAATTTCCTGAACTGTGGAAGTTGTAGATTTGGGAAAAGAAATATTAGGAAAGTCCTATTTATTTTTCGAGGGGAATCTTCTGTATATAATTATTAATATAAAACTTAAAAACATATTAAAAGAATTGTTGTTGCTCATACTGTACTCATGCCGCGAGCATTCATATCCCAATTTAACTGTGCTACATTGATATTATACCAGTATCGGTTAATGTTTTGAGGCCAATATTGTTTCGAAAATATTTCACCAATATTATTTTTAAAACATTGGACCAATATCGCGATTTTTTTTTCGTCACTCTTCTGTCAATTAGGTATTTCTATTCAGAAAACAAATAATTTTTATTGACGATCTTCTTTTCTCTTGAAATATTATTTTTAGTTTTCTTTGGCCCCAATGGCGTTCTTCGAATTGCACAATATTCTTGAATGTTATTTATTTGATTACAAAGGTTACCCAACAGGACGAGCACAATAATAGGATAACACACAATTACAATAAAAAGTAACAATTGTGTAATCGCATAGCAAAAAATTAGTCTGATTTATAAATCTAAAACAAAAGTTATGACTCAACTAGGTAAGCATAATGTAAGTCGTTGAGAGCTTCTTCAGTTTTTTTTTTAAACAGTTCACACTGAGGTTAAAAATGTCCAAGTCATCAGATATCATGGTGCTGAATGTTACCGTACATCTGATCATTGGAGAATTACCAAAGTAATTTGTGGAAAAATAAGGAGTAAGAAATAGTTGTCTACGACGGATGTTATATGAGGAACAGTTCAGTGAAAAGAGGGTTGTACATTTATTGGAATCAATGAGATTATTAAATATTTTGTAAATTAAATATATATCATTAAAGTCGCGTCTAAGAGATAAACTCGATTTTAGAAAATTAGGTTACGGTCATATGGAAAGTAGTGCCCATATCTGAAGAATTTATAATTTATAATATTGATCATTTTCTGTTGCAAAAACTGCAATGTCTTTATGTATCTTTGATATGATGTGTTCTAAACTACACTACAGTATTCAAGGATAGGCTGTACCAAAGTGTTGAACATAGTCAGGAGGGGAAATTCCTAAAATCCATCGTATTTCTCGATATGACACCGAGGGTTATCAGAGACTTCTTGACAATTTTCTCAATATGACTGTCAAAGGTCAATTTGGTATCCATAGTTACACCTAAGTCAACTATCTCATTAGAGATGTTCGAGAATATTTGCCGGAGAGTATCAAATGACAATGTCGAAGTACCCTTCTCTCCAAATATTTCCACCATGTGGAAAATATGAGGCAGATATCTGACAGGAAACAACTACTTTCCTAGTCAATACCACGACGGATATTGAATTACATCTGACAGATATTTGTGCAACGTTTTTCCAAGAAGACCCATTGCTATTGCTTATTGTAATTATACAGCAGATCATCCTTCACTTGGCTGGGGAAGACGACCTGCAGACGTGTTTCGCAGTTCTTGCCGCTCGTCAGTGACAGGGTAGGTCGAAAAACATTAGAGTCGTCCTGCCCCAGCCCAATGAATTATAATCCACTATATAACTAATAATTCCCCACAAATGGAACATCGACTTACAGTAAAACTCAGTCGCAGCGCCACCCGCGTGAAAACCAACAAGCAATCCTCGGTTGCTAAGACACCAGGGAGTGAACAGAGTTCGAGAATTTTTACCGGAGAGTATAAAATAAATGAAATAGTAAAATCGACAATGTCGAAGTACCCTTCTGTCCAAATATTACCACCATGTAGAAAGTATGAGGCAAAAAATCTGACAAGAAACAACGATTTCCCTGGCTGATACCACGATGGACATTGAATTACATCTGACTTATATTTGTGCAACGTTCTTCCAAGAAGATCCAGTTGCAATTGCGTATTGTAATTATACAGCAGATTATTATATTGGGCCAAGTAGCTCAGTGGTTGAGACTATCGCGTTCAAAACCATTGACTGCTGGTCGGCAAGGTTCGAATCCTTAGCGACTACAGATTTTTATCCGATGGCCCGAGAAAGTGCTAGGAATCGCACGTTAAAAGGTAAGACCTCGGTAATCCTTGGCTCGAAGGAGACGACAGCTGGTTAACGAAAAAATACAAAAAAAATCAACAATTATTCTTCATTTGGCTGGGAAAGACCACCTGCAGACGCGTTTGGAGGTTTTTGCCGCTCGTCAGTGACAGGGCAGGTTGGACAACATTTGAGTCGTCCTGCCCCAGCCCAATGAATTATAATCCACTGTATAACTTATATATCCCCACAAATGGAGCAGCGACTTACAGTAAAAGTCAGTCAATTCAATGTCCGTCGTGGTATTAGCCAGGAAAGTAGTTGTTTCCTGTCAGATATTTGCCTCATATTTGCCACATGGTGGAAATATTTGGAGAGAAGGGTATTTTGACACTGTCGATTTTACTATTTCATTTATTTGATACTCTCCGGCAAGAATTCTCGAACTCTGTTCACTTCCTGGTGTCTTTGCTACCGAGCATTGCTTGTTGGTTTCCCCGCGGGTGGCGCTGCGACTGACTTTTACTGCAAGTCGCTGATCCATTTGTTGGGAAATATAAGTAATACGGTGGATTATATTTCATTGCGCTGGGGCGGAACAACTTTAATGTTGTTCGACCTACTCTGTCACTGACGAGCAGCAAGAATCGCGAAACGCGTCTGCAAGTGATCTTCCCCAGCCAAGTAAAGGATAATCTGCTGTTTAGTTACGATAAGCAATTGCAACTGGGTCTTCTTGGAAGAACGTTGAATAAAAATCTGTCAGATGTAATTCAATGTCCGACGTAGTATTAACCAGGAAAGTAGTTGTTTCCTGTCGGATAGGTGCCTCATATTTTCCACATGGTGGAAATATTTGGAGAGAAGGGTACTTCGACATTGTCGATTTTACTGTTTCATTCATCAGAGATGGACAAGCTATCCTTGTTAATCCTGAGCGCAGAAATATGGGGATTCTGGCTACGGATAAATATGATTTGACTACATTTCTTAGTATTTAGTGAAAATTTATATATTTTACAGTAATCTGAAAAGCGATCAAAGTCCTCCTGTATGTTTTTGTCTCAGAGTGATAAAAGACCATAGAGATGTCTCCATCCTTGTCTTGAAATCAACATAACTTTGATTGTTTACAAGCGAGGGCCTTATACATGTTAAGTCCGTATTCATTCGGGTAGTTTGATGTATGCGCGCTCATTTCATTCTGATCAAGTTGTCGTTCTTCGTTTGTATTATGGACCTTCTCACTCTAAATATAAACACACTGTCCATAACATTTCACCACCCGTCGCCCCCCCCCCTCGCCCCCTCGCCCCCCTCGCCCCCTCGCCCCCCTCGCCAACAAATTGTATAAGGATAGTTCATGTTGAAATAAGAAAAGGAAGAAAAAATATAACTTTTGTCCAGTTTCCACTAACACTTTACTACTCTATTATGACCGGTTTCGGCTGTTACACCATTTCCAAGTAACTACAGATTACATCAAGTTCGTGAATATATATAAATAAGAAAGTAATTAAAGAAAGGTTGGGTTTGATTATCTAACTGATGTTTCAAAGCAAGTTGGAAAATACCTGGAATCTACCAGATGAGTCAATCTAATTTATCCAATAGGGGTTCATACAATCGGTGGGTCCAACTTTGTTATCAAACGTCACAAATTCAGAAGTGGAGAGCTACATAATTCTAACTGGTCATTGAGGGTATCAAAATTGGGGTTTTTATTCAATTTATTTATTTCCAAGGTTTCCAACAAGTTCATTTCTCTACCTTTATTGCACGTATGACGGATTTTCATGTTATTTTTATTTATTGTATGATTCGTTTCTTGCAAATGTCTATATATAGCTGATTTTTTATCTGATAACACATGTTCACGGTACCTTATTTCAAAATTTCTTCCCGTTTGTCCTGAATAAGCTGCTGTACAATCACCACATTCCAGTCTATATATACCTGATTTTTTCCATTTATCCTTTTTGGGTTTTGCATTGAATAGTATATTCCCTAAATTACTCCTACTAGTGAATGAAGTTATTATATTAAATTTTGAAAAATAGTTTTTAATATTTTCTGAGAGTTTTCCCGAGTAGGTTATACTAGCATATTTTTTATCGCTTTTGGGTCCTATTTGATTTGGATATAATTCATTCCTGATCATTGTCTGCTGTTTAGTGGAGATGATCTTATCAATTAAGTAGACTGGAATTTGGTTATTTATTGCAATCTGTTTTATGATTTTTATTTCTTCTTGGAAAGCCTTATCCGATGAAGGAATCATAAATGCCCTATGTATCATTGATCTGAATGCTGATAATTTGTGTGATAATGGACTGAAGGAATCTAAAGGTATTGTACAATCCGTAAAAGTATCTTTTCTGTATATGTTGAAGTGAAAATTAGTATTAATGTTTGTAATAGTAAGATCTAGAAAATTTATTTTATTGTTTTGTTCTATTTCAACCGTGAATTTTATCTTATCATGAAGGGTGTTAAGGAAATTCAAAAATTGATTTATCTGTCTCGTTGAGCCATTAAAACCTACGAGAATATCATCAACATATCTGAACCAGAATGCAATATGTTTATGAGAAAAGGCGTTATTTAGGACACGGGTGTTTTCTAAGTTATTCATAAAAATATCGGCTAGTAAGGGACTTAACGGAGAGCCCATTGGGACACCCGAATTTTGCAGGTAAAAGTTATTTTTGAATTCAAAATAATTTTGTTTGAGGCATACATCAAAGAGGATGTATAACTCCTCTGTGATGATACATAGGGCATTTCTGATTCCTTCATCGGATAAGGCTTTGCAAGAAGAAATAAAAATCATAAAACAGATTGCAATAAATAATCAAATTCCAGTCTACTTAATTGATAAGATCATCTCCACTAAACAGCAGACAATGATCAGGAATGAATTATATCCAAATCAAATAGGACCCAAAAGCGATAAAAAATATGCTAGTATAACCTACTCGGGAAAACTCTCAGAAAATATTAAAAACTATTTTTCAAAATTTAATATAATAACTTCATTCACTAGTAGGAGTAATTTAGGGAATATACTATTCAATGCAAAACCCAAAAAGGATAAATGGAAAAAATCAGGTATATATAGACTGGAATGTGGTAATTGTACAGCAGTTTATTCAGGACAAACGAGAAGAAATTTTGAAATAAGTTACGGTGAACATGTGTTATCAGATAAAAAATCAGCTATATATAGACATTTGCAAAAAACGAATCATACAATAAATAAAAATAACATGAAAATCTTTCATACGTGCAATAAAGGAAGAGAAATGAACTTGTTGGAAGCCTTGGAAATAAATAAATTGAATAAAAACCCCAATTTTGATACCCTCAATGACCAGTTAGAATTATGTAGCTCTCCACTTCTGAATTTGTGACTTTTGATAACAAAGTTGGACCCACCGATTGTATGAACCCCTATTGTATAAATTAGATTGACTCATCAGGTACATTCCAGGTATTTTCCAACTTGCTTTGAAACATCAGTTAGGTAATCAAACCCAACCTTTCTTTAATTACTTTCTTATGTATATATATTCACGAACTTGATGTAATCTGTAGTTACTTGAAAATGGCGTAACAGCCGAAACCGGTCGTAATAGAGTAGTAAAGTGTTAGTGGTAACTGGACAAAAGTTATATTTTTTCTTCCTTTTCTTATTTCATCATGAATTTCCACAAAATAAATAGATCAATCAAACAAGATAGTTCATGTTCACTTCAAAACAGGTATTTGTGTAGGTATAGGCAGGGCGTCTCTATGTATTTTATTACTCTGAGGTTTTTGTAGTCCCTGAAAGATTTTAGGACAGAAAACTTTCATATCATCAGCATATAATGATATATTGGAGTATTGGAAGCATTTCTCCACTTCACTTAAATAAATACTAAATAGTAGAGAGGTCCCAGATGGGAGCCCTGAGGGACCCCAGAGGTAACTGGCAACATGTTAGACTGTGTATCATTCAGTGCTACGTACCTACTGGTTTCTATCCTGAATATATGAGGTGAGAAGTCTCATCAGGTAACCATGTACACCGAAATTTCTGAGCCTTATTAATAAGGTAGGAAAATGTTGGCGGCAATTAAAATAACAACCAAGTAAAATTAAAATTGAAAAAGTTGATTAAAAATGTGGACTAGCGGTGGTTTGAACCCGGTATCTGAATAGGTATAGTCAAGTGCATAATAAGCCAGATGTGTTACTTTACCGGTTTTTAATTCAGTTTCCATTTTTTATATCTCATGTTTCGAATGCTACCAACATATTTCTTTATATTTGATTACCGATAGCAAAACCCTCTCTTACTTATCAAAATTTATCAAAGTTGCAAATCCTGTCTAATTTGACAGCCTCGATAAGTATATTTCTCTCCCTTCATATGCTACACATCGATGGCTAAGAGGACAAATATTGTATATGTAAAAATATAGTTTTGAGTTAATTCAATTTATAAATTTATAATTTATGTTTCTTCTACTAAAAAGTCTTGATTGCCATGTCAGAAACTTCAGGAAAATATTTACTGAGTTCATAATAAAAGATATGTTGTGCGATAATATTTTTTCGTGTCCTCTCCTACTGAACTTCTTACAGAATGAATATTAGATGAGCAGCTTTTCGACGCTTCATTATTGAGAAACAGTGGAGAAAGTGATGCCGGAAAATTCTATGAGTCAATATGTTCTTAAAAGCATATGAATTCGATACGTGTCTGAATAATATATAAAAAATGTGTCCGTTTCGGAAATTGCGAACCATGTTTCGCACAACGAATGACCACTTTACTAAACAAGATGAAGGCATATAAAAGGTACTCTCAGAGTCAATGGCCAGTCACTCAGTGAATCTCACAGTGCTTTGCCGTTAAGTTCTTCGATTCACCAACCAATCATGTTCACTCGGATAATGGCGATTTTCTCCATCTCTCTCGTTCTCAACGACATCACTGGTGTGTAAAAACAACACTAACCGAATTACTAGAATAAGCTCATTTTACTAACGGTGATGGATATTTAATGTTTATGTGATATACGAGGTAACACACTAAACTTGAACAAGAAAGCCCTTTCTAGAATGGTATCACAGGTGAGGGATTTGATGTGGGATAGTATGTTTCGCATCATCCAAATTATCCAATAGGATTTTTCCAATGTATCATTCATATCCATTTAACTGAAGAGGCAAAAGTGATAATACACTGAACTACGGATTATTGTCCATATATTTATAAATATTTTCGTATAAAATTTTCAACTTACTAACTCTGGAATATGGCACTAGAATCTCATTTTGAAAATCAGTTACAGAATTATTATGACATGAAATTTTCGAAAAATTGGGACTTTTTAGTTTTTTCGTATATTTCGAGAAGCATCTTTGCTGTTCTTTGTCAGATAAAAAGACTCACTGGGCTCTTTCTATAATCATAAAGAAAATTTTCAAACATTTTCAGGAAATTATATGTCTGCTTTCCGAGTTCTTCCATTTATATTTTCAACTTGCTATACACGTAAATATGAAGTATTAATACGGTTGCAGTCAGAACAAAAATGAAAATAATAACACAAGAACAAAATTTATATACAGTGACCGCCAAAAAGTATGTACCATATGGGAAAAAAGTTTATTATTAGAGTATTGGAAAAAATATTTTATGGAAAAGTATGTGCATGTCCGATAATCTAAAAATAGATTCTGACACATGTCACGTGATCGCTGGTATGGCGGAAAATTGAAAAAATTAGTATGAATAGGCAGAAAATCGGGTAAAATGGCAAGATATCGAAAAAAGTTATTCGAAAAAGTTTCTTAGAACTCAATTTTATACACATACACTGAGTTTGAAAAAATAATGTGAGAAAATTGAAAATAACAATTTTTTAAAATATTTTCCTAGCTGTATAAAAATATCAAATTATTTTCTCATGAATAACTTGACCATACTGAAATATTTGTATTTGAATGACAATAACAAAACTTTCTCATTTTCTCCACACCAGAGAGCACTAAATTAAAAAAAATTAATTTTGTCATCAGAACCCTTGCTGTTACATTGGTTCGTATCTAACAGTTATATCAGAATTGCACGATTATTGCGATGATAGGAAAATCCAAAAATATAGTGTTTTTCCGATTATAATCAATTTTTGATGATAATCGTACACGAACGTTTCACTTCGCACATAATCTTAAAAATAGTGCGTCAAATTGAAGAGGCTACAGTTTTCAACATTGCATGCGAAGTGAAACGCTCTAACACGATTATCATCAAAACTTGATTATAATCTAGAAAACCCCATGTTTCTGGAGTGTCATGTCATCACAATGGTCGTGGAATTCTGATATAACTGCTAGATACGAACCAATGTAACAGCCAGGCTTTTGACAAAATCCATTTTTTTTATTTAGAGCTCTCTGATGTGGATAAAATGAGAAAGTTTTGTTATTATCATTGAAATACAAATGTTTCAGTATGGCCAAGCTATTCATAAGATAATAATTTGATGTTTTTTTACAGCTAGTAAAAAAAAAATAGCTATTTTCAATTTTCTCACATCACTTTTTAAAACTTTGTATATGTGTATAAAATTGAATTCTAAGCAACTTTTCAAATATCTTGCCATTTTACCCGACTTTTTGCCTATTCGTAGTATTTTTTTTTTCAATTTGCCGCCATACCACCGATCACGTGACATATGTCAAAATCGATTTCTAGGTTATCGGACATGCACAAACTTTTCTCAAGAATCTTTTTTTCCATTACTCTGATAATAAACTTTTTTCCCATATGGTACATACTTTTTGGCAGTCACTGTATATCAGCGCTCCGGGTAGAGTATTTGCTTTTACAGCAGCAGGAAAAAATGTAGTACCACACCATTTGAAGAACTAAAATTATTTGTAGATACTGACCGTCCCCTTCCTGTAAAGATTTTCTAATTTGTGAAAAAATTATGGAGGATATCTCCAGAGGTTTGAATGTATCCAAGACATCGATGAGGTTCCTGTCATATCATCCATATTCCAACCAGTCCAGTCTTTTTGAAATCATGTTTTTTCTAGGTTTCAAAATCGAATTGAATCATTCACGAATATTTCTTATGATCAGTTCGAAAACAGGAGATTTTTCATAATGAATGAAAAAAAATTAAAAAAATTACAAAAATATCAGAAAAAACAAAATGAAGCAAACGATTCTTTAAACTCAAAAAAGTTGCCTGATGTGTTGAAACAATAGTCCAACTTTTCAATTTATCGATTTTATTATTATTAATGCAATTTTTTAGCTGAAACCTAGTAGAAACAGTTCTATGGTTCAAAGATTCGCATGATAAGAAAAGTGAAAATCAATAAATGTATAGCTCAAACGACGAACGACTTTTAGAGGATTAGATTGGTTCCTAATTGGTCAGAGCAATTGAAATATAACATTTTCTGGTTATAAAATATATAATGTACATACAAAAATATGGAGATAATTTTGATAAATTTGCCATTTAAAAAATTTGTTCTCTCAGCTCACATTATTCAAAAAAAGCCAAAATACGTGCAGTAAAACACTCTATCAAAATAGAAACAGTTTTCTACAAGAACTTGAATCATTAACGAAAAAACCATTCATATTCAAGTCAAATCATCTCAACTCTATGTCCTGCTTTCTCACACCCTTGGGTTGGTAATAAATGAAATGACATCAGTTTTCAGTTGAGATAATCATGAGATAATCAAACATTCAACATTATAATTCTGTCTCTCCAATCATATTACAGCTTGGCAAATTTAGCAAGGCATGTGAAATCGGCACGCCTACCGATGCGTGGTAGCAAAAGAGCTCAATATACATTCTAACTGAGTGTACAATTTATACTACCCTCTTTATCGTCCGAATACTTTCTCATTCTAATTCGCGCACCTCATACGTTTATCGACATGTCTTGCTGGATTTGCTAAGCTGTAATTCTGGGAGTCCATCGAAACGAGGTCAAGAATTGAATAAATGATACAAATCACCACGTATCTCACTTATACTCCCAAATGACTATGTTTTTCTTAGAGCAGGCTATTTATCAAAATATTTGGACGTGAAAACAACAAGAAGGGAAAACACCGAAAGTTGAATCCTGCCAGGTCTATGCAATTCTTCATAAAGAATGGCTAACCTTTTGACCCTTGTTTCCATCGTGCCATCTCATGATGTACGAAGGCCAAATCACGATTTTTGTTAGAGGTCAGGACAGAACATTAGTTTCATGAAGTTTTCTCAAAGTCAGTCATTTATTTGTTACATGGAACCTTGAGAGGCAACGAATTCCATTCAGAACGATCGATGTATATGTATATTCATTTCATCCTGATGAAACTTTAGAAAGGTACATGTAACAACACCAGTAGGAACTGTTGTATGGAACACTACCTACTTTCAACATTAGGATATAATACTGTGTATTGTTTCTCAACTGTTGACTTGTCATCGATTGTCAGGCTTATTATTATAACTATTAACAACTGTAGCATTTCATGGTTCATAATTTATAAATGTCGCATTACAATCAATTTATGCACTTTTTGGAGTTTTAGGATAAAATAAAACGTGTTACAAACCATGTAACAACGTAACCAGGTTTTACATTACTTGAAAATTAAACATATTTCCCTGTAATGTAAAAACCCTTATAACGTTACTTATTATGGAAACTACTATTTTGTGAATGTAGGAAGCTGAATAAATACACTTGTGTAGACTGAATGAAAAGGATTCTTGTACAAAGTGTATCTATTTATTAATAATGATGAGTGCTTTCAATTTTCGTCATCTTCACTGCTTTCTGAAAGTAAATACTCTAATTCAGTGAAGCAAATCGTGAATTTAAAATTTGGGTTATGAAATTTGGAAAATTTGCTTGAGTAGGTAGTCTGGGTACCTACAAGCCAGGTAATAAAAATTATTACTTGGTATAACCCAGTTTTTAAATTTACAAATTCCTTCATTCGATTCGAGTACCTATTTACTTTCAGGAAGCACCGAGTATGACGAAAGTAGAAAGCGCTTTGCACTATTAATAAATAGATGCATTTTACAAAAACCTCTCTTCATTTATCCTATTATGTTACTTTGGCGCTCAGAATTCATATATATACAGAGTGGTCCAACGAAAAGTATGCACCTAGCTTTTCTCCTTTATTTGGAATTCATAGCAAATATACTCGGACACGTGAAGTGTGCCTTTGAGGGGGACACATTTTAGATATATTTTGCAACTTGTGTCTTCAACCCCCTAGCGAAGGGGTGTTACAACCCTAAAATTTTAAATGGAACGTGGGGTCGAGTGATATATCATTTGAACGGGCATAAAATTATCTTTCCAATGATACCCTATTTGATGAAATTTACTGAAACAGCTATTGCGAAAACGGCTTCAAGAACATTAACCCGATAATCTTGGTATTAATGAAAAATACAAATCAGTTTTGGTTACTAGGAATCAGGATAACGACAATCATTTCTAAATTAGTTTATTTTGCCGAAAGCAACATTTCAATGATAATTTTTTGTTATCACAACTAAATTCCCCATTTATCGTTTGCGTGATTTTGTCGAAAACGACTGCAGATAAGTGTAAGAAAAAAACTGCAGATATGTGTAACATTTGTTTTACAGATGAGTGTACATTTTATTTGAATGGAGCTTTGAATAGGCATAATTGCCGTTACTGGGATGACAGTAACCCATATTCATTCCGTGAGGTTCATTCCCAGGCCCCTCAAAAAATAAACGTGTGGTGTGGCATATTAGGAATTCATGTCATAGGACCATTTCATTTCTGGAAATTTAAATGGTGAAATCTACCTAAACATGCTTGAAGACGCAATTGATCCTTTCATCACACAAATAATAGAAGATGACCAAAATCATAATGCTGATCGGCTTCATTTCCAGCAAGATGGAGCACCTCCGCACTATTTTGTTCCTGTACGAGAATTTTTAGATAACCGGTTCCCCGGCGAGTGGATTGGCAGGAGAGGCCAAATGGAATGGCCTGCCAGGTCACCTGATTTATCGCCTTTGGACTTTTTTCTATGGGGACACTTAAAAACTAAATGTTTTGACACGAAGCCCGAGTCCATAGAAGATATTTGCCAACGGATTATAGCAGAGTGCCGAAGCATAACACCTGATATGCTACAAAATGGTAGACATAGATTTGAACAAAGTCTGTATTATTGTATGGAAGCAAATGGGTCACAATTTGAACACTTGTTGAAGTAACATTTCAATAAATCAATTTAACAGCTTGTTTTTTTTTTACAAAGCACTATTACAAGTAACGAATATTGAAACGTACTAAGTACTACTTGTACATGTTTTAATTCCTAGTAACCAAAACTTATTTGTATTTTTCATTAATACCAACATTATCGGATTCATGTTCTTAAAGCCGTTTTCGCATTAACTGTTTCAGTAAATTTCAACAAATAGGGTATCATTGGAAAGATAATTTTATGCCCGTTCAAATGATATATCACTCGACCCCACGTTCCATTTAAAATTTTAGGGTTGTAACATCCCCTCGCTAGGGGGTTGAAGACACAAGTTGCAAAATATATCTGAAATGTGTCCCTCTTAAAAACAAACTCCACGTGTCCGAGCATTTTTGCTTGCAATTCCACAAAAAGGATAAAAGCTAGGTGCATACTTTTCGTTGGACCACTCTGTATATACATATATAATGAAAAATAACTTCTTACATCTACAGTTACTAGTTTTGATTTCGGGAGCTCCATAAAGCTATCCTGACAAGTTATAAACAACGAAACGACGTCGTCGGTAGATGGTGGAATTCTCTGAATTAAATCGAAAACATTCTCTCCACTATATATATATATACATATATATATATATATATATATATATATATATATATATATATATATAGATATATTTTATGCTTATTACTCATATTTCTTGGGTTTCTCACAACTTCATAAGCTTTGGTATATTAAGTACAAATAGCTGGTTGGGGATATATGGATATTTTTCCATGATTGGTTGAATAAAAATTTTGCATCTAATTGAAAGCCGAAATCAAAGAATATTCTGAAAGATTCTAATAAATACTGGTCTTGAAATGTTCGTTTGATAGGAAGCTGATTCTTCATAAATAAGTTTGCATCATTGGTAATGATGACTCAGTGATGAGGTAACAGATGATTACAACTTTATTATCAAAGACTGTCCGTTAACTCATTAAAAAATAACAATATCTTACTAATAGCGATAACAAAAATTATATATTAATTTTTATATGAAAATATGAACAGGATGTTCATAAAAACAGTTGTGGGATGCGGATGAAAGACAAACTTTAGTCGCTATTCCACCGTTCAAGATAACGTCTTGAAAGGTTCAAGAATTTTTGCCGTAAAGTATCAAATAAATGAAATAGTAAAATCGATAATGTCGAAGCACCCTTCTCTCCAAATATTTTCACCATGTGGAAAATATGAGGCCAACATCTGACAGAAAACAACAACTTCCCTGGCTAATACCACGACGGTCATTGAACTACATCTGACAGATATTTGTGCAACGTTCTTCCAAGAAGACCCAGGATAATCTAGTGTTTCATTACAATGACCATTTTGATTGGATATTCTTGGAAGAACGTTGAACAAATATCTGTCAGATGCAGTTCAATATCCGTCGTGGTATCGTGGTGACCAAATCTGCATTGTTGATTGGTAATAACCAATAATGTACAGGTGATATCCCTCCTTTAAGGTGAAGAGGACACGCAAATAATCTCTACTAGAAAATTTGCCATGAATCTGATATAATTCAGCGGTCGTAAAAGTTTATTTTCATTTTCGACAAAATTTCAATTGCAATAAATTTATTTGAAATAATTTTTTCCCTTTTGTCCAGTATCGCCATTCAGCATTCAAGTAATCGTTTGTTATAAGTTTGACCAAAGTTTGAAAATAAGGGCATGTTCTTCATAACAATACAGGTTTTGAGAAACCCTATAATATATTTATTTCACCATAAAATTTAAATTTAAAAAATAAACTTTATAAATCTTTTCAAATACAAACTTTTTTCATTTACTGCTGCACTAAGGATTTCAAAATAATATTTATCGTAAAAGCTTTGCTATATCCTTCTTCCTCACTCAGTGGAGAAGGGGTGGGAAAAAGGCAATAAGGATCCAACAACGATCGTCTCAAAGAATGTATTGTTTTTTCCATTTATAATGAAATCGTCAATCTGAAAAAAATAAACAATTACTTAATATGAAGGTGATCTGTGGAAGGAATGATGTTCTGTGGTTTGTTATCGCAATGATTTAAGGAAATTTAACTTTGTTGGAACCTTTTCCTAATATACCCTACAATCTATCGTTGGCAATTATTGATATGGACTCAACTCCCCTTTCAATATATAACTCTGGAAAAAAAGGAAAGGGGTAATTATTTAGTCTGATATAACCAGAACGGACTAACCTTACGTAGACATTTGAGTGCGTGGAAACTAATATAAATACACACACATTTTGTAAGGAGTAATTATTCAGTATGATCGAACCAGAACGAACTAATCTTACGTAAACTTTTGAGTGCGTGAAAATTGAATTGGCGTTTTATTAATTCAGTGGTCATTAGTATGATGGTTTGAGTTTTCATCATACATTGATGGCTTTTAATAGTCCCCCCTTGCTAACTTTTGGATGGTTCGACGTAGAAACATGAATATAAAACCGTTCTGAGAGTTTCACCAACACTACCTTTGAAATAAAAAATATGGTGATTGCTCAATAAGGGGCGCGGGGGGGCATCAACTCAAAATTTTTAAATGGCATGGGGGGTAAAGTGGCACATCGTTGAAAAGATAATTCAATTTTCTTTACAACCATCTAAATATTTTTGAACTTTGTTTATAATTTTTTTCCCAATTTCGATTTTTATGCTTTTCGAAATTTTTAAGTTAATGAGCCCCCAGCGCCATCTGTCGAGTGATTGCAATGTTTTTTCTCTCGAAAAGTAGTAACGGTAATACCCTTCAAAACATTTTTGGTTTCATCAAACCGTTCAAATTCATCGAAGTATGAGTAGTATTCAGATCCGCATTTATATTTTTTGATATTTCGAATTTGAATTGCAAAAAAAATAATGAGGAGATTTAAAAAAAATTAGATGGTTGTAAAGAGAATGGAATATTCTTTTTGACGACGTGCCACTTGACTCCCCATGCCATTTCAAAATTTTGAGTTAATGTGTGTCCCCGCCCCCCTGTCCGTCAATCACTATTTTTTTATATCAAAAAGTAGTATTGGTGAAACTCTCGAAACCGTTTTTTTTCATGTTTCTTCGTCGAATCGTTCAAAAGCACTGTATATGTATATCTCAAAAGGTACCCTTATTTAAGACGATACTCGAAATGAAACTGAGAATCAGGTAAAAATTCACCTACACTCGAGATGACACAAGTTTTACTGGAAATTTTAATATACTCTAAATGGGAATACTCGAGATGATATGATACCGGATTTTTCTAATTTTAGTTTCTCCAATTTTCGCAACCACAGAAAGGAGAACCTCTGGATCATTACTTTTTTCATTGTAATTTTCCACATCCGAAACCGTCGAAAAATTTATCGAGTTCATACGCGTTTTCTATTTGGCCTTCAGGGTAGCAGGAGTGTTACATTTGAATTTTAATTTTTCAACGGTCGATATTTTTCACTTTCTCACGGATTTTTCCGATTTTATTATCAGGAGTTTTTCATTTCGGGAATGAGGAGGCTTCGAGTCCCTCGACCGACAATTTGTTTCCGTATTTATTCATGTCCGAAACCATCGTCAATTTTTTCAAATTCGTACTCGTTCTCTATCTCATGGAAAAAAGCATTTCTTGAATTCTTGATTCATAATGACATTTTACGTATTTGAGGAGCGATCATTTTGAAAATGTTATGCCATAATAAAGAACGATTACATAATCATGCTCGTTATATGTAAACCATTTTACCTACGGCCATTGCAAAAAATAGGCAAAAACACACGACTCACAGCCTCAGTAAATAGCTCCTTAAGCACGGTAAACAAATCGCAATTTGGGAGAAAATTTGTATGTAGATAGGGTTTTGCTTTTTAAGTTTATCTATATAGGCGTCTTTCTTGGAAACACACGATTTTACTGATAATAATAATAATAATAATGACAATTTTTGGATCATGAAAACGGCTTCAACGATGTGGATCAAAATTAGTAATAAGATAAGGTATTCTACTTAAGTTCGTCTATATAGGCGCTTTTCATGAAAAAATGTGATTTTACTCATAATATTAATAGTAATATTATGAATTTTTGGATCTCTGAAACGGCTCTAATGATTTGGATAAAATTTTGTTTTTAGATAAAGTTTTGCGTTTTGAGTTCATCTATGTAGGCGTATTTTTTAGAAAAAGGTGATAATAATAATGTGAATTTTTGGATCTCGAAAACGGCTTCAACTTTTTGGATCAAATTTATTATTCAGATGAGGTATTGCTACTTAAGTTCATCGATATAGGAGTCTTTTCTGAAAAAAAGTAATTTTACTAATAATAATAATAATAATATCAATATTTGGATTTCCGGAAACGGCACACTGTAAATGGCCGTAGGTAAAGTATAGTACGTAATGCGTGTTGTAAAGCAATTAGGCACTCATGCATTTTTCCATTAGTGCGTTATGCCTTTTACAACACTTGTTACGGAATATACTATTACAAAACAAAAACTAGTTTTCCATCAATCAATATATTTTCGTGATGAATTTTCAAAAAGTTTTACCACTAGAAATGCACATTGAGAATAATGAGACAAGACAAAATCTAAGGGCTTGTTTACAAAGGCAAATATCTAGGTCCAAGGGTGAAGAAAGTTCTCACCTACAGTTTGCTGGATTCATTGAGCTTGTTTGTCGCCAGATCTATTTCTTCCGAATTACTTCCACTAACTGGGTATTTGCCCGTTTTTTTCGAATTTCGCAGCTTGTTGGAATTTTTAGAAAGCACTTCACACCCCAGGTGCTGGTCAGAATATTTCATTAACAGGAATAAATAAACTTGGAGATTAAAATTATTCCTTAGTAATATGATCCGATGAGTTGAGAGCTTTCGCAAAATATTTTTTAGGCAATGAGTGTCGAAGCTTTTTCGTTCTTAGACGTAACCAGACTGAACTCGTCGTCATCGGGTAGATCACAATGAAATAGTCTAAGAGCCAGTGGCCGGCTACCTGTATGTATTTGACCAGACCTAGATTTTTGTCCAAAGAGTCCCCTATACTTACCAAACATGAAGTGGAGACTCGCTAAGCCTAGCGCGGTGACCGTAACTACTGCGCAGGTGATACAGGTACTAAAATTACACTAATTTTAAATGTATTTGACCAGAGCTGTCATTTAGAAATTTTACTTAAATCGTGGCAGGCAATTTGAAGATATCAAAAAGTTTGAAATTTTGAAAGTAATT
Source organism: Chrysolina haemoptera (assembly GCA_958298965.1). Taxonomy (NCBI): domain Eukaryota; kingdom Metazoa; phylum Arthropoda; class Insecta; order Coleoptera; family Chrysomelidae; genus Chrysolina; species Chrysolina haemoptera. The sequence goes on along the minus strand of OY282596.1, from coordinate 21,957,204 downwards.
GACCAGGTCTACCATTATTATATGTCATTATATATAGTATTAGAATCTAATATTCAACACGGCTAACCATTTTATTGAGAACACACATCAGTAGACAAAAAGAGTCTTCACTACTTCCTGAGCAGATATGTGTATAAAATGGTAATAAATATATGAATATATCTTTATATCCTCTTTTTATCCACTTAATACTATTGAATTTTGACTTGAACAATTATTGAAAAAAAAATCATTTAATTTTAATTCATCATCATTATTATACCCTAATATTTATTAGTGCTTAATTTTCTGCAACATAATTTATTTGAAATGGTAGAATTTATTTAAAGCCGTAAGATGGACGGCGGAGTTTGAGGGCCCAACTGTCGGAAAACCATCGCTTTATTCACGGTAGTATTTGCTTTGTATTACTATTATTACTAGTCTAAAAATAATATAATTTTATATGATATATAATAATGCATCCTGTACACACATCTGCTCAGGAAGTAGTAAAGATTTTTTTTGTCTACTGATGTGTGTTCTCAATAAAATGGTCAGCCGTGTTGAATATAAGCTTCCAATTATGACATATAATAATGGCAGACCTGGTCAATTACATTCAAAATTTCATACTTTTTGATACCTTCAAATTGTCTGTCACGATGTTAGTCGCGCGTCAATAGTCAGCCATTGTTATTTTTCGATAATAATAATAATATATTCCAAAATTTCTAAATGTCAGCTCTGGTCAAATACATTTAAAATTAGTTTGATTTTAGTACCTGTGTCACCTGCGCAGTAGTTATGGTCACCGAGCTAGGCTTCATGTTTGGTAAGTATAGGGGACTATCTGGACAAAAATCTAGGTCTGGTCAAATACATACAGGTAGCCTGCCACCGGCTCTTAGACCAAAACTGCTGGTGGTCGAAAAACATAGATCTACGAGCTCGATAGTGGAGTTGTCTGGTGAAAACTCCTGAATAATAAACGAGGTAAAATTTTTGGAAGATATCTAATACCACTGCTGCACTGCCAAGGGCTTACTATACTTTTCAGTGGCGTAGGTGACCACTTCAAAAACTATTGAATTATTATTATGTTCATTACAGGATTTTTCTTTTCGTGGAAACCAGAAGATATAGAAAAGCACGAGTCTACCATTACTAACAAATCTGTTTTAATATCCATATTGTTGGGGACCGGTTTCTCTCTGGTATATTCATAGTAACAAAGAAACAAAATGTCCTGCTAGGACTACTCATTGTAATAATCCTATACAATAGGAATAATTGGGTCAAAAAACCAATAAAAATACTACGACGAACTTTGAAGAACATCTGATGAATTTTTGTGCAGAGTTCCTACAATTCCTCTGCAATTGCTGCTTGTATGGAAATGTTCATCGAAACATTTGGACCACCTATTTCTGGGTTTTTCCCTCATCATTATAGGGCAGGTCTATACAGACAATAACTAATGTCTGAAACAAATGGTTCGATCACATCTTCATTTCAAAGCTTCGGATGGATCCACGCCCGCAGAGTATATACACTGAACTGCGAGCGCCATCTCAACCTCAGCCTTTCAACCAGCAATACCCAGTTGCGTGGTCGTCAAGACCACCATAACAGAAATACAGATAAATCTGCAATTGTTCACAATGAGCTCATAATGCCTGCAGGACATTTTGTTTTTTTGCATTATCAACAATTGCAGATTTGTCAATATATCTATTCACAGATACTCTGAAAAGCCTATAGTGTGAGGTAGACGGAATAGAACTGATGTGAGTACAGGGGTACATTTTTAGGTATATTTGGAGGAATCCAGCTATATCCAAACTTAATGGGTATGTACACACATTAAAACATTAAAGAGTGATGTTGTATCCATGTCCAATAGGAAACCTGACGAAGTTTCACTATTTATCTGTTTTCTATGAGATATTCAGTAGTTCATATTTTCCTTCGAACACGAAAGATAGGTTTATTTGTCTTTGGCCAGTGGGAAGGGAAAAAGATCATTCATCAACTTCACTTAATAGAATCAAATCTTGTCGCCATCGCAGGATATGTGGAAAAACAAAAAGGGAAAAGTGTAGGATGAATGGACCACAAATGATGATCGATTGACCAGAAATCTTTTGAAACATCGCGGAAGTAACGACGATGTAAAACTGTGATAAGGATAATCACGTATCGATGGAAAATTAGCTTTCGGTGAATTTGCTCGAATTTTGTATTTATTTCGATGTCTCCATTGTACTCACGCTCAGAAATCAAAAGTTGAGATTACACAAGGTACTGAAGTTGTTTTCCAAATTTAAAATGACCATTGTGAAGTTACTTTTTTGAATATATAAACCAAATTAACTATGCACCCATTGTTCATATTATGGCCGATGCAAATCAACTTCAGCATTTAGTAATTCCTCTACGTACCCACGATATACCTACATGGTGAGTCCAAAGATACCAGATTTTTCAGAGATATCCGGAAAATAGAGCTATGGAAAATCATTCATTTTCGAATATTTCGTAGAATATCAATATCAATTCCTATGCATGATATTATTATCTCCTAAATCAGACTGATATAACGTGGTAAACATCAAGATGTTCTATTCCTCATAAAGGCTCATCCGTCCTGCTTGCAAAAATCTGAAATTCCGGACTACGGACTTTATGAAAAATCAAACTATCGACAAATGGAATAGTTACTTTTTTGACCACCAAATATTTAGCAAAGATAAATCTGTCATTGCAATAATCCTTATTATAGAAATGATAGAAAATAGAAATGATTTGGTAGAAAATCCCTCAGAAAACAAGTACTTTCCTGGCTAATACCACGACAAACGTTGAATTACATCTAATGAATTAAGATAAATAAATATAAGATATAAGAATAAGATAATAAAGATACAGAATGAGCCTATTAAAAGAAATGTCGATAGATTCTGGCAATTGAAAACTAAAGTACCGGTATATGTGAATAACCACTCTACTCATATATTATAATTGTTTTCTTCATTACAAAAAAATATGGTTGATGTTTGCATGTACAGTAAAACCAACCTAGCTTGAGACGGAATTATATAGTCCGTAATAAATCCAGGAATTATATAGTCCGTAATATATCCAGGAATAAGACACTGAACATGAGCGTTAAGTGCAAATTAAAATAATTGAAATGTTTGATGAAGTTGGTTTTACTGCATGACCACGCTTAAAAGACTTGGTAATGGTAATGGATGGGGGACGCAAGCGTCAGCGACTAGGACCAAGTTGGCCCTTTTCGCAAACCCCGGCATCTTCGACCTTTTTATGAATGTCGAAATATCCTTCCATTACAAGGGGTGCAATTCCCTCTCCTTAATAGTGGCAGCTCCGAAGACGTTTTGTCTGAGCCTGCCATAAATACCACATTCGCACAGGAAGTGGAAGGTTTCCTCCTCCTCAGCACATTCTGTGCATAGTGGGTCTGCCTCAACTCTGATGAGAGTCCGATGCTTCTGTGACCGCGGTGGCGCGTTAGAACTCCCACCAAGAGTCGGAGTTCTTTGCGGCTTAGCTTCAGTATCTTGGCCGTCCTTGCCCTGTCGGGTCCCGATTCCATCCGCTGCCTGCAGCGGTCTATCCCTCTCCACTCTTTTCTGTCCACTAATTCAGTGCCCTTGTTACTTGTCTGTTTGTTATGGCGAGTGCGGGTTCGGGCCCGTAGTAAGGTTCCCCGGCTCCTTGCTTGGCTAGCTGGTCTCATCTGCTCGTTGCCTTCAATCCCTGCAAGGCCTGGGAGCAGCATCAGCGTTGTCCTTTACAGTCGCAAGACTCTCCAGGACATCTCTGTATTCTCTGTACTCCTGAACCAGGTTTGATTTGGTTCTGGTTGCATTCAGAGCTCTGATGGCGGATTGAAGACTTAATCGACGTGGTTAAGTGGTAACCTTTCAATACATGTTCCAATCTGCAAGTAGTAATAGTGAAAGATATTTTCTTGTTATCAAGAAGATGAAGATCATGGGTTTTCAAGAGATTCATCATTGGGCGTATTTGACTAAATGTAACCGAATTTGAGGCGTGACTACAAGTAACGAGTATATTTTGCGAATTGGTTTTTGGTGTTTATACTGAAGTTCCTTATACATACAAATATCTGGAATCTGAAAATATTTTTGGGAAAATGAAGTTGGTTGCTGTTTCGCCAATGTGATATACTCTGTATAGGAATGAAAGTAAAATATTCACAAATTTTGTTACCTTTCATATTTTTGTTTATTATTTGAAATATTCTTCTAGATTATTCACCATAACCTTTACTTGAGTCATTGCACCACTCATGGTAGATACATATTAATCAAAATATTGTACAGCATAACTAGGAAAATCATATTTGGATCCACCTTGTTAATTTCACGTGTCTGCGGAGTGGACTGTCATCAAAGACAATCGGAAAAATATATTTGCCAAGTTTGTCTCTGTGGGATGGAATGACGGGATGATTGATAATAATTAGGAAGAATTTCTAAGACTGTAATATTTATAAAATGGGACTCAAATCGTCAACTTTTTGCTGTTTCAGAGAAGTGTACGAATTTGTGAGAGAATTATCACTGCCCAGAATAATTGATTTCTTTATGGAAACGTAATGTAACAAAAATTTGGCCTCTAATCTATAGATATAACTAACGGACCCGGCAGATGACGTTGTCCTGTCCCATATTATCCTGTCTGTTGAGGCGTATATTTTAGATTCGTTCCCATTCAATATATTTTTGTGAATGGTATTGGCAGAAGCTACTTCTCTTGTCCTATCAAAAATCTTTGAATTTGAAATAAAAAGTATCGAGGGTCACATATCACATATAAAAACTTATATCAAGTTGGGCCAGGAAATACATATTTACAAATTTCATTTAAATCTGTTGAGAAGATTGAAACATTCAATTCCATCTTCCCTTTTGAAGATGATCACTTGGGGATTGAAACAGGTATCGAGGTGTTGAAACTAGCGGTTTCTTATTCGGATAAAACTGTAGTATACACTCAGAAGTCATGATGATTTATTTCATTCATAGCCAGTTTTATAGTGAAATCCTTTCCCGGTTAATTTTTCAATGTCAAACCCGTATAAAGCAAAAAGTTTACAACAAAAACATATTTTCCTAACCATGATCTCTCACAAGCCTGCGCAGTGAAAAACCTTACTTATTTTTATCCCATAAAGCCTATATTTACATACAAACGGTGAACTGAAACCAAGAGGGAAACCGCTGAGGAAATTGTGTACACTAATTCTCAAAAATCCTAAATAATTCCTCTAATATTCAAGTAATTCCCGAGTAATACCCCGAACTAATGCCACTAATGCCGAAGTAATTCCTGTAACACCTGAGTAATGGAAGTGATAAAAATATTGAATCCTGTGAAAGGCTTTCGCGGCCATCGTTTAACCTTCCGGAGCACGCACCATTTTTTCCTACACAGGCACACGCACTGTATCTGTCAGATCATTATAGATATTAATTATTATAAACATAAAAGAAGAAACAGTAATTGGCTACAATGTATTTGTACATGAATGTCAGTGAAAAACAATACTTCTTACTTATTCTAGAAGGTTTCAGTATTAAAAAATATATTCTAAAGTTGTCAAAGTAATGGGAGCTTCCCCAGAGTATGAATATCAAAATTAAGAACAGTAACATTAAACCTAGTCTTTAAAAAAACTGAACATTGTTTCCTATTGAGAACAATTTGTGCACAAAATGAGAGAGTGTTCCAAACACAAATAACTTCTACATTTACATATATTTTTGTTATTACTTTTTCTTGAATCTATCTCTCCAGAGTAAATTTCAAACTAATTGTATTAGTATACTTCACAATTTTTTCAATAATGTTACTGCCGAATATACAACTCCAGCAATCTAACGGATTGGTCTTATCCTTTGAAAATGCAGTAGTACCAGGTTCATGAAATGTAATGTTACATGATCTCGTTCTCACATTTTGATTCAAAGGGTGCTTGAACCATCTTATCTCATTCGGTTTATTTTTTGAGGGCTTTCCCAGGTAATAAGCTTTATTTGAATCTTTTCAAGAAAAATCCTCTATATCACAAAGATTTTGCTCCGATTCGGAATCTTCTTCCCTAGTTTCAAAAACATTCAACTCTTCGTTTATAAATTCTTCATCTGTATCATCGAGCCCTTCTTCATTATATGTTTCGTCCATAAGACGTTCCAGACAAGCCTGTTCTGCTTCATAAGTACCCATTGCAACTATAAAGAAAGCGAATTGTAAATCACACAAAATTGTGAATCACACAAAAATATTTGAAATTATTCAAAAATTAAACTTACCAGACTAGTTACACCTTGCGTCAATCAAAATAATTGTGCATACACCAGCACACGCACTGTATCCCTCGGATCACTTTGTCACCTAGCTTTCACCAACAACGCGTTAGAACTAACCAATTCAACATCTAAGCACAACGCATTGTTCACAACAGCTACCAAGAATGAGCGATCGTAACCGAAGTTCAATTCTGAGATACCTTGATAAAAATGATTGGTTGATCTCTCAGATCAGCTGCGTGTTCCGGAAGGTTGATGAATGATGGTTTTTCGGGTTTTCAGGCCGACGTTCATTCAGAGAAAATCTCGACGTTTCGCCAACACGAGTGGTTGGCATTTTCAAGAGATATGTTTGCAGCTTCGATCACTGAAAACTACTTGTTTGGTATGCCTTGTCTCAGCCAGTATTTATGGGTCGAAGTGCTCGTACCTGCGTCCGGTGCCCTCGTACCAGTGTCGGGAACCCCCTTGGATTCGGGAACCCCCTTGGATTCATTAATACCCCGGTATGGTGTTATTACCGTTTTCTTGAGAACAGTTATAGCCACGCTTTGTTTAATTGTTACCCTTCTTCAGTTCTGTTGAAGTTGTTGGGATGTTTTTTGATTTCGATTGCTTCTCGGAAGAGTCTTGGATAGTATGCATGTGCAGAATGAAGGAACACAAGACCAATTGCCGGTTAGGACACTCCCAGAGTAATAAAAGACCATTCGCGATCACCACGGAGTGGGCGACATCTACATTTTAAAATTCTAACATAAAACTCCGGGAAAACAAACATTCTGCCATAAGATCTCATGTTAATAAATTGTTGATTATTTCTTTGTTGAACTATATTTGGTTCGATTTTTTTGATATAATGCGGAAAGCATATATTTGATGTGAATTAAAAAAAAAAATTGTTCACTGCCGCAGTGCATGAATTACTCATCTTCAAATGTGTCCATGCACACCTCTTTCAGAAACTATCTAAAACATGTAAAATTAAATTAAAAATCGGGAAGCCAATTAGTTATACGTATGAGAAAGATATAATGTTTGTTTATAAATGGTGTAAATATATCCAACTATTTTCTAGATACAAAAAAGTTGACATTGATGAAAGGTCAAAGAGGTTATTCCATCTCAAAATATTACAGAAATTATTTCCTCGAAACTTTTTTCACTCAAATACTGAAGTGTGTCCTCTAAATGAATCTTTACAACAGGCATTTCTAAAGAGGAACTCAAAATTTGGAAAATAGAAGTGAAAGTTCAATAATTCAAAAAATTTCAACACACAGATAAATGACATTTCTTTGTTTTCCCGGAGTTTAGGAGCACCACCTGGTGCCAATGGTGATCGCGAATAGAGATGCCTTCTCCATCCTTGTCTTGAAGTCAACATAACTTTGTTTGTTTACAAGCGAGGGCCCTATACATGTTAAGTCCGTAATCATTCAGGTAGTTTCGTGTATGCCCGCTCATTTCATTCGGATCAAGTTGTCATTCTTCGTTTGTATTATGGCCCTTCTTAGATTAGATTAGTTTGGGGCTTCCGTGCCATAAGCATCAACAACGCGACCTTTTCAGATCTATTTTGTTCGCCCTCGAAATCGTTTAGAGTTCTTTATCTAGCCCTGTCTTCGTCACGAGACTCCATAGGCCAGTTTTCAGAACTCTCATGTATCCAGGAGATTTTGGTTTTTCTTCTCCCAGTGTTAGAAACCTTAGCCTTGACAAGCCCTCACAGTGGCATAGTATGTGTGCCGATGTTTCCTCTTCTTCCTGACAGAACCTGCATAGCATTTTTTCTTGACTTGTCAATATTGACTTGTCAATAGTGTCATTGGCATACATTGTCAATTTAAATTTCTTTTCCACTTCCGCTTCAACATTCAGACAGATATGATGTAGTATCCCATATCTTTATCTTTAATAATCCTTAAACAGGATGAAAATTATTCAATTTTAAATATGTTTTATATTTTGTAACATTTCAATTTGGTCCATGGACATGATGTTTTTATATGGCTTCTTGTACACCTGACGAGTACGCACTGATGATGACTTAACAGTCGAAAGCGCTTTGCTACAATTTTTAAAATAAAAATATTTTGCACGAAATACAAAGTTTCTTCCTTCAACCATAAATACTGGCTGGGACAACGTATACCAAACAAGTACTGATCAGTGATCGAAGCTGTAAACATATCTCTTGAAAATGCCAACCACTCGTGTTGGCGGAACGTCGAGATTTTCTCTGAATAAACGTCGGCCTAAAAACCCGAAAAACCATCATTCATATTGAATCCTGTCCTAATGTTAGGTTTTTTGTCAAGTACTATTTTGATGAGCTTTTTTGTCCTTTTAACGATTGAATTTTCCACTGATGTTTTCCAACTTCTGAATATTCCCTGTAATATCCATGTAATACTTCAGTAATACCTTTAGTTCCTGGCCAATGTCCATAAATTTTCAACTAATTCCTCTAATTCCTGACTAATACCCAATTAATACCATTGATACCCTAGGCATGTACACCAAAGTTACGCAGCGGTTTCCCCCTTGAATGAAACTAACAAAATTAATCATTTAGCTAAAGTATCGAAACCAACATTATTTAATGAGATCAGACTAATTAGTGTTTTACCAGTGATGTCTAAAGTATTGGAAAAAGCCATGGAAACTCAGCTGACCACTTTTTTCAAAAGAAATGAAATAATTCCTAAAAATCAATCTGGCTTCAAAAAAAGCCAAAGTTGTTACTCTAAATGTTACTAAATGTTACTGATGACATCTTGCGAGCAAATGAAATGGGAACTAACTCTGCTAGTTCTTCTGGACCGTAGCAAGGCATTTGATACTCTAAAATCATCAGCTTATGTCATCATTACTAAAATATGTAGGTCTTTCTCAAAATGCATTGATGCTTGTGAATGATTATCTCAGGCACATATTACAGGCGGTGAAATATAATAACGATTTGTTAAGTTATCTGATGAAATCTTCTGGAGTGCCACAAGGATTTATATTAGGTCCATTACTTTTCACCCTATACATATCAAATTTAAAAAAAATATTTTTGTCATCCTCCCATCATTTTTTTGTAGATGATACCCAAGTCTATATATTTCTTTTTATCCCGACGAAACTGTACAAGCGATATCTGCACTCAATTTTGATTTGAACCAACTATTTGAGCTATCCAGAAATCATTGCCTTTCACTCAATCCACAAAAATCAGTTGCAATGCTGTTAGGAAAAAAATATGATCAGTTGCGAATTTATAATCTGAATACTAATGAATATTCTATTATAATAAACAATCAAACTATTGAACTTCAAAAAACTGTTAGGTGTTATCATTGATCAAGACTCAAGTTATAATAATCACATTTCAACTTGTCTTCGAAAGGCTTACGCAGCACTTAAAATAATTAACCAGAGGCACCTTTTAACGAGGCCAGTCAAAATAATTTTAAGTGAGGCGTTAGTTTTATCACATCTAAATTACTGTGATGTTCTGTATGATCGTAGTCTCAGTGCGAAAGAAGAAAATCGTATTCAAAAAGTGCAGAACTCATGCATCAGGATGATCTTCGAGGTACGAACATATGGTCACATAAGCCACCGGTTCGGGCTCATTAAATGGTTGAAAATGAAAAATAGAAGATATATGCACTCTGCATATTTATTCGAAAAAAATATAGCCGATAAAACTCCACCATATCTTTATCAAAAACTGAAATTCCGTACAGATGTTCATATCAACATCAGGTCCAAAGGAACCTTAACAGTACCTCTACATAAAAGTACCCAATTTCAACGTTCATACAGTTACAGTATTACTAAAATATACAGAGTGGGCCATTGAAAACGAAACAGCGGCTCTGTAGGTCGACAGAACCGAGTTATATAAAAACGCTCGGACACGTCAACCACATTTTCGAGGGGGACATCGTTCGCGATGAAATTCACCCGAAATACATTCCATCCCTCGGAGCTGTGACTGCCATCCCTAAATTTTTAAATGGCAACATATGGCAAGTGACACCTCATTTGAAAGGTATTTTCCTTCTTAATATCAAACAACAAAAATAAATCAATTCCATCGATTCGTTTTCGAGATATAGGAACTTGAAGTTGGGAAATCACTTTTTATTCACTCAATTAATAAAAACAATATCTGATAAAGCATTTGTCGCAATAATTATTATTGTCAATGATTTAAATGTTCAAACTGTCTACCACTTAGTTCCATACAATAGTACAAGTTCTGCTCAAAATGAGACCTCACATTTCGTAGCATTTCCGGCGTCATTCGACGGCATTCTTCAATAATTCTTCGTAGTAATTCATCCAGAGATTCTGGTTCGGTTGCATAGATTTTGTTTTTCAAGTGACCCCACAGGAAAAAGTCGAGTGGGATTAAATCTGGAGATCTGGCTGGCCACTCTATAGCGCCTCTTCTTCCAATCCAACTTCCAGGAAACATTCTATCCAAAAACGCCCTAACAGGCTGTGCATAATGTGGAGGTGCCCCGTCTTGTTGAAATTTCAAGTGGTCTTCATGGTAACGATTGTCATTTTCAATGATGTCTACTAATTGTGGATAAACAAATTCATTCAATAATTCCAAATAAGTTTCTCCTGTCAGGTTCCCGTCGAGAAATACTGGTCCAATCAAACAGTCCCCAAAAATACCGGCCCAGACATTGAGTTTTTCGGGAGTTTGAGTATGGACTTCGTGTAAAACATGTGGATTGGCATCTGACCAATAACGACAATTATGACGATTCACAGTCGAATTCAAAAAGAATGTAGACTCATCAGAAAAGCAGATGTTGAAAAGAAAATTCTCATCAGCATCTATTTTCGTAGTCATAATTTCACAAAATTCCTGTCGCCTATCAAAATCATCTTCATTCAATTGGTGTACCAAATGTATTTTGTAGGGTTGAAGTTTATGATGTTTCACGATTCGGCGGATACTGGTTCTACTAATATTGGTAACACTTGCCAATTTCCTGGTGCTCAATGTTGGGTCTGCATGAACTTGTCCTAAAAGTGCAACTTCAACAGGTTCATTTCTCACAGGAAATTCACGTTCTGGGTCTCGTTTCTTGTTGGCTACTGATCCAGTTTGACGAAACTTTTGCACTAATTCTAAAACGTATTTTCTAGAAACAAGTTTATCTGGATGCGTTTCATTGAACAAATTAGCTGTATGGTTACCGCACTCATCATTCTTGAAAAAAATTGTTATTATTTCAACTCTTTCCGCGATCGTATACACCATTATTGAGGAAATATTCAGCAGCTGTAATTCACTCTAATGTCGTTCAATCAACGATCAGTTTGACAAAATTGCGATTTGGCAAAAAAAATTATCGCATACATGTTTTTGTTGTACGCGCATTGGAGTCGAATTCGAGAAAACGTCTTTTCATCGATTCTCAAGAACTTTAACATTTTTTCGATCAAGTAATTGAAGATGAAATAAGAATTTGAAACGGAATTGCATGTTATTTGTTGGTAAACAGTTAGATCATTTAATTCCTTGACAATGATAATTATCTTTAAACAGTTGCATTGTTAGATCTTATTTTTATTGATTGAGTGAAAAAAAGTATTTTCCAACTTCAAGTTCCTATATCTCGGAAACGAATCGATAGAATTAATTTATTTTTGTTGTTTGATATTAAGAAGGAAAATACCTTTCAAATGAGGTATCACTTGCCATATGTTGCCATTTAAAAATTTAGGGGTGGCGGTCACAGCTCCGAGGGATGGAATGTATTTCGGGTGAATTTCATCGTGAACGATGTCCCCCTCGAAAATGTTGTTGACGTGTCCGAGCGTTTTTATATACCTCGGTTCTGCCGACCTACAGAGCCGCTGTTTCGTTTTCAATGGCCCACTCTGTATAATGAACTGCCAGTAACAATTAAGTATTCAAGTGCTAGTGCATTTAGATCAGGGATACTCGAATGGTTACTAAGTCGTCAATAGTTATTTACAGTACTGATTACGTGAAGTATTTCGCCAATGATTACACACAATGGTACAGTTTGTTTTACGTTAACTTACTAATGTATTAATTAGATGTCTACCTATTTGCTGGGTTAGGTGGAAGAACAGACATTCTGGACCCTTGCCAGGAATCCAAAATGAATTGTTCTAATCTTTAGATATATATTTCTGTTCATTTCTGATTAATAAAGACCTTTATTATTATTATTATTTCTTGTCACATATCAGGTTTTTGTTATATTCCAAACACCAAATGAACCATGGAATGGTATGAGCGCAGTTATCACAGACATATTCTGATTTTCCATTTCACATTTTCATATATACTTCACTCCATTTTTTGCCGTACTGTGATATGAATAAATTTTCAGAAAGTGCACCAGCATTGGCGAATGTAAGAAGACAGGTTCTTTCCGAGATTCCGGGATATATTCCAGTTTACATCAGAGCCGGTGAAACTCCCTTAGAAGACATTAACCCCGATCTAGCTGAAGCTTTCAACTATTATGCACAGAAAAACGGAAGACTCACTTTCGGCAGGTCGTTTGAGGAGAAGTCAGATAGCTCAGGCATCAAGAGTGGATTTCCTAAAGAAGTCGAGCTTTCACATACTGACACAATCTCTGTCGATGAGAGTTTGATTCCGGCTGACGAAAATAACGTTGGCGATCCCGAAATATCTACAAAATCCCAATATATTCAAGAAATACCAAGATCTTGACCAACTGTGATGAATAGTTTTAAAGTATTTATTGTAAATAGGGAGCAAGTGAACATGTGATAAAGAGACAGATGGATAATTAAATATTTTATAAAATTAGTTTCGAGCATTGTGAATTTCTGATAATGATTTAACTTCCATAAGACCGTACCCAAGCGGTCAGAGAAGCGTTCATCTCTCTCCTTTTTCAGAATATGAACGGAATGAAAATTTTGGCTTTAGGGTTAGAATTTTGTTGAAAATTAAACTTAGGTATGCATGCACTAGGATTATTTTATTATCCTGGGAATGTCATTCACAAGATAAATCTCCGTACACCTCTATCAAGTTATTTTACTTCCGAAGGAAGTGAAATATAAGTATTAGTAATCGCAGAAAAAAAATTCTTTCTGAGGATATGGTAAGAAATGGTTTCTTCAGTTCTCTTCTTTGAAAATTATATGGATCACATAATGAAATATATGAACTTTTTAACGCGTTTGAAATAGAAAGTGAACTGAAAATTTGATATGGTTGGAATGTTTGAAAATTGTAGACGAAGTAGTAACTTGATTACTTACTCTAGACATGATTTTTTGGGTTTATGACCTTCCACAATCTGAAAATGAAAAAAATTTTTAATCCAAAGAAATCTGTACAAGTGTAGAAGGGCAAATTAATTAGTTTGCCCGATAAGTTACTGAGTTCACAAGACTGCTGTCTTGAAAGAAAGTAATTTTTGCCAGTAACGTACCCTACACTGAATTTGCCTATCTGAAAAAATGAGATCGAATTAACAACGAATACTTTTTCATTTTCAGATTGTGGAAGGTCATAAACCCAAAAAATCATGTCTAGAATTGGATTTCTTCCACAAAATCAAACTTTCAATCAATATTGATTACTTACATTTCGGATGTCCATTGTCTTAATGATTGAAAGATTTTTACTTCTTACAATTTTTCACAAAGTTTCTATTGCTTGAATCCACAATGAATGGTCTTCGAGTGAATTCTGACAAATAAAGAATATACGTGATGTTTTTTATAGCTCTGTCGGTGTGGTGTAATCATGGTCTTGTGGCGCACGTGGTTTCGCTCTTTTTCTCCCTACAAAACGGCCAATGAGTGGACATCATACGTTTTTAATTGCCATGCTCGGTTTACTGAATGCACCATTGGCTCCGATATAGACGGTTTCTATATATTTTTGTTCGACGTTGTGCTCCTCTCTGTGAAGAACACTATCCTCGTACCAAATAATTCGATGGCGCTCTGTCCAGGCGTGGTTAGCAATTCCCAATTTAGATTTTTTTCTCGTTGAGTCACCTTTTTGTGTTCGGATATTCTTACAGATAATGGCCTGTTGGTTTCTCTGATGTAGGAATGTCCACATTCACAGGGGACCTCGTCAATACAGTTTTTGCTGGATCCTTTTGTGTTTTCTTGGTTCGTCTTGGTGAGGAAGCTTCCTAAGGTACTGCCGGATTGAAATTAACTCTTGATTTTGTATTTGTTCCCGATCTTTCTGATCATCTCGGAGATACCCATGATTTGGGAAGGATGAGACCGGGGTATTGTGGTCGTTCCTCGATCGTCTTGGTACGTTTTTGCGTGACGGATACTCCGAAAAACTCATAGAATCAACTCATCATAAACAAGTACAATATCAAGATTTGCTTTCAGTCCGGAACTACCTTTACGAAGCTCTCTCACCAAGACGAAGGACCATTGGTTCAAACGCAAATTCATAGAAACCGCCTATATCGAAGCCAATTGTGCTTTCAGTCAACCGAGCGTGGAAACTTAAAACGTATGGAGACCACACATAGACCGTTTTTAGTGAGCAAAAGTGCGAAACCATCCGAGCCACAAGACTGCGCGTAATTACACCGTAATTACACCACACCGACAGACCTATAAAAACATCACGTAGCTTCTTAATTTTTCAGTACTCACCTGGATGCGTTTGCGGATTCAAGCAATTGAAACGTATTGAAAGATTTAAAGAAGTAGAAATCTTTCAACCATTAAGATGATGGACGTCCGAAATGTCATTTAATTGTATGAAAACAATATTCGCAGAAAAATGCCATAGATTTCCTCTCTGAATGATAAAATGGACCGAAATATGGAATAAATATAAAGGGGTTATCTATATGTAGTCTACCAATTATATTTTTAATCAAAATTCCTTAAATATAGAACAACTAATAAATTGCAATCTTTAGAATCCTCATATGACTCACCCTTAAATATATTTTGTATGGAGAATCTGAAAAAAAAAAGAAAACTTTGAACGAAGAAATGACATGAAAACGGTTTAAATACATGAAAGCTTAACATTTTTTTTTCGCAATTTCAATAACCAATTCATGACAGATTTCATTTTATTCCATTATACTCAGAGGTATTTCGAAGATGTATTTTCAAATATATACCGAACTTTATTGGGAACAATAATGACAGTTTTATAATGAAAATGTGCTCCAAAAATACCTGTGTGTTCTAGGAAAAGCTGTGAAGTAATATCTTATTTGCTATTTTGAGATTAAATTCATCGGCAACACTTCTGTTTATTTTAGATTAAGGGTATCTGTTCTTATCTTATCACCGACTTGCAGGTTGAATGTGAATGTGTTATTGTAGAGCAGTCAAGGTGTGTTGAAAAGGTATGTAACTGATGTTTTACTATATTCTTCTTTTTCATTATTGCATTCCGTTTTTATTGATATTAAAAAATCTTGACTTCATGCTTACTCTATTAGCAGTTATATAATCACAGATGCAGATGTAGATGCAGAGATATCATAATGTAACAAAATTGTACCGCAGTGCAATACAGCAATGAAAAAAATAAAAACGAGTAAAGATGCAGGTTGCTTCTAATTCGCTTCTCACTACAAGGAAGCTAAGACGCGATTAAAGATAGAGCCTCGGTTAAATTGGGACAAAGTGGTAGCGTTGTCTATTTCATACTGTCTAAAATATCCAAGAGCACTTCGTTACAGGAAATTCTTGTGCTCTACAAAATAGCATTATTTTTTTTCGCTGTGTCACGTTTTACTGTCTTGCAACTACCTTCAGGTCTCTTTTCTTCAAACACTTCCCTGAATCATGATTACATCAATAATATTCGTCTTGTGGTTCCCCAACGAATGGTATTGTACTTTATACATTACAACAACAGATATCTGATAGGGTTCTTTGAATTCCTGGAGAGTAGAAGTTGATGGATAGAGACGAAATAAAAACTTCAGCAATTTAAACATAAAATATATACCTACTGTTCTAAGGCTTACGATTGTTTCGACACCATCAACTACCGAGGTCCTTCTCAGTAGGCTTTGTAACTAACTTCATACGCCATCGTAGGAGCAACACTGTTGGTTTTTTCACAACCATAAATCGCCCAGGACTCCTTTAATAATTCAATCTAGTATTAGGGTGAATAAAAATAAAACATTTTTGGCTGAGGTTTGAATCTGGGACTACTAGTCCCACAGTCCGACGCTCTTTCAACGCAACACGCTGGGGCTGTTTAGATAGAATGTTCCGCAATTAATAATTTTTGTACGAGAAACAACTCCTACCATGTTGAAATTTCGTAACCTTGAATTTGTAAAATAAACAACGTCATTAACTGATTTCTAATAAAATGATTGAGTAGTCTAATCTTCCACATAAACCTATACAGGGTGAACTACTGTAACAGATAATACCAATGTTATTTGTCTTCTGTTTTAATAAATTCCCATACCCATATGTCACCCATATAAAGAGTCGTCCTATGCCTTTTTCCTATAATTAGCAGCAAACTGTCACCATTTCGAAAAAATGATGTCAATGCCAGAGGCTCTGGTATCGAGAAAAACCAGTGGTGTTCCCTTTTAGGGCAAGTGAATCGTCCTTCCCATTCTTAGGGTCTCTTTTCCGAAATGGCAAATGGATTCGTTCCTCACGCGCGAAGGGGGGTCTCTGAGCGAGCTTAAAGTTTAGTTTAAACTGCCTGACTCTACTCGTACTTCAGAAACAAAATATAAAATGACTTTAGAAAAGCAAAATGCCCAAATACAGAAACCACCAAAAGTCTCTACTCGTTAACGTTACCAAAAACAAACTCTATACACTAATAAATCTATGGTACCTAGGGGTCCCTATTTAGCTTCAAGTATCTAACTAGAGCCATATGAGGGTTGATTTTTGTTATGGGCGAGGAATGAACCGCAACTCATGAAAATAATGCACCAAAAAGGCGAATATCTGAATACTACTCTCGAATCAAACTGAGCCCTCGAGCTCAGAGTGGGTTAATGATATTCTGAAAATCAAAATACTTGGTTTTCTCACTCTACAACAATGTATATATTTCATTTTCCCATTATTCTGATTATTCTCGTCTGGAATCACTTCATTTCAGCAGTCGCCCGTTGTTCGCACTCCGACAAAAATTTCAACAAAAATTTTTACACTTTAAACTTTCACACTTAATTTCCGCATCGACATAGCACCGATCGGAGGTATGACCACTCCCCGTTCACGTTTTTTGCCAGACTTCCCGTTTTTACCGCGAGCATTATTCGTTCGCCTCCGTTGTGGAGAAATTATCTTCTCGCCTCTCCCAGAGAAAAATTACTTACCTTACTCAGCAATATTCAAAATGAGTTCATACGCCGTTCGCAATTCAAAAAAAAGCTATTCATTAACTCGACAATCGATAATATTTTCCGTTTCATTATAATCATGTTTGCAAATTGTTATTATAAATATTTAACTGACTTGTCCGTTCGAGAAAGAATATTCCCTATTGAGTTTATAGGACGAAAATTATTCGCTTACATATTGGGCCGTTCTAAGATTATTATTAAATAGAATGGCCCATATATGACTCAATAATTCTTATGGATTTCTTAAAAAAGGCAATCCCAGTGTTACATTACTTCCCTCTTTCAGAAAGTTTTGGGCACACTCAGTGCCACCACTTTTCCATAACCACCTTCTCAAAAAAAATTCAACAAAAACAATTTCAACGACGACTATATGATATTTTACGTTAATCGCAAATTATGCTCCACTATGTGAGCATGTAACCCAGGTCTACTGATCAAAGCGATGTATCCAATCCTCAATTTTGGAAATCATACCTGTAACATCAGAGTAACTCGATATTAAACAACGAAAGAAAAAAAAAAGTCAACTTGGCTTCAGCAATTCTCTTATGGTGCTGTAGGTTTTCCGGGTTTTCCTGCAGCTGAAAAGTATATACGCCACCAAAAATCAGTAAGTCGCCCCAGAGCGCCACGGCAAATAATAATAATAGCCGTCCTCTACCCGCACAGGCTATGCCTTTGGGTACACTCTACGAGTGTTCATGAGGGAGTACTATTATTATTATTATATTCTCACATTCTCTCGAGCTTAGGTGTACGATACAATACCTAACTCTTGTCAAATATTCAATTCCCTTTGCAACGTACGCCTACGGACATTAAGATTGACCCTTGGCCTTAGGGATTATAAGGCTCGAGGGCACGAGGGTCGCCTATGACCAAAACTGGCCTATTGGTCCGCGACCAAAAATGTAAAGTGGGTGGTCCATAATTAAGATAATGAGATGTATATATGGGGGAAACAATGATCATTATTTACGTCTGGGTGGGGTCCTGATAAAATAACAAAAAATTATGAAGGGGGTATAGAACCTTCAACACCTGTCCTATGACAAACACTCAATTAAAAAGGTAGGAAACCACTCGTAGAGCCTTCTATTACTAAAAAGTGCAATAAAAACTGAAAAGGTAATTTAGTATGAATTTCTATGTCTAACTAGGTTATCTTATTTCTTTTCTTCTTTTTCAATGTGGCCTTTAGGGTCCCCCTCTCATTTCTTCTAATGCGTACTGCACTGGTACTCCCATCAAATCGTATGCTTCGTTTTCATACAGGGACTCGTTGTCCTCTTCTTCGCAGCTTTCTTCAAAAATAACTCCCTCCCATTTTCCTATGTGGAATGATGGCACCATGCCTGGGAGGAATATCCCAGATCCTCTTACTTCCTCTCCTGGTTCTTCGTCCTACAATAACAGCAGATCTATATATGAAATGGCATCAATACACTTTCATGCACCACCCAACTTTTTTTCTTTCCCAGTGATTTTATGCGATACATATCTCCTTCTATTCTCTTTGAAGGGTCCCTCCCAAAGCTCGAGTCCGGCTTCTACTTGTTCCTCGTTTAAATGGTCTAGTTCGACTAAATCCCTCACGGCGTCCGGTCCTCCTGAAACTGTCTCCATAGGACTTTGACTGTTCTTTTTTTTTTCATTTCCTTCTGTAGGGTATCTGTCTGGACTTCAATATGGCGAACTTCTTATTGTTCAGGTATTTTATTCGCATGTCCTCCTTCTTTGACGGGTTCTCCAGTTTCAACCCGGGAAGCATCAGTCTGAACTTCAATGTGACACACTTCTATCTTCATTCTTTCTTTTTCCGTATCTTCCCTTAACGGCGTTTCTTCCTCTAACTTCCTTTCTTCCTCTGATTTCCTTTCTTCCTCTGATTTCCTGTCTCTCTCATTTTTGTAGAATTTTGGTACTCCTTGACACCAATCTTCCTTCTCTTGGTGGCTCGTGTTCGGCGTTGCTTGGATTAATTCTCCTTCTTCTCCTCCCGTGTTTGTCCAACGTATTTTTCTCCATCTTCTGTTATTCTCCTTACTGTTCTTTCCACTGGTCCTCCTTCTTCGAACATTTTCATAAGACCTAGGTCTATAGTAGCAATTTTTTCTGGGGTCCCTTTCCTCCAAATCTGTTCAATATTTCTAAAGTGACTGCTCATAGCAGCCTCAATTTCTTCTGGATATAGAAAAATATTTGTCTCGATTTTCACTGTTGGGTTTGTTTCATACCGAATATTGGACCATGTGGCCTGCAGGAAATCTGCCTGAGCATTCCCCAAAGTACGATTTCCGCAAACAATGACATTCCAAATTTTTCGCCATCTTCCATCTTCGCTTTCTATTAGGACCCTCGAAGTTCCTCCCGTTCTCAAAGGATGTCCTGTCAGGCTCGTCAGATGCAATCTATCTGCTTCACAAGAGCATATATCCCTCCTATTTACCATATTTCCTTGCATTATAGTAACTGCTGCACCCGTATCTTTCAGCGCATAATAAGGCAATCTCATTTAACTTAATTCTCATAACATGTGGCACGTCCCACATCGTGAAAGAAGATACCTAAGGTATAACCATTTTCACCGTCTCTCTTTGGTGGTACCTGGATGGACTTCTATGGAAATTTTGATAACCTCCTGAAAAATTATTCTGTTCCTGTCCTCGTCGACCTTCAGTTTTATCTCGTTTTGGAATGGCACCTGTGAATGGTATCCAACCCCTTCTTTCTTCGCATCTTCCTCTTGAATTTGGCTGGAATCCGGCCCTGCCTGAACTCCAACTTCTTGAAAACATCCCTCGATCTCCTTGTCCTCTTCCTTGGGTTTTGATCCTACTTTTCCACGATGGTCGGTTTCTGCTATAGTCTCGTTCCCAGTATCCCACCCCTTTGGTAAGAAAAACGCTTATTGTGTCCTCTGGGCTGTATTTTTCTCTTATATAACATTGTCGTGCTAAATGTCCCATCCTTCCGCAGTTAAAACAGCCCATTCTTCCTTTGGATTCAAGTGTTCTGTTGGTGTTCCTGGAATCCTCAATTTCATGTCCCACCTTCTCACATTCGTGGCAAGTCCTTTCCTTTTCCACTGTCGAAATTTTTCTACTTTCTTCTTGTTCTTGTAGTATCATCGTGGTCACCTCCTGTATCTTCACCAATTCCTCGGCTTCTTCCAAATTCAAATTATTTTCTTTCTACAAAATTAGGCCTGTTTCCTTCCATGAGTCCTTCTGGAATCCTATTTTAAACTGATTTAGTAAAAACTCCCGGTTGTTCTTCCTGATTCCGGCTTCTTCTGCCTGAGTATCTTCGCTTGAGTCTTTCTCCAGTTATTTTATCCCCGGTATTCTCAACCTTGTACGAAATGAAGAAACATCTTCATCCATGCTAGAAAACAGTTATTTATGTTCCACTGACTCTCCCGGTATCTGTAAGGGGGTAAATCTCAGTAAATTGAAAAAATCATCAGCAATCTATTAATCGATTTCATCTTGTATAAAAAAATTCAATGTTCGAAATCTAGTTTCAAGATACCTTTCTATCCAATGAATACAAGAAATTCAAATATCGATACCAACATATTTTCCTGATTCATAATAGGGAAAAATTAATTGACGTTACGGGTTTCAGTTTCAAACTGTATAATAAAAATTTAAAAACAAGACTTGAGAATAATTCAAGTGTAGGAAAAAAAGTTTCGCCTTATATTAAAAAATCAGGGATTTCAATCGATTTCCAGAAATTCAAAATTGTTTCTAAGCATTGCCAGTGGGTACTTGATGAAGGGAGAAAATACGAATTCACACAAAACAACCACAAAAAAATTCAACCAAAATGAAGACAACTCTACGCCACTTCTCAGTTTCCCAGCAAAACGGTTTTCAATCTGATTCGACCAATTATCTTTTCCGTATAATGTCAAATGATGATATTGACAAAAAATGTAAAATGTCCAGTACCTTTAAAAATCCAAAAAAAAATATTACTTAACAAAAATTCAATTGAATTATTCTTAGTACGGGGGAAAAATTACTTTTCCCAAAATCACTCAATAAGCCGCAAAAATAATATAAATGGGGAGAATAATTATCGATTACCGTTTCAGTCCGCCTTGTAAAATAGTGGGTTTGAAAAAAAATCAACTGAATTATTTTTCTAGCACTAGGAAAAAATGTTTTTTCCCAAAATCACTTTATATCTAATGCCGTTAATAAATATGGACAACAAAATGTCAACTACAATTTCTCTCCACACACAAAATTAAAGTTTTGCTATTTTTCCTAATTCGCGTAGAACAAAAACCAAAATATCTTCGATCTTTAAACACACTTGGTAAGGATTTTCACCAAAAAAAAAATTATTCCACTGATTTTTAATTCGCACCCACAGTTCAAGTAACTAGCCTTTTTGCAACCTCTGTTTTATAACTAATCTTTCACCAAACTCTTTACTTTCTTCAATATATTATTATATTCAGCTCTAGAACTGAGAAACCACTCAATTTCCACGAGAAAAATAGTTCAGGGAAAAAATTAAAAAAATTCAGATTTTCAGATGTTAATGCCAGAGGCTCTGGTATCGAGAAAAACCAGTGGTGTTCCCTTCTAGGGCAACTGAATCGTCCCTCCCATTCTTAGGATCTCTTTTCCGAAATAACAAATTTATTTATTTATTTATTTATTTATTGAATAATATCCATACAGGCCTCTCAGCCTAATTACATGGATAGTGACTTGAACATTGAACATGTATATATGGCACACATGTGAACTTAACTAAAATAAACTAAACTAAATATTCTATATCATGAACAATATAGTATGAAACTAGCGGTTTGAGGGGGGTGTGAATACTCAAAAACTTTTACACAGATAAATTATTTATATGATCTAGTATCATTCTTCGAAATTGATTGGGTGATAAATTCCAATCAAATGGACTCGTGCCCCACGCGCGAAGGTGGGTCTTTAAGCGAGCTTGATTCAATTATTAGTAAAGAGAGTGGTTGTTAGAGTTCCAAATAAAATAATAACAAATAAAAATGAGATTTGGAAAACAATTGACAAACGATAACAAATCAAATAAAACTAAGTTTAAACTGGCTCAGCACGACAGTTGAATCTTCTGATGCAAGTGTTAGCAGCTTGCTTGTGGCAAATAATGACCTAATGCCATCTCCCTCACAAAAAAATGCCAAAGATTACCCGAACCAATAAAAACCGATTCGTCCAAGAAACAGCAAGTCTCCAGAATTCATTCCCTACATCCCAAACATCACTATAAGGCTTTCCTTCTAATCATCCCCATCATTGGTTCTCACAATATTATCTGAACATCATAATATTCAGATTACTGGATTTTTTCTTGTGTCTAACCATTCAGTCTCTCAATAATTTTGGCAGATAATTTTGAATTCATTATAAATTTTCCAAAATCCATACCAGACACTCCCTTGATTGTGTTTCCCCCCAATTGACCGGCCCTGCGGATGATATGAACTGAAATTTGAGTTTTCTAGGCTACGTAGTTGAAAGCACAGTACCAACAGAAACATGTACATTGAAAAATATTCTTGAGATAGGAATTTGAGCTCCGTTTCAAAATTGAGAATAAAATTGTATTTCATAACGATCGAGATGCTTTTGTTTTATTGGATTTTACAGAATTTTTTTCTCATTCTTACAATAACATCATTTGATAATTATACATCAGCCATCGATGATTTCATTATAAACTTATCATTCCATATCTTATCATAAATATATAATCTGCGAAACTATTACTCATTATTAGTATTAGGACAGTTTATACTAAAACAATATATCTAAGTGAAAGTAAATTTGTTTGTATATACTTCCTTCTTTCAGATGAAAACATCTGTGATTTTTGTACCAGCTTTGGTACTAGCATATCTAGTGCCGATCAACTGCCAATTAAATGGAGTGGCACAGAATTTAATGCCTTGCTTCAACGTATCCGCTTTACGAGGAATTATTATTGCTGACAATAGACCTCCGTCAACTTTGAATATTTTTCTAGAAATAATAAGAAGACTGGAAGATGCCAATCCTACAAAAACAGCCCTAGAACTAGCAGTCCTATTTTTACAAAGGTAAGACGTATATCGCTGTAAAAACATGCGATTCATATAAAAATATATAAAATCATTGTGGTCATGAAATTATACCCGAATCATAACCACCACAACATGTAGTAGTAGTAGTGGTAAGAAATAACTAGCATTAGCGACTGGCATATAGCTTTCAACCGTCATTTGGTTTACCCTCCAGAAGCAAATTCAATGAAAACATTTGAGGACATTCATTTCATATCAATATTATAAACTACCTAAATATGTATTATTTTTTATTATTAGACTCCGGCAAGATGGAATCACCGCAACTGAAAGATCACCTGATATACGGTGGGGTTTACCATTCAGTCCCTCTGGCTCCGAATCAATAAAACAAAGCATTATAACAGATAAGTTCATAACCAATTCATCACTCGAACTACTGTATGGCGATCTGGATCCGGTGGAAATCGTAAGTAGATTAACCAACTCATCCTACCAGTTCACTATAATCCATTTAAAATTAGTTTTTTTAAATTAAAGATGATATATTAAAATAGAGGAGAATATACACATTATTTCTATAACAAAAACAATAACTCAATGTGATCTCAAATGTGTGATTTAGTGCCTTCCTGCCCATAGAAGAGTACATATATTATGCTGTTTCACTCACTAGAGATGCCACGTGTCTTTATATCGATGCCTACAGTAAGCAGTGTAGTGTCCGCTATTGGTAGTCCCGCTGTGGTTCGACACTGCGTTATAGCGACTATATTGGAGGGCTACATTGTCCGCTGTGTAGTTGCTTAAATCTAATCCTTCTAGAGGAAAATCAATGGTGACATTCAATTTTCTCCTAAATGTTCCTTTTTGTGAAAAACGGTAAAGATTTTGTGCATTTCCTTCTTTCTTTGCACTTCGAACGAATTAATCGAAACATTGTGAGAGTCTGAGTTGGCCAGTTATTTCTGAAAGGGGAAGAGAAAGGTCCCAAAATGTATGTGACCGAACAGTGACCACAATATGTACATTTCAATGTTGATTTCAGCTGTCCAGCAAAGCTTTCTACTATCTTGTCCATTCTCAAGTACCTCGACTAACACCTTTTTACTGTTGCTTAATTTCTCGACAGTCTCGGTCCAAATGAGTTTGGGATTATCAAGAAGACCACTAG
This sequence comes from Chrysolina haemoptera, assembly GCA_958298965.1. Lineage (NCBI taxonomy): Eukaryota > Metazoa > Arthropoda > Insecta > Coleoptera > Chrysomelidae > Chrysolina > Chrysolina haemoptera. The sequence goes on along the minus strand of OY282596.1, from coordinate 21,932,226 downwards.
ATCCGACGCATCTTCTGACCAAAGTTCCTTGATCACCTCGGCAAAAGTTTTGATTAAAGCTCCATTCATGATATAGAGATACTGTAGTTAATATCCCTTGTGTAGGCGTCCTTCTTTAAATACTCTAACAACCATCTATTCGGTATTCGACAAACATTGGATAACACTATTCATAAAGCAAGTGTTACCAATATTTTTCAACCCATTAAGACTAATTGTTTTGGCAGTACTAGGTATTACAGGTATGTTCGTTCTGAAGCTATTCTCGCTGCATTGACCGTTGTCATCTTCTCCTGAGTAGTCCAAGGTTGATAATCCTCTGGCTCTAGAAAGGTTTGAGGTTGGAAAGTCCACATTTTTTTGAAGTAGTTTCTGAAGTACTGAAAGTATTTTTGATGTTGGTCCTGAAATTTCAAATTCCCGAAGACCTTGTTTTTGTGGGTATAAGTGTGCCCATAAGTGAAGCGCATTTGCCTCTCTGAATAGTTATACCAATTTGCTGAATCAAATGGATTCACAAATTCAAAATGAATTTTGGTCGATCGTTATGAAGGTTCTATAGTATATTCACATTGCAAATACGATCGATGTCAACAAAAGCACGTGAACGCCACACTTGAGCAGGATCGTATTTTGCTTGTTAACCTTGTGAAATGGATTTGAAAATGTATACATATTTCATATACAGTTCTTAAAATATGAATTACACCAGATCAGGACAACTATTTGAAATAAATAGTCACTAATTCAATTGTAAACACAAGAACAAATCACCGAGGAAATGTTAAACAAAACATAGCTCCAATAATTGTAACGCAACCAAGCTGAATAGAACTCTGGGAAAATATTTCGTTTTTTGTCGGGCCAGTTGATGTTCTAACGACCAATAGCATTGCTAGAATTGGCGGTCACGTGGTGGACAAGCTGTAAGTATGCATTGATCACTGTTTACATCGTCCGTATGTATGGGTACATTTTTATCATCACCAGACAATCACATTAGTAGACCTGTGACTTTGAAGCAAATACAAATGTATATGAAAGTTTTGCGTTTTTCTTACTTCAATTGAAGTCTACTTTGCACTACCAGAATTTGAACATAATAACTCTGGATACCTTGTATGTGCGAGCCATCACTGAATATGTAGATTCCATCAGTTTTTTTTACGCTGACCTCAAAGTTAAACAGTAGCCCACTAGAATGCCGTTATGGGTATGAAGTCATTATAGTGACGCGTCTGACGGCTTTTTATTGGATTCGCTCAAACTGCTGTCAATCGGTAGCATACTAAAAAAAGGCAAACTGGGTTTAAAATGTGTGAATTGGTTTTTTCGCTCGCAATGGACACACAAAACTAACCTAAGCAAGCTAACCTAGCTTGCGAGTCGAAAATGGGTGAATTTGTTTTTCGCTCGCAATTGACATATACAAACCTAACCTGAGCAAGCTAACCTAGCTTGCAAATTTAAAATCCGTGAATCAGTTTTTCGGCATTTGAGCAAAGAATAAAAGCTATCAAACGCGTCACTGCAATGCCGTCATGTCTAATAACGGCATTTTAGTAGGCTACCGTTTAACGGCAGTTTAAGTACATGGAAACCTGTACGAGTATGTACTCGTACTAATTACTGAGTTAATCTCAGATTTCCATTGCAAAATAAATACTGAAAAAAAAAAGTTGAGAAATATGAACACTGGTTTCTTTTAAACTCAGGATACTGTACCTAACTTAACGTGTTGTATATGACGTATGTGATATGGTTAAACTCAGAAAAAATGGGCTTTCAATTTTCGATATAAAATATACCCTTTCAATAAAAAAATATCGATGACGTCATATCTTGTAAGGTGGTGGGGGAAAACTCAACTTTGAAACGGTGAAAGACTGAAATGTTAATTGACCTGTAGGAGTTTTAACTCCGAAAGTAATTAACTCCTAAGATAATGGAGCGTTTCCACATTTTATGAACGCTATGTAAACCTATACACCTCCAAGGAACTACTAATTCACACACTAGGTAATCCAAGGTAGCTGTGGCTTTTTTGACTTCAGAAACTAATCGACATCAATAATTAATGAAATGTGCATTTCTTGAGGTAACAAATTGTTGATAAAATATGTAAAATTAATTTAAGTAGAAATTCAAAGTGATGAACAAAGAAAATCGTGAATAGTGCATATTTGAGTTTTTCTTGACATAGCGTAAAAAAATATTCGTAGCTTCACAGAATATTGTTTGATTATTTTGAAGAAAAATCTAAGAACATGAAAAGTTCCTCCTCATGGACTAGTTATTCAAAATATAAGTCTACGTTAATAATGATAATGTCGATATCAAAAAATATGCTAAATTCATTTCATATTTACAATAAAAATCTGAATTGGTTTTCTTTTTGACAGTTGTAGAAAAAAATTCGGTATGAAACTCGTGAATAAAGTTTTTTTTTCTACTCTTAGGAATACGTGCGTCAAAATTCCTTATCCTTAAAAAAATCGCTTTACTCACTTGATGCATAAATATTTATTTTCCACTCTTAAAGTTGAATGGCATTCAGCGTACCTCACTAAAGGATCGATTTATCACATATTCACAATCTGATGTGTTTGAAGCCATTTTCAATAACATTACCATGAAGACCCCATTCTTTGCACGTGTTTTGAGTCATGATGGTTCAACACTTAACATCTACTGTCGTTATCAAGTGTATGAATGTGACAAGATAAATCAGATACTTATTTTATAGCCTGTGCCATTAGCATGCTAGCATGACCCAAACATATGCAAAGAATTCATTTTCAGTTTCTAGACAATGGAAGTCCAGAAGAATTCTACTTATACTAATACATTGTCAACCACTTTCAAACAATGCTTCACATGTTTACTCAGGATACACCACGCACCACGATTTTGTTTTGTAGGATCTTGTCGCATTCACCAGCCAGTGCCACTAGCACTGTTTCTAGACAAATCCAGACGAATTCTACTTATGGGAATCACTGTTCTGTGATGTCGCATGATGATAGGGACGGAGCAAATCATGTAATGATATGAGTGAATGAGTGGTTGACTGTAGACAATATAAATTCGACGCGCCCCACGATTTTACTTTAGTCTTATCAGTGCAAACAAAATATTTTTTTCGATCCAAGCTAATAATGTCTTTTGAACGATCGGTTACCGAAAATACGGCGAAATCAATGTCTCAGTCAACATGATGAGTAATGAACTGAAACTGACAGACTGCGCTTTCCATTGTTTATTAGCGTGGAATCATAAACATTGCAGATCAAAAAATCGTACCTAAACAGATAAACATAATATAGGTGGTTAATTCAGTTGCGCGACTTGGAAGGTTGGCTAACAAAAAATTTTATAAATCGTCTCGGATTTCTCTGGAATTCCACATGTGTGTTCCTACGTGATAGACGTGTACCCCATTTAATTTTCGGTAATTGGTATACATATATTCGAATTCAACTTAATTGACTTCCATTGAGATTTCATTATTTTCACAAACGAAACTTAGCAGTTATAGTTAACAATTTTATAGCAAATGGGCTACGTCTTGTGGGCTAGGTATTTCATTGGTAATAGATATTTCGGGTGTCAGTTCATTTCATTTCATATCGGCCATAATGTTTGCAGCATATGGAAAAAATAAGCAAATGTTATCATCAGAGTAACAGAAAACACTTCGTAGGGTATCATTTTCACATATCAGATAAACTAAAAATCGATTTTGACATATGTCACGTGACCACAAATATGGCCGCAATTTTGGAAAATTCATTACGAATGTGCAAAAGGTGGGTTATTTTCGAAATTAGCAAAAATATTTATCAGAAAGAAGCTGTTTTTCAGTTTTAGATAATGTTTATTAATAATTATGAATTTATTCAATCATTGAAAAGAATTTTGTAGGGATGTTCCCTAGCGAAAAATAGAAAAAATTATTTTGTAATGCCTGCTGTTGCAATGGTCCTTATCTTACAACTTCGTTTATTTTTTTTACTTCTCAAATTTCCAGAGTGATAATAAACCAATTTTCACTACTGAAATCAGGTTCTATGTAAAAAGAAAGAAATCCGTAGGCCTCAAAAAAGATACTGAGTTTTATTTCCGTCAAATAAATTATTTTCGAAAATTACTCTATTGTTACTCTCGAAATTTAAAAAGTTATTTAAAAAAACACCACAAGTTGTAAATATGGACTATTGCAACAGCAAGATCCATAGTGAAAACCAGTTTTGTTTTTCAATTTTGCACTAGCAGTTGGAAACAAACCTAAAAAAATCCATTTCATTGATTCAATAAGTTTACAATGATTCACAAGAATTATTTGAGACCAAAACAATAACGTTTTCCTAATTAACAATATAAAAAAAATTCAATTATTTCATATAGTTCAAATTTTGAAACTGGGCCTTAAATTGAATTGCAACTTATTCCAACAATTTTTTGCTATTTTCAAAAATTAATCTCACTTTTCGGCCCATTCGAAATGATTTTTTTCAAATTTCTGCCATATTGGTCAAAATCGGTTTTTCGGTTATTATGATATGGAGAAACGATCTTCTATTAAGTGTTTTTGTAACTCTGATACTACAATTCTTTTCCATAAGTTCCGATATGCTGAAAAGCTCTTTAGTTATTTTAGAATATTCACAATTTTTTTATAATGCCTATTTCTCAATTGCAGTGCTCTTTTCATTACATGATATCAAGCACCATAAACGTTACCAGAAGAGGAGATGAGGCTTCGACTTGTACAAAATCTGCTCGATATACATCAAGATTGAGACGAGACTTGAAAAATTCTGAACTTACTGAAGCAGTGGAAGAATTTCAACCCCGATCTTTCGTTAAACCGTCAGAAAGAAGCCAATGTCCTACCGAATATGGCGTCGTTTATACAAATCATGGAACTATCAAACCCGGACAAGTTCTAAATGGAATTGCAACTGGTTTATCAAATCAACAAGTGTCAGGAACTGACAACCGATACGCGGCGACAATTTCAGGTGAAACATCTATTAATATAAAAAAGAGCAGATGAGGAGATTCTGGCATTGTATATTGTTAAAATTATTATTTCCATCAACAGGATGCATATCTATGAGTCATAGTAGGCATCAACATCAGCAAAGGGTAAACCTGTTCCATACTTTTGTTGGACGAGAATGTGCTATTGAAATTCCTAATCTCGTGAGAACTTTTACTTTTTGAAAGTTTTGATCATTTGAGGTTAGATCATAAACCCTTATTGTCTTTGGCTCAGTGGAAAAAGTTTGCCTTCAGATCATAATTTCAGCTTAAGGATAAACTTATTTTTATTGATTTTTTTTTCACCCAGGCAGACAGAAGCTGCCATATTTAGCAAACAAGGAAGGAAGCTTCAGTGTCAAAGGTTGTATTTATGATTCGTGTTGTATTCACATATTTCTCGACGATTGATATCAAAAAGTTATTTTGAAAGGGAGAACGTTTTTTTTTTGACATGGCAACCCTTTGAACCATTCTGAGAGATGTGACAGTTTTTTTTTCATATCAAAAATATGGCAATCGAATGTTCTCTCCAAATTGTCCTTTTTTGAAGAAAATTTAATTCAATTAAGAACGTTGTCTTTTGTGGGCGAACTCCATATGGACAAATATTTATCTTATAATCCTGAAGAAACGTTACATGGTTCAAAATTTTGTTTTAGTATTTTCAAACGAAGCAACTGCACAAAGGCATATGAATGTCTAAAGGTTGAGGCACACTACGGCGCGCGGAACCGCGCCGTGCCGCGCCTCCGATTGAATTCCTCACATGCATCCTAATGTAAGAGTGTAGACCAAGCCACGCCGAAAATAAATTCCACGGCGACTGGAGGCGCGCCGCGGCTTGGCGTACGCAGTAACATTAGAATGCATGTGAAGAATTCAGTCGGACATTTTCAAGAGAGGTGCGGCGCGGTGCGGTGCGGTTCCACGCGCCGTAGTGTGCTTGAACCTTAACACTTTGAAATTCTGTATCCATGTGCAAATTTTCTCTTCATTTCTGGGTACGATATGAAAAAGTTGACGATATTGATTATTTTTTGCTATAGACACGCACTGTGAAAAACCTTTTTGTTTTCCATATTCAGCTATCCAGTACCTTGTAAATTTGTGAGATTCTCTGACGCTTCTCAATTCCGTAAACCAATCAAAATTATGCATTGTGACAAAAGATGAATATAGAGCGTTCACATACAATACAATAGCGTTAAAGACATCATTACACATGATTTCTTTTTGCAATCAATTTCCTTTTGCAATCAAATCTGAATAAAGTATTCAACATTATCACCAATGAAGGCTACCCCAAACGCACCACAATTCAAATTTCTACGATGGACTCTGATGATTGTAACACACAACTATTTTCCTGGCCAATACCACGACGAACGTTGAATTATAATAATAATAATAATAATAATAATATTTATTCATTTCATTTTCCATTTCCAATCCATTTTCATTAAAATATATAAATAAAAAATATGATAATGACAATACACAGGAATGTGAATGAACAAACCAATAAATAAATATTGAATAAATATTGAATATCCTACGAAGTACCGAAATACTTGTTTGTAGGTTTAAATACAACAGCACATATAAAAAAATATAAATACGAGTATAAATATATAAAAAATAAAATAAAAATAAAGTTTTTTTTTTATTTAAATTATTGTCTCATTTGTCATTTGTCTATAATTTCATGCAACGTCGATCTTGGTGTTTCTAAAACATAATTTTTCAATTTTCTTTTGTAGTGTTTTATTTGTGTCTCTAGTCTTAGGCATTCTGGAAGATAATTAAATATTTTTGGTCCTAAGAAACTGTAACTCCTTTGACCAATCGATTTATGCATAAATGGAACTAATATCCCATAATATCATGCCGGTAATATTTTTTTTATTAATTTATGTTTGTTGATAAACTGATGTGTACCAATGCTTATGAAGAAAATTGCTTAACATCAAACACTTTTGTTTCTGAATAAAGTTGGTCTGTTGGATATCGTGAATTTTTTTTATAAATAATTTTAAGTAGGCGTTTTTGAATAACCTCAATTTTTGTTAGGTATACATTTGATCCTCCTCCCCAACCTATAATACCATATGCAAGATGTGGTTCGAAAAGAGTGTGATATAGCATTCGCAGATGTTTTTCTTCGAGTATATTTGAAAACTGTTTGATCTTATAAACTACACATCTCAGTTTTTTGAGTAAATTATGAATGTGATGATTCCATCTAAGATGACTATCTATAATAATTCCTAGGTATTTAATATAATTTGCGTTTTTTATTTGAAGGTCGCCGTGGAAGGATATATTGTCATAATTTGGAAGATTGTTCGTATAACTACAGAAAGGGACGTAAAAAGTTTTCTTGAAATTAATTGATAGTAATTTGTTATCAAACCATTGTTTGATTTGTGGAAGATCTCTTTCGATTTTCATTTTCAGATCGGTCCATGTTTTATCTTCATAGATAATAGCTGTATCGTCAGCAAAACTTATAACGTGCCCTCTGGTTTCAACGAGAAATAGATTATTTAAATAAATTGTGAAGAGCACCGGCCCTAGCACCGTCCCTTGAGGTACACCACATGTGACAGTTTGTTTTTCACTGTATGAGTTCTGTATTTTTACTTGTTGTGTTCTGTTCGTAAGGTATGAATTGAAGAGTGCATGTGCTGTACCTCTCACACCAATATCTTCGAGAGTTTTTAAGAGTAATTGATGATCAACGGTATCGAAGGCCTTTGATAGATCTAGAAAAACGCCTATACATGGTTTTTTATTATCGACTGACTGGTATATTTTTTGCGTTAGTTTAAGTATAGCGTCTTGAGTGGACCTTCCTTCCTGAAACCCAAATTGCCTTTCAGATATTATTTTGTGCTTTTTCATGAAGCTAGTTAACCTATTTTTGATAATTCTTTCGAAAATTTTGCTGAAATTTGATATTAGTGTAATAGGACGGTAATTGGTTAAATCGTCATTATCTCCACTTTTGAAGATTGGTATAACTGTTGAGATTTTGAATAAAGTTGGAAAAATACCACTATTCAAAGACTTATTTATTATATAGACGAGTGGATTTACGATGTACGGTGCTATTAATTGAATCAGCTCTGATTTTATTCCATCGGGGCCAGAGGATTTTTTCTTTTTGAGTTCTGAAATAATATTCATAACTTCTGTTTCTTCTGCTGGAAAAAGAAAAATTGAATTTTGATTCAAAGTTCTACTCTCACGATAATTACTACCTTTTTTGATTTTTTCTATAACTGTTTGCCGATATTTATGAAAAAATCATTGAAATGTTGGGCAATATTCACAGGATCGTTGATTATATTATTTTCGGCTTTTATCTGAGAAATAGATCCAATATTTTTGGTACTTTTGAGCAGTTCATTCATGGTTTTCCATATACTTCTGGAACTGTTGCTTTCAGTTAATTTGTTTTTATAATATTTTACTTTGGTGCTTTCAATAAGTTTACTGAGTATATTTCTGTACTGGTTATATTCTTTTTTCAAATTTTCATTGTTTGGTTCTTTCAATTTCTTCTTGTATAATTTGTTTTTTATATTTACCGATTTAACCAATGACCCAGTTGTCCACTCTTTTTTCCTGAATTTTTTATTACTTATCTTAATATGTCGCTCAGAAATTTTGATGGCATTTTGAATGATATCCATGAATTTGTATACTGTCAGGTCAAGGTCCTCACAGGCGAATACTTCTGACCAGTTTGTTTCACCAATTATATTTTCAAATTTGAGTTCATTCAATTGTCTGATGGTTCTTGGATTATTTCGTGTTTGACATCGTTTGTTTGGGAGAACGATTTGTAAAGCTGTGGTGAAATGATCTGTTATACATGTTTCAATTGTAGTAGATAGTATTGATTCATAATCATTACTTTTGGAGTTCACAAAAATATGATCTATGCAAGTAGCAGATGAGGGTCTCGTAATAGTGTTTATTGCAGAAATAAAGCCATATTCATTAAGAACGTTTAAGTAGGTCTGAGAATCATTATCAGGATCAAGAAGATCAATGTTCATATCCCCCAAAATTAAATTATATTTGAAATTATATGTAGTATTTTTTATAATATTTTCCAACTCTTCTAAGAATTCTTCTATATTTCTATTGGATGGTGATCTATATACTGAATTTATTATTATGCATTCATCATTAATTACTGCCTTTATTTGGATTAATTTGCTATTGCTTATATCGAAAATTTTATGTGATCTATATATTTCTATTTAATGTTCCAGAATTATAAATCGAAATGTAACCTGGAATTTTGAAAATGCCAATATCCGGTATCTGTAATGTCTCCGTGAACACAATACAATCAATGCTGGAGTCTAGCTCCGATAAAAAAAATTTGTATTCATCTAAATTCTTTGATAAACTTCTAATATTATTATGTATAATTTTGAAATTTGAACATTGTTTATTGACATCAAACACTTGCTTCACTTCGTTCGCATTTTTCAATTGGAAATTGTCTATCTTATCATACGAAAAGTCTCTTAGATAAGGATTCATTTCGAGAGATTTTTTTTTTTTCAACTAACATTATTATTGTTTTTTCCTATCAATACCTATTTTTCTTACTCCGTGTATAAACTGGGCTAGCTTGAGTTTTACGTTTCTTCCTTTTTTTCATTGGGTTTTTCGCTTTTTCTTGACTGTCTTTCTGATCTTCTTCACTTTCACTATAACTGTCACTCTCACTGTTGTTGTCCTGTGTGTTTTCTTTCCTAGCTATATCTTCTAGTTCTTCTAATGAGTAAGGCTTTCCATTTATTATTAGTTTCCGACCTTTTATTTTTGCTACAAAGTTTTGTTTCTGAGCCTCCTTCTGATGAAACTTCAAAACTTTCAATGTTTCTCTTTCTTCTTTAGTGAGGTCGTTCGAAATTGAGAACCCTTGTGTATTGAGTTCTTTTAGCTTATCTAAACTATTATATAAAGACTTTTTCTGCAGAAATGTTACAAATTCTACTAATACTGGTGCCTTATTTCCTTTTCCCAATTTGTAGATGTTATTTATATTTTTTTCCCTGATGTTGGACTCTAGGGATGTGTTCAGAATATCTATGTTTTGTTTAATAGTTCTTTGTCCTCCCCCTCTTCAGTTTGAATACCAAATACAACAATGTTGTTTCTTTTGTTTTGTTTCTCGAGGTCTTCACACCTTTTCTTTAGATAATCTATTTCTTGATTTGCTTTGTTAAGTGCAGTTTGTAATGATTTCGCAGTATTTTTTATCTCCTTTTTGATTTCTTCCGTTTGTTTTTCATTGGCCTTCATCAGTAATTCGTACAATTGTTTCTGATCGTCCGGGAGTTTTGATAGTTTTTCAGACATATTTATTCCAATAGGTACTTTATGGAAATCATTCGGGTAGGTACACAGTAAATATTTTTGGTTTGTTATTAGGTATTGTAGGATGGTGGCGTTTGGCTGCTACACTATGGGTCAAAGGTCGCGTACACATATGCAGCTATTGTTTTGGTCCCAAAGTTTACAACAAACACAAACCAAGAGTTTTTATTTTTTCACGCACAGTGAGAATAGGATCAGGATGTTTCACTACACAATTTTCAAATTTTGTTTCCTAGTCTTTCACTGAACTTTACTGCTTTTGATATAAGAGCTCAATTACTAATTCACTTCACAGCGTTGCCATATTCTTATAATATGTTATTACACCTAATGAATTCCCGTGCAGAGTTCCCACAAGGTTTTCTCTGAAATTACTAGTTTTCCTGGAAATGTTCTTCGAAACATTATTTGGACAACCTATAGATCGATTTCTGGGTTCTTGCCCTCATCAGTATAAGGTAGGACAATAACTAATGACTGCAACAAATGGTTCAGTCACATTTCAATTTCAAGCATTCAGCTGCAACCGTGCCCGCAGTGTAGCGTTCACTAAACTACGAGTGCCATCTCAACTTTGTTTCATTGGTAAAATCTTAGATATAATTGAAAATTCCATTGAAAGAATGGGATCTATCTGACTTGTAGAATGTGGTGCATGAAACAATACTAACATGAAAATAATTGATTTTTCAGGAGAAATCGTCGAAGCAGGTTTTACTCAAGGAACTGAGAAAATCGAAATAGGTGCAGAAGGTGGGTGGAACAGTACAATAAATCCCAAATACTATTTTCTACAGAAAAAAGAAAATCTAGATTTAACCGACGCAGAAATCAGGGGATCTCTGGATGGACTCTTCATGGCATTGAAAATTGATAACTGGAAATCTACCTTTGCAGATTTGAAGATATCACAAATTTTCGATCTTTACTATTCTCCACAACAAAAAGGAGTTTTCGATTCTGGTTTCAGGGCTTGTAACAGAAATGTATTATTCACTGAAATGACATCAACAGAAGAATTACGAACGGAAACAATAAACTTGATGAAACCGTTCTACGATGCCGGATATTCAATGGGCATAAGTATCAGTTCCAATGCTTTTCCAGAAATTGCTAATGCTTCACTGGAAGCATTCTTCAACTACCTAAGTGAGTATTTTTGCGAGTTTTAATGAGTTTACCCATTCATTCCTTACAGCTGGATTGGAGAAAAAAGATTTACAATGCCCACCAGAGGGTTCGAGTATTGAGAGAGTTGCAACTGATTTGTACATTTTCATAGATTCTAGTTGGAGCTACAACGTTATTCAATCAGTTTTATCGTGAGTATAGCGTCATCTTAATTTTGAGTTATTACACGGTTATAAGGCTCATATCTACTCAATATGAACGGAATAACAAACGAACTATCAATAAAATAGTAGCAACATTTTGTTGCTCATGTATATTGTATTTGCCTAATAAATATCTTTATTATTATTATTATTATATATATGCACAACATGCACTATTTATCAAAAAATCATCATTCTACTATATGTAAATTTAGTGCGACATAATCAATATATATATATATATATATATATATATATATATAAAGCTAGGAAAACTTGTTGGGTACGCAGCATGCAGCATGCAACAAGTTTTCCTAGCTTTATCTTAACTGGTCAGCAAAGACTTCCTCTCTCCTATATATATATATATATATATATAATGTTATTTTCAAAAATATTTGGGTAGCAGTCAGTTGACCAGTTTAGTTATATATTCTTCGTTTTTTTTTTAAATCGAGCTTTCGAAAATCTTTATTTTCTTTGTCAAGATTTTAATAACGTGAAATTAAAAGAAATTTACATCATTAACAAACATGAAGAATTAGTGACACTTGAAAAATACAGACAGGTATATATATATATATATTTATATATATATATATATATATATATATATATATATGTGTTCGGATAGGTTTCCGCGGTCAGATATTTGGAAACTGGAAGTTCGGGTTGAACCGCGTCTAGAATTTGTTGAAATTCGACGTCGAATTTCATATATATATATATATATATATATATATATATATATATATATATATAACATGCCTTTCGTTGGTTCTTAGACCTAAATAAGTTTTAAATTTAAACAGATTATGTTTGTACAAATCTCGATACTTCCTGTTGCCTGACTAGTAAGCACTGAAGATGACGCAAGTCGAAAGCGTTTTGCAATAAATAATAAATTTATACAATTATATACAAATTCTCCGCTTCATTCATTACTAACAAGTGTATTCAGCTTCCCGCATTCATTTAATTTTTAATCTAGAGGGCTCTGGATACGTTCAAATTATTAATTTTAGTCCTAAAATAGGTATTGGGAAAAATACAACTTTACGGTTTTCGGTTGAAATGCATCTGCTGTGTAAAATTTAATTTTTACTTCATTCCCACTATTTTATTTCCAAATGACGACATATTGGCTGGTCGGGACAGAAAAAAAAATTTGCAGTATTTGTATACGACTTAAAACTGCATTTTTTTACAAGTAACTTAGCTTCAGCAAGTTCTAATATTCTTGTGGAATATTGTTTTCAGTCGAAATATTTCTGCTATGTACAAACAATTCAATTTTAGAATTTGTATTACTAATTTTTTTGAATGGAAATTTTGTGAATTTTATTACGATTATGTTGATACCGTTTTACTGTTATAGGTTTCAAACAAACTTTCTTCTTAAAATTAAACAACATTTCAGACTGAAATACATTGGGTAACCTGTGACCTACATAACAGATAGAACAAGGTAATTAAGGTGTTTCGAAAAAAAAAAAATACTTGTCGATTTTTTATCTTACCTCACTTCTACAAATCTAAATTAGGAAACTATTGTTTAGGCTATTGATTGAAAAACATGTTAATAATATCATTTATACAAGGAGATGTTAGTTTTTGGATTAGTGGTTTTGTTATATCATTTGTGTTGGTCACAGGTTACTCGATGAATTTTAATATTATTTTAATCTCAAAAAGAAAGATCTACCGGAATATTTTTGGTTTGATGCCGAAAGTTTCTTCGAGACCTAATAGTGTGCAGTATCAAATTAATCGTAATGGAATGCTCTTTTCTTCTCACCCAACGAGCCACTATGTTGCCATTTGAAAAAAAATAGTAATAATAATCTAAAAATAAAATTTCACCCAGCAGATGCATTTTTACCGAAAACCGTGAAGTTGTATTTTTCCCAATACTTTGGGACTAAAATTAACAATTTGAACGTATTCATAGCCCTCTAGATCCAAAAATAAATTTTAAAATTTAAAAAAATTTCGGTTACAAAAAGTAACAAATGATACATGGTTGTATTCAGAATGTCATATGGAGACAAAAAAAGTGAAAATATACTAAGTGTCTCATTTAAAAATCGAAAGTTTATATCACTTCCAGTGAGACCTGAAGTTGCATGAAGCTGAGTCACTTGTCAAGAAATGCAGTTTTATGTATTATATAGATCCTCTAAATTTCATTTCAATATCTTTAAAAACAAAAAAGTTATAGGGGCGAGCCACCTTCCGTGGACACCCGGATAAAGCAAGTGTTGTGTGTACGCACGTACAGGGTTTTCTATATCACCACCAACTGGAATCTACTCCCCGCTATGGTGGTATAGATACCCCTTGGTCTCCTGCTGTGAGTAAAGAGCTTGGACGGAAGCGGTGGAAGTGGGTGGTTGTGGGTGTCAGAAGTTTGGGAATCTATATGTCTGTCCTTACATAAGGACTTTTCTAAAAATTCTAGATTTTGCCAAAATGTTCTAGAATTCTCTAGAACGATCTAATATTCAAAATTATCAAAATTATATAAGGTGATCTATTATCATCTAGAATATTCTTTAATACTCCAGAATGATCTAAAATAATCAAATTCAATTCAGACTTTAAAATGTCTCACAATAGTCGGTCATCATCCAAAATTCTCCCAAGCGTTCTAGAATGTTCTTTGACATTCTGGAATGATCTAGAATGATCAAACTTAATTATGAGACTCTTAAATGATTCAGAATGGTCGGTCCTCATCAAATATACTTACGTCCTAGAATGTTCTTTAAAATTCTTGAATGATCTAGAATAATCACTTTTAAGTCAAAGACTTCAAAATGATTTAGGATAGTCGGTCAGCATCCATAATGCTTCCAAACGTTCTAAAACGTTCTTTAACATTCTAGAAGGATCCAGAATAATCAAATTCAAATCAGAGACCCTAAAATAATTCAGAATGATCGGGCATCATCCAGAATGCTCCTAAATATTCTAAATCGTTCTTCACTATTCTGAAATGATCTAGAATAATCAAATTTTATTCAAAGATCCAAAATGATTAGAATGGTCGATCATCATCCAAAATACTTCCATACGTTCTAGAATGTTCTTTAAAATTCTGGAATGATCTAGAATAATCAAATTCAATTCAAAGACCCTAAAATGATTCAGAATGGTCGGTCATCATCCAGAATGCTCCTAAACGTTCTAAAATGTTTTTTAATTATCTGATATGATCTAGAATAATCAAATTCAATTCAAAGCATCTAAAATGATTTGGAATGGTTGATCATCATCCAGAATACTCCCAAACGCTTTAGAATATCCTATAGTAATCCAGAATGATCTAGAATATTCAAATATACGCATACAAACGGCTGGATGAATTTGAATTTGAATAAGTTATTAATTTTTATTTATAACTATTTTAATTGCTAGTTTTGTATAAAAAGTTTACTTACAAAATGCAATATATGTGAAATGAGCCAAATAACATCTCTGATTCCAGCAAAAAAGTGAATTGATGAATTTTTCAAATTGTCAGCTTAAAGAAATGACGAAAATATAATATTTATTCACATCCGGGTACACACGAGGAGAAAACTTCTCTTCGAATAACGTTGTGAGAACAAAAAAAAAAAGCGAATGTTATCGTTGGAGTTCATTTTTTATGTTTGTATTACTAAATATGTTACTTGGATGACACAATGTGCCCAGGTTTTGCAGTACGATGGTACTTTTCAGTATCCATTGAAAGCTTTTATTCAACTTGCAATGTTAGTGTGTGTTAGAAGTGTCAAATATTGCAAGCTGAATTAAAACAACTTTTTGTTATATTACGAAGTTGCAGTTTTAAATGTTTATTCAGTTCCGATGACAACACATTAATGTCAGAAAAATTGCCCCCTCCTACCCCACTTAATCTAGATATAGAACGCGTAAGCTTTCGATTTTTTTTTACGGATTTGAACGTAAAAAATTACGGCGAGAAAAAAATTCTTCAGTCGAGAGGGCTCGCCCCCCTTCTCTTCTCGAAAAAAGATTGAAAAAAGATGGTGAAACTAGGAAAAATTGTCAACGGTTACAAGAATTACAACCAACTGATGAGTTTGATTTATTTCAAAGTTTCTTTTCTCCTACTTAGCGCATTTAAATAAAAACTTTTCACTGAAACTTTATTTTTTCAATATAAATTATCATTTAAGTAATATTCATTTCTCATAGCATAATCGAAATCAGAGGAGTCGAATGGGAAAAAAAAAACTTGAAATAGATTTTTTTCAGAAAAATCCTATGCATCTATAAACCAAAATAAGTAAAGTTTCAAATTGTTGTTTCCGCAGGAGGTATAATTCATTACAGTTCGACAGTTCGATATTACAATGTTGAGAATTAAAAAATCCACACAGAAAAATATATGAAATTAGCACTCGTAGAATGGGAAATCCCGAGAACGGTAATAAATAGAGTGTCGTTTTATATAATTCAAATCAAAGTTGCGTGTTATTTCTATTTGAACATTTTTTTTATAATATAAAAGCCGGTGCATTTAAACAATAATATTGTATACGTATCGTAGTTTGACAGCACATATTGGTTGATTATTATTTCATCTATATTTGAGAAATCATATTAACCCTATATTGATCAATATTGTTGCGAAAACCTCACGCCAATTTTTGAATGATAATGTTGATACAATATCACAAATAAAACTCATTACCATTATTGAAAATTTAATATTGGTCAAATATTCAGTAAACAATAATGAAAATAATTTGCGACCTGGGTAAGCAATGTTTAAAATTTTATCTCGTCAATATTACGTTTGAATTTTTGCCAATATTTTCATAATATTGTACCATGTACAATATAAGAGTGTTGAAGTGATATTGTACCAATATCGCTCAAGGTTTTGAGGTCAATATTGCTTCGAGAATATTCCACTAATACCATTTTTAAAATATTGAACCAATATTTTCACCAATTTGTTCCAAAATAGGTGTACTACTTGGGTACCATGAATCATGGATATATTGATTTTCTGAAGCCAGGTGATTCTCTTTTTAGGTTTATTTTGGATAATATAGATGTTAACAAGTTTGGGTCCCGATATACAGTCTTTGGTGGATCCGATGCCATCAATATTACGAGCAATAGCACACGATACCTTTTAGACTTCCAGAAACAATATAATATTACCATTCATCAAAAAGGTTTGTCCAGTTTATAGCTACCGAAGTTAATCCATAGAATCAGCTCTTTCTGCCCTGACCCGCTTATTTTGCATTCGTGTTTTAAGACATAAGAGGGCTAGATTCATATGTGAAATTCTGCTGATCTTACAGAATATAATTGAATATTTTCTTTCAGTGATACCAAATTTTGATTACTCTAAGGTTTATGAAAAAATGGAATCGTTAGTCAAATCGAAATTGAATAACAGAACCTATATCGGAGGAGAATCGACGATTGCTCTATTGATGCCCAGAACTGCACCAGATACGAACCAAAGAGTATTTTTGAACCAAAGAAGAGAAATTATTAAGCGCTTTATGCCAGGTACGCATATGCGGGTTCTCAAGATGGAGCTAATATCATTATCTAATTTCTTTACGCCTTAATTTGAAATTGCCATTGTTCAATATTCCTTCATATATATTATATCGTGCACAAAGGAATGATACATAACGTATCTAAATGACACCAGAGTGAAAATATGTCTTACGTCAATTAATTGAAAAGATAACCAAGATGGCAGTGAAAAATGTACACAGTTTGTATTACAATGTTGTTTGTATGCAAACAATTTCTTTCTCCTTGTGTATTGACATAAACAATTCCACCACATTTCCTAAAATGTTATCGCTTCATGCTGAAGCACTGTTGCAAGAAATTTTCTTAAGCAGTAGGAAAAGAAAGCAGAAATAACATAAATCACATCGGGGCACAGTGGGGCTACGAAAAAGTGCCTCAAATACATAAGTGCCCATCAAAGTCCTTTCTGAAGTCTGAAATAGTATTTATGTAATGATGATCATTATTGTAGAGGCCGTAAATATTGTCGAAGCGAGGCGATAGTCGAACCTGATAACACGGCGGGCACAATAATGTTCGTTTATTATCCGATTTTTTCTGTTATTTTACCGGCTGCCCCCTTACAAGCAACCCTCGGAAGTCTTCGAGAGACTTGTGCGAGCTAGGGAAGATGCCGCCCTTACCTCTTAACGTGTTATGCTATACACGAGGTCGGTGGGCGCGGCGATTCGAACCCGCGTACGTTGTCTTAGCAAGCGAGAACACTACCTGCGCACCACCAATTTTATCAGAACCCTTGCTGTTACATTGGTTCGTATCTAACAGTTATATCACAATTCCTCTATTATTGCGATGATAGGGAAATCCAAAAATATCGTGTTTTTCCGATTGTAATCAATTTTTGATGATAATCGTGCACAAACGTTTCGCTTCGCACATAATCTTAAAAATAGTGCGTCAAATTAAAGAAGCTAGAGTTTTCAACATTGCATGCGAAGTGAAACGCTCTAACACCATTATCATAAAAATTGAAATGGAAAACACCATATTTCTGGAGTGTCATGTCATCACAATGGTCGTGGAATTTTGATATAACTGTTAGATACGAACTAATGTAACAGCCAGGGTTTTAACAAAATCCAATTTTTTTAATTTAGTGCTCACTGGCCTAGAGAAAATGAGAAAGTTTTGTCATTATCATTGAAATACAAATTTTTCAGTATGGTCAAGCTATTCATAGGATAATAATTTGATATTGTTATATAGCTAGGAAAATATTTTTAAAAAATTGCTATTTTCAATTTTCTCACATTATCGTTTCAAACGTTGTACATGTGTATAAAATTTAATTCTAAGCAACTTTTTCAAATTACTTTTTTCGATATCTTGCCATTTTACTCGACTTTTTGCCTATTCATAGTAATTTTTTTCAACTTGCCGCCATACCAGCGATCACGTGACGTGTGTAAAATCGATTTTTAGGTTATCGGACATGCACAAACTTTTCTTAAGAATCTTTTTTCGAATACTCTAATAATAAACTTTTTTCCCATATGGTACATACTTTTTGGCGGTCACTGTATAAATTACAAAGGCAAAAACACAAATTACACAATGAACAAATTAAAAAGTAAAAAATATCATCAAATCCAATCCAAAAATGGAATCATTACTTTTACTTTTCTAGATTTGGCTACAGCAAATTCATTTAAAATATTGTTAAAATCAATTTTATCGAGGATCTCTTGCTCCCTATCCAAGATTGCCAAACCATATAATCTTTCTTGAAACATTGTAGACCTCAAATACCTCAAATAATTTTCAATTATTTTTAATTTTGAGAAGGATCTCTCACCAGAAGCAACAGATACAGGTAGAGTGAGGAGGATTCTTACAGAAATGCTAATTAATATTCGGTAGAGTTGTAGACTATTGAGGGGATTTTACGCTTCGAGTAGGGAATATAACCGTAGGGCTTTTATCTTTTTAAATATAGTTATTTATTATACAAGGGAAAAAAGTATTAGATTAGATATTAGATTTAGCTCGAGTAAATCTAATCTTTTTCCCGTATATAATACACTATTTTTTTCTGTGACGGGAAAAACGACGATTTAATCAAATATCTACCTTAATCTATGTGTATATATATCCGGAAAAAAGTACCCACTTTTTTCCCGGTTCTCGGGAAAAAAAGTAATTTCATAAAACGTTATATTTTATTACCTGTCAACAGGGATAAAATGTCAAACTTTTTTCCCGTTACAGAAAAGAATCATTTGTTTCCACGTCATCCTCCTTCTTTTCCTCATCTGTCACCCTTTTTTATAGGGTATGACAGCTTTTTAAAAGATTCTCGTCATTGCATTTAAAGATATTACAAAAAAAACGTTGTCGTAATCAGATAACATATCAAACCTATTATCTAAAGAACTTATGGTGTTTGATCAATTATTTTTGGATCTTGAGGTGCCTCATCATCTGTTCATAATCGAAAAATTTTGGTTTATACTTTTGTTTTGCAGTATTTCATGAAGGAAAACTTTGCTTAACCTCAAGTATTGCTGCTAGTTTTCCAGCTTTAGCAAGTATTTCTTCGAAGACCCTATTGTTTCTATAAATCTTTTTTAACGAGGTGCTACTTCACAAACCTTTGGTTTGGCGCCCCTTTGGAATGGCGCCCGCGTGCGCGGCACGCATTGCACTCATGGTTGCGGGGGCCCTGCATTAAACAAAAACAGAAAATTTCATGTTATCTTATTTAATGATTTGAATACTATATTTTTTTAATTATGTTTCCATTCCCATATTACTTTTTTATTTGCATATTTTTGTAAGATCTGACGGTACTAGTACTCGGATCTGGAGGTCAAGAAGACTACTTATCAGTGACCTTGAACCCTAAGGATTTCAATTCACTGAGTGAAACAACGAATGAAAATGATATCAGGAGAGTGGGTCAAGACGTAGTCGACAGAATAAAATATGGTAAGTGAGAGTGAGGTTTTTTCCCATAGATTGATAAATTACAAAAAAATAGCAGTAAATATGCTTGAGTTTCCATAAAATTAAAAAGTCATTGATCAAGTTAGTCCCTAATAAGGGTATGGTTATGTTTTTCAATAAACAAATATTCATTTGCAAAAAATGGTATAAAGAGGCAATTTCAGATTAAAATATTTACTTCTATGAGATATATCTATAAAATGAAATATTAAAACAATTCTTTGGTTGGAAAATATAAAAATATAAAATTCTTTCAACAATTTTTTCAAGATTTCGTAGAACAGGAGTACCATCTTCCCCTTTTTTGGCTGCCAGTGTTATTCTTTTGGTTCCAACCCCATGTCGGTCAGGTGTGGTCTTTGATCATACCTGCAATATCAGCTCCTGCGGCTTTTTTCGAAGACCTGGCATTATCGATATAGTTTTCCATGTACAGTTCAAGGGCAGTTCTAGTATGCGTTTTTTTCATCTTAATCATCAGTAGTTCTTGAGCTACCTACATACTTCGGAAACATATTTTCAGCAATATATTCATAATATAATAAAAAGAATATTTTTGAGATCCCTTTGACGTGATACTCCATCTGACAAATTAGAATAATTTTTTTTTCAAATACTTTGCTTCCCCTCCAAGATTTTCAATGACTTATTTTTCGGATTCAATAACGATTGGTAAATACACAAATCACTAAGTTTTATTTCCATGCCACTTTTTAACTCAAATTACCATTAAAAAATTATTTTATATTTTTGAAGCACAAAACCATGAAGCTACCATTCATTTGTAAAAAAACAAATATTATTCTGAAAGTCGACAACTAATCATATATATTTTTATTTTTGAAGTCATGAAAAAATGCATTATGGCTAAAACTCACCAAATATCATTTTCCAGATATCTTTCAAGCACATGATCTCTTTTTACACATAACAATAACATTGTCTGAAAAGAATAGGTATTGATAATACTATTTTAAAATGTTCTATTGCATATTTTTCTAACTACTGATTGATTGAGAAGATTCAAGGAATTGAAACATACCATACTTTGGGGATTTTTTGTTAAATTCTTGCAACTCTGACCTCACTGTGTTCATATCGGGCAGAGTTTCATTTCCATAATTTCACTACATAACTGCATTCCTTTGATTAATTCGTAAAATGAATTTGATATCTTGTGCCAATAACAGACCAAGCTTTCTCCAGAGAGATAAATCCAAAATAGATATTAGATTCACGGTATAACCTCAAAACCGAAGAAACAATCTGAACGTCGAAATGGCTATATGAATATTATATAAATACCGACTTACCAGACTTCTTCAAACGTGGGATGTTCAGACATTCTTATAAATTGAATATATTAGATATTCTCTAATAAATATCAACAAATAAATATATTTCAAACACTTTAATAAATAACATGCACTCGGCGGTATACTTGTCACTTGAGTTGGTGGAATGTGGTATGTGTGTTTCATGCTGCAGACGGGACGCGCTCCGTGATAGGTCACTGTATTAGCAGGAAGTTTTATGAAAATGCGTTCATTATTAGTCAAACATAACTTGACCTGACTAACTTTATGTAGACAGAATATCCATACAAAACTGTTAGGAAATGAAAACTATTCATCCACATTAGTTATGGTTCAGGCGCGTCAGTCGTACATTTTACTGTATGGCTGACTATTCGTCCGAGACAAATATGTTAAAAAAAAAAATTGTTAAAATTGTTTTTTCCGTTAACCAGCTGTCGTCCCCTTACGAACGGCAGCCCTCAAAAGTCGAAACTTGTGCGAGCCAAGGATTAACGAGGTCTTACCTTTTAACGTGCGATTCCTAGCACTTTCTCGGGCCATCAGATAAAAATCTGTACTCGCTAGGATTGGAACCTAGTCGACCAGCAGACAATGGTTTCGAACGTAAAAGTCTCAACCACTGAGCTACATGACCCTACATCTAAATATATCCATAGGCTCGAAAGCTTCAACATCCTTGGGCTTTCACTGAAGGGACTATTCTGGAACAATCATGGCGCAAATACTCGAGACTAATAATGTTCTTAGATGGTAGAAAACAGAACGTCCTCTTGGCAACACATTTAGGATGACCTTAGGTCCCAAATCCTCAGCATCCTCAAGTTGTCACTGAAGGGACTAATCTGGAACAATTACAACGCAGATGCTGAGCCTCATAACGTTCTTATGTTGTGGAAAATAGAACGTCCTCTTCGGGCTTTTGGCGACATATTTAGGATGACCTTAGGCGAATGTGTGCTATCTGGGTAGCACAACATCTTTCAGTTACTAACCAGAAAATGTCACAAATGTCTGGACATACCAAAATATCGAAACGAACTTCAAATAAATTTCAATCAAAAATCAATAAATATTTCAGTCAAATCAACTGAAACATAATCCATGTCGTCAAAAATGGTTTCAAAAGTCGAGGAAGGGGTAATAAATACAGATTCAACCGAGTTTTATTTGTTCCTTGGTGGCAGAAAATCAGAGCCACGGCGCTCTTTTCTGATAACTCAACATGAACTTTGTATAAAGTATAGTTTTGAAATGAAAAATAACGAAGTTCAGCCGTATTTTCAAAAATTATCTTCCTCAATTCAAATCCTCGGTAATTCACTCAGAATCTATCAAAATATATCGAACTTGTCAAATATAGTACACGATTGATGCTTCAGCGAAACTTGAAACTTGATTTAAAATTTATCACAACATAAATTTAGCCCGCTTTCATTTCCAAAAAGCTGTTGTACTTATTTGCAAAATAAATGTGATTTCGTAAAATCAATAATTGAGAAACATAATTCAATTATTTCATTATGTTCATAAAAGCTCATCACAAAAATAGTAACTTACTTTTTTTCAGTTCCAAGATCCATTGTGAATCCATCATGTGGTTCAGAATTCAGAGGATCATCCGAAACATTCACACTAACTGACTACGTAGAGTTAAATGGCGTAAATTACTACAAAATATCACCCAACTACTTTTCGACTGGAGATGGAAATAGAAACCTCCGGATAAATGAATTGAACCATGGTAGCATAAACGTGTGTATTTCAAGAGATCAAGCAAGACCCAATAACCAAACAAGCGAATGTGAATTGCTGCAGTCTAAAGTATTAACAAAAGATATATCGGGATATTGTGAAGGAAAATCGCTCTCTGCCTGTTCACCAATATATATCTCGATATCAGGAAATAGGACTTTATACAGATGCCAAGGTATGCCCAATACAATAATTCGATGAAGCGATGGCTCCTTTAAGTATGATTTATTAAGATTACATAATCACATAAACCGGAATTCATTAAAATAATATCATACATAACCGCAGTCATTATAGTATTCAAACTAATAGAGACTTAAATAGATTAGCCCTCTCAACATCAAATTATACGTTTTAAACCAAAAAACAAACAACATGAATTTCATGAATTTCAAAGAACTGCTTTAGTATTAAAACAAATTGAAGAAAAGGTTTATGATTAGTAGCAGTACTACTAGTAGTAGTTGTATGGAGGATGCTCCCGCATACAGACAAGTAGGCCGCCATGGGCCTTTTTTACCGTCCCCTGCTCTTATCATTCATGGTGTCCTTCCTTCCTATAAATTGCGCTCGATCTCATCATTTGATGTGGGCGTATAGTGTGTGGGTGATCGTCAGAGGAGCAAGTTCTTTCTATTCGCCTCTTGGCGAAAGCAATGGTAGGGCTGATTCTCAGCCCGGAGGTGTGGTGGCTGCGTGTGATTCGCACCGACTACCAGTACCACAGCACTCGATTTGAGTACCCTCCTTGGCTTCTACCGAAGACAGGTTTTTCAGTTCTCGCAGCGAGTTCCTTCGATTAACCCCCTTGATAAAGCCCCGGTAGGCTACCAGTCCCGCAGAACTCTACCCGAGAACCCTCCTTGGGCCCCACTTATGACAGATTTTCTTTTTCTCGCATTCCTCTGTAATATTTGAATGTGTATGTGTTGATTGTCGGGGAAAACATGTGTGTTTCGTGGTTTTTGTGCGGTGAGCTATGACTCACAGGTAGCTACTCTCCTGTGGCGCCTCAGTTACCCTTCACATTTTTTCATATAATTTGATAGTGAATTCAGAAGTTGCGGTTCCCTAATCTAAGGGGAATTGAAACAAGCAGTGGCTTTACAGTATGGTACAATTTTTTGTTTCTGGTATTGATATTGTGGATATGTGATTTATTTTTGGAATCTCTTATGTTTTGAAGACATATTTTTATGTTTCCATATCATGTTAGGACGGAAAAATAGCAACTTTTAACTTTTGAACTCACTGATGCATGTATTTCATTCCTGTCAGATTCCTCAGTACCATCTTCTGGGCAATGAAAACTTCATTTACTGATGGAGATGTGCCCAAATACAGATTCCATATCGAATTCTATACTTTCAGCCTAGGTACAATACAACTTCATCACCAAATCGATATCCAATAATGTTCTCAGATTCTTCAACTCATAAGATATGAAATTCACATGTGAGATCAGATGTTCACAATGTAGTTTCATGTTGAACAGTGATCTAAATTTACCCAAAAATGTACAGTTAAAATAGTTAAAATTGTTAAAATTGTTACAATTGTTAAAATTGTTAAAATTGTTAAAATTGTTAAAATTGTTAAAATTGTTAAAATTGTTAAAATTGTTAAAATTGTTAAAATTGTTAAAATTGTTAAAATTGTTAAAATTGTTAAAATTGTTAAAATTGTTAAAATTGTTAAAATTGTTAAAATTGTTAAAATTGTTAAAATTGTTAAAATTGTTAAAATTATTAAAATTGTTAAAATTGTTAAAATTGTTAAAATTATCAAAATTGTTAAAATTGTTAAAATTGTTGAAATTGTTAAAATTGTTAAAACGAGGTCTAACCTTTTCACGTGCGATTCCTATCACTTTCTCGGGCCATCAGATAGAAATCTGTAGTCGCTAGGATTCGAACCTAGCCGACCAGCAGTCGATAGTTTTGAATGCAACAGTCTCAACCACTGAGCTACCCTTAGTGTTATCATTCACCATGAAAAAAAAGTACAAAAAGTACCTTTCACTTTACCACACAAGTAATTTGATTCGTAGAGGAGCATTTAGATAACCAATTATTTTCATCATTAAGGATTATTAAATTGAAAGTAAATAATCAGACCTGTTTCATTTATATTCTTCCATTCATTACTAATAGTATAGTAATAGTGATTAAAACAGATGTGATTATTTAAGTTCAGTTTAGTAATCCCTACTGATGAAGATAACTTGGTTATCGAAATGTGCCTCTGGGAATTAAATTACTTGTGTGGTGAAGGGGATAATACTTTTTGTTCTTATTGAGTGACACTACAGGTGCCCAATATCACATTCTCGATGAAACCTACTAAATTCTGTTTTCTCTATGTTAATGAAGAGGCGATTAGGGCCAAGCCATTCTGTCATTTCTTTAATCGTCGTACTACATTTCCTTTAGAACAATGTGGTCCTTGCTTGAGGTCTCTACAGACGTTTCATTATCATAAATTGAGAAGGAATTTGATGGTAGTCAAGTATATCATTGTCCTCTACAAACCATTCTGTCATTTCTTTAATCGTCGTACTACATTTCCTTTAGAACAATGTGGTCCTTGCATGAGGTCTCTACAGACGTATCATTATCATAAATTGAGAAGGAATTTGATGGTAGTCAAGTATATCATTGTCCTGTATAAATGAGAAGCAGAACCGCCGGAACCCCGAGGTACCCTAATCTTGATATTTGTTTGTTCCGATGAGTTGTTATTCAGATAAATATATTGCCTCCGATAGTTTATGGAAGTTGAAAGCCATTTCGGTGGTACAATCCATATTCTATTCCGTGATGATCAAATGCCCTGCTGAGGTACCAAAAACTGCCAACAGGACATTCACTGCCGACGATACCCCCAACACTTATAATAGATGAAGTTCAAGTGATGCCTCTACGACCCCCTTAAATTCTACAATTCACTCCACAATTGCACTGTTTTGGTTGTATTCTCTTGAAAGGAATATTCGAAGACCTTGGAAAAACCACTTATCACCGTGATGGGTCTGTATCTCTGGCATAAGGAGTTAATTGTTTTTGTACATATCTAGATAAGTTAGGGTGGAAAGGACTTTATGCAAGTATTCATCTCTCTCTAAAACATTTTTTGAATTTCGTGTCTTTCACAGTGCTATATATCAGCTCACACCCACTTAGCAGAGTTGCCCTGCCTCGACCTTGTTACTGGCGTAATTGTTGGGGGATTCGTCGACCAACCCAAATAATTGAAAAAAATTTAAATTACCCACCCATGAAGAATAAAATTTTACAATGCACGTATTACGGCAAACGATAGAAACACTAAACTGAATTCCATCTATTCCAGAAATAGAAGCTAAAACAAAAAAAATGTCGAATTTCTAGAATTTTAAAACTTTGAGAACGTTAAAGAAGCTTTCTCTGATAAGAATGTAAATAAGTCGGTTACATTAAGTCTATAAAACATATGAAATCATTTGAATATACATATTTCATTCACCATCAAAATCATACACTAACATACTTTCGTTTTAGTTTCAGATCCTCTGTGCCGCTTTCCAGAAAATATAAAATATAGCATAACTCTGGAAAACGTTGGCTGTGCAAGTGGATCGATTCGCACAATAGCAAACTCCATTCTTCTTCTCAGTTTAATCGTATTCATACGTTTTTAGATATGTAGATACTTCTATTTATTGTTATCATCTACTAATAAGTTTTGTACGATGACAATTTGTTAAGCAGGTGTCATAAAACTTTTATTCGAAAGAGGTAGACAATGACGCAGATTGGAAGGGTTTCCGTTGTTTCAGTATATTGCGTCATATCTCATTCCAAATGTGACATATTTCCTTATTTCATAATGATAGGTATTTGTTTTTATCAATATTTCATTTCATAAGAGCAACATCGACTACTGAACAGAAAACACGATATTGAGTGGAATGCAAATGTCAAAACAGAAGAAGTATATATTTTACCATTTTATATAATTTTATATTGATTTGACAAATAAACGGATTTACACCACCATTTTTTTTTAAATATACTGTTTCAATCAATGCCATTCATTAAGTTATGAGACGAACTTATAGTGTAAGCATTTGCTAGATTTTATTCATTAATCATTGGCGCAAGCAACAACTTCTCTTTGGAAATACTGAGAGATATAAAGAGAAATAACGCAGGGATGTTCAAATTACACAGTCTAATATTTCTATACGCTATGTTAAAAAGTGATTATGCCTCTACAAAAAGAAGTACTATAGGAAGACCGTCAAAAGATCCTATTTCAAGTGAAGTCAGGCTGGACAGAGTTGGGCATCAAAAAAACATCCAGTGAATACAAAAATAATATGCGACCAGAGCAAGAGTCACAAGTTGTATCTGTGTACTAAATGCATAATACATCTACACAATGATTGTTTTGAAAATTATTACGAAAAAAAATGTTTCAGTTTGAATGTAACTCGCATTTAGCGCCAGTGGTGTGTATAGGCACCAAGTCCTAAATATGTCGTTTGACACGGTTAAGGGCCGGTTTTTTAATATCCTGTTAGCGTAGTTTGACTGACGGCTAAATTTGACTAGTGGTTAGAATGAACGTTACATCTGTTCACATAAAATAATAAAGTCACATTCTAACCATTAGTCACGTACCATTTTCAACCAATTACTCTTGGTCATCTTGATCTATACAGTACACTTGATTAGGTAACCAGCTTGGTTAGGTGCCGAAATTTTTTTCGAATCATACCAAAATAATTAGATGATCATGATGGTGTCGAGACCTACAGTCTTGACTTTCCAGCAAGATGCAAAATTTGGTTTGAATCCTTGGTATGACCTAAGTTGTGTTCCGAAGTACTGAGAGTGTCCTTATATCCATTGTTCTAGCAACCCAACCTTCTATAATGATGTTCCTAATTTAAACTTGAGTATTTAATTCGGATTGCCATTGATTTTTTTATGTTAAAATATGAGTTGGTAGAGTGACAAACCTTTTTATAGTTCAGTGGTATTATGTCTAAGTAGATTGTAGGGGGGTCGTACAGGCTGTGCAGCCTCACAAGCACTTCAACCTATAAGTTTTTTTGTGCGTGATTATGTCTAAGTACCAATCAAACCAAATAAGTACCAAACTGTTTTCTGATTAAACAAGGTATAAGTAAGCAGTAATTGATTTCCTTGGTTTGAATTTGGTATGGTCAACTTCATCAGAGTACCAAACTCGCGCACGGTATAAACGTGGCCATCATAAACTATGTTATAACGTTATGTCAAGAATAAAAAAGCAAAACATAATTATCACCTTTCTTAAAAAAATGGCCATAAATAGGTTAATGCGATAAGTGATAATTAGAACTGAGTAATTTCGAAATTCCCAAAATTCCCAAAAAGTACCGTAGACTTTGAGCGATGACGTAGCATGAATAAAATTCGATCGACGTCACAGTGCCGCCATATTGATTTTAGAAGAAATGTCTTCTTCGCCGCCATTTTAAAAACAAATGTCTACTCGTGAAACATCATCGAAAAGGAAATTTTTTGGTCTATCGAATGACTAGAGATTCACTACTTGACTTGATTTTCTAACTACTTGACTTGACTTGAAATCAAGACAAGCTCAAGTGGGGTATTTATTTTTGAAAGTCAAGTAGTTACACATCAAGTACTTGTAAATCAAGCTACTTACTTGATTTTTCTTAAAAAACTAGTACCTTTTTTGTATTAGTCTGATTAACTGCCAAAACGCAATAACAATAAAAATATATGGATGCAATAATATTCACTTTATAATGTCCCACTCTTAAATGTCAGAGTAGTTTATATTTTTGAAATGCCCTGTATAAAAATGTACAGCATGTGCCACAATTTTTACTAGATTGCTTGAATCCTATAGATTTTTGTAGATATTAAAAATTAAAAAAAAACAGCCACAAATAAAAAATTATTAAAGAAAATAAGATGTGGACTTTTTTTATCCACCGTGTAGATTATTCAATTCTGTCACAAACTATTGAATAGTTACAGCTAAAATTTAATTATTGTTTTACCTTCTCAAGCCTACTCGAAATTGAAATTGTGCTACGCCTATTCGAACCTGTCGAGGTATTTGCCCCGGAATTAGTGAAGATGTTCCGCAGTTTTTCATTTTCAAAACCGCCGTACATTTGCCTTGCTCGTCAGTATTTTTATTACTCTTAGGATCTTGTTCGACTATGAAATAATCCGTATTTTTTTTCATTTTATCAAATACACTTTTATTTACTTCAACTCGTTTGGCGCCGACCCTGCACTTCCCACTTCTGTTTCGATGTCATCAAATTCTGACACTTATTCATCACGATATACTCTGAGCCGCTGCTTTGGAAAGGTTCCGATTCCATTACGGACAAATCAGTTAAATCAGATATACACAATTTAACAGCACGTCGTCATCGAGCAATCAGGGGCCTGCTTGCTATAACCTTGGTGAATCCCCTACTTTAACGCTTTGGTGTGCATTTCACGGATAGCTATCAAGTAATATCAAGTAATTTGATTTTACTTGATATCAAGTCAAGTAGTTCACACCGTAAATCGAGTCGAGTCAAATATCAAATTTTCAAAACCTTGAGTTTTGAAGTCAAGTATTTAAGAAAAAATTCAAGCTACTTGGCTTAATGAATCCCTGCGAATGACGTAAGAATATTCACATGATTCAATTTAAACTTATCGACCTAGGTCTCTTTCCGGTAAAACCGAAAATGATATTCAGTTGTTTTTCATTTTAAATATGGATTCTAAAGAACTATATCTTCGATTCAAATGTCAAAAGCATTACATAAGAAACAACTGACTGGCGCTCTTGCCAATCATTTCGTTTTCACCCATTAAATTTCAATTACAAAATAGGTTGTACAACTGGAGATGAAATAAACTGTCTCGAGGCAAATGATACTTCAAATTCAATTTGGTAAATCCCCTAATGTCATGGAAAGTTTGGAGAACTTCATTCGAATCGGGTCACAGGAACTGCTTCAAAAAATTGTAAACGAGCGATTATTATCCCTCGACATTTAAGTATGAATTTAATTGGGTTGTTGAAAGGGGAACAAATTTAAGTGCGAGTCGCCGAAATGACGAACTACCGGGTGAAAATTTAAGTGTGGAAAATATATACCTCTGAATAAGTCCAGTTGTGGAATTAATATCAGTTAAGTCATGCTAACAAGGACTATTCCGGTGATTTTGTCGTAATGGGAAATTCTTGCATATTTCAATAGGAATAATTGTGTTGAGAGTTTCCAGCAAGAGTATATTGTTTTGTGTCTTGTTTGTCGCACAAAAAACATACTCTAGTAGGAAAAATTGATAAAGGGCTAATGTTCTATCTCAAGATATTTCTGGAGCATTGAAAGGGGTAACATTCACATCAAACTTTCATCATGTGGCTTGCCACCGCGTCTCTACATTTAGCTCTCTGTTTTTCCAATATATTTTTACATTAGGGTGATATTCATGAATTAACATGTTGTATGATGTCATATCCAAGAAGTAGACAACCACTGCCACGATAATTGTAGATTATATTAAGTCTGACGCTTTGTTAGTATTTTTGGCGATCTTATTAGCAGGGTATTCAACTGTGTGAATCACATAATTATCTTGGATAAACCCTACCAAGATGGCATAAGAGGTACATCTCTTGAATGGATTTGATTATACCTATATGGGACGGAATTCAATATTTCTCATTGAAGAATAAGTCATTCGGGAAATTGAGAAATGACATAGGGGTCGGTTTTAAGCTCTATTCTGTTTGATCGTCTATACTGTTTTTACTGCACAAAAGCGCTTCACTCGTGATGGAAATAAGCTATTGCACCTCATGCAGAAACTTATTTAAATACCTGAACATTTTAAGAGGACATGAGCGCGATCACATTTTGGACGTTTTTCAGGGTAAAAGAGTCGATAACTCAAAAACGGTTCGTCGCATCGATTTCAAACAAGGATAGGCTTCTAGAGGAAGATTGATTCTAAGTAACTGTGTATGCGGCAGCACCTCAAGATTATTTTCAATGATAGTCGGAGTAGCTGCAGGGGTAGAATCAAACTTTCTCTAGAAGCCTGTCCTTGTTTGAAATCGATAAAACGAACCGATTTTGAGTTATCAATTGACTCTTTTAAAGTAGATCCAACAACCTAGTAAAGTTGTAAATCAATATTAGCCAACGACCCTCATTATTACCCATTGTTCGGAATACAGATAAGCAATGAAAGTGTGTGTCCCTTAAAATATTCCCAGGTCTGGATTCAAATATCTTATGAAATAGGTTGGCATTTTAATAATAGTAGGCTCTCCATTTTTTTGACACTTTTGTATTTGAATATATTTGGTAATAAAAAATCTCCTAAATTGATTTAGAACCCTTGGTAATGATATGTTTAAATGTGTGTAAGTAATAAAATTTACTTACCTGGCCACCTGACTTTTGGTACTGATGGACTATATTACGAGATTATAGCAATAATGGTCTATTTTGTGTCGTGAAAAATGTGGCGTCCGTGGGCTCATCCTGAAGCTAGTACTTCAACTGGTGGTCGTTGTACCACTAGTCGACAAATGTTACACGCTCATGGAAAACAAATTATATTAAATGTTTATACTTCCCTTCTGGAACGTGAAATGTCCAAGGATCAAGCTGTGCGAGAAAGTGCTTCTTTAACAAAAACTCCGTATTCCACAGTGTTTAAAATAGTGAGTAACCCTATTTGAAAAAGAAAGAAACGAAAAGACTCTGGTGGTTCAAGGAAATTAGATGGCTGTGATGTAGATATAATTCGAAGAACAGTATATGCCTTATATAAAGAGCAAATTGTGCCTACATTAGATATTTTAATGCAACGGCTAAAAAATAATGAAACAGGTATCCAGTGTTGCAAAGAGACTTTGAGGACGTCTCTTTCAAGAAACGGATTTCAATTTAGAAAACTCAGTAGTTACAGAAACATCATAATGAAATCTGCGCGCCTCAAGAAATGGAGATTTGAATATTTATTGGCTATAAACGAGTTTAGAGAATGTGCTAGAACGATAGTTTATTTGGATGAAACTTGGTTCGATACACACGATATTCAATAAAAAAGTTGGTTAGACTCATCTGACTTGCGCGAAACTAATGCGCCGTCTAATAAAGGAAAACGCATTACGATAATTCACACAGGAACCGAAAGTGGTTTTATACCAAATGCGTTGTCTTTATTGACAAAAAATATATCTTGAGTTCAAATGTGGTAGCTCTCATTCAAACAGAAACTGCAAACATTCCTGACAGCAGCTGGGCCAACTGTGTTTTTCATATTAAAAAGGTGGAAAAATCATATATGGATATAGAAAAACTTCCCAAACAAAAGATTATTATAAATTTGGGTGACGACAGTGAGAGTGAAACTGATCTTAGTGGGTAATTTTGTAAGTGTGTGTATATTAAATTTAATTCTAAACAACTCAAAATTATAAAGTTTCTGAACTCTAATCGATTTTTCTTAACCCAATATCATTATACCTATTTATTTACATACAAAACAAAATTGGATGGTTAGGGCAGGTACAACTCTGCGTAATATGAACGGCCTGACCGCCTGTTGATATCTCAAGTGGTTGGTGATTAATGACCTTCTTATAATTCTGGTTATACTTTACCCTTAAAAGCGTCCCAAACATGATCGCGCTCATGGCCTCTTAACTCCAGCGTCTCTTTGTGATTTGGAACTCTTCTTTTATGTAGATATACTACCTCAAAATAATAATAGCAATTATGATTACAATACTCGAAACAAAGATTATCTTACAAATTCGGTGTCGGTTTACAATGAAAAAATTGTCCGAAATATATTTTCAAAACAAATTTAAAAGAGTACTTCGTTCAGAATTGCTTTTTTCTACAACCATAGTTCGAAACACGCTTATAGGTTTACGTTCGCAAACATGATCACAATTACTGAAATATGGCATTAGTGTGCCGTTGCTTTCTGTACAGTATCATAATTTTCTGAACAAAAATCATAGAAATATGTCAACAAAGGTCCAGCATAGAATATTTGTAAGATATTCCTGTTGCATTCATTTTGAAAATAAAATTGAACTAGAATGGTTAGCCACAGTTCTGGAATTGACAATATTCCACCAAAACTAAGAAAAAAAAGTTCTATTAAGGAAATTAAACCATATTATATTCAATTCTACCAATTTCACACTGTAATATAGGATCTGGTGTAATTTATGAATTTTGGTGGTTGGAAACTTCGTAAAACACGTCTCTGAAGATGTACATATGAAAAGATTGAGATGCTTAGTGAAATTGTCAGTTCCTCTATCAAAATTTACGCTCTACTTTTATGAAAAAGTGTTTGATAAACCCATTTCCTAAAGAAGTTTCACTTTCATGTTTCATCGTGAACGCCTTTTCACTAGTATCTTTCTAATTAAGGTAAACATAACCAAAAATTCATTTGTCATATGGCATTGAAATTTAAAGGGTCAGAAATGGAATTATTTCAATATATTATAAATTATTGCCAATTATAATATAATAATAGTAATATCGTCTTTATTCGTTACAAAAACATTTCTTATGAAATTTTAGACAAGCTGGCGAGATCCGGTCGTAGCCGCTTTTCTATTTACATTATCATGATATCCTCAAATAATATCAATGAATAATATTATCAATAATAGCCGGGTGGTCGGCTAGCCCAGTGGGCTAGGTATCAACTGGTTGAATTTTAGCCAGGCATTGTTTGTGAGTTCGAATGATAGAATCCGAGGATATTTTTCTCAAATATACCAATCGTTCCGACCACTCGGAGTGGTGCTGTATATTGATTTTTTGGGTTTCTCCACAGGTGAAAAGCTGGCTTATGCCAGACAGACCAAATACCTCTGTTGTCTTTACTTATCACCTGATGAACCATCCTATATCGACCTCTCTGAGTTTTCATCAATAAAATTATACTTTATCCTGAAATACCATCCAAACAGCTGACGTAATTACAATATGAGATTTCAATGTACACAACTCTACCTGGCTTAAGCTATCCAATAAAACAGACGAGGCAGTTGGTCAACCTGAGACCTTCGCTGTCACGTATGGTCTAGAGCAACTGATATAGCTTTCCTACGCATTCCTGATGTCCACAACCAGTATGCCAATACACTTGATCTTTTTCTCACCACTAATCCTGATCCATCAGTATAGGAGTTTTTGCTCCACTTGAGAACTCCGACCCCAACCTCATCCCCACTCTTTGCTCTATTTCTACGCTATCGAGCAGCACAAGGTAGCCACGTCTCATATGGCACTACAATTCAGCCCACTCGGATGGTCTTCACATGTTCTTCTCAGCATTTCCTTGGGAAAAAGTGTGTTTCTCATCTGAATATCCAACACAATTCGCCGAGACAATTTCTGAGATAATAATTCTAGGGATGCAAACATATACACCTAACACGTCAAGAAAAACATCATTTGATAAACCCTGATTTAGCAGAAACTACTCCAGAGCTGACCATATCTGAATATTTTGAAGCAAAAAACATCTGCATGGGGACAATCGAATCTTCGAAGATACGATATCAAAGCTCGTTGTGCGTCCTAAGGAGTCCTGCTCTTTCAGGTCATTTGCCAAAGGCGTCGGAAGAAATTTCACTACAGCTCATTTCCTCCCCTAACCAAGGAAGATGGAACACTAGCAACGAACGCTCAGGAAAAAGCCAATAACTTTTCCAACATGTTTGATGCATATTCCAGGCTAGATTCTTCGAAAAAACAAACCAGAACATAATTCCCATTGAGATTATCTTCCGCCAACGAACCATCAGATGCATTTTGTATGCTAGTGGATCTGACGAAATTCCGCCGATCGTTCTCAAGGAACGTACTCTCGAACTGACACCAGTTCTTTGCAAGTTATTCAACTTCTCTTATAATTTGGGGGTATTTCCGTCCAACTGCAGAATTGTAAGTATAAAAGCAGTACCCAAAAAGGGGAAAAAGACCTTACCCAATAACTCCAGGACTATCGCATAGCTATCTGTTAACTCGAAAGTAATGGAAAAAGTCATTAACATCGAGCTCAAGAAATATTGAGATCGCTCAGGAATGATCGACAATATGGTTGCGTAAAGTACTAGATTTGACTTGCACAATATTTAAGTTTCATGTCCATTCGCCCACAAAAATATTCCATAAATATCAATTATCTTTTATTGTTCATTATTTCAGGTCCAAAACCAACAATGTAAGGAATAAGTTACCCATAATTTCGGAAAATAATGAGAATAACGATCTGAATTTATCAAAAAGCCATACCGGGGAGATATTATCACCAGAAAGAGATGCTGGTGAAGTTACCATTATTCAAGTGGATGCTCAAAACATTAACAGTATTCCGAGCCATGCTGGTGAAACTAATGAAAATAAAAAAAGAAAATTTAAAGATACTGAATACACTTGTCATAGTAATGAATGAAGCGAAAAAATTTTAATATAAGTGTATAAATTTATTATTTATTGCAAAGCGCTTTCGACTTGCGTCATCTTCAGTCCTCTCTAGTCAGGCTACAGAAAGTATCAGTTTGTGGTATCACTATTATTGTTAGATGGTCTCATTTTTGTGAGTTGGCTAGGGATGGTGTTACCGACCTGAAGCATGTTCGTATGTTTTATTTCGACCCAATTCGTCTTATTCTTTCCGGTATACCTCTTACATAAAGAAGGCACAAGGCAGCCTGTGCTGCTTAATCTGGTTTTCAACATTCAATTATTTCCGATAGACCTCTAACATAAGGAAGGCACAAGGTAGCCTGTGCTCTGGTTCATCTGATTTTTTTTATGTTAAATCCTCTTGGTAGCCTGTGCCTTTCTTATACCGAGAAAAATAAGACGAATTGAGTCAAAATACAACATACGAACATGCTTCAGGTCGGGTAAAACCATCCACAATCAACTCACAAAATCCAGACCACCTAACGCTGATAATGACTCCAAAAACTGCATCTACTTCGTTCTTTGTGAATGCGGTGAAGCTTATTTGGAGAAACCAAGAAACCACTCAATATCAAAATCGCTGAATCCAAGAAAAATACTCAACGAGGAGAGATATCGAAATCAGGGATAGCAGATCATGTCTGGACTGCTCAACATGATTTTAAATGGTCTAAAGCCGAAGTTATCCATAAAGAAGATAATTGGTATGGAAGAATATTTAAAGAAACCGCTTACATTCTGAATGGCAATGTGTTTAGTCAACCAAGCACAGAGATTTGTAATATGTGGAAACAGTCGATGACTGCCCTAGATCATTTGAAATTGAAATTGAAAATTGAAATTGAAATTGAAACTGGTGTACCTGAGGGACCTTGGTAAGGTAAATAACATATTTACCCAATTACAGGCAATTTATCCCTATGCTTACGACACAAATCAGCTTTATAAGAAGTATCCTAGACGGACTGTCAGATTCATGCCCTAGATAACGGCTAAAGATGTTGATAGCCGAAACGTCGTGAATAATAAACTTGCAGAGAATTGAATTTCTTTGTTTATTTTAGACAATGGAAGTCCAGAAAAACTTTACTCAAAGTGAACCATTGTCAAGCACTTCCAAACAAAAGTAATCATAGTGATGTATTTAAAGAATGCAGTTGCAGTTTTAAAACATAAATTGGAATTTGTTATTAATCGATCAATAACAGATTCACAATAGGTGTTTAGTATTCGAAAATTTTATCGTTGCAACTCCATCCTTCGAATATCACTCCCAAGTAACAATTTTACTTTTGTGATAGCCGTCAGAGGGTTTTGTAGACCATAACAATCACGGCTACGATACATTTGTTTCGCTGTAATAACATCTACAGAATATAAAGCTGTACGAGGGCCCACTCATATGAAGGTTCTCAGGGCTATTTTCAAATGCAAATATAAATTCTTTTTGTCTTATTCGCAGGATTCTTAATAACCTCCTGAGGGCCATTATAGAAATCTTAGGGTTTTTATAAGCCTGTATGATCTTAAAAAAAATCTGCTTGGCAAAAAAA
Source organism: Chrysolina haemoptera (assembly GCA_958298965.1). Classification (NCBI taxonomy): domain Eukaryota; kingdom Metazoa; phylum Arthropoda; class Insecta; order Coleoptera; family Chrysomelidae; genus Chrysolina; species Chrysolina haemoptera. The sequence goes on along the minus strand of OY282596.1, from coordinate 21,894,746 downwards.
TGTCTTTTTTGAATAAAGTTGGATTAGAACACTATTTTCCATAAATAACCATAGCCAAAACGGACTGAAATTATTCTAATTATGCAGTTACAGGTTCCGAAAAATGGGGCGACTAAAGTCAAAAATATAATGATGACGTCCTGATAGAGATCTATAAAGTATTTATGTACATTTAACAACGTTAAATACTGAATATCAGCTGTGAATGAAATTTTATTGACAAAATGATATTGAATAGTGGTAAATCTGCAACGCGCCCCAATAACAACGCGAAATTAACAAGATGAACGAAATACCAAAAAAACATTATGAAAAATTATTTGGACTCATGTTATTCCCGACATGATTTGTACTATATCTATATATATATATATAGCAAAAATTGTATATTTCCTGTCGGTCTTACATACCAAATTGCATGAAATATGAGTTGAAATCTCCTATTTCGCCCCTCTGGTTGTAATAAAATATGGCTACCCTACCTTTATTGAAAACTGACAATTGACCACATGAAACCATTTTGAAATCCGTTTCTCCTAAAGAGGAATGTTTGGTAGTATTTATACCGATTTCCAAAACATTTCCTCAAACTTCTAATAAATCCTCTGATCGAGAATCATGTCAAACATGCTTTACATTCGCCTTCTCGGGATAGAAGTATTCTTCTCGTGATGGACGTATCCGGAACAGTACTCGGTATCAATACTCTTGTGCCCTTTTTCTTTAAGAGTTTTCCATTTGTTTGAAGATACATTTTCACGTGTTTCATATTATTTTTGAAGCGACTCATCGGCATTTGAGACTTCAAAATTAGATTCCCGCGCCCAAGTGGCGAAATGTTGAATTATTTTGTATGTACATCGTTAATTATTGCGTACTTTATAATTCCCATGATTTTAGTCATAATTGTGTTGAATTATTGATATAAAATGAAATTCTAGTACAACATTAGAGCGATGAATGAAGTGGGAAGTAGAAGATAACAAAACGAAACGAAATGAAAAAATACATTTTTGAAAACAAAAAATATTTTGGAAGTACTGAATTTTCAAATTTTCAAACCGCGCTGAAACACTGCCAGCGGGCAGACATGCTATGGCCTGGAGAATCAAACCAGTGCCTCCCAAACAAAGGTAACTGAAAGCTATTCCATAAAATTCCATAAAAATTTTTGATTGACCCAGAACAAAAATTCTTGCCATTTATTATTACATTATGTTCCATATATCAACCCATTTTCTTAATCGCTTCAATTTCGGAAAAACCCTGTATATATGGTGAATAACAACGGTATAATTTTGACTTTTGACATTTCATCACTTTCGTTCGGTTTTATGATGGCCATGGAAAAAATCACTTGAATATTTTAATGATCTCATAAAACTTTTGCCAACTTTATGATTAAATTATCACCGTTCAGAGGGAACTACTGGCATTTTAGTAGAAATAGTTTTATGCTTTGTTCTTATAGCGGTACTCGAGAGTACATCTCAAAACCTCAATAAAACCTCATCATTAGTTTTATTACAGAATCATTGCATGGACTTGAGGAGTGTTATAAAACGTTTATAAAACTTAAATTCTACATGGATTATTTAAAGACCAAAAGGATTTATCGTGTATGTGCATACAGCCATTGTTAAACCTTCAGAAAATCAAATATGCTTCAATGCTAAATGGTTTCATCTTATAGCCTTCAGGAGTGTTTTGAAACCGATTCATGAATATATTTGCTCTGGGGGCGTATTATGAAGAATGTATGACCAGCATAAATTAAATTGGCCACTACCTGATTTTCATAAAACGTTCATAAGACTAGGATAAATCAAAATGACTTTAAATTGTTACTTGGGATGTGAAACGAAAAATTTTGACAAAGTTACTTTTTAACAGCCTAGGTCTCGGATTATAGGGGTAATTCTGGGTAATTTGTAAGCTGTATGTTAATTTTTAATATCTGGTTATTCTGCAAAAAATATATAAATGTAGTGGTGTGTATGATCATGTTCATACATATTAACATATCTGTTTATTCTGTAAGAGTTATATAAACGTGTAACAAATATGTTAAACGGGTAAAAATTAACATAAAGCTTACAGAATTACCACTATATTGTCCGAATGATTTACATTACAGCCCCTAAGGATGATGGAAAATTGTCCAAGTGAAACTGACGTTGCATTATTTTTAGTTATACATTTGAATTATTCAATTCGTGAAACTGAGATACCCGAACAAATAACATATTTAAAAAACTAGTAATATCATTTTCCCGAAATACAAAAACGTTGAAAATAATTGAAATCGAATACAATACAACTACTCGTAGTCTAATAATACAGAGTGGGCCATTGAAAACGAAACAGCGGCTCTGTAGGTCGACAGAACCGAGTTATATAAAAACGCTCGGACACGTCAACCACATTTTCGAGGGGGACATCGTTCGCGATGAAATTCACCCGAAATACATTCCATCCCTCGAAGCTGTGACTGCCACCCCTAAATTTTTAAATGGCTACATATGGCAAGTGATACCTCATTTGAAAGGTATTTTCCTTCTTAATATCAAACAACAAAAATAAATCAATTCCATCGATTCGTTTTCGAGATATAGGAACTTGAAGTTGGGAAATCACTTTTTATTCACTCAATCAATAAAAACAATATCTGATAAAGCAACTGTCGCAATAATTATTATTGTCAATGAATTAAATGTTCAAACTGTCTACCACCCATTTCCATACAATAGTACAAGTTCTGCTCAAAATGAGACCTCACATTTCGTAGCATTTCCGGCGTTATTCGACGGCATTCTTCAATAATTCTACGTCGTAATTCTTCCAGAGTTTCTGGTTCGGTTGCATAGATTTTGTTTTTCAAGTGACCCCACAGGAAAAAGTCGAGTGGGGTTAAATCTGGAGATCTGGCTGGCCACTCTATAGCGCCTCTTCTTCCAATCCAACTTCCAGGAAACATTCTATCCAAAAACGGCCTAACAGGCTGTGCATAATGTGGAGGTGCCCCGTCTTGTTGAAATTTCAAGTAGTCTTCATGGTAACGATTGTCATTTTCAATGATGTCTACTAATTGTGGATAAACAAATTCATTCAATAATTCCAAATAAGTTTCTCCTGTCAGGTTACCGTCGAGAAATACTGGTCCAATCAAACGGTCCCCAAAAATACCGGCCCAAACATTGAGTTTTTCGGGAGTTTGAGTATGGACTTCGTGGAAAACATGTGGATTGGCATCTGACCAATAACGACAATTATGACGATTCACAGTTGAATTCAAAAAGAATGTAGACTCATCAGAAAAGCAGATGTTGAAAAGAAAATTCTCATCAGCATCTATTTTCGTAGTCATAATTTCACAAAATTCCTGTCGCCTATCAAAATCATCTTCATTCAATTGGTGTACCAAATGTATTTTGTAGGGGTGAAGTTTATGATGTTTCAGGATTCGGCGGATACTGGTTCTACTAATATTGGTAACACTTGCCAATTTCCTTGTGCTCAATGTTGGGTCTGCATGAACTTGTCCTAAAAGTGCAACTTCAACAGGTTCATTTCTCACAGAAAATTCACGTTCTGGGTCTCGTTTCTTGTTGGCTACTGATCCAGTTTGACGAAACTTTTGCACTAATTCTAGAACGTATTTTTTAGCAACAAGTTTATCTGGATGCGTTTCATTGAACAAATTAGCTGTACGGTTACGGCACTCATCATTCTTGAAAAAAATTGTTATTATTTCAACTCTTTCCGCGATCGTATACACCATTATTGAGGAAATATTCAGCAGCTGTAATTCACTCTAATGTCGTTCAATCAACGATCAGTTTGACATTGCCAGACGTCCAAAATTGCGATTTGGCGAAAAAAATTATCGCATACATGTTTTTGTTGTACGCGCATTGGAGTCGAATTCGAGAAAACGTCTTTATACCGATTCTCAAGAACTTTAACATTTTTTCGATCAAGTAATTGAAGATGAAATAAGAATTTGAAACGGAATTGCATGTTATTTGTTGGTAAACAGTTAGATCATTTAATTCCTTGACAATGATAATTATCTTTAAACAGTTGCATTGTTAGATCTTATTTTTATTGATTGAGTGAAAAAAAAGTGATTTTCCAACTTCAAGTTCCTATATCTCGGAAACGAATAGATAGAATTAAATTTATTTTTGTTGTTTGATATTAAGAAGGAAAATACCTTTCAAATGAGGTATCACTTGCCATATGTTGCCATTTAAAAATTTAGGGGTGGCGGTCACAGCTCCGAGGGATGGAATGTATTTCGGGTGAATTTCATCGTGAACGATGTCCCCCTCGAAAATGTTGTTGACGTGTCCGAGCGTTTTTATATAACTCGGTTCTGCCGACCTACAGAGCCGCTGTTTCGTTTTCAATGGCCCACTCTGTATATTGCTTCACCGATTTGCTATCTCGTCCAAAAGTAAATATACACCTACTATTCAGGCTGAACTGGGAGAGGGACTGATAAGATATCAGGATTTATCATTGAATCAATTCTAATAAATGAAAAAACGATGTGATTAACAAGAATGAAGTACAAGTGCTTATTCGTCCTGCTATTGGTATTTGGTACGAACGTTAGACGTTAATGTTTATTTTTTTTAGCAGCTCAGTTTTAGGTTATGCACTATTTGTTAACAATGTTACGGCTCAAACATCGTCTGCCATTCCAGAAATTCTTCAGAATTGTTATCGAAGCAATTTCACAATCACAGTCACACCTCCGCTGACACTGCCACTATTAATTGAATTGATTAGGAAAGTTGAGATAGATGAAAGAACCACTGTTGACATACGAATATTGACAACATCGATGATACATGGGTAAGAATTCAACATTTGAATGACTAAACTGAGTCAAATTGATGATCCTGTGAAATATATCAGAGCAAACACCGATATCACGTCAGTACAGTTAGCCTTTTCTGTCATTCATATATACATGTTATTCAGGATGAAGAGGTGGTATTATTTCCGTTATTTGTTTTTGAACAAATGCTGTAGATTGTATATATTTTTTGGAATATCACCATGAATCGTTTTTCAAACATGCTTCTATTTATACTAACCAGTGTCACAAATTACATATATATTTAATATAGCTAGAGTAAGTTGATTTTCAACAAAAACAGTATATCCATAGTATTTCGTGAGATAGTCAAATGAATTTCTTTTTGTAATTCAAGAATTTTGTTAATGTCAGATTTTTAGTGTCTGAAAACAGCGTAAATTTTTTTATGTCCTGTGAGCTCAAAATATTTTGAATTTTTTAAAGTACTTAAAAATATTCTATATCGAAGTTATTTACTTACTTCATTCTTTCAATAGGAACTTTAAAGAACACTATGTTTTCAACGTTCAACGTTGATATGTGAAAACCCTCAAGCTATAATACGTGAAAAATCTTGAGCCAAACTTACATTTTTGAAATACGAGAGTACTACAAAAAATGTTTGTCGGTGACACTATATCTTTGGAATTTCTTTAAAAATTCGTATGTGGTGCAATTTTCATGGTTTCATTATGTTACTATAGGTAATAGATATATTTGAAGATAGGTTGGATAAAATAAAATAAAACTGGAGATACCTGTTTGCTCAAAACGTGTGTGCTTTTCAGTATCACATTTTTCGTAAAAAAATATCGGGAAAAAAATAGCGTCACAGGGAGTTTTGCTAAAAATTTGCCCGTTGCAGGGTTTTTATCTTTTCTGTCACTTTACGAGATATGCTACAAAAGCACAAACGTTTCTAAATTTATTTTATTTTTTTCTATCCAATCTATCTTCAAATATACCTATTACGTAGTAATATAATAAACCTATTGAAATTGCGCCCCATGCGAATTTTTAGAGAAAGTTCAAAGATATAGTGTCGCCCACAAATATTTTTTGTAGTATCCTCGTATTTCAAAAATGTAGGTTCTGCTCAAGGTTTTTCACATATTATAGCTTGAGGGTTTTCATTTATAAACGTTGAATATTGAAAACATAGGGTTCTTTAAAGTTCCTATTGAAAGAATGAAGTAAATAAAAAACTTCAGAATAGGATATTTTTAAATACTTTTCTGATGACCCGACATGGTAGAAATACTGTGATTGTGATAAAACAGTATTGCTTTTTCAAACTATCATTATTACCTACTCAGGAAAATATCGAAATTGAACAAGAAAATGTCTCAATTCTAATAAGTAACAACGTCGAAACGGAATATCTTTGAGAACCTTTGTTACGACCCCTGTAAATTAAATACTATTCTGTATTATAAAAATGGTGCGTTTCCAAAGGCATGACATATTTTATCGAAATCACGAGAATTAACCTGAAATATTCTCAATTTGTGATGAATTAACTTTATTTTTTGTGTGTGTAACTAGTTATAAAATCACCCTGCTTCTCAGAAACTAATCATACGATTTGATTATGGTCCATTTAAAGTATTGCCTACAGATCGTGATCTATAACATACCAGAGTTTCATTGAATTCCGCAATAAACCAAAATCCCATGTATTCCGTGCGGGGTCCTTTTGTAAAAATTTTTGAACAGAACTTCGTCGACATTTTCAAAATAATAAATATGAATTTTATGATAACCATATTACAATACTGAAAGTTTTCTACGATATTTTCAGTGTATTGTTCAACGGGATAAGAAGAAATATGAATTTCCAAGATGACAACCCCAACTTCATCCCTTATAGAGCTACAGGAGAGGAGTTTTACAATTATAGACTTCTCACAGATTACGTGATACCAGGGAAAATTGAACTATTTCCTAAAGATTCTCTAAGCCTTTCAGAGCTCTGCTTTCTCCATTCAATTTTATCCAGTACAGTGGATCCTTTGGAAAGGGGCGATGAAAGTTCAACATGTAACGATCGATCAAGTATGCCACTGTAAGTATTTTCCTTATATACTTCTCAAGACACCCGCGCGGAAATGAATTTCATATCACATACGTACGTTTCCGTTGAATAAAGGAAGTTTCATGTCTACGAGTCTTGTGCAGAGTGAGTCTGTGGCAAACAGAAGAGAATGAGGACTTGTGTCAAACATTTGTTATAGGAAATATACAGTGTTTGCCAAAAGTTCCCCTCCTGTCCAATTTGGGAGGAAATGGTGATGAAATGAGTTCAAGTTTTTTTAGTATAAATTGATATTTGCAACTCCAGAAATAGCCTCATTGGCAACTACATCAACTGGATGAAGAAAAGGTTTGTATGTCGTGCAGAAATTTATTTATAAAATCATAGCAAAGCGCTTTCGACTATAAAGTCATCATCAGTGCGTACCTGTAAGTAAGTGACATTGAATTGAATTTAAGAAATGTTGATAATGTGAATTTTGAAAAATTGAAAAATTACTTACTCGTCAGGTGTACAAGAGCCAGACCTACATACATGGTCCTATGGACACATGATATTTTTATGGTCTGGCTCTTGTACACCTGACGAGTAAGTAATTTTTCAATTTTTCAAAATTCACATTATCAACATTTCTAAAATTCAATTCAATGTCACTTACTTACAGGTACGCACTGATGATTTTATAGTCGAAAGCGCTTTGCTATGATTTTATAAATAAATTTCTGCACGAAATACAAACCTTTTCTTCATCCAATTACATTGGAACGTGTACCCAGCTTGACAATTTTAACTACATCAACTCCTTCCTCAAGAGTACGAATCAGTTCAAATCGAATATGAAATACTTTTGAAAGGAAATTCAGCCTAATCACCAAAATTGTACAGAAAATATCAAGTTCAATACACGAAATAGCACTTCAAAAATTTTTAAATGAATTGAAATATTCGATTTCAATTATATTTGGAAAATACATTCCAGATGACAAAAATTGGTGAAGAAAATTTTAGCAAAAATAAAGGTGAGCAGTGGAGTAACACAAGGCAGTCTATTGGAGCCACTCTTCATAATGTTCAGAAATAACTCTTTTTATCAAGCTGGGTGACTGTGAAATGCAACTTTTTCTAACGATACAGTTCTATAAGTTTCTTGTACACGTGTTAATGTTACTATTGAAAAATCAAACAAAAGGCCTTATTGAAAATTGGATGAAAACGAACAATCTGAATCCAAAGAAACGAACTTATACAGGGTGTGTCGCAAATGATGTCAATAATTTCGGGTGGTGATTTCTTATCACATTTAATGAAAAAAACTTCATATAAACGTGTGTCCTAACTTCCGTCGTTTCCGAGTAACGGGGTGTCAAAAGTTTAATAAAAAATCGCTCTTTCATGAATTACTCAAAATTATTTACGCCGATTCTGATTGAACTTCGTGTGTTCGTTAGTAGGGCTTCTCTTTATGAAATTAGATTTTTAATTTTAATGCCAGTAGCGTCGCAGTTGATACCCCGTTAATCGGAAACGGAAGCTGGGACGCATGTTGATATGAAAGGAATCACCTCCTAAAATCAATGACATCATTGAATAAACACCCTGTATAATAGCAGGAAAAAGCAGATATTTGATAGAGTGGAATTTGAAGGTGTATTAATGAAAATACTAAAATCTACCAAGTAATTGGGAATTATACTCGATCAAAAATTGTCATTTCAAACATTAACTATATATGTAAAAATATTTCAAAAAAGATTGGTTTTGCCTATCGTCTAAGTAGGGATTTAACCTGATATGCTTGGCAAGATATATATAACTCAAATATTAAACCGCATTTTGATTATTTTGGCACAATTTTGTACATGAGATTTTTCTGATATGATTCAAGTATACTAATAGTATAAGAGCCAGTGGCTGGCTACCTGTATGTATTTGACCAGACCTAGATTTTTGTCCAGAGAGTCCTCTATCCCAGGTAACACCTGAGCCAATATAGATATATTGTAAATGTAAAAATAATATTAAACCAATATGGTTGCATATTGGAAAAACAATATTTCATTAATAATATTGGTGGAATATTGGCTAAACATGTTCTGAATATAGATTGTTTCTGAAAATATTGGGTCAATATTGGTTGAATAATACTCACCAATATCGATAGAGCGATATTGCCTACATATTGTTTCCAGCATCTAGCTCCAATATTGCGATTTCAATGTTCCTCCCATATCGATTTTAGAGATGAAAAACAATATTGTGTATCCAAGTTTGATAGCATGTTGGTGGAATATTATTTCATTCATATTCGAAAAATTATATTGACCATATATTGATTGACATTGTTACGAAAACCTCACGTCAATATTTGAAAGACAATATTGATACAATATCACAAAATAAATTTATCACCATCATTGAAATTTGAATAACGGCCGAATATTCAATGGACAATATTGAAAAGAATTATGATCAAACTTGGGTAAGAAACCGCTAGGTGGCCCCACATATGGAACGACAGCTGAATCATGGTAACATATATTAAATGAGGCTTCTCCCAATGCTTTTACAAGTCAATCTACTCAGAGGTTAATTGATGTAGAAATGAAATTGTAGAATTTTCAAATAATTCGACATTTTCTGGAAATATTTCATCAATGTTTCCAAGGCAACATATTCACTTTGAGTATTTTACCAATATATGCAAATGATCTTGTACCAATATCCCTGAATATTTTGGGGCCAATATTGCTTCCTCAATATTTTACTAATATTATTTGTATAATGTCCAAGTAATATTTTGCCAATATCCCGAAATAATTATAATTTTATCACGCCAATATTACGTTTCAATATTTTGCCAATATTTTACCAATATTATTCCATTGTAAGTGTGCTACAGCGATATTGTACTAATATAGCTCAACATTTTGAGGCCAATATTGCTTCGAGAATATAACACCAATATTATTTTTTCAATATTGAACCAATATCGCCGAATGGTCACATTTTTTTTCTCGCCAATATTGTTATTTGAATATTTTGCCAATATTTTCACAATATTGTACCAATATTGTCCCAATATGAGTGTGCTACTTGGGATACTTACCAAACATGGGGGCTTACTAAGCCTAGCTCGGTGACCATAACTACTGCGCAGGTGACACAGGCACTAAAATAAGACAAATTTTAAATGTATTTGACCAGCGCTGCCATTTAGAAATTTTGAAATATATCATTATTATTATCGAAAAATAACAATGGCTGACCATTATGGCGCGACTAATATCGTGGCAGACAATTTGAAGTTATCAAAAAGTTTGAAATTGTTAAAGTAATTGACCAGGTCTGCCATTATTATATGTCATTATATATAGCCTTAGAAGCTTATATTCAACACGGCTGACCATTTTATTGAGAACACACATCAGTTTACGAAATATATCTTCATTACATTCTGAGCAGATGTGTGTACAGGATGCATTGTACTATGTAATAAGGCCGTCTCGGCCTGTTTGGTTAAATTCAAATAAATAAATAAATTAATAATTTTGTGGTTTTCTTGACATCGTTATTTGAGTGTTTAACCTAGCACAGTCTAAAAAAACAAAACATGTAACTCAAAATCAAATCGAAATGGGCCGCATATCGTTACACAGAAAAGAAGTTTGAAGTGATAGAATGGTAATTGATATACCGCACATCCCCTGTATCCAGATAGCAAATGTCATACATACGAAATTTTTGGTAGACTTTTTTTGACTTTCGTCAAAGAAATAACAATTTGACTTGTAATACATTTTTTATTGTTTTAAAGATTTTGATAACGGAGACAGATTTTGTCTCGGATACGTCAACGTAGTTTGAAAAGAAGAAGTAATATTTAATTATTTTGAACTAATTTTTTTAGATAGGAAAAGTAACTGACAAAATTGTACTATTTTTTCAAAACAGTAATCTTCTAAACACAGTACTTATCAGGATTAATACCACCAGTGATTGAATTTTCTCAAAACAATTCAGTTGAGTTCAGAAACAAAAGACAGAATTATGAGATAAATTCAATCACTAGTTGAATTTTATTAGACTATGTCACGAATAAAGTTTCTTCATTAATATAAATACGAACAATGTATGACAGTCATAAACAAATTATTAAAATCATCAATATAATAATGTTTCGTTTCATAATTTCATTTGAATGTGCAGTGAAGCAAATCATTCTGACATATCCAGCTATATTTATTATTGATCGAACTGTCAAACGTATTCATTTCGTCATGGTTACGTTGCTGAAAATACCGAAGCTGATCCTCCAATCAGAAATGAAAGACAGCTGGTGTTATCGCGATAACACGAGTTGTCTTTGGCTTCCGATTGGTCAGATTGGGTGAGAATTTTAAGATGAGTGAAATAGTCGTAGAAAATTGATTTTTTGGTAGGGGTGCCTCCAGGTGACATCTGCCTCGCTCGACTTCATGTTTCGACCATATTCATTTAGCACTTTTCGGGATTACTAAGCCCTAAGCCTTTTCGTTAAGTGCTTCGGAACACTAAGCACTGAATTAGGAAAGTGCTCGGGAGCACAGTGCTTAGGAGCACAAAAGTGCTTCAAGCACTTTCACGAGCACTAAGCACTGTGCTTTCGGACAGCTCTGTGTACAAGTAATAATTTGCGTTTGTTTTCACAACTTTAGGGGGTCTGAGCCCCCAGCAATATTTTCTTTTGTCGTTATTTTTATCGTCCAAAACAATCAGAAAAATTTCCAGTTTTCTACGCATTTTCAATCTAGGCAGGGAGTGAAATTTTTCAAAACTATATTATTCGATGGTGAGATATTTTTCACTATTTTAACGGATTTTTCCGATTTTCATTTTGCAAGTTTTCCCAATTTCGTGACAGAAAAGGGGAGGGACTGCGAATTGAAATTTTTTTCGTTCTTATTTTCCATGTTCGAAACTGTTGAAATATTTTCCGAATTCCTTCACGTTCTCTATCTAGCTTTTGATGGGAAAGAAATGGTTACTTTTTTTAAACCATATTATTCGACGATCAAGACTTTTTCACTATTTTTACGAATTTTTTCCGATATCAATTTCGAGAGTTTTCCAACTTTTTTCAAGAATGGGGATGAATCCGTACAAAAAAAGTTCGAAACCCAAAGCGTGCTCTATCTAGTTTTCGGGGCGAGATAATTTTTTTACATTATCGTATTGTCATCGGAACTGAAGCAATTTGAAATTTCGACTCCATATGATAAAATAGCTCTTTTTCAGCTTTCAAGATTTGACCCTATCTATCACACACATTAACATAGAAAGTTAAATGAAAGATTCCTAATTTAAAAAGACATTCGGGCAAATAATAATAGCCGTCCTCTTCCTGCCTATGGGTGTAGTCATAGAAATATCTATGATGGAGTTTTTCATTATTATTATTATTTTACTCTGTCAGTCACGAAGTTACAAATTCAAAATTACATGTTTTGAAATTTTGACTTTTTTCTGGAAATTTCGACTTTTAGGTCAACAACTCGATTTCAATGTCGAAATTTTAACTTTTTTCTCGAAATTTCCAAAATGTCAACTCATATGTCGAAATTTCGACTGTAAAGTTGAAATTTCAAAGGTTTTCTCGAAATTTCGAATTTTTTCTTGACATATTAAAAAAAACTTGTGCTGATTGGACCAAGTGAGGATGCAAGTAATACACATCATGTTGGTAGTATAAATATAGCCAAAACCTCAGTACAGCTAAACGCAATATACAGGGTGTTAATTAAGTACGTTGACAAACTTCGGGAGGTGATTTTTGAAAGTTTTCAGGACGAAAAGTTCATATAAACATATGTCCCAAACGGCTTGGTTAAATATACATTTCTTTCAAGATTTTTAGTAGTTAACTTCGACATTTTCGACAATAATCAGTAGAAATTGGGCAAATACATCCAGTCAAGCCTTGTTCAACCCTTCAGATTTTTTTTCCGTTGTCACTGACATATTATGAGACAGGAATGCTCAATGTTCTTTTATTTAAAATCTTTTTCTCAAAGTTTTTCATTTACCCCGTAACTGCTACTACCGGGTCTGTACGACCCAGCGATATATTTGCATACCCCTCCTTCACCAGTCAAAAAGCGCAGACAATTGATGTTCCGTTCGATTGTTTTCATTTTTAACGAACTACGTGCTACTTAGGGTCTGAAAGACCCGGTGATAGTAATAAGGGGAATGTTTCAGTGTATGAACATAACGTGAGTAGTCTCGATACGTTGGAACTTTATATCGTAAGAACAACAGATTCGTTATAATTTTCAATTATTTCAGAACACTTTTTTTTGCAGTGAATATGGACAACAGAAAACTCTTAACTGACAATGAACTTGCTGATATAATAACAAGTGATGATTTTTGGGCCGATGAAGAAATTACAAGAGAAGATGGGGCAGGTCCTTCTAGCTCCCAATTTATAACAGCTGATGATGAAATGGATGCAACAAATATTATTCTTCTTGATGGGGACAAAAGCGAAGAAGGGGAATCTGATCATGAACTGTTTAGTCTTCATGATACAGACAGTGAAGATGATGAGTGGGTTCCCGAAAATGATGAAAACTCTACAGCGAATACAGAGTATAGCGGTAGTGAAAACGAGGATACTGATGAACAAAATTTTGGTGTAGATGAAGTGGAAGAAACTATTTGTAGAAAAAGATTTTTTTATGGAAGATTGGATAAGAAAACTGCAAAACCTTGTATGAAATGGTCACAACAAGCTCCAGTTAGAGGACGAGAGAGAGCAGAGAATATTCACACAATTCTGCCTGGCCTAAAAGGTCTTGCACGACAAAAACCCCCATCTGAATCTCCATTAGAAGCAAGGAGATTGGTTATTTCTGATGATATTCTGGCAGAGATTGTTACAAACACTAACAAAAAAATTTATCTAACGAGAGTAAATTACAGTTCATTCAAAACTAAACGTAACTCAAGATATAAATTCCATCCCCGTTTCATACAACCCACAGATAAAGTTGAAATAGAAGCATTTATTGGCCTATTATATTTGCACGGTATTTTCAAATCTGGCCACGAGGATCCGAAATCTCTTTGGGCAACAGATGGAACAGGTAGAGAAATTTTTCGGTGTACCATGACGTTAGCTAGATTTCTCTTCCTTTTAGCTGCTATTAGATTTGATGACTCCGAAACGCGAGCTGAGCGTCGTAAAACAGATAAACTGGCTCCAATATCCAATGTATTCAAAAAATTTGTTGAGAACTCAAAAACTAACTACACTCCTGGAATATTCCTAACATTGGATGAAATGTTGGTTCCATTTAGAGGGAGATGTTCTTTTAGGATGTACATCCCAAACAAACCGGCAAAGTACGGCATTAAAATTCAAATTTTAGCTGATTCGAAAACACATTATATGTGCAATGCTGAGATATATACCGGAAAAGAAATCAATACAACAAATAGTAGCAAACAATGCAAAGAAAAATCACTTTCTCACCCTACACAAGTTGTTATGCGAATGACGGAATCATTCTACAATTCCAAACGAAATCTCACTGCAGATAATTGGTATACATCAATCGAGGCAGCTCGGGAGTTGAAAAAAAAAGGCCTGACATATGTAGGAACTATTAAGAAAAATAAAAGAGAAATACCTGCCCCATTTTTACCATCCAGAGCTAGAAAAGTGGGTTCCTCCCTTTTTGGTTTCACGTCTGATCTTACTCTTGTCAGCTACGTCTGAAAACAGAACAAAAGTGTCGTTTTGCTATCTTCGATGCACCATGACAATCGAATTGATGCTGCCACGAAAAAACCTGATATAATACTGTTTTATAATAGTACCAAAGCCGGGGTCGGTCTAGAAGATGGCCCACTACAGTATTTTATTGTATTCTGAATATATCTGGAGTGAACAGTCGCATCCTATACCAATTTGCAAGACATGGAAAAGAAATATCTCGATATAACTATCTGAAGGAACTTGGATTAGCCCTTTGCTTCCAACACGTCCACACAAGAATTAATTGTAATTTTATTCCGCGCCAAATTCGCGACAGGGCAGCAGATATTTTCAAAATTCATTCTACATTTCGGCAGACAGCTGAAGAAACCCAGGGAAACAGAAAAAGGAAAAGATGTTGCCTCTGCCCCGCCAAGAAAGACCGAAAACCTAGCTATGTTTGTAGAACATGTAAAAAACCAATATGTCTTCAATGTTGCTGTACCGTGTGTCCAGACTGTATGAATTGATTTTTATTTCACTTGAGTTGTCATAAATGTTGTGATTGTTACTTTCTTTCACCTGAATAAATGAAATTTGGTTTCCTGACATTTATTTCTATTTTTGAAATATGGGTCTATAGGACCCGGTATTAGTACGAATGGTATAAAAGTGGGGTAGTAGCAGTTACGGGTTACTTGTACGGTTCAGGAGCTACAATTAAAATATTAATGAGAACATTTTCCAGTATCGCATAACATGAAGAAATTTGAGAAGCAAATATTCTCCCAAAAGGGTGATTCTTCGATAGTTTTCAGGACGAAAAGTTCATATAAACATATGTCCTAAACGGCTTCGTTTTCTAGATACAGGGTTATAAAAATATTATTTTTTTTATATTTTTTGGAGTAGACTTCGACATGTTCAAATTAGGCGAGTACAATTCAATAGTACACACGATAGAGAATAATTCATTTCTTGAATAATTCAAAGGGTACTCCTACTTTTATTAGATCAAATATCTTCCTGTACAAGATCATCTATTTTGTATCCTTGGAAGCTTTTGAATTTGTTTACTCACAGAGTAACCTAGAATTATAATTTTTATTCATCGTAGATTATTCTAATTCTGGAAAAATATTGCATTAATATTTTCGTTATCGCTCCTGAGCCGTACAAGTAAGTGAAAAACAAAATGACGATGAAACATCATTGATTATTGTTTTCTCACAATCTCTCACTGGTGGCAGAAGGGTCTTGACCCTGTGAATTATTTAAATAATGAATTATTTTGTATCGTGCTTACTATTGTATTTGCCTAATTTGAACTGATTATTATCGAAAATGTCGAAGTTTACTCCAAAAAGTCTTGAAAAAAATGTATTTTTATCATCCTGAATTTCGAAAACCAAGCCGTTTGGGATATATGTTTATATAAAATTTTCGTCCTGAAAACTTTCAAATAATCACCCTTCGAAGTCTGTGAGAATATTTGCTTCTCAAATTACTTTGTTATGCGAAACTGGAAAATGTTGGCATTAATATTTTCATTGTAGCTCCTGAATCATACGAGTAAATGAAAAACTACAAGAAAACAAAAATATGTTAAACAACAACATTGATTATTTCTATCCCATAATATGTCAGTGACGGCGGAAAAAAAATTAATGAAGGTTTGAACAAGGCTTATTGACTCTGAAAAAAGGAGGACCCTGTGAATTATTTGAGAACTGAATCATTTTGTATCGTGCGTACTACTAAATGGATTGTACTCACCCAATTTGAACTGATTATTGTCGAAAATGTTGAAGTCCAAAATATCTTGAAAAAAATGTATTTTCATCACCCTCGAAAACCAAGCCGTTTGGGACATATATTTATATGAACTTTTCGCCCTGAAAACTTTCAAAGAATCTCCCCACGAAGTTTGTCAACGTACTTAATTAACACCCTGTATAGCTAACTACGCATAATAATGTTCAACATTTCAATAAACTCTTTCAGTTTCAAAATGACATGAACTCTTGCGAAGACACACATGTCGGCATATTCGAAACGAACTTAGAAGGAGGCTCTCACGAACATATGAGTGGTTTCGCTTGGTATGTAGGAAGTTGATTACAGAAGCCAGTAGGGAATTCTAAGTAGACTAGAACAGACAAAAATGACATTTTAAACAGTAGTCACGGATAGACTTCACATGGAATTTGTTTGCGGTATTATATGGATGCAAAACAACAAACCGTTTGATGAATGATGCTTTCAATTCCATGAGGATTAATGGCTTATAAAAATATACTCCATGATTCCCATATTTCGAATGAATCTTGCTGCATTCTATCTGAGACAGAGAGTTTGTTGTAAAATATACAGGGTGTATCTTAAATGATGTCATTAATTTCAGGTGGTGATTCCTTGTCACATTTATGAAAAAAAGTTTAAACGTGTGACCCAACTTGCTTCGTTTCCGAATAACATGGTGTCAAAAGTTTAATGAAAAATCGGTTTTTCATGAATTACTCAATTTTTTTTGCCAATTCTGATTGAACTTCGTGTGTTTGTTAGTAGTCTTCTTTTCATGGAATTATATTTTGAATTATAATTCCAATGGCGCCGCAGTTGATACCCCGTTACACAGAAATGAAGCAAGTTAGGATATACGCTTATATGAACTCATATTCTTAAAATGTGACAAGGAATTACCTCCTGAATTTTCCTGTATATTCCATTGTCATAGAATATAATTAACAAAACTGATGGGAATCACACTTCACTGTTATGAATGAAAGTTCAATATATCAATGAAGCCGTAATCCTATATACAGTGTGACCCATTCGGAATGGAAGCACCCTTATAAAACATATATTGTTCAACCAATTGTTATCGTTTCTTTCATCAGATAAATATTTTAAAATTTCACTAGGACATCAAATTCCATGAATAATTGTCCTCGACAATTATTTTTATGTTTTTAGGTTAAAATCTAAAAAGATCATTACCGATTTTTTTTGTAAATCTGAGTAAACCGTTGGATTCAAAAGATATTGAAATGATGTACGTCAAAACAACCTGAATTTCTGTCCCTATGTCGAAACATATCAATGGGTTCCCGATTTAGGTACGAGAGATTTTTTCTCGAATACATTATATCGTATCGATAATCGATCGCATGTCTTGTTGAAAAGCAAGTGTAATGTGAGTTGTCTAGATGCCAATCTCGTCTAGTGCTAGCTTGGAGTGCAGACCGACCACTTGAGTTGGTACTGTAGGTTATTCAGGTTTTGCTACACCTGAAAAGTGAATATGCCCCAAAAATCAGTCGCCCCGGAGCGCCTTGGCAAATAATGATAGCCGTCCTCTACCCGCACAGGCTATCTCTTTGGGTACACTCTATGAGTGTTTATGAGAGTGTATTATTATTATCATTAATCCGTTATTGATAAGAATTTTTGAAGTATTCCACTATCTCGTAATTGATACAGGGTAATTGCAGCACAAGGATGATAAATTCTTGTGAGCAGTTTCTCCAGATTCCTTGTTCGTTCGTTGTTATTTGTGGACATTTTGTATGGAATAACCCGATAGGAGCAAATCGAGTGAAGTAAGGTCAGGCGATCTAGGTGGCCATCTAATTATTCTACTCCCCCGTCCTATCCAACTATTAGGGAAATTTTGATTCCGCCATCTCTTCACAATTTCTGCATCATGTATAAAACAGCCATCTCACTGAAAATGTAAATTTCTTGTTGAATATTCATCTATTGCGCCCGACAAATTTCTCATATATTTGGGTTAATACTGCAAACGGAAGTTTGAAAAATAATAAGTTTCAATAATCAATTTTTAAAATCGCTGTAGAAACAATTCAATTTAATTTTTCAAATATTGGGCTTTAAATTTTAAAGAGTTTTGTAACTCACATATTGGCAACACCGCCGAGAGCGCGTGGTATGGAGTAGTTTGTGGTATGCTAGATGGTGAAGAAGTCAACATATCGTTAATTCTAGGTTAGTACAACAAAAAATAATACGATTTTGAGTGATTTTTATGTTCATCAATTATTATATACAGGATTTCCCTGCCAAAAATGTACTATAGAGACTGATAAAAAAAATTATAAGAGAATTTATGAGATCCAAGTTGGATAGTAAAACCACAAAACAGTATAGAGCCATTCGATATTCATCAGTATTTAAAAGACATTACAGATGCATATTCATTTAATTTCAAATGGCATTTTCTAACGTGAATCTATGATATTTGAATGTGTTTTTAGACATAACTTATCCGTTTTTATCAGTAATTCCTGGAATGAATGCTTCATTTTTCTGTGAGGTAATCAATCCAGTTTGAACATAAATGAGAACGTATGAGATTTCATAGCAGTCACTTGATTATTTAAAAAAATCAATAATATTCTGCGAGATTGTTTCTAGCACGTTCCAATGTATTATTATTGCCACAAATGCATATACAAAAATAATAGTCATCCTCAACTTCAACTGCTGTGTAAAGTAAATTACACATTCACTTTTAAGCAGTGTTGTTCTCGAGGATTTGTCATGTGTACCGCATTGAAACATAACGTAACATGGCGGGAATTTCAAAATTAAAGCAAGAAAAAATAGTAAATGGGTCATTTGGGTGGTGATTTGTATTGTAATAATAATACTAGTGCACTTACCAAGTTTGATCAGTAGGTTAAATGGTACGAAATTTAAAAAAGGTAATATAAAATAAGTATGGAACTCTTAAACATAAAAAAAGAAAAAAAAACACAAAATTGGAAACAACAAATATTGAATCAACGAAGCTAATCAATCAAAAACTAACATTTTTCATTTCGATCGGTATTAGGCATCTGTTTGCAAATAAAAATTCTGGCACAATAATTATTTTTATTTTCTTAAATAAAAACAAATAAATTGTCTTCAGCCCTCATGATATTGTTTACCAACCGGTACAACAACGAATAGTCTGTATGTCTGAATCTGGAAACGAAAATACAAGTAGAGAACTTCCGCCGGATTGATGAACAAGGAGAAAACTCTTATTAAGTGTACGCTTATTCAGTAAAAGTAGTAAAACATTTAGGATAGAACATTTTAGGCATATTTTAGAAGATGTATGTAAAACACAGTAACACGACATGCAGATTGTAACATTAATGTTACATTGTTATATAAATGTTACAATTGTAGCACTTGGCACAACGCTGTCTGCATGGTTCTTTACCAAGTCGTGAGCACAAAGCTCTGAATGTCTGAATAATCCTCATACAACGTTTGAATCATTAATTTGAAAGTATAAAATGAATGTATATCTAACCGGAGACTCCTACCTCAGTGCTTCTACCTCTACTCGAAAGATGGTGCGGCGTAAACTACATTTTATAGCGCGGGATCAGAGTGAGCAAATAGCCAGCCATGGTAGAATGCAGAAATTGCAGATTGCAGAATGCGAATTATGAAAATTCTAAAACAAACGTAAAGGGTTTATCAGCGAATACATTGAATATACGAGAAATAATAAGTAGATAAATTAATTCTCGATTGTAATAAAAAAAAATTGATCATTCGCAATTCGCTGCCCTATAGTGCTATAAACTATCACATCTCAAAACGAACAGTTTTTAGATATTGGAGGTTGAATCATTCATGAGGTTTTGTTTTTGACTTTTAGCTTTCATATGCATAACTATGTTTATGATAACAATTTTATTATGAATATTATTTTATCGATAAGATTTACAAAAATTACACATAATTCATTTCTAAGAATTAATTTTAAAGTAATTATTACAATAACTATACTTCGAGTTGTTACAGTATTGCATAGTTATTATTTGTTTGTTATGTTACTGTATTGCACTAGACTTTTACATTACATTTTCGATTTGTGCTAATTTCTTATAGGACTAATATAATCCTATAATAGTATTCTCACAGCAAAGGATTAAAAAAGCAAGATTTTTTTATGAAACAACAGTTGAAAACTGTGTACTTTTATTAATTGTGAGATTAGGCTACAAATTTTTTGTATACAAGATTTTAGTTGAATCAGTTTAGTCATCATCTTCTTCAGATTGTTCGTCGACTTCACCAACAGTGGAAGTTCCCAAATTTTTCTAAAAAAGGATGGTATGGACATGGAATGAGGTTCTCTCTCAATAGATCCGCTTTCTTCAAAACAGATATACCTAGGGGAATTGGGTATACTTGTTTGACTCTAAGAGTTGGAGTGTTGAGTGTATCATTGTTTACTGGAGAGTCAACTCATTGCTGTGATTTAACTTCCCTCGATGTTCGTCTAGGTGTTTGAAGTGAGTTTTCATCTGCTGTTTTGATCGATAAACCTCTGAGAATGATTTTTATAGAGCCATCTTTTTTCTTTACAATCTTGTCATCCAGGTTAAATGATTTAATGTTTTGTAAAAACAGTGTTTCCTGTATCCTTCCGAACCTCAAATATTTTAACATTCGCCCACACTATTATTTCCTCTGATGTATCATATTGAAAGTTTTTACCGAAAAGGTGAGTACCTCCCCTCCAATCCAGGACATCTTGTGTGTCCATTTCTTTGACAACAAACTGATCTTCCCCTTTCTCAGCCATTTGCATTACCGCAACTAGCTGGCTAGGAACATAAAGAGGCATCTTTTTAGTGGCTAATTTCAGTTGTCTTTCGATCAGTGAATGCATCACATCTCCTTCATTTTAGGAATGCCCAACAATTAGATACTTCTGAGTTATAGATGGGATATCCAAGGTTTTCAAGGCATACAGGTACATTGTTAACAGAAGATGATTCTTATTTTGCCCACTACAGTTGTCTGAATAAAAGACTAATCTTCTACCAGTTCCACAGCAGTGTTCTTTCAAGTAGTTGTAGAGAAACGATGATATTTCTAGTGCGCCAAGCTTGACACATGCTTCATGCCAAATATAACAGTATCCTTGTTTATTGGTAGCATAATAAATTGTGAAATCAAAGGCATTTTATTTTCTTTTATAATAAAAGGTTGATACTTGGCCCTTTGGTAATTGGAGAACGGCCTGAAGAACGAAACAGGAAACAATAAGATTTGAATTGGCTTCCCTGCTTGCTTCCTTATCATGTTTTTTCTTTTCTCGTGATAGTTCTTTTTCTTTTTTGTGTAAATCCATCTCTAGTTTCATGTTGATCCTTTCTTCTTTTTCTTGTTATAGCTTCCGCAGAAGGAACATTGGTCTTTTTTTATGCTGTTTTACAAAAGAAATACCTTTATCTTGACAGCTTCTTTTGTATAGTCTGTACATTTCGGCTTGGTTTAAGTCTCCGTCGATATATTCTCTTTTACAATAGTGGCTCTCTATTCTAGCAAATGAATTTATATGTTCAATTATATCTTTGATAATTTGAGGGTCAGTTTGGGTTGTTTCAAATGTTTGCCCCTAAGATCTGGCTCAATAACGCCTGTAGAAGACGTCTTCTTTTTATAGTAGTTAAAAAAGTTGCGATAATGCATAATGTGTCAGTAAACATCTTTTTACAAACTTTTACTTTATTTCTGTTGATGATGAAATTGTAAGAATAATTTGCTGATCTGTACGAGTCATCTTTCTTATAAGAGTATTTTGGTTTTACTTCATCCATTAGCGTTGATATAAAGGCCTTTTCTTCTGTTGATATCAGTAAGCGTTAGAAACTCAGATATCAAATTTTTTGTATCCTCCAAGTCAACATTTTCTGAACACTTCAATTTACACTTGTCCCCACAACCTTCTTTAACAGTTTTTGCCTGCTTCAGGTTACCTGATTTTGTTTGATAAGCTTCACCTGAATTTACTTTAAATTTTTTCACATTCCTTGCCCAAAGTTTATCATTTTTCAATCTTTTTTGGTTCCTCTGTTTATTTCAATGATTTCTTGATTTTGAGGTCCCTCTTGTACTTGTTCCAACTCTAATAATATTTGCTGTTGAAGGTTATTTTCAAGGTTTCCATTCTCTTCATACTCGGTATCAGAACTATTACCATTTTCATCTGGTATGTAATCATCAATCTCATCAGAAACATCGTCCTCATTAAGGTTATTGCCATCATCTGCTATTTTCACGTCTTGATCATAGGTTTTAACTTCTTCCTGTTCCTCATAATATTCCTGATTATTATTGTTGTCTTCCGTAACAAGCTGGACTTCTTGTAATTCAATATTAGTATCACCAAACAAAAATTCACTTTTTAAAATATCATCAGCTGTAATATTGTCATTATTATATGCCGTTGAAATGTAAAGATTTTCTGAATTTGGATGCGCCACTTCCAGAACTGGTTCAGAACTGTTCTCATCTTCAACAAAATTTGATTGTCGAGTCTCAACTGAAAAACAAGTGGAACGAGTTAGGCTTTCTCTTAACTACACGCTCGGTATTGTTAAATAACAACCTTAAATCTTACCTTTAAATGATCCGCTTCGGATTTCTCCACAAACAATATCTGTAGCATCTGTTTCCCTCTGCCTTCATTGAGATTTTCAATAAAACCATTCATTCCGAAAACTAATAACTAATACATTTCAGAAATTTTACAAACCTTCCAAACTACCTTTCCAATTATTTCACAAGTTCTCTTCAAAAACAATAACAAACCACAGGTGCTGTCTATGAACAGCTGATAAATACAAAAATATTTTGTGATATTCCACTATTGCACTATAATCAAGGTTTGGAACAGCATAAATATTTTGTGATGTTTCAGTGTTGCTCTAGAAACTAAAAGATATTTGTTGATGAAATAGTGTACTATTTTGAGTTGTTATTTTGTTGATCCACCAAAACCATCAGCTCAGGATGAAGTAAGAGTAAAACAAATGTAAAAAAAAATAGGAAAATGTAATATTTTGATATATTACTGTCTTTCATCAGAATTAGTAAATATCTCATTTTGAGATATTACTATTTTGCACTGATGGGACAGCGAATTGTAGTCCTTCTGGAATATATAGGTTTTCCTGGAATGTTGCATTTCGTTGACCTTGTGTGATAGTGATCTTTCTGAAATATTTTTGAAATATTTTGGTTCAATATGATAATAATAATCTTTTCGATGACTGATAGGACCATAGCAGTCGATGCCAAAACACCAAGTAAAAAAAAGTAATCTATTCGAATATTTTGGTGATATATTCTTATCAATATTCATCGTGTATATTTTCTTCGCACCACCACTGCCTAAAGAAACTCTTGTACTTCGTATCCCTCTTTTCTTGCGAATTCTCAGTGATTTTGAGTTGTATGAAAAGTTAAAAGAATCGCATACATTTTGATAAGGAATTCCTGATCGAAACCATCACATCATGATCCCACTGTTCCACAATATACCAAATGAAATTGAGTACGGAATTCCTGATACAGACCATTGAATCTTGAATCCCCTTTCTTTATACGATACCCAATAAGATTATAAATTGTGAGTTTCCGCACATTTCTCATACGTTGACGAGCTTGTGAATGGGCGTCATTGAAAGTGGAATACCTCATCGAATCTCATAACAACCACGGCCAGATACAACTCGTACGACATGTATTCGGGTATGCTTATAAATTACATCTACTTATGAATCCTCATACAAGTATATGTGCCAGGGCTACGTACGTGTAGGCTACAGACTTTCCACATAGATCCCTATGAATTCTCATAATTAATCTATATTTTTTCATGAGTTTTCTTGTGATATTTTTGGCAGGGTTATCAGTAGTTTACTATGAAGAAAACGTCACCTCGTAAATCTTTTATTTTTCTTCCAAGAGATCCAAATTACAAAAAAATCTTGGTTTCAGGAATTAGGATTTGAAGTTGTTGAAGCTGTAAAATACTGCTGTGAAGATCATTTTATGGCAAGTAATTTTACAGTTTGTTGAGTATACGTATCAATAGTTTTCTTTTAGTTGAAAGATTCTATCGATTTTTCATTTTCTAAAATAACAAGGAAGGCTACTCGTATTAAAAGTAGCATTGTACCTCATTGATTCTTAAAAACTGCAATACCAACACGGACTTTTCACAACTTGAGCTAGGAGATACAAATTGAAAAATCATCTGAGATTGAAAATGAAGTCGAAATCAGCTGATGGAGACAAAGACACAAAACTCAACAAAAAGTGAGAGTGAGAAAGCTGGGACCTTCTTAGAGACAACCTAAAGTTTAAAACGAGGAAGAATTTTTAATGGAAACTAATTTATCTGAAAATACTAGTGCTTCTTTCCAGTTATTCTCCACTTCTACAGAATAATCTCAAGTAATTGGTGACTAAAGTGAGAATGATAAAGAAACAAACAGATTTTAAAAATCTAAGTAAAAACCGAGTGAAATGCCTTTCAATCATATTCACCAAGCAATGACTTGGTCTCAATATAAGAACTGTAACACTATTGAATAGTAATATTTGCAGACTGCGGTTACTTGAATAAGCTTCTGCCTTCTTCAGCAATTTTAGCCGATAGGGGGTTTAAATGTTCTGAGGATAGCTCGAACGGTAGAGCGCGAGTCATCGATATCTGAAGCCAACCAACACATGACGAGGTTGACGTTTGGATGGGTGACTTACGGACACAAGTTTTGGGGGCTGCCGTTCGTAAGGGGACGACAGCTGTTTAACGTAAAAAACAATTTTAACAATTTTAGCCTCTATAATGAATGCTGAAAATGTTAACTTAATCAGGACAGCCAGCATATCTGCAAAGGAACAAAAGGGGGGGCGGTAAAGTAGAAACATTTCTGCCCGCGGAATTCATATAGAAAAAGTAATGAGTAGAATTAGAGAAATCGCTCTATGAACACCGGATTCTACTATTTATATACATTTTCTTGGACATTCCAATGCATGTGTGACATAAGTACGTGGTTTTATAAATTTGCAGCCTGAATTGATTGGACACATTAAATTGATATAGAGGGTGTTCCCGATATTGGAGCAAGAAATGAAATGTAAGTAGAAGATGACAAAACAAAACGAAATGAAAGAATACTCTTTTGTCTAAAAAATATTATTTTGGGAGATATTGGATTTTAAAGTTTTCAAGACTTTTTTCGGTAATCACTGATAAGAAGTTTACAGCCTGCGCAAACCGCGCTGAAACACTGCCAGCGGGCAGACATGCTGTGGCCTGGAGAATTAAACCAGTGCCTCCAAAACAAAGGTACCTGAATGCGATTTTATAAAATTTCATAAAAAAATTTCCAAAATGTTTGACTTCTTCAAAAACGAAAATTGTTGCTATTTATTGATACATTATGTTCCATACAATAACTTAATTTTGTATGTACATACAAGTGAACCAAAGATATTTTCTAGTGTTGTAGTGTACCTAGTTTGTAAACTGTAAAACATATTGCAGGGCTTAGCTCTGCACATTTTGCAAGGGGAAAACCGCTGGGGAATTTTGGTGTTCATTTCTTGGGTATTAGTGGCATTAGTCGGGCAATAGAGGCATTACTTGAAAGTTATTGGTTATCACAGGTATTACTGGTGTATTACTAGGGCATTAGAGGAATTAGTTAGAAATTATTGGGCATCACACGGAAAGGGGAGGTATTACTCGAGCATTACATTGGTAGTACAGAAATTATTCGGAAGAGAACAATTACTGCACAATTATAATCGTTGAAGGGCACAAAAAAAAAGTCTTCAAAACATGGGAATTACATGAATTATACGAAAAATTACTCAACAACAAATCATTAAGACACGATTTATTATTTTTATTATTTTTCTGACTTGGGCATTACTGGCATTACTTAGGGGTATTACTCGGGAATTACTTGGGTATTACTCGGGAATTACTTGGGTATTGAAGGCATTACTTACGATTTTTCGGAATTTGTGCACACAATTTCCTTAGCGGTTTCCCCCTCGACATTTTGTAATAAATAAAATTTTCTTAGAATTTTTTTTTTATTCACAAACAATCAACTACAAAAAAATTGGAATACCAATAATGAATCAACTACAAGTAGACTAGGAATCATTTAGGAATCACAAACTGAAGATCTTACATTCATAGTTCTAGAAAAGAAGAGACAAGAGTTTTATTGAAGGCACTGTTATTGATTAACTTTTGAACATTTTGTGTAAATATATGTTACCCAAAATTTTAAGGAATCTTCCATTAATTCATCACACATGCACTCATCATATTAAATATATTTGATAAACACCTTTTTATTTTCCTCAAATTGTGGATCTTCCACTGCAAATATACCTTTATTTTTCTTGAACATTTTCATTTGTAGTTGAATTTGAGTAGTTCCTTTGAACAATCACATAATAATTTATAAAGTTTAAAACTGATATTTTTAGGCATTTCAGTTCTATAATATATCATTAGGTAAAGCTCCAAAAGTAGGTAATAACGAATCTAATACTGAACCACATTTCTGCGTTTTTATTTTAAAGAGTCTTTGGAGTCATTTAATCACTTCATCTTAAAGCCTCATCCTCTCTGCATGGGTTCCGTTGGCAAAAATGTTGATACACCAAATGTATTCTCCACTGATGAACCATCTGTCTTACATCTACTTTCTTCAAAAAAATTTGATGCGGTTATTCTAGCAAATCTAAGTTGATGCCATTTATTATTCATAGACTGATCTTTTGTTGTTTCGGCTGCTTCAATACAATCACTTTTGTTAATTTTTTAGAACAATACTCTGAAAATGTCTTCGCAGTCGAATCATTGATATTTTCTCTTTGAAATCTAATAAAGAGTTGGTGAAGAGATAAGTTACTATAACAGGGCTCTCTCTTGAGATGTGATCAGAGATTCACTACTTGATTTGAAATCAAGACAAGCTCAAGTCAAGTATTTATTTTTGAAATTCAAGTCGAGCCAAGTAGTTATACATCAAGTACTTGCAAATCAAGCTATCTACTTGATGTTTCTTGAAAAACTAGTAACTTTTTTATATTAATCTGATTAACTGCCAAAACGCAATAAGAATAAAAATATATGAATGCAATCGTGAAGAATGGTTTCCGGGCTTTGAGGCCGTGGTCGGTTCACCTCCCTGGAGGCGGTTTCTTTGGACGTTTCGCTCACAACTGCGGTGAGCATCTTCAGCATAGGTTTAGTCTTCTCGAAGAACAACGTAAAACTTATACAACTGTTAGAAATTGTTCGTAATTTATAGTTGCAGCCTGGTTAATTAGTTTTGCTTGGGGTGACTGGGGTACCTGATCGGGTGGAATGTAGCCATTGTCTACCTGCCTAATTAGTGAGTCGTGATTACGAACAATTTCCAACCGTTGTATCAGTTTTACGTCGTTCTTCGAGAAGACTAAACCTATGCTGAAGATGCTCACCGCAGTTGTGAGCGAAACGTCCAAAGAAACCGCCTCCAGGGAGGTGAACCGACCACGGCCTCAAAGCCCGGAAACCATTCTTCACGATTTCACTTCCGGCCGTGAAAGCCTTCACTCTATATGGATGCAAAATAACTAAAACTGGACTTAGTAAAATACAGTACACTAATATTCACGTTATAATATCCCACTCTTAAATGGCAAAGTAAGTTATATTTTTGAAATGCCCTGTAAAAAAAGGTATAGCTTAATTGTGCCATAATTTTTTCTAGATTGCTTGAATTCTATAGATTTTAGTAGATATTCAAAATTTTATAGAAAACCAGACGCTACTGCGTCCGTTTCTCCATCCTCCCCTGACCCCCCCTGGGTTAAGAAGAAATGACTCTGAGGCGTTTGTGACATGTATGAAATGTATTTCAAAACTATGTAATAAAACCTCTATTTATATATTTATATATTTGTTCAATAGGGAATATTTTGTGATGAAATCACCATTTCTTCTTTCAAAACATGCAAATGAACTCCATACATCCTGAAGTGGCATTTATACCTACCTCATCTATTATAAAAATATTTCATGACTGTAAGTAATTCTTATTACTATTTCAGCGAAATTGGAGGATCAACTGCCGTAAGCAAATGTCCTCTTCGAAAAGGCACAATTAGCACGAAATGGGGTTCAGTATCAAGCACCAACTTGATTACAGGTATAGCAGCAGGATTACAGAATAATCAAGTGACATTTGGACGCATCGTTCAGGGAATAGAAGGAAATGATGGAGAATCCGTCAATACGTTTATCACAAGCACAAATAATGTCAACAGTGTGTGGGTAGCAACAATGGCAGGAAATTTAGCTAGGAGTATTCTGAATCAAACAACAGGAACTCCAGTTTTAGGAAATGAAGGTTTCTGGAACGATACTCTCCTACCTAGGGCGTATTATTTAAAGTCTAATACATGGGATATGACGGAGGCTGATATATTAGCAGGCATCGATGGTAATTTAGGGAAAATATATACATATACCTCGAATTCACACATATTTATCTTGACATATGGGCAGTATCAAGTTCAAAATATGATTTTACTCCGGTAAACAGTTGAGTTGGCCAATACAATTTGTGTCCCATATTCCTTAAAATACGATTCAGTTGAAGAGGAAAGTTTGAATTACTATAAACATTAAGTAAATCGTTGCTTTCTTAGGTGTTTAACACAAAAAGTTATATTACGATAGAATATTACGTTAAAAATAAAACAGATTTGAAAGATCATACAGCTTTTCACATATCTGTGAAATAAATAATAATCATGAATGCCATTTTCCGTTGCACTCAGGAAAACTCGTGGATACAACTGTAGCACCTCCAGCAACCAGAGGCATGAGATCATCCATTTATTTCACATGGATGACTTAAAACTTCATGCCTTGGGTGAAAAAGACCTACATGAGTCTTTGAGGGTGATGAAAGAGTACACGCGAGCTATCGGCATGGAGTTTGGGATTGACAAATGTGACTGATAAGGAAAAATTATAAGAGAATTTATGAGATCCAAATTGGATAGTGGAAACCGCAAATCCGTATAGAGTAGAGATGGGTCGGTATTTAGGGAACGGTATTTTGGAGCGCGATTTCGTGATACCTTACCGTCACGGTATTCAACAACGAAATACGACGGAATTTTACTTTATACGGTATTTCCAGACGGTCCCGTCGGCGACTCGGAACAGTCGGGTCGGGACGAGAACAAGCTCGTTCGCGGTAGCCACTTTGCTACCAGGTGGACCAGCTACCACGTATCACGCTATTTTGTGTCGCTGCGTTGGCTGCGGTATGGTAGGGTCTTGCGTCTTAATTAAGAAAATTCATGAGAATCACTAAATTTGATCGGCTGGTTATGCAAATATAGAAATTTGATCAAGATTGCTTCCATATTTTTTCGGAAATGGATCGTATCGTTCGCATTTTCAGAGCAATCCTAATTTTTATCATGCGTTATATTGGATCAAGTAGATATGGGTATATACAATTTATACAAATGACTCAAATGAGGAATAACATGGGAATAACGCGATTCGCGACGTGCAAGCGCACAAGCGCAGTCCCCTCTTTTGAATCGTGTTGTATCGTCTCGTTTCGGTACGAGCTGGGTACGGTATTTATCGCGGTATTTTGTCGCGGTATTTTTCATTCGCGTTCGCGATTGGAACGTTCCATCTGTGGAGCAGTATTTCCCATCTCTAGTATAGAGCCATATTCGATATTCATTAGTATTTGAAAGAAATTACAGATACATATTCCTTTAATTTCTAATGGCATTTCCTAACATAAATCTATTTGAATGTCTTTTTAGACATAATTGTTATCCGTTTCTATCAGCGATTCCTACATGTTTCTATGAGGCCATCCAGTTTGAAAATTAATGAGAAAATATGAGATTTTATAGCAGTCACATGATTATTAAAAAAAAATTATATTCTGCTAGATTGTTCCTGGCACGTTCCATATGGCCCCGATCCTCGTCCGTAATTTCACAACTCGCATCATACTATGGCTGACTATGTACATTCTGATCCCGCGCTATGAAATGTGGTCTAGGCAGCTCCATCTTTCGGGTAGAGGTAGAAGCACTCCGGTAGAAGTCTCTGGTTAGAGATGCATTCATTTCATACATTCGGACATTTTGAGCTTTATGCTCACGACTGTGAAAGAATCATGCAGTTCATTCTAAAAGAAACGAAAACGGTTTATCAGCGAATACATTTTACATACGAGGGAAATGATAGTAGATAAAATAATTTTCGGTGATTCGATTATGATAAAAAAATGTATTATTCGCAATTCAAGTAATTTTGAAATATATAGGTTTTCCTGGATTTCTGTAATATTTTTGAAATATTCTGGCTTAATATGATACGAATAATCTATTCGATGGCTAATGACCATAGCAGTCGATGCCAAAACACCAAAGAAAGTAAAAGTAACTTTTTCAAACATTTTGGTAATATTCTTAGGAATATTTAGTTTAGAATATTTCATTTAGTTTCGTTCTTGTTGTTGGATCTCATGAAATCTCATTGGATACGGAATTCCAAATACAGTGGATCATCAAATCCTGAACCCAATTTTTTATACGATAACGAATAAGATTATAAATTGTGTGTTTTATTTTCAAAACATTATTGTGATTGAGTTTGGAATACCTCATCGAATCGTGTATAGTCTCTTTGCACCACCACTGCCCGAAACAAACTCTTATACTTTGTATCCTCCTTTTCACTTGTGAATTTTCAGTAATTTTCAATTGTATGAAAAATTATAGGAATCGCATAAATTTAGATGAGGAATTCCTGATCCAAACCATCACATCCTGATCCCACTGTTTCCACAAGGTACCCAATAAAATTGAATACGGAATTCCTGATACAGACCATCGAATCCTGAATCCACTTTCTTCATACGATACCCAATAAAATTAAAAATTGTGAATTTTCACACATTTCCCATACGTTGACAAGCTTGTGGATGAGCATATAATATCGTTGTGATCGAAATACCTCATGGAATCTTATAACAACCACTGCCTGATACAAACTCGTATGACATGTATTCGGTTATGCTTATAAATTACATCTACTTATGAATCCTTATAAAACCTTTCAAAAAGTGTATGTGCCAGGGTTACGTACTTGTAGGTTATAGACTTTCCACGTAGATCCTTATAAATTCTCATGATTTGTCAATATTTTTTTATGAAATTTCATGTGACATTTTTGGCAGGGACAATTCATGTCAAAAGAGGACGATGTAAAGATTACGGAGAGAACGTCTAGCTCCTACATCGGAAACATCCTACATCATCTTGATGCCGGAGAAGAGTATTCTTACCTAGGGGTGTAAACAACGCCACTTCCACGAGGTTACCACAGTAAAACTCTCTTTCCGCGGCAAGTGTTAGCATAGATTCCGACAGATCTGGTAATCAAAACTGTTGGGGAAGGGAATCCCCTTCTCTGTATGGTCTATGAGTATGAAAATGTAGGGATTAGAGCGTTTTTTATTAAGGCAGCAGCTGAGCAACTGATGAACTGGGTCTCCTATTCGACACCAAACAGCGTGACCCGAACTATTTTATCGAGTTGGAACCCTTTTGGCAAAAAGCCCAAATAAAGACCGCAGATAATACAGTTCTGCTGCAGCTGCACAAGAATGAGCCTATGCATGAGGTCTTCTTCAAAAACGTTGAAGTTCTCGGCTCATCCAAAAACTTGACATACGCCTTTCTGAGGTCAAGTAGGCTGAATTCGGAGACCAAGGGATTCATAATGAACTGCCATCATGCTTTCTTCAACACTTTGGTCTACCGTAGCTACGTGATATAGGTATAGAGGCCTCTGATATTGAATGCAGGTCCTGCTGCGGGGCACCTGAGACCATAAAACATTCTCTATCAGCATGTCCAGCATACTCGGTCTCAGCCTATATCGACAGACATAATGCGGTACTCCGGGTGTTATATCACCAACTACGACACTGATACGGTATAGAGGAGACACTGGTTGCCTTACGCTCCAGGGGATATTGAGTCAGTTGTGGAGAACTAGAAGTGTGGCATTTATTGAAGCTACGTGTTTTCATTCTTAGGCAAATACTAGCCAATAAGCGTAAAAAGAGGAGAAAAAACGAATGA
This sequence comes from Chrysolina haemoptera, assembly GCA_958298965.1. NCBI lineage: Eukaryota > Metazoa > Arthropoda > Insecta > Coleoptera > Chrysomelidae > Chrysolina > Chrysolina haemoptera. Next base: position 21,862,058 of record OY282596.1, on the reverse strand, counting down.
TATATCGAGATTAACTCTTCGAACTCCTCAGGCTCTACCCAGATCATTCTGTAAAAATGATTTTTCTGATTATAGGGTCCTATGACGGTGTGAGGCATTTACTACTCTCTTACATAAAAATCATACTGGCATGTCGCACGACAGCAGAAATCGTAGATGGACGAATGCAGAAAGCTGTCATCCTCGATTGCGTCTGCTCAATGCACATGATTCCCTGGCCCAATAGCTGCCTAATCCAAAGTTTGGGAAGAATTTATTGGGGTTATGAACAACCCAGCGTGCCCTCCGGATGTGACAGCTCCGGAGACTGAACCGGAAATTTTCACTTCAAATTAAAAAATAATAGGTTTTCAACACATTAACTTACAATTTGACTTGCATATGAAAATCACAAAGGTCCGTACGGATTTTATGTGATGCCGAAAATGAGAATAAAAATAAATATACCTGGTGACAACGAGATTTGTTACTTCCCGATATTTGGTTATTTTCAAAAATGGAAATTTGAAAGATTTTTTTATATGGATATTCGAATTGGAAAGAATACTTTCAATTATACAATGAAAAATGGAAATTGAGTAGAAAGTAGAATAGATCGGTTCTATACTATACAAATAACTGATGCATTTATTTAGAGCAATTGGTAAATAGTTCGAAGAATTCTAAGTAACTTTTTTAAGAACTTCCCCAAACAGTAACAATGCCCACATGAACAATACGCCCTTCTGATTTGGCGGTCAAGAATTACATCAGATATTAACTTTTTCAACTTGTGACTTCACGCTAATGATAAATTTAGACATCCTGGCTGTCCGCATACTTTTTTATGGAAATCAAGAAGTAAATAACAAAATATATCTTATAATCAGTGCCGTCTCCAAAGCCTTTTTTTACTCGCAGAATTCTCCTACCATTGTAACTCAGGAGCTACTGGTGAGAGTGAGAGTTAATGATTTTCAAATGGCTTCTGCTTAGAGCTAGCAACTGTTGAGCCTGAACGAAGGATTAGGTTAGTTGCTCAAAGTGGAGTCGTCTCCACATATATGTCTGATTTCAAAAAGCCATTTCGAACCGTTATAGGTCCATTGAATCAGATATATTTCACAGTTAGACTAAAGATGGAACTATAAAGGTTCAAAACGTGTTTCTTCTGAAAATAAAACCTACAGGGTGTAATCTAACCTCTTGCACTTCCGTGAAGGACGGGTGTATAATGCCATTTTATAACGAATGGCAGGTGTGAAAAATTCGAAAAACATTTGTGGAAAGTTTAAATTGTGTTAGAAAATTCGTCGAAATTTTGGGAACCGCTGTCCGACGAACGTCAGTTGACCGGAGCAGAGCCGCAATAATACTGGAACTGCCGGATGTAAGAAACTGTGTAATTTCGAACAGTGGTTTCCAAGATTTTCCGAATTTTCCAACAAAATTTAAAATTTCCAAATTTTTTTTTTTCGAATTTGTCACACATGCCATTCGTTATAAAATGGCATTATACGCCAGTCCTTCACGGGAGTGCAAGAAGTTAGATTACACCCTTTATATATGGAGACAATTTCGAGTTTTTTCACGTTAGACTGTTGAGTTTTTTTTCATGAGTTTTAATTTTTATTTACTAATTATACATTATCTCAAACTATAGTAGCATTTGTTTCATATTGAATTCAGAATACGATTTATTTATAACTATGAATATTCCTATCTGACTGAAAGGAAAGTTTTCTCGTGCAAAAACAAAGCATATATCCGTATCAAGATATATCTGGTTTCATCAATTGATTCGAATTAACAGAACACTATTCGAACATTCTTGTTTTCGATTCTTCTCTTTGATACGTTAGAGAGAAATGTCGATGAACTAAGGAGCATATTAAAACTACTCATTAAATAGATGAAATTTAATGAAGTTGAGATCCTGTCGACTAACACTTTCATCGCTCGAAGCTATATTATTGCTTATTTTGTTATTTAAATTTGCTATCAATTCTATGACTTTCTTCACTAGAAATATTCAGCACGTCAAAGATGAAAGAAACTTCGAAATAACGGCAAGTAGGTAGATGAGTAAATATATGTTCAGGAAGCAAGACTCAACGAATTTTTTTCACAAGTTTTGTTCGACAGCTGAAGTATATCATGGATTAGCAACTGAAATGACTCAAATAAAATTCCCAACGTTGAATGTAGTGTAAAAGTAATTATTGATTTTGGATATTTTGGCGCATCTCTTCAATGATTCTCTGTCCTACTTAATCTTGTAACAAATAATAATATATTTATATCGGTTGAGTGTTAGATTAGAACTAGCGGAATTCGAAAATTGTAATGAAAGAAGTTATTCTTCAAAACTTTGGGAAATGATCATTGATAATTCAGGTTTTTTTTAAGAAAAGGATTTGAGAAATTTTACCACACAAGGAGAATCATTATTCGCTAAATAGTATAGAAGAAAGTCGCTGTCCGCGACTGTCTTTTTCTCCGCTTGCTTCTTTTAAATAACACAAAGAAAAATTGTAATGAAAGAAGTTATTCTTCAAAACTTTGGGAAATGATCATTGATTATTCAGGTTTTTTTTAAGGAAAGGATTTGAGAAATTTTACCACACAAGGAGAATCATTATTCGCTAAATAGTATAGAAGAAAGTCGTTGTCCGCGACTGTCTTTTTCTCCGCTTGCTTCTTTTAAATAACACAAAGAAAAATTGTAATGAAAGAAGTTATTCTTCAAAACTTTGGGAAATGATCATTGATTATTCAGGTTTTTTTTAAGGAAAGGATTTGAGAAATTTTACCACACAAGGAGAATCATTATTCGCTAAATAGTATAGAAGAAAGTCGTTGTCCGCGACTGTCTTTTTCTCCGCTTGCTTCTTTTAAATAACACAAAGAAAAATTGTAATGAAAGAAGTTATTCTTCAAAACTTTGGGAAATGATCATTGATTATTCAGGTTTTTTTTAAGGAAAGGATTTGAGAAATTTTACCACACAAGGAGAATCATTATTCGCTAAATAGTATAGAAGAAAGTCGCTGTCCGCGACTGTCTTTTTCTCCGCTTGCTTCTTTTAAATAACACAAAGAAAAATTGTAATGAAAGAAGTTATTCTTCAAAACTTTGGGAAATGATCATTGATTATTCAGGTTTTTTTTAAGGAAAGGATTTGAGAAATTTTACCACACAAGGAGAATCATTATTCGCTAAATAGTATAGAAGAAAGTCGTTGTCCGCGACTGTCTTTTTCTCCGCTTGCTTCTTTTAAATAACACAAAGAAAAATTGTAATGAAAGAAGTTATTCTTCAAAACTTTGGGAAATGATCATTGATTATTCAGGTTTTTTTTAAGAAAAGGATTTGAGAAATTTTACCACACAAGGAGAATCATTATTCGCTAAATAGTATAGAAGAAAGTCGTTGTCCGCGACTGTCTTTTTCTCCGCTTGCTTCTTTTAAATAACACAAAGAAAAATTGTAATGAAAGAAGTTATTCTTCAAAACTTTGGGAAATGATCATTGATTATTCAGGTTTTTTTTAAGAAAAGGATTTGAGAAATTTTACCACACAAGGAGAATCATTATTCGCTAAATAGTATAGAAGAAAGTCGCTGTCCGCGACTGTCTTTTTCTCCGCTTGCTTCTTTTAAATAACACAAAGAAAAATTGTAATGAAAGAAGTTATTCTTCAAAACTTTGGGAAATGATCATTGATTATTCAGGTTTTTTTTAAGAAAAGGATTTGAGAAATTTTACCACACAAGGAGAATCATTATTCGCTAAATAGTATAGAAGAAAGTCGTTGTCCGCGACTGTCTTTTTTTCCGCTTGCTTCTTTTAAATAACACAAAGAAAAATTGTAATGAAAGAAGTTATTCTTCAAAACTTTGGGAAATGATCATTGATTATTCAGGTTTTTTTTAAGAAAAGGATTTGAGAAATTTTACCACACAAGGAGAATCATTATTCGCTAAATAGTATAGAAGAAAGTCGTTGTCCGCGACTGTCTTTTTCTCCGCTTGCTTCTTTTAAATAACACAAAGAAAAATTGTAATGAAAGAAGTTATTCTTCAAAACTTTGGGAAATGATCATTGATTATTCAGGTTTTTTTTAAGAAAAGGATTTGAGAAATTTTACCACACAAGGAGAATCATTATTCGCTAAATAGTATAGAAGAAAGTCGCTGTCCGCGACTGTCTTTTTCTCCGCTTGCTTCTTTTAAATAACACAAAGAAAAATTGTAATGAAAGAAGTTATTCTTCAAAACTTTGGGAAATGATCATTGATTATTCAGGTTTTTTTTAAGAAAAGGATTTGAGAAATTTTACCACACAAGGAGAATCATTATTCGCTAAATAGTATAGAAGAAAGTCGCTGTCCGCGACTGTCTTTTTCTCCGCTTGCTTCTTTTAAATAACACAAAGAAAAATTGTAATGAAAGAAGTTATTCTTCAAAACTTTGGGAAATGATCATTGATTATTCAGGTTTTTTTTAAGGAAAGGATTTGAGAAATTTTACCACACAAGGAGAATCATTATTCGCTAAATAGTATAGAAGAAAGTCGTTGTCCGCGACTGTCTTTTTCTCCGCTTGCTTCTTTTAAATAACACAAAGAAAAATTGTAATGAAAGAAGTTATTCTTCAAAACTTTGGGAAATGATCATTGATTATTCAGGTTTTTTTTAAGGAAAGGATTTGAGAAATTTTACCACACAAGGAGAATCATTATTCGCTAAATAGTATAGAAGAAAGTCGTTGTCCGCGACTGTCTTTTTCTCCGCTTGCTTCTTTTAAATAACACAAAGAAAAATTGTAATGAAAGAAGTTATTCTTCAAAACTTTGGGAAATGATCATTGATTATTCAGGTTTTTTTTAAGAAAAGGATTTGAGAAATTTTACCACACAAGGAGAATCATTATTCGCTAAATAGTATAGAAGAAAGTCGCTGTCCGCGACTGTCTTTTTCTCCGCTTGCTTCTTTTAAATAATACAAAGAATATTGATAGGAGTTTAAGTCATTTGAGGATCCCACTATTTTTGCGGATTTTTTCGATTTTATTTCTAGAAAGAGGAGGGTTCCGAGCCCCCGACTGACATTCATTTTTTCTCCATAATTTTCGACCAAAAATCTACGCATTTGGGCGGTAGGGGAGTGAACATTTTTGAAATGATTGTATTGTTATCGGTTCTCAATACGGGTGCAAAGTTCCACCTCTATCGAATGCCTGCAAGTACTTGAAAGACTGACAGTCTGACAGAACGGCAGATAAACAAACATATCGACAGAACGACAAACATATGGACGGATATATGAACAAAGCAAGTAAGATAAAATCTTAAAAAAAAATCCGTTTCAGACATGCCATTCTTATAGCGGTATGGAGTTCCAAACAACTGGATTTTCAAGTTATTTCCGGAAATATGGATTATTTTCATTCAACGTTATTCTGGTGGCATCGTTAGAGCTGGAACGATAGTATAAGAAACACTTCTTCACAGCAACTTTTCATAGACTTTTACACTCTACTAGTCTTTGAGAACATTTTGTGTTAACTGGAAAATTGTTTTTTTTTTGTTCCCATGAAAAGGAAAATCCTGTATTGTTCGGAGATCATCGTGAGAGCCATGGAAAAGTGAGTAGGAATTAGTGTTCTTCTTGAACTTCTGAAGGCTGTATGTCTCTGGGAACACCTCCCGCTGGAACTCGCTACTTCAGAGAACACCTTCCGAGGCATCGAGTTCCAAAGCTCTGCCGTTCGTTGGGAAAGAGATGTTCAGCATATCTCCAAAGTGACGGCATAGGGATGTGAAGACTGAGCTCGACGGGACAGTCTAGATGGGACCGCTAACGGTGGAACGATTGATGACATTTCGGAAGATTTATGAAAATATCTATAAAACAGCAACAGCCCGACAATTTTTCTGCGGTGTTCCAGAGGAGTGAGCGAACTTGTGAGCGAAGTATCGCCGACGAGATGAATGGATATACTTCTTGGCACTAAACAGAAAACCAAGTTTTTAAGAGGCACTTTTGGCATTGGACCTCACATTTCATGAAAGGCTACTGCTGGTGATACCGAGCAATTAAATGAAAGATTTCATTGGTATGGATACTCCTGACGATTCTTCCCCGTTCATTTCTGCTGGAATGCTGGGCTACCAGCATTTATTGGTAGAGTTTCAGATTTTACCCCATCAGTTACCACGTGGAGAGATCGGTCTGAGAGATCAGTCTGAGAGAAAGCTAGATAGCAAGGAACACAACTCGGGAGGAAAGCTGTAAGAAGTTTGGCAGGGAGTCCCTGAAGCCAAACGCAATCAAACGACTTGGAGATATCCTATGCAACGGTTCACCATCTTCTTCGATAGATTGCTGCCAAATATGTGAGACACAAGCAAGCACGTCACCAGTCAATTTCTGATTTCGGAAACCATATTGTCGATCATTAATAATTTCTGAGCGTTTTATATATTTCATGAGCTTGATAATGATGGCCTTTTCCATGACCTTCAATAGAACATATAGCAGTTCGATAGGTCTGTACTTGCTGGGTAGGGTCTTTGCCTCCTTTATGAGGACTAATAATAATAATAATAAATAGGCATGGCCTGTGCGGGTAGAGGACGGCTATTATTATTATTTGCCGTGGTGCTGGTTGACTGGTTGAACTCTTACAATTTTCCAGTTGGATGGAAAGGCTCCCAAATAATGAGGAAGGTTGAATAACTTGTGAAGAACTGGTGGAAGATCGGCGAAATCGGCTTTGTTGCAAAATGGGTCTGATGGTTCTTTGGCGGAAGATAATCTCAGGCATATGACTGTCAATGGAAATGATGTTCGGAGGTTGTTTTCCCAATGAATCGTAGAATTAGCAGTAAACATGTTGGCAAAGATATTTGCTTTTCCCTTGGTTAGGGGAGAAAAGTAGCTTGAAGAGAAATTTCTTTCCCATGACTTTGGCAAATGACTAAATAGAACGGGGCCCATTAGGATATTCAACGAGCTTTGATTGTATCTTGACGTTGTGATTCTCTTTCGAGAACTCGATCATCTCCTTGCAGATGTTTCTTGCTTGAACATATTCAGATCTGGTCTCAGGGCCCTAATTTTTTAAAAATCGATGGTATGCTGCCTAGAGCAGTTTTTGCTAAATCATCAGAGATATGAGATGATGTTTACTTTGACATGTTAGGTTTATATGTTTTGCATCCCCAGTAATATGACCTCAGAAATTGTCTCGGCGCATTGTGTTGGATCTCCAAAAGGGAAACATACTCTTTCCCATGGAAATGCTAGGAAAAACATACAAAGACTAACCCAGTCGACTGAATTGTGCATTGTGAATATATGCGACGGACAGCGTTGTGCTGCTTGATGGTGTAGAAAAGAACAAAGAGTTGGAGATGAGGTTTTGGTCGGAGTTCCCAAGTGGAGCATAAACTTCTATACTGTATGGATCCGGATTAGAGGTGAGAAAAAGGTCAAGTGTATTGGAGTTAACATCAAGAATCTGAATATAGATAGCTCGACCAGTTGCTTCAGACCATACGTGATAGCAAAGGCATCAGCTTGATGACCTGCCACGCCTGATTTGTTGGAAAATTTGAGGCAGGTGAAGTTGGGTACATTGAAATCTCCCATTATAATAAATCTAGTTTTTGGATGGTTTTGCTGGATAAAGTCTATTTGAAGTGATGGAAACTAAAAGAGGTTGCTATGGAATGGTTCAATGGGATATGAGCAGAGGCAGCAGATGAATTTGGTCTGCTAGGTATTAGCCAGCTTGAATCACATTAGTCTTAGAGTAAATACAAACACTACTTCTTAATCTGAACCAAGAATTTTTATTTATTGATTTATTCATTTATTCTGTGAATCAGCAATAATATACATTTCATAAAATACAATATATCTTGGTAAATCATTCTTACCTGACGGAAAAGAGTTATAGTTAGTTTCAATGTACATATAGATAAACATTGGCACCAGTCTTCCCTATAATGGAGTTCGTAATCAAGACAAAGAATGTGGACCTTGTTAGTGGAGGAGTTCATTTGTGTTTCTCTTAGAGCCACAATATCAGATTTTTTCGCCTGTAGTTGATCGTGGACATCATTGATGTTCTTGTTAAATCCATGTATGTGACAAAAGTTAATCTTCAAATTTTTCGATGGTGTGTAACCTCGAGTACCCCTCGCCCGGAAATCCATATGGAGAAGTATTTCGCTTCCAAAGTATTTTACTCAAGGAGACTTCATTATGATAACTGTTGAAATGATACCTGAAAAATTAACCGGAAGGGAAAATGGTAACCGGAAGTTATCGACCATACACTGGAATATGGAATAATCCATTTCGCAGTACGTTCAGGTATTTCACCGAGCGATGGTGGAAACCATCCACCTCCTTTCATTACCCTTTCAGTCGTCTACTACAACAGGTAGGATTAACCATTAAAAATTGTTAATTGGGACCGGTATTCCAAAACTGAAGAAAATGAAATATTTTGGTCGATAAGTTTCAATGATTGATGAAAATCTCTCAAAACATTCCTGATGATGGCCGAAAAGGCCGACAACTACACCCTCAAATAATTGAAGACTCAAAGATATTTCTCTATAGGTGCCATACTGGGAAGCCACGTCAGCGAATGGTTGAACGTTCTTGAAAGTACAAGATTATCCCAAATTCTAGATATGTATTATTCAGAACGTGGTATCCCCTACCAATTTGGATATCGAGCCAATAACCGAACCATGTCCTTCAAATCGTTACTGAGTGGAGTTAACTTGGAGGAACAGGTGAATTGTTTTTCTTTTTCACTAAATAATGATAAATAGATTAACTATAGACAATCCGTATTTGCACATACGCCTACTTAATGAAGGTTACTTAATCAGCAAATTCCTAACAGACCACAACTACCTCCTTCAACCGTTGAATCATATCTTACATGCAAGGCAAAGCTTCTACAAGAACTACTTTATAGTGATTCTTGAATCTCATTTATATTTCGATTCAAAACAGGGAAATATTTATATACCAGTGGAATATCTAGCAAAAAACAGATTATTGAGAAGAAAAATGCTCTATAACAGATAATTTTAGTAAGTAGTGCCTTCAGTAAATCCAAACATTTTAATGAGAGTTGTTTATAGAATAAATTGACGAAAGGCTCATAGTAAAATCATCACTCCTATTTAGAGTAAATGTGAATATTATCCTGTACGGAAGATGGGTAATAACATTGATGGATATATTGGTAGTCGCCCATTTTGAATCAGAAAAAAAATGTTCTAAATGACAATTGCGGCATGTAAAACTTCTGTACTGGATTCTGACAGATGATGCAATGGTCGTAGGGGGCACAAATATGAAATAATCTATACTTAAAATTCAATTTCAAGTAATCATAATGAATGGACTATTTCTGCATGTCATGCTAACCCACCACAGGCAAATTCCAAATTATTTAATATTTTTCCGTGTTAGTAACCTGAATGAAATAATAATAAAAAATAATTTTAGAAACAAGCTTTCAGTCAAATGCGCTGATGTGACGGAAATATTTTTTTAAATGTGTAATGTAGGTTTTTCTGTGAGTTACAGATTCCAGTTTTCATTGGGATTATACGGTTGAATTTCCAGAAATTTCAAGTAGAAAATTTGTTTTTATTTCGATTTCACACATCTGTACCAAATTTAAACGTTCCGTTACAAATTTTAGTTTTTGCCATTTTGTTAATATTTACTAAATTTCTGATACGGGTAAAAAAATTAATGTTTTATACCACTAGCTTCATCGTTGTATCAAGTTTTAATTACGGAATATCGATCACACGATGTTTTTCTCTAAGAAAATTAGAAATTCATCTCAAATTCCTGTTGTATTTGCTGCAAAGTTGATATAGGTATCTTCAAGCATATACGATTTTTCTCGGTAATAAAATGACACCAAACTCAATAACCAAAAAATAATCGAAGTACTTTACGTATCTAACCAAATTTCGGGACCTTTCACACAACACCTTCTGAGCGATTATTATGAAAAAATGTATAAAATATTATTTTGAAAAATATAATCGTTTAAAATTTCTTGTGCATGTGGAAGTTTCTGAAATTTGGCTAGATATGTAGATTATTTCAATAATTTTTTGGTTAATGAGTTTGGTATCATTCAGTACCATAAAAAATCGATTAAAATATATTTATATTATATATGCGTGAAGGTACATCAATTTTGCATCAAACATAACAGAAAGGGCAGGGTACAAAACCCTATTAAAATGACTTTCAGCAGAATTTGAAAATTTTTTGATATTTTGTTTGGTCCAAGACCCTAATCAATTTTTACAAGTTATAAAAAGATCGTATGATTAGGAGAGCCGCTAGACGCGCCAAAGTTGAATAATTCAATATGCCTTGTTATGGTATTTTTCGAGAAGAGTCATGATTTATTTGTTTGTGATACGATTTAATGAAAAAAATATCATCAAATCAAGAGTCAGTAATATTCATAAGGGTACATGAAACACTAAAACTCAATAGATTGAGTAATTACAAGTTCTCAGTAAAAGGAATGAAATAATAAAAAAAATTGGGAGTTTATTCTGAAAATATATGAATTTGTTCTCGAAATTGACAAGATTTGAAAGTGAGAAAGGGAGGAACGTATTCGTATGAAATATGAATGAATCTTTGAACGAGTTACCAATCTGTTATATTTTTATTTGTGTTATTACACAATCTAAATCATTGCATTTGATTCGAGTGTTTTGATCCCTAATTTTTGTTTTTCGCCTCCTTTACTACTTGTAATTTCACAATCTATTGAGTTTTAGTATCCCATGTACACTTATGAGTATTACTGACTCTTGATTCGATAATATTTTTTCATTAAATCGTATCACATAAAAAAAATCATGATTTTTCTCGAAAAATGCCATAACAAGGCATTTTGAATTATTCAACTATGGCGCCCTCTAGCGGCTCTCCTAAAAATATGATCTTCTTATAACTTGTCAAAATTTACTAGGGTCTTGGACCAAACAAAATATCAAAAAATTATAAAATTTTGCCGAAAGTCATTTTCATAGGGTTTTGTGTCCTGTCCTTTGAAAGTATTTTCTAATTTTCTTAAAGAAAAACATGGTTTCATCTATATGCAGTGTTCAAAAATTGTTCGCATGAGGAAGCTAGTGTTATAAAACAGTTTTGTAAAAACAATTTTTCAATACCTATATCAGAAATTTCGTAAATATTAAAAAAATGGCAAAACCTGAAAGTTTCAATAGAACGTTAAAATTTGGCTCAGGAGTATAAAATATCTCTATAAATTTATTTGAAGTTCAAAAAAGAAGCCTATTTTTAACGATTATTTAGAAAGAAAAAATTCTTTCGATATACCGGGTGACCACGAGGTGAGGTACGCCCCCCAATTTTTCTATAGTTTTGAAGATACAGATTTCAAATTTGGTATGTTGCTATAGTACTTGAATACGCATATTTTGACCTCTCTACTAAAAATTCACCACTTCCGGTTTTTTTCAAATGCCATCGTGTACATATTCTTCCATTATCCAAAAGAGCATGCAATTTGTGATAACACTGTTCTTCAAAATTGAAAATCGGTTGAAAAATGGCGGAGATAAAGTTAATTGTTCAGCCAAACAAAGTTGGTCATGAAATTCAAACTTAAATCATCACAACTGACAAACGACATCAGAAGTTATTAGAGGAAGTTTCGAAGTGCGATACAGTTGAAAACTGAGTTCCTCGTGTAATTGCAGCTCCCATATAATCCATCAATTATCAAAATTTCCTAAAAAAGGAATATTACCCATAAACAAATGCTCACAACTGCTATTTCTCAAATGGCAACATGTTCTTTTCACTTCGTCATAATGAAAAATTATTATTTATCAGATAACTCATGTTAAAAGTTTTGAAGAATTCGCAAATACAAGATGTTTTATCATGAGTGTTCTCAAAATTAGATATTCTTCAACGAAGGCAGCCATGAACATAAAGACGCGAAACAAAAAAGCAGTATTGATTAAATACGTAGAACAAACTTTGGCTTTGTTGAAATAATAATATGAGCTTTTGTGTATTGCTTTCTTAATTATGTTCTAAGCCGCCAACGTTGAAGAACATTCAATTTTAGGAACACTCATTATGCAAACTGATTGTATCTTCGTTTCCTTTAGGAATTCTCCAAAACTTTTCAGACGAGTAAACTGATAATTTATAACTTTTTATCATGAAGAATTGAAAAGTACATGTTGCCATTTAAGAAATGGAATTTGTGAGCATTTCTTTGTGGATACCATTCCGTTTTTAGGTAATTTTTGATAATTGTTGGAATATATGGAAGCTCCAATTACATAAGAACGTCAGTTTCCAACTTTATCGCACTTCGAAGCTTTCTCTGGTAACTTCTGATGACGTTTGTCAATTGTGATGATTTAAGTTCGAGTTTCATAGCCAACTTTGTTCGATTGAACAATCAACTGTATCTCCGCCATTTTCCAACCGATTTTCAATTTTGAAGAACAGTAGATAATATCACAAATTGCGTGCTCTCTCTGTTTATGAAAAAATGTGTACAGTGTGTCATCTGAGAAAAAGTTTTGGTCACTTCCGGTTGAACCGGAATTTTCCGTAAAGGCTTCAAAATGTGCGTATTCAAGTACTATAGCGACATACCAAATTTGAAATCTGTATCTTCAAAACTATAAAAAAAATTGGGGGCGTACCTCACCTCATGGTCACCCGGTATAGTGAAAGTCACGTAACCCCGCCCGAGTAAGCCAATTTTTAGATTTTTTAAAACACGACCTAAAGCCACAAATTGAATTTTATAATAAATTATTATTATTTAAAGTTTTTCCCATTTATTTTCTGTATATTTTCAATAGCTTCTACTATTCGGCATTACTGAATGTTCGGAAAATAATTCGTTTCACCGATTCTCTATACATACAACGGGCAACCAACCCCTAGAAGAATTAGGGATTTCGTACCCGTTCATCGATTGTGGCAGAGATGAGTTAACCTTACAAGTCCTTTTCAGATAATCGGCTCAACAAAATTGCTGAAAGCCATAGGACGCTACGAAGTTAGCCTCACAGACGAGGGAATTATAGAATATGCCAAAGCGGCCAGTAGGCATTTCAAATCTGTTACAGGTACGAATTTCTATTATTCATTTTTGACAAGTCAGTGTTGGTCAATTTACGCAGACTATAGTTATCCTAAACATATCCATTAGCAATAATGATAGATTCTTCTCAACGATATAATTGGCGCCCAATATATTTTTACAGAGGGTGATATAAATAAAGTTTCAGAACTGAATTATTAATGAATGGTTTTCCGGGATTTACCTGAATATATATATATATATATATATATATATATATATATATATATATATATATAGATATTTAGAGAAAAGGGTAGTCTTGTTTGCTGACTAGTTAGGAAATGATTTTATATAGTTCCCTAGTTATTATAAACAAATCAAGGTGATTTTCCACGTCAATTCTTGTTCTAAACAGAATCTGTCGAATAGAATCAATTACTTGAGTCAACTAATAGTTACTTATGTGTCAAGTGAGTAAAGTGATATTTTTTTTAAGAGTATGAAATGTTGACGCCCAACGGCGTAGAAGAAGTGCATCAGTTCCGACGAGTAAAAAAAACCACTGCACACACAAATTTCATGCAATTTCACCAATTTTTTTGATAATTATCAATTTCAACTAGCTTGTTTCTGAAAGCCAAATAGCCACAGCTATCTAGGATTACCTACTGTGAATTATTAGGTCCAGTAGTTATTCCGCGATTTTTTATAACACTTACTACATTGTCAAAACGCTATTACTATTATCGGAGAATCAATTGTTTACAATACACAGACATATGCACACCAAATTAAATTGTTTTCTGAGAATTTATTTTACGTTATTATCAGTTGTCACAGGAAACATAAAGTGGCGCTTTGACATGATTTCGTTGTTATTTGGTTTTGTCATTGTTGTCGTATACAATTGTCTGTCGCCTAGCTTCAACTGTAAAAAATGTACTTTTTTTCACCATTTTCCGTTCAATAATGAAATCTATGTTGATAGTGAAATATTCTAATACTTTATGCACACAAACCACATAAAAAAGAGGACTTTTCAGTTGTAGAAAAAAATATATTTTGAAGATGGTATACGTATTAATTCATTGACGACGATCATCAAAGCTATATGATAGTTGAAATTTGGAATTCTGCGAATAATTTCCCCTCCTTTCACTACAAACCTAGTACTATAATTTAACTCGGGTTTCTTAGAAAGCTGGCATAAAATGTTATCAACAATCTTTTCAATAGTTTTGATTTAAACAAAGCATGCATGTGTCGTATCCTTTGAACTACTTCTTGTTGTCTTAGGAAGAAAAACCTACAAAAATGTATATGAAAATTCCAATTGTTTGCCAATACACCGCATTACCTATATAATATAAAAATAATACATATTAGCTGCTCGGAATATTCGGAATAACTATAATAAAACGACATTTACACTGATTGAAAGGGATGTCTTCAATCAAATATATATATTCTCTTGAACAGAATAATCTTCTGAAAAGAATAATTATTTCTAATTGATGAATATACCCTTATTTCAAACTTATTGAACTGTTTGCTTCTTTACATAAATTCTCTTGAAATGAATTTGTTTGCGTTAATACATTCCAACTCTTTACCCTAGAGAACACCTACTCTTGTCAAAAATGCTCCTTTTGACTCAAGAACATAATTTCTTGGCGAAGGTCAGGAGGAAGCAGCACGTGGCACAGTCAACCAATGAGCTTCACTCTAGCGGGTGCACGCGAAACCCTGCTACCGGAACGGCGCGAACCCACGCGAAAGCGCGCACTGCGACTGCCGACTGGGACCTCTATCATGTTTGCTGTTACCCGCGTTTGGTTTGGGGGTTGCGTTTGAATCATGATTTAGGTTGTTAGTTTTGTATTTGTCACAGTGGTTATGTGCAAATGTGCTGCTACAGAAGTGCAACATGGAGGTTCAATTACTTATGCAGGATTTGAATTTGGGTCATTCATGGACCAGTTGTGAAGGTAGATTGAAGATATTTTGGTTTTCAACAGGTGTGTGATAATGGCGAATGACGCTGTCGTTTCTATATTCGATCGCATTTCTATGCGTCGCCGAATAGGTACCTAAGTTGATTATATAGTTTCTGAAATTACAATATTACAAAACTATTCTCATAGATAACCATTATACCTCAATTGTTCGCAGTTGTTCTCTGTTTGTTGAACTGTACCATAAGAACATGGCTTCCATGGCATATTTTTATAACCAAGTGCACATTTGTACTGAATCTGAGATAATCTTGAATAAAAAATGTATTGAATTATGAAGAAGAATATTGTTCGTTATTGAAGTTGAAATATTTTTGCCTCAACCAACTCAGTGGTGGATCCAGAGGGAGTGAAGGGGGTTCTTCCCCCCCAAGCCTATTCCTCAATATACTGCTGTCGTAATGTCTGAGGATGAACCCAGTATGTTTCAAAATACCGTAATTTGACTATTTCAAATACTTCTATTCACATTTCTCATATACCGAACTACTGTTTTGCTTGTTTTTATTATTTCATATGTCTATTGGAAATATATTCATAATTTACTTTTCTTATAGTAGAATATTAATATTCATTACCCCCTCCCCATTACAATACCCTGTATCCGCCACTGAACCAACTCACACCATCGAACAAAGAAAGTATTCACAATAGTATTCATTATCAAAGTTGAAATATTCTTGCACCAAACAACTCCCATTATTCAGTGAAGAAAGTGTTCATACTTATGTCTCATAACAGTTTCCTTTCAATTGGTCAAAAGGATTCAATCAAAAAAATCAAACTAATATTTGGTTGGACCTATTCAAGAATACAATCGAATTGAATCAATGCAATTATGCATTGATGCAAAAAATCCTTTTTATCACTGTAATCAATATTTTTGAGTTCTCTTCCATATTCTTTTAACAACAGTCTGAAATAAAACGTAAGGAGACCAAATATTAATCATCTAACAGAAATACCATAATTGCGTAGGTATTGTAAAGTTTCAATTTAATTTGACAATGAAAACAATTCAAATTTCATACAAGTTCAACAACGACTGTGAGCATGATAAGTGTTAGAATACTCAATTTAGAACATGATGTCATATACTACTAAAAACGCATCAATACATGGAACTACAACTGTTGAAGAAAATAGCACTCGAAGCTGAATAGCTGTACCTATATATACTGTAATTTGATCTAATACGAAATAGCATCTCCGACATTTTTATCATTTCATTCTACATAGGTAGAAAGTAAAATGAGAATTAAAAATAAGAGGCTAATTCTTGATGGATATGAGTCATCCATAGATATATCGGTCATATCCGGACGAAAAAACAATACCTATTCAATGAATGTTTAATTAAAAAAAAAAGTACAGCTAACAGAAAATTTCATCTTTTCTCTTTGAGCAACGAATATAAATTGTATTCTTTGAAGTTACTGCATATCTTCAAAATCAAAATAGTAATAACAATCTATTGATATTATTTACCGTTGCATCATTCAAATAATAATTAGTTGATTTCACGAGACATGTTGAAAAATTTGGAAATCTTTCTTGAAATAAATTGTTTGTCAACAAAAGTAACATACCTATATGGAAAAGCTCAGGAGTAAATTACTATTCTTTTTAAAAATACAAGCATTAAATATTACGAAGAAGGTACAAACTAATTCAAGTTTTAACTAGTTACAAAATATCATTTCAAGTAGGTACTTTGAAACAACAGGTACCTATTCATTGTGGTGTGTTGCATCGGGGTATGTCAAACTCGGCACATGTCTCGGGTATACGAACTAAAACTAGTCAAGTTCGGCACAGATATTAAAAGATTAACTTTTAAAATGTTCAAACTCGTCACATGAACAATAATACCTCCCTCTGCTTGCAAGAAAGGCTGATGTAATATTAAATGAGATATTATTTTAACATATTGCAGTTTGCAATTTTCACGCACTCCAGTGTCTACTTAAGGTTAGTTCGTTCTGGTCATATCAGAATACATAATTACTCCTCGCAAAATGTATTTAGGTATTTAATTTCCACGTACTCAAATATCTACGTGAGGTTAACAACTTTGTGCCGAGTTTTTACTTTTGAAGATGTAATTTAAAATGCATTTGGGATTAAAGAATCAGGATGTGCCGAGGTTGATGCCGCCCGTTGTATCAAATGATGTGCGTTGTAGTTACCTATATTAAAAAATTCATAATTTCCTTGTAAACAATTGAATCAACTGATTCTTCTATGAATTGTGAGCACAAATACACACAAAAAATTGTTTTCAAAATAAAGCAGCAATGAAAAGAAATCTATTTTTCAGTGCCATTTACTTCAGTCAAATATATTTATTTTCAAACAAAAAATCTGCAATGATTAAATGAATATAAATAAAAGTATTAAAGTGAGTAATTATGTTTACTCTATCGAAAAAACTACGTTTTTTCAAACACAGAAATAACGTCTTCTCAATCCAAGAAATACATTTACTGTATCCAAGAAATTACATTTCTTCTATCTAAGAAATTGCGTTTTCTCCATCCAGGAAATTACGTTTTCTCTGCTCAAGAAATTACGTTTTCTCTGTTATATTTTAGAAGGAGTGCATCATTCAAGTGAAGAAACATGTTCACCTACTTCTTTCATTTGATTCTTCAACTTCTTCAAAGGAAGCATCTTCAGGCAGCAGTTGTTAGTTAAGCGATTGCTTTTTAGTAAAAGCAAGTTATTACTTAATTTTTATTCATTAGGCTCATTGCTACTAAATAACATGAAGGAGAACACTGTTGCCAATTTGTTTGGTGAATTTGAAGTGTGTCTTATATTTTGTTTGGCGTTAATGTAGCCTGTACCTAGGTACAACCGTCCCTAGGTACAGCACCTTCCCTATTGTTGTCTCCACATTTTCAGTGCAACTAATAAACAAGAATGAAATGAAAACTACGGCATATGAGACTTCTACTTTTTCTATCTATTTTAATCATTCATTTTCTCACTATCTTTTTCACATGTATTCTGAACAGGACACGTTTTCACACTAGACAAATACACTAATAAGTACCTTAGAAGTACAGAGTTCACCCAGTTTTTCCGATGCGTGTATTTATGTTCTAATTGAAATTGATCTCTAATCACAGTTTATGAACAACTGGAGAGCATCCTATACTTATTACAATTCGTAAATTTAAGGAATAAACTCAATACATTTTTTATTGTTACATTTGTTTCAGAAACAATAGCAGGGAACTACGATAGAATAGACTATCTAAAAGGCAAACAAATGATGGCACCTATTGAATTAATTGTTATTCTAGACGGCACCTTCGACTACTACAAAGCACTGCAAATGATTAAGTGAGTACATATTTTCCTCTTCCGTGTGAATTTAAATGTGAACTTAGAATAGCAATCAGGTTTCCCAGGAAACATGATTAAACTTCAAATCTTCATCTGACGAAATTGTAGACTTCTAGGCATATTATTACGAATCACTGTCAATTTATATACCAAATATTAGGTTATTATATTGAATGATAACGTTATTCAGCAAACGATGAGCTGAAAAGATGAAAATATACAATAATATTAACATTTTTTACTGGCATAACCCGAATAGGGGAGAGACTATTAGGGCTAATCGGTGGAACTGTAAACAGTTTTGATAAAGTAAGTTTTCTTCAGTCGTGAATTGAAAAATATTAAATATAAAGTGGTCATTTTAAATAAGGATATACTCTGAGTTATATTCTACCTGAATTTAAATTGTGAACTTGATTAAATTGATTTTTAAAGAGATATCAATGTTGACAATTCCCGGATTTTTTTTTTCGTTATTGAAAATTTTGGGTGTGATTGTAAACAAAATTCAAGGTAAATGTAAATGAAATAATTCTTCTGTATTGACTCCCACATTCAAATAGGTGGGGTAATATTAAACAAATGATCACAGTGAAACTAATTCGACACCAGTTCAAATGGTAATTTGGTTTTTTACATTTGCCCCATGATAAAAATAAAAAGTGTGAACAATAAATCTACGTCCCCATAATGTCATTATTTTTTGGAAGCGAAATACAAACGTTTTTCTAATACATAGTATATTTATAAAGTCATACATACAGTGAGGACCAAAAGTCCGTCGCCCCTCCCCGTAACTTCTTTATTTTACATATTATAAAAAAATGTCACATACATAAGTTGTAGGGTTTCATTAGATCTCTTCAATGGTTTATGATTCATTTGTACAGAATGTCTCAAAAAAGCGCAGCGACTTTGTAGTTCATTTTTTCGAATAGAACACCCTGTATTTCATTGCATGATCGGTTAGGGATGATCATAAGGAATTCAACAATACCAAGTTTGATGCTTTTGTCTCCGAAGACTACGGAGATACCTATTGCCTATTATTTTATTCATAAGCTCAATAAGTGTAAATAAGTTTCTTTCTACCACTCATTGGGCTTATATGGATCAAATAATAGACAATATCTCCGTAGTCTTCAGAGGTGACAGCATCATCAAACTTGGTAGTGTTGGATTCCTTATGATCATCCCTAACCAATCATGCAATAATATATAGGGTGTTCTATTAAAAAAAAATTTTCAAGTCACTGCGCTTTTTTGAGACACTCTGTATAAATGAAACTTAAACAATAGAGAAGATCGAATGAAACCCTACAACTTATGTATTCACAATTTTTTCATTTATGTTCCACAATCGAAATAATAATTTTGAATTTATATAATAATAATAATAATAATAATAATGGGCTTTATTCATCGAAATATACCAAGTTTGTACATGTACATGAAAAATATCACTATCATTAGTAACATCGATGAGTAGGCGATAAATGAAATTGAAAATAAGAACAATGCAACAGGCTACACAGTTGTCATGGGACTGAAGAGAAGAAGAAGCGTGAAAAAACTATATAACCCACCAAATTCAAAAGTAAATGGCGTGTTTACAATAACCCCTTATTAACTATCACCCGAGTTGACCCTATTTACTATAAATAATCGCAGGTAGGCCAATTACACCGCCATAAGAATCAGGGATCAAACCACACACAGTTCAAAGACTTGTAACAACGCTGCGAGAATTTTATATTGCAAGAAGGCTGCATGTAACCTGACCTAACTAACCTTACCTTAAAGAATAACCAAACATATATTTTTAACGATATTTCAACTAGTACCTAGTTGTGACATCGTGATTTTTGGGAGATTGTTTGGATACGAATCACATACTCATTACTTATGAATAGGTATACTGCAATCATATATACCCTAATAGCACACAATGTCCTAGGGACGTCCCTATCTGGTACAATTCATATCCGAATGTCCCGGACCTGAAATCGTTGTCAATAGGACGTCCCATTCAGTACATTTTTCATCATTTTCACGAATGGATGTCCTATGGATGTCCCAAAAAAGATTTTAAAAAAAATTCTCGTTGGGTATGTACATCGGACGTCCCAATCGGTACATTTCATATAATGTCGCTGCAAGGACGTCCATGGGACAACCGAGATGGTACATTCAATGAAATCTCTTGTTCCCAATATCCTATGTACGTCCCAATCGGTACACCGTAAATTATGTCCCTGCATGGACTACAGTAGGACATCCCAAAGAGTACATTTTCCAAAAAGTTTTGAGAACAGTAGACTATTAATATCCCAATCGGTACATCTTATATAACGTCTCGTTGGGGATGAACATCGGACGCCCCAATCGGTACCTATTATTTAATGTCTAAGCAAGGACATCCATAGGACGACCCAGATGGTACATTCAATAAAATCTCTCTATCGCAATATTTTATGTACGTCCCAATCGGCACATCTTATTCCACACAGCACATGACATCCAATGGATGTCCGTTTTACGTCCAGCTAAAGTTCAAACGTCCATGGACTTTGAATGTACGTCCATTGTATGTCCAGGACACGGACGTACGATGGATGTCCATTGTACGTACATATAATGTACACAAAAATACGTATTGATATATTATGATTTATTTATGTTATTCGATTCTCATTTCAAATGAAAATGTTATCCATAGGTATAATTCACTTCAACGGACACTCAATCGATGTATGTGCATTAGATGATCAGCCAATTGATGTACATATTTGGACATCCATCGGATGTCCAATAGTAAATATCCATTGGACGTCCAATTCATGCACATGAATGCCGTTGAAGAAGAAGAAAATGTGAGGTTAGGTATTCTCATTCTCTATACATTGTTTTATGGTGTCATTGGCGTCTTTGAGATGATAAGATGGATGGTATGGAAGAATGAAGTTTAGCTGCTTAATAGTTTCATAATTTCGATATATTGTGGACATAATAGTGGTTTGTGCAGTGTTAAACTTTGGTGTTTTGGCGATTTCAGTATATCTTCAAAGAAGAATAACAAATAAAGTAAGTACTCATTACCGGCCTTTAACCCTTTCAAACGAACAATAAAAGGTAGAGAGCATGAGCTCCAGAAAACACCTTTTGAACAAATATAAGAGGTCATTGCGAAACAAATGATTCTTTCCACAAACAAAATATGTGTGTAGAAACTCTATCTAATTCTGATTCACAGGAATCTAACCTCTTATCGGTTAGATACTTCTGTAGTTTTGAGGAGGACCTGGACAAATCTGATGATGAAGCATCAACTCAAATTCTGATCCTTCCTGAACATAACACTCACTCCCCAACTGGCAATGTGGGCATTGAAACATAACGCTGTCAATGATTTATTGAGAGTTCTACAACGACGCATTTTTCTAAATTACCAGAATAAGCTAGAACGCTATAGCTATTGAAGACTGGTCGTAAAAAGTATTTCCAAATGTAATTACTTAATGGATTTAAAAACTGCTTATATAAACTATTGAATTTTTTGAAAAATAATGGTTTTTTGCTGAGTCTGATTCCACATTATGTTGATGGCTTGCCTATAAAATAATATATGTACTGTCCAGTCCAGTCGTATTATATATAGTAAGCAGATATTGACAACTGCAAAAATTTCCAATGTAGGAATATATTTGTTTTACCCTTTGTATTTCTGCAACTGTAACCTGATAATTGTTCATTATTGCTTTTTATTTGACAGGTGCTGTAGAGAAGGCACGTGAAAAAAGTGGAATAGCAGAGCTATCAGCGAAAGAAAATAAATCCAGAGATTTCAAATCGTAGTTCTTTATATTCCACTATTTTCATGCACTATTCAGAACTTTATTTATTTACTAATTTTTTATATACTGTTTTGTTATCACTGATTTCAATTATCGGAAAAGTGTAGATATACATATTTATTCCATTTTAACAACAGATTTGTGTCACATTTATAATGTTTTAATGTATATTTTAGTTTGTTTTGTTTTATTGAATTTGTTATTAAATCATTGGTATTATCTTGAGATATCTTTTTTCTTCACTTAATTAGATAGGTCTAGTCCCAATATAATAGCACAATTATGACCAATGGACGTCCTGTAAGGATATTCAGGACGTCCTGACGTCCATAGGACGTTCTGAATGTCCTTACAGGACGTCCGAAGGACGTCCATTAGTCATAATTGTGCTTTTAGGGTACATATGTACTGCAGTCATTTTAATAAAAATGAAACATGAAATGAATGCACTTAGTTCGATAGTTTATTTTGAACAATCTTAAAAGATAATAATATTCTCTTCTATGTTCCTTGTATGTCTAGGATTTTCAGTTGATGAATTTGGTCGCTTAACTCGCGAAAAAGCTACATATAACATGACGTGAAACACTGTAAAAATTATTAACGTAAATAAAAAAAAGTTCCTCTTGTAGATACGAACCCGGTACCCCTTTGCATAAGGGCTATAGCTTTTGTCTTGAGCATTAGACCGCTAGGCCATTACAGATTTATGATTGAAAAGTTTACATGACTAATTTACGCTAAGCAAAATAATCAAATCTTATATCATTCAATAATTTTTTTTGAGAACAACTCGAACGCTGATTGTGGCTGCCAGAATAGACTTCAATTGTCGGATTGGTCTATGAGATTCAGCACCTGAATTGTCACGACTTATATAATAATAATAGATTTCATTGACAGAACTTAATAACGATACATGAATATATTATTTATCCTTACATTTCTGTCAAAAGGCAGAATTCAAGTTCTGATCTTATCACGTGAGCAACGCAATCAGACCATGCTCTTCCATTCAATCTGTAAAATGTATGTTTGTAAAATGACAACCTAAAATAATAGCAACGATGCAAGTAGGTATCACCAAAAATTACGAGATAGCGCTCTATATGAGATTATTACACCGAGAAAAATCTGCCAAGTAAAATTTGTTGCTGACTTTTCTTCATTTCGGATAGGTGAAATTTTTACTGAAGAAAATGTTTCCGCCACTTCGGCCAGCAAAAACCATGTTTCTGAAGTGAGAGTTTTGTCCCAGCAATAATAACTGCTAGCGATTATAACTCGGTTCAATAAATCGATAATACTGAGACACAGATAACTGATTGGGACAGAAAAAATAACTGTTACTATTGAACCGATATATCCCAAAATATAATATCTGCCATAGCAGCTCATTTTGCCTCCATAATCGGCGGGAACAATTACTGCAGGATACAAAATATTGGCCACTAATGATCTACTAAACAATTTTCATGCTTTCGGTTGCTTCCGTTCGAATTCGGAGACTCTCGTGACAAAATCTCAACCTTCACAACCCCTCACAACGCCATTTGCAATTCTAACATAGGCCAGTACACATGTTTATGGTGCATAATCAGTTGAATAATGAGTTTTTGTTTTGTGACTGAAAGTGTGGCACTTTGTGCGTCGTGTGTGGTAATGGAGTACAAAAACCAGTGAGTTTTAGTGAATTTTTGTTTCACTTTCAAATATATTCGAGTATATTTTTAGAGTAGACTGATTTATGTATGAGAAATTGTTAGTGTTTCGTTTTCAAAATGTTTCAATCCCATGTAGTAGCTTTCAATAAAGGTTATTTTATTTCATTGTTGATTTTAATTGAAGCCCTCTGTCTGTCCTTTTTTTTTTTCGTTTTGAACTCCTCAATTGGTTTTTAGGAAATGTCTGACAAATTGAAAGTTGCTCTATTATAATAAAGTATTTATTATCAAAAGTTTCATATAATTGATTATCATCTCTCTGGTGGTTTGACGGTGAACTAACTGAACATAAAACTGGGTAGGTTGAAAACTTATATTCAAACGCCACCAAATATAATTAATGTAATAATTAATCAGCAACAGGACATGTTTCAAACGATTAATCCACTAATTGCGGACAATGTAGTGATGACTATTGTTCAAAACAATTTTTGATAGTAATAGTTGGCTATGGTGTTTTACCACCATATGTTGATCTTGCTCATGTTAGGAGCAGGCAACAAGCGTCTGGTTCAGTCACTGGAAGACATTTGATTCTTACCGAAAACTATCTAAACATTTCAGATCATTGCTCTCAACTAGACATTCATTGCTCAGAAATATCTTCTTTGATTGCTGCAAGATAACTGATACTTTTCCATAAATAATCTCCTCATTTCTGACCACTAACATGGAGCTATTTGCTAACCTATTGGGAGCTCACTGTTGACTAACAGGAATGTAGTTGTCCTGTGATTACTCGTAATTTGTATACTCATGAGACGATAATCACTTGATCACTAGAACTTATCAGCTAACTTATAGGAAAGAGGTTACTAACTCACCATAAGTTAGTTATAAATTCAGGTCAAGCTAGTAACTAATTTACTGGGAGACAGCTGCTCACTTATGTTAAGTTCCAAACTAATTATAGCAAGATATCAAGTATTTCAATGATAAATAACTAGTGATTAATTATAAGAAAATATTTATTCATGGCAAAAAAACAACTTAATTATGGTTGGTTTACCACTCAACTAGTGGCTAGTGATTACAGTTGCTAAAACTAACTTAATAATAGCAAGTGATTTATTTTAGAAACCTCGTTTTACTTGTGGCAGGTTAGTTGTAGAGCTGTCCCATATAGTATATAAGTTTTTACTTGTCGTAATTAAATATTCGCTTGTGAATAATGATTATTTTTCTCAGTGTAGGACTGTTATTAGTATGAGAGTAGAAGATATATTTTTTTGTGTAAAATAATGTTCTTTCAGAAAAGATTTAACGTTGATTTGATTGTTCGGGTAATGTCACATAGTGCCATCTCACGAAGAGTATGCTAACATCCAAGAGTTACAATGCAAGTACCTCAAAAAATATTTACAAGATGTCGCCATGTGACTTTTTTGCGTAAAATATCGTTTTTTTTTTTAGGAAAGACACCTATATAGATGAACTAAATTATCAAAACCTGACCTGCATACAAAATTTGCATACAGGGTGTTTCCGAATTGGAGCGATTAAGATAATGAGTTGTTATATGGAACATAATGTATCAATAAATGGCAGGAATTTTTGTTTTTGAAGCAGTCAAAACTTTTCGAAAAATTTTATGAAATTTTGTTTGGGAGACACAGATTCGATTCTCGAGGCCACAGCGTGTCTGCCCGCTGGCAGTGTTTTACCAAAATAGTCTTGAAAACTTTAAAATTCAATATCTCCCATAATATTTTTTTTTGACAAGAAAGTATTCTCTCATTTCATTTTGTTTTGTCATCTTGTATTAATACTATTAATACTATCTTATTTATACATTATCAACTTATTAACTTCAGTATATAATGATCGGAGCACAAATTTCGTGTATTTTACTATATGTATAGTCAATGACAGTTCGTGTACTCTATTATTGGCAATCTTGACAAAGTTTCGACATCTATTTTCTATCTATTATGGTACTAGCAGGGGTTTGGCTGGTTGACTCGGGCAATCCTGAACGATAGGCCATCAGGAACAGATGGAGGCACTGATCCCAGTCTCTTTGGTGGTCAGCCTTTGGCAATTGTCGGTTGATCGTCCTATTTATCCGCTCCACCATTTCATCGGAATGCGGATGTAGAGCAGTGTTTCTTGTCTTTCAGATTTTTGGAAGACGTTGGACTCGCAATTTCTTTGCTCCGAATGCAGCTTCAATGGAACACCGAATGGACATACATATCCACTTTTTTTCGTTGGCCACGGTGATTGCTTCCTGGTTGGGTAGGCTTCCGCCTAATCGCTGAAGTAGTCCATTGCGAAAAGGATACAATTGTTTTCGTGGTCAGATTCAGAGAATGGCCAGCAATGTCAATGACGATTCTTTCAAATTGGCATTAAGTTATACTATCGCATCGTAGCCTTGGGTCGTGTTTGAGGTCCACTTTTCCTGGAAAGAAAGTGTGGAGTTATAATGTTCAGATCTGCGTCAATATCGATTCTAAAAATATAACAATTACTTGAGAAGTGGACATTCCAAAATATATTTAAATCTCTAATCTGTTAAATAAAACTTATGATTTATGTTGCTCACTAACTTTACCCTCTATTACTTCAATTTATATTATTTTTCTTTCGAGATAGCAATTCTATAAAATTTTCTGATCTTACCCATACCCAATTATTCTACTTCGTATTATTATAATCCTTAACATTTGATCTTCAATTATCAAAAACTGAGTACTTTAAGTTATTTGTTAATCTGCCTAGGCTTTATTCTAGCTATACACAACATAGATAATGTTTGTCTACATGAAATAATTAGAATCTTACGAAGAAAGAGAATCAATCGAGTGTGAAAATATAAAGAAACATATCCATAAGTTTTCTGGTGAGTGCTTTTATAACATATATCAACTCAATATAAAGAAGAATTTCTTCTATATCTGGAGTCCTTTAACACCAATAACAGTGATATTATAATTATGCCGGAAACATGGCATCTAGATGACCTTAGTTATTTTTTTATACCTAATATCCAATTTTCCATATATTTTAAAAATATAATCTTGTGTTTTCTTTCTGATTATTCAACACTGAACAAACTGATCAACACGTGCTTCAGCGAATCCTCTAAACTATCAAGGCAGCTTCTTGATGATTTGTGAAGTAGCTCGTGGATGACCCGACGTTTCGACGCTTCCCAACCATCATTTAGCTTAACTCAGGCGACGATAGTGGTGACAGTCCGTATCCAAAATAACAATATTGGAAAAGAACGGCTCCAGAATCACTACATTATTTTGAAGGTTTCTATCACCTGACGGTGACAGTTCATGTGACTCTAATTCACTTTGTAGATGGTCCAACAAAAAATTTCATTCATAACAAAAATATGCCAAGAAAATATATATATTTTTTTAAATTATATGCCCTATATTTCATTGCGTTCATCAAGAAGGCAATGTTTGCAAACATTTCACCCATTTAAGAAACTGATCATTTCATTTAATCCGATTTAATATTAGTAACGAATGGTAGGAGTTCGGACAAGTCTGAGAAGTTTACGGAAGAGAGGACAAAACTATACGAAAATAATTTCGACAAGGTGGAAGTATCCATATTGGCTGGCAGTAAACGACAGTACACTACATCTGTCAGATACTTGGTGTATACTAATAGGTAGGTAGTAGGTGACTCATCCATAGCTTCTGTTGTATGACCTACCCTATTACTGAAGAGGGACAAAACCCTCTAAACTATTCTACCAGATAGATATTTCCGATCAGAATGATAAGTGCAGAAACTACATAAATGATCTCTGATTTTTTTCAGATTCTTCATTTGAAATCTGACTGATGCAAATAATATGTTATTGGAAGGTACATTATACATAATGTACCAAACTCAGGTAGTATAGGTACCTTCCAAAAACATATTATTTTCATCGGTCAGATTTCCAATGAAAATTCTGAAAAAAATCAGAGATCATCTATGAGGTTTCTGCACTTATCAGAAAAACTATTTCAAAAAAATCTCCCGAAATGTGAATTTTAGGGCATATAATAACCATACTCGACAGATTTCCCATATCTAAGAAATTGAATATATTGTAATTCCAGTTTGTGATGAAAAAAATTAAATAAATACATTAATCGTCGTTATTTTCTCTAAAAATGCATTTTCTTATGTTTTTTTCCCAGTTTTCCGATTAAGCCGAGAAATTACATTAAAGAATTGATGAGTAGGACGTCAAATTGCTTTCCATGCGGTGTTGCCGATTTTCTCACCACGGCTCGGGAGATTAAGTCGGCTGTGATTAGATAGTTGCCTCCAGTGGCGTCGCGTGCCTTGGCGGGGCACCGTATAAAAACTTATTTGGGGGCCCTCAGGAAGGGTAAAGATTTCCCAAAAAAAAAATCATAAAATTACAAGAAATATTTATTCATCATAAATAATAGGCGTGTCTCTTTACCTTGAAATTTTTCGCTTGAGTTTCCGACGAATGTCTGCCATAGTAAAATTATTTAAATAAACAAACCAATATACGTTTGCGAATAATTGTAAATGATTTTGCTATGGAATACAATCATCGGAAACTCAATCGCTATCGCAAAAATATTAATAGTAATCCCCCAGGTAGATGAGATAAATATAAATGGGTTGGATAGTAAAATTTTTACTTAGGGATAATACTTACCTTTGCAATCACTTACAGAAGGTGTCTGAAAAAATGAAGAAATTTTGGGCACTTTTTTTATGACCTCCTCCCTTTTCTGTTTATTTTTTCTTTTCGTAGCTCCGCTGGGATAATCTCTTTTCCTTTCACTCATTGTTTTTTATAAATCTCTACTAACACTATTTGATCAGGAGAACACATTGTTTGTATTGTATTACAAAGTAATGCACAATTAAATTAAACACTTCAATAAACACTGCTCTCCGTGGTTCGTATGCAGATTAGACGTATTATTTTACGGGGGCATCCCCTTTGAAGTATATGACTGAAACGGGGAAATCCCGCAGCCAACGATAATAACCGATGTAGTGTAGGGTGTTGCCAACTTTTAAACGGGAAAAAACAATTTGTTTGCTTACGCACGTTGGGGGCTCTCGGGTTTGGGGGCCCCGTATAATTGATACGGCTGATACGGCGGTAGCTACGCCCCTGGTTGCCTCGTACCTAGCTCGGTAATAGTGATGGAGAAAAGGGTAATTCGACTTAGTTCCATTATTTTTTTGTCCATTCCGTTTGTCAGATCTTCATAATTAGGTAGTTCTGTCAACAATATAAGCTGCTTTCAATACAGTTCGTCAATGAATACCTATACTATACATTAGAAGGTTCTAACAAAATGTTACAAATATTTAACAACATTGTGTTTGATTTCGTTGAATATTGTTTCGGAGAACACTTCAGAATGAAAATCAAGGGAAATTATATCCGGTGAACAAAGGGTTCACTTCTGCCAAATTAAAAATATTTTTTCCAAATAACTTTCTTACTTTCAACTTTGGCAAGAAATGTCATATAAACTTATTTGTTGCGAATGTGATCATGATTCGAAATACACGATGAAATATAGGGCATTCCAGTTGAAAAAATATAGTATCTTGAAATATTTTGAGAACGCGACTGTCAATTTTTTTTGGCTTCATAATCGAGATGGCCATTCAACCGAATTCGTAACGTCAAAAATAACGGAGCTGGCAATGGTGCCGACATAATTTGAAACAGGCTGTATGGTATTTTGTGAAATACATTTTTCATGTTCAAATTATCAACGTTTTTTATGCTTTTAGATTATTTTCCCATTTTAAAAAGTGGGCTATCAATTTTATTTACAAATGCGACGATACATGTATTTTTAATATTCTATTTCGAATAATATCTCTTATGTTTTTCGTTATTTTTCTGAATTCTACTGTATGTAATCTTTTCCGCAGCCGGATAAATAGGTGTTTTCGGATAGATATTCGAAAGAAAAAAATCAGATTTTTGAATTCTCAATGGAGAATGTTTTCTTTTTCAAAATTCCAGAATTTTAACAAAATACTTGATTGTTTATGGAAGAAACCTCAGAAATATAGTAAAACTATATACAAATTCATAAGGAATTAGTCGGCATTAACAGGTATTAGTCAGGTATTCGTGTGTATGAGTCAGGTATTAGTGTGTATGAGTCAGGTATTAGTGTGTATCAGTCAGGAATTACAGGTATTACTTATTGGTGGAGGTATTACTCGGGTATTAGAAAAATTATTTTGGTAGTAGAGGCATTAGTTCAGTATTACTCGGGAATAACTTGGGTATAAGAGTAATCAGTTAGAATATTTGGGAATTAGTGTACAGAATTTCCTCAGCGGTTTCCACCTCGGTTGAGGTTAAAAAAGATATGAGTGCATATCACCGTTGTGAGTCACCAGTTCAAATTAACTAAATTGTCTAAATCTAATCTAAATAATCATATATCAGGAATGTATCAAATAGTTGGTTGCTATGTGGTAGCTAGAGCTGTATACAACAATACACTTCATACGAATCTAATGATAATAAAACAGAACACAAAAATAAATTATTCAAGGCCCCGAGTCGGCTTATTGAGATTCGCTTGAACATTTTATTTTAAAGCTTAAGCGAAACCCACAAAAACCTGCAGCACCACATCGTGTAAAGAGCTAAAACGACTTACGAATATCATGAACATAATTGTATGAAATCCAGTGAAAACGGATACGAATAATGGAAATGGGAAAATACAAGGTTCTGCTAATGATGCATGCAATTTTCCCATATAGGGGAATCCGAAAAAGATATTAGTTCATCTGTTCTGGTTTCAGAGATTAGTATTACGAAAATAATCTAAAGGACAGCAAGCAGGATGAGACAAAAAAGCTTACGTTCATTTATTGAAAAAACACGTGTACCGATATATACAGGATGAACTATGACTACTTATAGAAGATTATATGTATAATGTGCTCTCCACATCAATATAAGTAGAAAACAAAATTAAATTTGGAAATCTGGACAAAAAAATTAACCTTTATAAGTGTAGCAAAGCGCCGCCTCTGGATTAACACACATGGAAGAATCAGAATTCCTCCGTTCCTCCTCCAACCAAAGCTGTTTATTCAAAATTGAGTTTTCTTGGCATGACTCTCAATAGGAGGTTGCAATATAATTGACTTTTTTAAGAACACAAAACAAAATGAAGAAAAAAAAAAGTGAATAAAGGGTGTTATGAATAAAAGCTAGCAAAAGCTTTTACTATAGGTGTGTCTTTCCCATTAATTAA
This sequence comes from Chrysolina haemoptera, assembly GCA_958298965.1. NCBI lineage: Eukaryota > Metazoa > Arthropoda > Insecta > Coleoptera > Chrysomelidae > Chrysolina > Chrysolina haemoptera. The sequence continues at coordinate 21,830,716 of OY282596.1, read as the reverse complement.
TAAAATAGATAGGTCTGTTTCAAGAAATCTGAGTAAAAGCATTTGCTCAAGGTTTATTCATTGGACCCAATACTGGTGTTGAACGAACTTTCCGTAGACGGGAACACAATGTTCTTTTGAACACAAATCCTATTTGATCTAAGCTATTAATGCCTTTTGGTCAATAAATGAAAAAAACAGTCATTCATTCAAGAAAAGCGTTAATTCGACTCAAGTAGCAATAGGTACAGGTCTACCGACGTAGCTGAACATGTGAAATTTTCATTTATTGCGCGAACGCTCATGTCGAGTGCCTTATTACTGGATATATTACGGACTATAGCCCTTTGTACTATAAATGCGCATCTTAGGCGTGCATATTCTCACATTTTAAGCTATGTTTGTTTCACTGTGACGCAAGAAAATTGTTAGACAATTTGCATATAAAATGAATCTGCCAAATTGAAAACACAAACGATTTTTAAAAAACAGGAGACCAATAAGCGAGTCCTATAACACACCGGATATGTTGATTGATGACCAGTAACTGTAACAATTTGTGTTCTGTTGATAATAATATTCATGGTAAACTACCACCATTTACCGAAATGGGTTCTGGTATGTCATGTGCAAAAACACCTGTGGAATTTGAGAGCTTTCCGTGACGATTTAAACACTTTTTTTGTACGACAACCCCCATATTATTTGCTCAACAGAATTATGCGAGATGCACCGACCTAAAATAAGGATCGGTTGTGAGTACGCAAACAGTGTAAACACAGCCATGCTTACGCCCTTCTCCGCCCTTGCAGTGTTGTCACGTGTTACAATCATCAAGTACAGAGAATCGATGATAGTCGTTGAACGTTTTTTTTTTGTTTGTCTTGGTTGTACACCCATTCCATAAAGAATAGCCAGTGCAGGTGTTGATACAAAGAAACTCATCCGAAAATATTATCGGCACCTCCAGATAATTCCATTGAAATTAATATTCCTGGGTACAGACATTTGATAAATAATGGCAATCGTGCACGTTCTCATGTCACCCGTCAGAAATATTCGTCAGTTCAATTGATGGAATGTTTGATTTTGCAATTAAATGTACAGTGATTGTATTTTATCCTTCATCATAATTTAGTGTCGTTCATTATCCCGGTGTTCACCTCTCTCGAATATTGTGATATGATTGTAGATCATTCGACACCAACAGACAATAACTCATTTCAACTTTCATGGTGCAATGTTGTGTTTTCAAAAAATACTTGACTTTGTAAATCCCTGTTGAAAATCATGCAATTCTCTATTTCAAAGTATCAGCTTCAGTCCCACAGTTGATATCAGAAGAAAGAACTGGATTATGGCTATTCATTAGGTGACATCCAAGGGCGGCGCCTCCCTACACTTATGAAATGTGATATTTTTAGTCCAAATTACCATATTTCTTTTACTTTTCTACTTCCTTTGTTGGGAGAACACGCTGTAATTGTTCGTAGTTCACCTTGTATAAAGCAAACGAGTCAGTTTCGTTACAATTCATAATCTGTTCATAACTCGCTCAGTATGGTCTTGTTATGTAAATTGTAAGTTTACTCCATGTTTATTTATCAATTTTATGGCGCTAACAATTTTACGTATCAGAATTATTCATATCATTATTACATAAAAAATTTGGAACACCATGCATGTCATCGTCATTTCTAGGAAATTTGTACTCTGTCATTACTCTACTCGAAATAACCCATTAACACATAATTTCTCACCAAATTCTATAGCGTTTGACGGAAAAACAAACTCGGGATGATTAATTTTCGCTTGGCATTGAATTTCTCCCAGAAAAACACTTGTTCTTCACAATGATGTCTCAAACAATATTCTTCCTCTGCTATCCTGACAAATTAAAATCAATAATTTCGCAGAGGCGTGCCTGTATTTTTTCTGATCTCGAAAGAAATGGAAACATGACTATGTTTAGGTTTAATACTATATTCTGACAAATAAGTGCCTTTCAGGTCACACTTTTTTGGCCGCCTTCGAAAAATGCGAACGAGGTGTCATTCGATTCAGAATATCGTGTAGATGATTTTTGCGAAATTTATAAACAATTAACTGAAAAAAAAATGAGGTTTGATTTTTTGAAAATATCTCAAAAACTATTTAAAATATTCATCATTTGAAAGAAGATTGAAAAAGAGAAGGAAATTTCCCAAAATATGTTCCTCTCTTGGAACCGTAGGACTGATATTCATAATTTTCCCAGAGGGTTGAAAATACGTCCTAAAACGGGTAGTCCGGTTTGCGCAAGACTTGGACCTTTAATTAATAAATATTTTTTAAACTTATTAAACATGAAAATTATTAATTGAAAAATCCAGGCACGTAATGGATACATGAATGAACAATAATCCGTATTCTGAAAATTTTGATCGTGATTTTATGCAATTTTATGCAATTGAAATTATGCATTAGTTAATCAACAATTTTTTCCTACCAAAACAGTAACGTTGCAAGTGCGATAATTGTTATATAACAAATCTAAGATTTTTTTCTTATTTTGGAGCTATTTTTGAAAGTTCCCTGAATAGATTCCGATTGGAAACAACAATTTACTTAGGTTGAAAATTAAAAACCATGATTAATCATTTAAACATTAATAACATAACAACGACAATACAAAAAAATTATGGGAAGTGGTACAGGAAATAAGTAAAACAAGAAAAGCACGGCATTCTATAGATTCCATTGAAAGTGAGGAGGTAGACAGAAAACATATAGCAGAAGAATTCAATTCCAGGTTTGCAGAAATGGGTAGAAAATTAGCCAGTAAAATAAAAAAAGACTCCAATTGTGTCCCAAATCGTTCTTTTGTGCCGAATTTTCTCTTCCTCACTCCAGTAGAGGCAGTAGTTGAAATACAGAACATAATAAATCAGTTGAAAGATAAAAAAGCAGTAGGAATTGACAATATCAGAGCAGAAACTCTGAAGAACATTTCTTGTTACATCCAAAAGCCATTAATGCACATTTTTAACCTGTGTATGAAAGTTGGAAAGTATCCATTGGAATTCAAACACACAGTGGTCATTCCTCTCCATAAAAAAGGGATTACATGGAAAGTAGGCAATTACCGACCGATATCTCTAATAACCCATCTCTCTAATATATTTGAGAAGATTCTAAAAAATAGATTAAGTTCTTTTATGAACAAATTCAATTTAATTTCTAAAAATTAATTTGGTTTAAAATATATATATATATATCAACCCAAGATGCAATTTTAGCTTTAACATCTAAAACAACGGAAGCTCTGAACGAAAGCACTCCGTGTCTGTGCATATTCGTAGATTTGTCAAAAGCTTTCGACACCGTTAGCCATGATCTACTCTTACAGTCATTGGAAGACGTTTGTGTTAGAGGCATTTGCTTAGAACTCTTCAAGAACTACTTAAGCGATAAAACTCAGGCTGTGAGTTTTGATGGTGTGGTTAGCGATGCCGAAAAAAATTTACTATGATGTGCCCCAAGGAACAGTCCTAGGACTCATTTTATTCAACATTTATATAAATGGACTGTTCTCACTCGATAGTTGTGGGGAAATTTTCGGATTTGCTGCACATTTTGATATAGAACCTGTGAAAGAAATCAAATACTTGGGCGTGATCATTGATTGTCACATGAAATGGGACTCACACATAATGTATGTAGTGAAAAATTGTATAAATTCAAAAAGCTTGAAGACAACATACCTCTCAATCAAATGAAAACATTGTATCACTTTTTAGTAGAGAGTCATATCCGCTATGGAATTCTGGCATGGGGTGGAGCATCGAAAACTAATCTGAATCCGTTAGAAGTACTTCAGAGAAGATTCATAAAATTGATATTTTCCAAAAACTTCAGATACTCATCTAACTTACTGAATTCTGAAACAAAAGTCTTGGACGTGAGACAATTACACTTCTTCATCACCTGCCTAAAATATCACGACACAAAGCATCTCAACCAAATCATTATATGTATACCACCGTTAATGGTCAAAACTACGACACAGAGAACGTTCCTCTACTTAGCACCCAAGTTATACAACAGCATTCCTGATGAATTGAAATATATAAATATCAAAAGTAAATTTAAACAAGCATTGAGAGAGTTCATAAACAAGAATCCAAGAAATATGATTCATTCTTTCTTTGATGACTGAAAAATTTTGAAAAAATAATTCAGTAAATGAAAAAAAATATGCTTATTTATAATGTTTATAATTTTATATTGATTCACAATAAACATTTTATATTTATTATATATATATATATATATATATATATATATATATATATATATATATATATATATATATGTGTGTATAGGTGTGTAACTGATTGTTTATTTGCTTATCGTCATTTTACATAATTTTTTGAAATAATCTCACTTATACCATTCTATTGTGTTCTCAATTATCTATTACTTACTTTTATATTATTTCTGACTTCCACCAATTTTTATCTATGTACTGTAACCAGTTCACATATCTACTTTTTTATAATTTTAAAATTTTATAATTCTATATTGAATCACAATTACCATTTCAGCTTCATTATATGTATATCCGTGTATATGTGTGTGACTGATTGTTTTATTTATTTATAATTATTATTCATTCTATAAAATTTTCATAGTTTTACTTACATATTATTTTTATATAGTTTATATTGTTTGTATATTTGTGAAACAAGTGCTTTAGCACTTATCACTCTTCTTCCTTTACTCACGCTATTTTTGAGCACATTTTTGTATATTTAATGTGATTAACGTGAATAAAGCTTATTATTATTATTATTATTATTATTCATTGATTTTTTTTATATTATCATAAATCAGTTTTTTTATGATCAGAAAATGGAAATGATTTTCAAAAATATTTATCTGCTATTGTTTAAAAAATTGTTTTAAACAAATGAATTGTTTATAAGATAATTTAATTTTTTTTTGGAAACTTACCTTTGATATAAATTATGATTTAAAAAAAAATGTTTCTTACAAAAAATGTGTATTGCTTAAAAACGGATTTTTTAATTACATATTTTTATCTCTCACTTGTAATTAATACTAAAGGACCTTTTTTTTGAAAAATCATGATTTATCTTGCTCTCAAACAATTGAATTTTTTGTACATATTTTTTCTTTCTCTAAACAATGTAACAAAAACAACCATGCATTATTTCTTGAGAAAAACAATTATTTATATTTTATATTGAATTTTAAAAATTGTATGTGTAGGAAAGCGCCGCACTGGATAAGATCACGTAAATAGCCAAAAACATTATTTTTTCGTTCCTTCCTCTTGATAAAACGTGGAATTTGCAATTGAGTTTTAACAAAACTCCCAATAGGACGTTTCAAAATAAATGATACTTGCAGAACACAACACATCACAACCATGAGAGGTAAATTAAAAAATGTAAGTGTCGAATTAACTTTTCGAATACGCGAATACAATAATCTTTTGAATACAAATCACATTTGATCCATAGCTATCCATTCCTTTTGGACGATCAATTATAACAAAAATACTTCGAAACAAATGCCTTTTTATGAATTGTTGGTTAAAAGCAAACAGCACCCTTGATGAAACGGGAATCGGTTTTGAGCGTTCAGTTTTATTTTTTTGCGAAAATTTTGTTGGAACAAATGATTCAATTCGTTTGTGAGAATTCGGGAATCTAACTGATTTTTGGTTTTGATGATTTCGAAGTAAAAATTTTTTTTATGGTTTGACAAATGAAAAAAATAGGCAAATTCCCGAATTCTTAAGGAGATTATAGATTCAGGAGAAGAAAAAAAATGTATAAAATCATTAGTTTTGACGCAAAACCGATTCTACGATTAGAAGCTATCTACCTTATTGGCGCTCCCAGCTACGTAGTTTTTTTACGGACAAGTGCTTCGTTACCTCCACTATTGCTCTTGAAAAATATATTCCCATACACCCAACATGTGCGGGCGCAATGATAAAATTTGACTTTCGTGATGACGCGCTGATGTTGCCTCTTAAACACTTGGTGAACGTGTGATTCCAAGCACGGGAACCATATACAGTGTGTGCGATTTGAAACCGTAGCAGCCTGTTATTGTGGAACCCATGGACCGATTTTTAAAAACGAAAATCCTAAATCATGGTACTCTATATTCGAATAAATGAAATTTTCATGGCCTACTATGGTCTGCTAAATAGGTCGATATTTTGTGGACGACCATTTTTTTTGAAAATGTGGGTTCCCTTTTTTCATTCTTGCATATCTTGTACATCGATGTACCAAGTTTCAGCGTTATTTCTCATATAGGGTGTTAGTTATACAATGACAAATTTTCAAAGGAATGCTTTTTTGTCTGACCATGTATGAAAGTGTATGAATTTAACAGAAAAGATGAAGAGGTCATTCAATAAAAAACACCAAATGAATGAAGTTTCATGGTTTTAGCCGTTTCATGGAGTTGTCTCAACCAAAATCAACAAATCGAAAGGAGAAAAACTATATTTAATTTTAGAGCTATTGCAACAACAACTGGAACGAATAAAATAACAGAATATTTGCATTTGAAATATATCCTTCACGCTCTACACACTTTTGATAACGCCGTCTCAAATTTATTTTGGCAGGTCTTCCTCAGTTGGTCTGCTGTTATCTCCCTACACCTTTGCCTAATCCCCTCTTTTAATCCGTTTAAGTGCTTCGGTCTGTCCTGATAAACATTTTCTTTCAAATATCCTTATAGAAAAATCAATTGGAGTCAGGTCCGGTGAACAAGGGGGCAAACAAATTGTTAAAAAAAAAATCTGTTAAAAAAAAATGTTAAAATTGTTTTTTCCGTTAACCAGCTGTCGTCCCCTTACGAACGGCAGCCCTCAAAAGTCGAAACTTGTGCGAGCCAAGGATTAACGAGGTCTTACCTTTTAACGTGCGATTCCTAGCACTTTCTCGGGCCATCAGATAAAAATCTGAAGTCGCTGAGGATTCGAACCTAGCCGACCAGCAGTCAATGGTAAATGGTCAATGGTCAAATAAAAGGACTTTTCCTCTCAATCCATCTTCCTTGGAATGTTCCATCTCCGTATAGCAGTCACATCATGAATAGAAGCACCATCTAGTTCAAATACTTTCAACATTTTTGCGATCTTCAATGATTTTTCCATGAAATTCCAGAGAGTCGTAGAATAAAAATTATAAAATCTTTTACCATTAAGTGTTAGTTCGAAAACCACTGATCCCACTGGACGATTTTGGAATACTCCTACTCAGGCCCTCATCATCCAGAGTGGACTCTACGTTGCCCAGTACCTGGAGTTCTGAGTTGTAAATATTGTCTCATAGGTGAACAGAATATTGCATAGAAATTTATCAGTATTCAAATATTCACCTTGGCAGAATAACCAGAACTTCAACGTTCTTCCCTCATCACCTCGTTCTTACGAGTGCATGATTTTCGGTTTGAAGGGAATCGTTTTTTCTTTAAAACATGTACGTATTTAAGATACCCTAACATGTAGGTCTCGTGAAATCTGCCCCAAACTGGTTTTCGGGTTTTCTCGAACATTACTGTAGAATTTGTCCCTCTATCTCTAGATTTTACCTTTGCCTTGGTACATGTTTTTCATCAACTTTCCCAGTTCTAATAAATAATGTATTCATCCTGGGACGGTAGTATAGTGCCTTGATTCACGATCTGGACGTCTTCTGTTGAATTCCTCAGCGGCTTTCCTCATTGGTCGAGCATTATGTCCTGTTTATCAATCACCTCACCAAATACTCGTGGAAAGTGTTTTGAGAGGAAAATAACTGTCAAAATTATAACAAAGAAAAAACAGACAACTAATTTTCAAAGCTTGCTGTGAAAAACATATAGTGTCTTGCTTATTTTCACTTTGATGAAACGAAAGAACACTCTTTTGTCTTATTTCCACTAGAACAAGGGTGAAACAATATAAACTTAAACCCTGGAGGTGATCGAAATTACCTGGGTTGTCAAATTTATAAATTCAAAAGTGGAGACCTACACAAATCGAGTTGCTCGTTGAGGGTTCTAAATTTCGGGTTTTTAATTGATTTATTAATTTCCATGGCGTCCAACAGATTCATTGTCTTCCCTTTATTACATGTGTGTAGAATTTTAGAACCGAAACTTAGAACCCTCAACGAGCAACTCGATTTGTGTAGGTCTCCACTTTTGAACCCAGGTAATTTCCATCACCTCCAGGGTTTAAGTTTATATTGTTTCACCCTTGTTCCCTTAATTACCTCTCCATCCAGCCTACGTGCAAACTCCCTATATAACTAGGCTTAGAGTTCAATTGTATTAGTTAGTTTTTATACTTGATAATAGGATAAAACCCAAAACCGGTCGTAACAATAAAAATCTAGTGGAAATAAGACAAAAGAGTGTTCTTTCGTTTCATCAAAGTGATCATGAATTTCCACAAAATAAACAAGTCATCAATCACACAAATTGTCTTGCTTATGATCCAATCGTATTAATTGGGCGTATGAAATGAAATCATGGGAATTTCGCTCAAATTTGTGATGGGGGTAGGAAAAATGTATCGAAAAATGCATAGAACATAAAGAGATACTTTTTCAATAATTGCATGGCTATTTATTATAATGAAGAGTATAGATGATACTTTTTCAATAATTGAATGGCTATTTATTATAATGAAGAGTATAGATGATACTTTTTCAATCATTGAATGACTATTTATTATAATGAAGAGTATAGATGATACTTTTTTAAAGATGTTTCCCTAAAATTTGGTATTTGCTCGATTCGAATGGGCTTTTCGAGCTATTCAGCAGACCACAGTATGCCCTCAATATAAGGAAAATCTTATTTATCTACATCTTTAGATAGAGCTTGTCAAGAACTATAACTTATAATAATTATGATTTTTGAGAATCTGTCGAAGGGTTTCAAAATAACAAGGTGTTGCACACATAGTATATGTATTTTTGAAAAAGATATTTACCATGTTCACCATTTCGATCTCTCGTACAGAAAAGGTGAAGGTAATAGTCGAAGATATTTTCTGAATTGTGGAATTATTTTCACTGAACTAACAGAGAGAGAAATGTTAAATTTTAGTATCCGGTATAGATTGTACTTTTAGGTTTCTCCTTCCGATGGAACCAGATTTAACAATCTCAATATGATATTACTCGAAAATTTTCTGAAAACGGTATACCTACTAAATGTGAATGTAATCCCTCGTTTAGTTGTCCCTGTTAATATTTTTAAAGTGAAACATTTTTCTGCCTTTTTTTCGATTGTGATATGAAAATTATTACCTATATTTGAAAAAAAAAAAAATCATTTTGTCTTTGAGAAAATGAGAACACATGAACTTGTAGTTATAATATTGTTTACTCACAGCAAGTACTTTGAATATTAGATAATTCACTTCGTATAACGCCAGGTCAACTTTTTACCAGCGCTGGAAAAGTGTATTTTCATATTTATCTGAAAAGTATACATTACAACAGAAACTTGTGTTACAGGCATAATACAACCATTTATTTGAAGTAGAACTCCTAGTGTTCCTACGGAAATGTAACTCGTTTACTTGCTTGTTTATTTTCGAACAGCTCGGGTTCAATCGGGAGTAACAGCCACACTTAGGGGTGTTCATCAACGTTTTCGCAAAACGCGTCATTCCAATTACAGCGTTTGAGTTAGTAGTTGTATGTGGTCGTGTTACATCCTGTGCCGGAATGATAATGTTGTGACTTGTGTGAATAGCGATAGTGAACCATGATTCATTTCCAGTTTTTTCATTTTGATATATGTTTTCTACTTGTGTGATGTAGATGTTGACATAACATTTTCAGGGTATTGATATTTTACGTACAATAGAATCAGGAGAATTTTCCAAAAGAATGAGCAACAGTTTTGTTACAATTAAAACGTCAAATATTCACATATTTTTATTTCCTTTCTTCATAACCCTTTTTTTTCAATTTTCAGAACGTGTGTGTTACACAAAACTTGGATTTGTTATGATCATCATTGGGAAAGACATTAGCTTGCATACTTGTTCTTTCATTCATACTGAATACAAACAGATTCAACGAAGTTACTAATTTTGGAAAATGTTGAACTGGGTGATTCCGTAATGTATTCTTAATCAATCTGCTATGTTATTTTTTAAAGTAGAACTTTACAATTAACATTTAATCTTAATCTTTCATATCATCGTTATTTAGGACTAGAACTTTTGTTATCTTGGATACAATTTTATTAATGCAGGTAGGTTAGGTATACCCTTGTTAAATGTAATTATTAACAGTCTGGTTAGGGGTGTTTTTAGTTGTAATTAACTTTAAGGGTATATAAATGGATTTACGTATCTTTTATTGTATAATAACTTGAGGAATCCACTTCTTTCCATGTCAACAAGAAGTTCACGAAAAAAGATTCTCATAAAAACCGCAATCTGTATATTCAGTTTTACTGGTAAGGGTCAAGTAGCTCAGTGGTTGAGACTGAAGCGTTCAAAACCAATGACTGCTGGTCGGCTAGGTTCGAATCCTTAGCGACTTCAGATTTTTTCTGATGGCCCGAGAAAGTGCTAGGAATCGCATTTTAATAAAGGGTAAGAAGTTAATCCTTGGCTCGCACAAGTTTCGACTTTTGAGGGCTGCCGTTCGTAAGGGGACGACAGCTGGTTAACGGAAAAATAATTTTTAACAAATTTTTTTAACTTGCCCGTATATGCTGTGCAAGTACACTTCCTTAGATTATAAACTGAATCATTGCTCCCTTGGTGCAACCAAACCATTCATATTGTGAATTTAAGGATGAAATGAATATATTGAAAATAAGGCTTCATAAAATACAAATGATCCTTCTATGAAGAAATAATAAATATAAACTAAGGCAAGTGAATAATTTAATTGAGTCCGGTGCATCCTGATACCAAAAATGGAATGAAAGCTGTTGAAAGTTAGACAGTAAACTACCCAGGGGTGGGATTCTGTTCCATAGAATTCTATTGTCGATTGGTATTGGTAAGTATGGATGGTGACTGATGCGCTGCGACCTGATTAGATCTATTGTGTCCCATCTTCTTCTGCTATCACATGGTTCTCTTGTTCACAGCAGCCCTTCAAGCCCGCAATTCCTTCCAGGAATATTAGGATATGGAGGGGGTCTACTCGTGGTATTTCTCCCACAGTCAGCTGGTGGGATCCCAGTTTATTCAATCTTTTACGATGTACAGCGTAACACTCCATCAATATATGGGGAGGTGTTTCTGGATGTTTCCCACAGAATCTGCAGGTGCTATCCTCCTCTAAGCCTAGCTTCCTCAGGTGTTCTTTGAGTATACAGTGCCCCGTTAGAAATCCCGTGATTGTCTTTAGACTAATTTTGCTGAGGTTAATCAATGTTTTCGATCTTGCTCGGTTGAAATTTACGAGGAGATCTTTGGCTTGCCTCAGCCCTGGAAGTCTTAGCCAACAGAAAGTAATATTTTCCAAGTCCGCAGAATGGTTCTGGTCCGATCAATGGCGTTGCTGCGCCTTTCCGTGCCAGGGTGTCTGCTTGTTCATTGCCCTCCACTCCGACGTACCCCGGCACCCAGAGGAGGGTCACCTTGTTGTTCCTGCCTAGATCGTTAAGTTTGTCTAGGCATTCCCAAACCATCTTCGAGTTGATGTTAGAAGAGCTCAACGCTTTGATGGCTGCTTGACTATCGAAGAGGACCACGATTTCCTTGTTTAGGTATTTCCTGTTGAGGTTGAACTGAATGCACCTTTCTATGGCGTGAATTTCCGCTTGAAAATGCTGAGGAACTGGCCCATGGGTTCGGAGTATTTGGTGCGAGACCCAAAGACTCCTGCTCCAGCTCCCTCGGGAGTTTTGGGCCCGTCCGTGTACCACGTTATGGTATTCTTCCCCAGTGCTCGAATGGATTCTATGTTCCATTCTCGCTTGGTGTCTAGTGTCGTTCGAAAAAATTTCTCGAAACTAAATTTCCTGCTAATTTCGTCAGTTGGGAGATCGGCAAGGTGTGCACAGTCGGTGGGGGTTAAGCCCCTTACACCGTGTGCTGTCCCTTTGAGTTCGACTTCAGCCAACCTGAGGTTCGCTTCCCAAGCAGTTCTCTTCACCATAATGTGAAGAGGAGTGAGGTCCAGAATGATGACCTCTATTGCTGCTGTTGGAGTCGACCTCATTGCTCATGTTATACAAAGACATGCTAGTCTTTGCACTTTCTACAAGATCTTCTTTGTTGTGGCGAGCTTGGTTCTGCCGTGCCACACTGCTGCCCCGTAGGTGATCATAGGTCCCACTTTCATGGTGTACATCCATCGCAGTACTGATGGGTTACAGCCCCATGTTTTTCCTGCAATGTTCCTGCACACCATCAGTGATGATTTTGCCTTATTAGCGATCTTTTCTACATGTCTGTTTCAGAGTAATTTTGAGTCTAGGGTAAGTCCTAGATACTGCACCTCTTGCTGCCATTCTAAGTCGGCTCCGTCGAGGCGAACAGTCCTTAGGTGCTAAAACTTTGTTCTTCTAGTGAATGGTACTACGGTGGTTTTTGATGAGTTAATTCTCAAACCCACCGAGAGGCACCACCTTCTGGTTGTCTCTAGCTCTCTTTCTATGAGATCGCAGAGGATTCCTTCGAATTTGCCTTTGGCCATAATGACTATGCCGTCCGCATATCCAAGGCATGTGACTCCGCTCCCGGTCAGTGTTTCAAGTAGTTCGTCGTTTGTGCTGATCCGAAAGCTGCTCTCGTCCACTTTCGTTTCAGTAGTTCTTGTAGCCAGCATTTGGCAGATCCATCTGAGTGTGGTTCTGTCCACTCCCTTATTCATTAGGTCCCTATTTATTGCTTCATGAGAGGTGTTGTCGAATGCTCCCTCTATGTCTAATAAGGCGCACATGGCCATTTCTTTGTGCTCAAGTGATCTCTGGATGCTTTCGGTAAGCACATATAGAACGGTTTCCGTTGATCTGCCTGCACTGTATGCATGCTGCCCGGAGTGCAGTAGCACCCTCTTCGGTTCTAATATAATTATCTACTCCAGTGTCTTCAGTAAGAAGGGTGAGAGACAGATTGGTCTGAATGACTTCGGGAGGGTAGGTTCCTTCTTTCCCACTTTGGGAATGAAGGTTACCCGTGCTCTCCTCCAGTTGCTCGGTATGTACCCGAGCGCCAGACTCAATCTGGCTGCTTTAATAATGAACGGCAGTAGTTCCGTTTGCCCTTTTTGTAAAAGGGTCGGAAATATACCGTCAATTTCTGGTGACTTGAATGGTTGGAAGGATTCAATTGGCCATTTCACTCTTTGGGGAGTGCATATGGCTTTTGCTATTTCCCAGTCTTCTCGTTTGGCTCTGCCTGGTTCTTCTCCTCTAGTAAGAGGAGAGCTCGTTGCTCTTCATCCTCTGTGTAGCTACCATCTGTTCTTCTGAGTGACATTGGTCCTTGCTTTCTGCCCCTCGCCATAGTTTTGTGTAATCTGGCTGCTGCAGGGCTTGTTGTGATTGTCTCACAAAAGCTCCTGAAGCTGTTTCTCTTGGCTTTTCTTATTTCTTTATTATAACAGTCACGACTCGGACACCGTACCGAAAGGACGTGTTCAATAGTGTCATAACTTCATTCTATTATCTACAGTAATACAAATTAGTCATGGATCTCAGAACGAAGAATACAGTAAGTCTGAATTTCAGCGAAGTGAAGATAAAAGTAGCTCCAATGGAAATACACAAAGTAATACAGAGTGAGTTGAAATATAGAGTTGGAGAAGTTTTAGCAATAGAAATAATTGGAAACAAAGTGTATGTGAAATTAGAGTCCGACGAATTAGTGAAAAAGACATTGGAAGATCATGGAGAGTTCATTATGTTTGTGAAAGACTGCGAAAGGTACAAAGTAGAGATAAGAGATGAAAACGCTATAACAACAGTACGCGTTCACCATATCCCAGTGCACATGGGAAATGAAGGAATTGTAACAGCACTGTCCTATTATGGCAAAATAGTCAACATACGGAATGAACTATGGGGAAAGAACATGCCATACCCAGTGCCTACAGGAGTAAGATCTGTTGAAATGATTTTGAACCAGCCAATTCCATCCTATGTAGCGATTTACAGCAGAAAAACACTGGTAACATACGAAGGGCAAAAACGAACATGTAAATTCTGTGGAAGTGAAGAACATCTATTAGAAAATTGACCCAAAAACAAGAATGTTGAGCAACCAACAGTAATGCATGTGCCCTCTTTTGCAAACAGAACATACTCACAAGCCACATCAGAACCCAGGAATGCCAACAATATGCAGTTTATTGAACCTCCACTGACGAAAGATATATTACCAGAAATACCTGTTCCCCAAGAGACCAGCGATGAAGAACCCAATAGTGGAAACTTCATACCATCGTCACAACCAGAACCCAATAGTACGGAAGATACGAAAAATCGTACCGGTGGAGAACACAGAAAAAGAAAACAACAAGCCAAAAAACCCAAAATTCAATGGGACGAAGAAATTGAGAGAGAGCTGAAGAAGAACCAAGATTTAAAGCTCGACGGAAACTGGCAAGGGAAGAATCTTCGACTAGACCCTGACCCACTGGGTCTCACAAGTGAACATAATCTGGCAAGTTCCGAATCTGATATGGATACCTTTTAGTGAGTTATCATTGAATATTTTCCCTTTTTTTTCTTATTTTTTGTTCAATCTACATAGTAATGTCACTTTCTGAGCACTTTTGTTACGCAGTTGGTACATTGAATATGTGCCAATTTCGTAACAATAACAAACTGTGCTTACTGAGAAGCTGGATGCGCACTAACGAAATTGATATTATGCTATTGCAAGAAGTCTACAATCAAAATTTTGTTGAACTCGGCGACTACAATGCGTATATCAACGTTACTCAAAATAACAGAGGTACAGCAATTCTTGTGAAGAAAAATCTGACAGTTCAGAATGTTATAATGTTACCCAATGGGAGAGGGATTGCTATCAATATCGAAAACACAAAAATCATAAATATTTATGCACCTTCCGGTACGAACAAACGAGCTGAACGAGAATTATTTTTTAATACAGATATGGCCATTTTGTTCGAGGGTAACAAGTCGTCTATTATATTGGGCGGTGACTTCAATTGCATTATCAAAGAAAGTGACAGTACTAATAGTATCTCAATAAATAAATCTCAGGCTCTGCTCAATATCATTAATGGCTTCAAACTAGTTGACACAGGGCTTGTCAAACACCAAAATAAACAAGGCTTTACGCACTTTTATCCAGGCGGAGCAACAAGACTAGATAGAATATATGTATCAGCTAGTTTGAAAGAAAAAATTGGGTCCTGCACGACCCACCCTACTGTACTCTCAGACCACTGTATCTATGTCTCCAAACTCAAAATCAAGTTTGAAGTTCCCCAGTGCGGGAGAGGTTATTGGAAACTTAATGTAGGTAACCTGAACGATGAAAATCTCATAGAAAATTTCAGAAATTACTGGCCCTCACTCATTTCCAAAAAACCTAAGTATGAGTCAACCCTTACTTGGTGGTGCAAATTCGCCAAAACCAAAATTATAAGTTTCTTAAAATGGCAATCCTCAATTCTATACCGTAAAAATAGACAAACAATAGAATATTATACGTCCTGTCTTAAACAGGCTTATGAAAATGACCCCCAGAAGCCAGAAACATATGAAGATATAAAAAAGATTAAAGCACAGATTTTAGTAGCCCAGCAAAGATATATGAAAGGTGCGATGATCAGATCCAAAACAAATCATATTGGCAATGAAATGCTTAGTACATTCCAGTACATTAAGGAACAGAAAAACGCCAATAACAATCATATTTCTTCAATTGAGTATCAAAATCAACAGGTTACGAATCAAACTGAAATAGAAGGAATTTTTGTACACTACTTTGGAAAATTATATAGTCAAAACAATGAAACGGAACACAACTTTCTTTTAGAATCGAGAAATTATAAGTACGAAAATACAAAAAAATTAAGCATAGAGGAAGGTAATGCTATGACTAGGGCATACACAGAGGAGGAAGTAAAAAATGTCTTATTCTCATCCAACAAAGGCAAAACACCTGGGCCCGATGGGCTTCCATGTGAATTCTACAAGCAATTCTGGGATTTATTGGCTTCGGAAATGACTACCATCATAAATGAAATCAACAATAAACGAATAATCCCCGAAAATTTCAAAGACGGTGTGATTGTACTCATTCCGAAACGAAAACATCCGAACAGGCCAGAACACTTTAGACCAATATCTTTGTTGAACTATGACTACAAATTATTTATGAAATGTGTGAAAGAACGACTAACTATACGTTGCGAAAAAATTATTGGGCACGCCCAATCAGCTAGTCCACATTGCAACATATTCGAAGCTCTCGTAACGCTGAGGGAGACAGTGGGTAGATCCACACACGACAATGAAAGCCATACTATTATATCACTCGATTTGGATCATGCATTTGATAGAGTATGTCAGAATAGCCTTTGGTATACCCTAGAAAAGTTTGGTTTCCCAACCAACTTTATCCAGATGCTGCAAAACGTATATGAGGGAGCCAACTCGAGAATCCAAATTAACGGGAAACTGTTACCAAAAATAAGAATATCACAGTCAGTAAGACAGGGATGTCCGTTATCGATGTCGCTATTCCTGATCTATGTTGAACCTCTAATCCAGTCACTGCAAAGCGAAACACATGTTAATGTTGTTGCCTTTGCAGACGACATTTCGATAATAACCAACTCCAGAACTAACTTAGAATCTATCCAAACGAAAATAGAGAGCTTCTGTAGATTAGCAGGTTCAAAGATCAATGAATCCAAAACGAATGCTATGGTAGTAGGCCAACAGGACACCCAAGCTCTCGAGGCACCATGGTTCAGCATAAGGGGCAGTCGCAAAATATTGGGTATTGAATTCTGCAATACACTGGAAACAATGATGGAAAAAAACTGGTCAGCAACGCTGAACAATGTTATTGGGGTACTCAATACTCACAAAACTAGAATCATGAAGATTTACCAGAAAGTTTATTTTATTAAAACATACGTTCTTTCAAAAATATGGTACTTGGCACAAGTTCTACCTATGCCACCCTTAATAGCAAAGACCATCAACTCGAACGTAGGTTGGTTTTTATGGTCGGGGAGTAGCAAACGAATTTCTAGGGACACATTAATTCAAAAGAAGTCTGCTGGCGGTATAGACCTCTTTGACCCACTCAGCAAGGCAAATGCACTGATCATTAAGCGCACTGTAATAACAATGGACTTGTTATGAATACATGAATATAAGTTTTCAAAATCCCCCAAATAATCCCAAACACACCAGCAAATTCCCGCACATCAAACGCTTATTAGAGACAATCCCATATATTGACCAAAATCTACTTGAACAGCCTACACCCAAGAATATGAATTTATTACAATTTAAGTGAAAACAGAAACCACACACCAAATATGGTACAGAAATTACCTCATTTGAACTGGACCAATATATGGAAAAACATCAATAATACAATCTTAAACTCACATCAAAAATCCGCATGGTATAAAATTGTCAATAATTGCGTGATAACCAATCAGTACCTTTTTACGATTAAACGGAGTCCAACGCCTAACTGTGCGGTGTGTGGAGCCATAGACACAGTGGAACATAAAATTAAATGTAATGATAAGCTTAACGGAACCTTCGAATATCTAAAAACTCTCATTGTGGATATATGCGGAAAACATTTCACTATAAATGACGTACTATTTCCCGTTTTCCGAATGGCAAAACAAATGGAGACAACAATTGCGTTTGTTACCGGGAACTTCATAGAGTTTGCGTTCACCCACAACGAGGAAGACTTAGAAAGCTTCAAAATACTCTTGAGAAACAACTATATGAAGCTCCCGGAAGCCAAACAGAAAAAAATATTAGGTTAAATCTTCTTTACTCAGGTACTTTTTACGCAGGTTTGTAGGGATGTCTAAGGGACTATATATGTATAATTTGATCTGTTGTTCAATTGTTTTTTTTTTTTTTTTTTGTTTGGGGTATATACATTTATATTATATTATGAAGAGTTCCTTGGTGGAAATATAGTACGGTTGAGTTATATTATTTTAGCCTTAACTATGTGATATAGCTGTTTGTATATATTTATGTTTTGTTAATAAAGATTTTATAAAAAAAAAAAAATTATATTGTCAGCTTTTTGGTGTATCCCTGCCAATCTCCGTCCCGCTTTGATTTGTTGAATAGCCAGCGGACTTCGGATCTCAGATTTGACAGGTGTTTGTTCCACCAAAGGGTTTCACTGTATGATTTCTTCTCTTTTATGGGGCAACTGGATTCGTATGCATCCATAATTGCCCCGTTTACAGCCTCTAGGGTCTGCTCAAATTCGACGTGACTGTTGCCGTTGATCTGTTCTTGGTTACATTTTAGATTGGTGGTGTATTTTTCCCAATCTGTGTTTCTAGGATTTCTGGTGAAGGTTGTTTGTGTCACAAGCCCTTCCACGTTGAACATAATGATTCTATGGTCGTAAAGAGAGGGTTCTTCTGAGACCCTCCAGTTTCCTACCATTCTACTCATGCTTGGGCTGCCGAGCGTTAAATCTAATACTTCTTGCCTAGCCCTAGTTACAAAGGTGGGAACACATCCCACATTGAGTACGTTTAGGTTAGCCGCGAGTATGAATTCTATCAATTGTCGACTGTCTATTGTCGATAGTTTTGTCTCTTTCTCTCCCATTAATTCAACCATAATATCATCTCTCTTTTTCTATCGACAATAGAATTCTATGGTATACAGAATCCCACCCCAGAAGTGAGTCATTTGATACAAGTGAACCAAAATAAATATAATGATCTAAAAAGGCTGCTGCAGTAGAATACTGATTAGTAGCAACTAATATATGTTTTGTAGATTCAAGTAGGTATCTGAGCATTTGAGAATAAATCATTTTTCACAAATGGTAAATGTACTTGTCACTAGTAGTCATCAAACTGAGCACCTACTGCAAATAGAAAGTAGATTGTGGCTAATAAAATTAAAAATTTGCTGCTACTAAAGAGTTCAATATCGATAGGTTTCATTATGTTCCTCAAATTGCATCAATAACAGCAAGTGATCAAATTCAGGAATTAAATTTTTCTTGTGTTTAATAAAGCGTGAACTTGTTCCATATAGTATGAAAATTTTCACTTGGTGGTATGAAAATTTTACTTGCTACTTAACTCTTGTTTTTCATGTACCCAAATTACTAATCTACCGCGGTGTATCGATATAAAACTTTATTGCAGCACTCAAATATTTCTAATATTTATAGGTTTATAAATTCAGCATGCATGTTATGCTGCGAGCATCTATTTCCGTTGTAATTCTGCCAACCTTTGTGCTCGATTTTAAAGCGAAGTAAACTCTCAATACCTGTAAAGCGAATTCCATGGAGAAATCTATTACTTTTATTCTGATATTGATTACCTTAGGCAGACAAAACTCTGGAGACGAAACAGAATTATTTTTCAATAGATATTCTGAATCCATTGAAGTATCATGTTAAAATCCGGATTATTATTTCCGGATGAATGCCGTCACCAAATCCAGTAGTCTATTGATTATGAAATCGCATGCTTTTGATATCAAAATTTATTTAGCAGTGATGTCGTTAACTTGATGAAGATCCATAGTAATAGTATAGAAAGAACACGATGCGGTCTTCAAAAACTTTTATTTAACAACACATGTTTCGCTAACACATAGTCACTTGAGGAAGCTACTGTGTTAGCGAAACATGTGGTATTAAATAAAAGTTTGTGAAGATGAATCGTCTTCTTTCTATGCAAGTATTGCAGACTGTTTGCTAATATAGCGAAGTGGTCGAGGTGTTAGAACGTTTGCTCCAACCCAGGCGGCCCGGGTTCTATTCCCACCGCCATCACGGAGCTAAAGTGGTTCGGAATCCACTTTTTAAGCTGTAGGAACCGAGCCTCCCGTGCTCGATAAGCTCTGCTTTTGAAGGGTTTCCACGAAAACCTGGGAGATTCGTAAAAACAAATTTTAACAAAAAATTCATTCTGCAATTTCGCTGAAATAGTGATGAATACTGCAGAAAAGTTCAATTTAGGAAATACTTGATTTTTGTCCATTGTGAAATATGTTCAAAGTGCCATTCCAGTATTATCATTACCTTAGTCTTAGGGATAAGTAATTCATGAGTCCTGAGGTTTCAACTGATTTTGCATCTCCGGGCTCGTTTGCCAAAATAATTTCTCATATTTCTTTCTAGGAAATAACTCCTACCATATTGAACCATACATTTTCCACCATTCAGTAAAACTATCGATATTTGCTTAGGTAATTGAGTTGGTAGTCTTTATAAGCACTCTTAGTTAAATAAAAACCTTCAGTAATACAGTTGTACCTTTTCCATGTGTTGGTTACCACGAAAAGGAAAATTCTCCAAAATGACCTCCCAGAATACTATGGAGGCTTCATTTCCCCAGCTACTCATGGGAATTCATGAGTAATCAATATAAAATTGAAGATCAGAATTCCGACTCCATAAGAGGGGCTGAGTCTCATTGCTACCTCTCAACAAGAGAAGAGCTGAAACTTACTGCCTGCAGAACTGAAAGCGTTGGAAAACTTCGAACTAAAACGCAATCGGAAGTGGATAAGTCCCAATTAGGAGCTGCTGGACAAGGCAGAAGCTAAAAATCTGGTGAGCTGAAACAGGTTGAGCCACAACAGGCCATAGGTCGCGTTAAAAGGCCCACTCACTCTCAAACCTAACCTAACCTTTTGATCATATTAGCGCGCCGTCCGAATGTGACAGAGGGTGAGTATGCATGGTGACCCTCCAATGAAGCTGTAAACATGTATGCCTAGCCCTCGATTAACTGTCAGAGATAAGTAATTTATTGGTTAGTAACGTTTCATTGAAGCACTGCTTTGATTTTGTCATAGACCAGATAAAAAAACTTGTATGTCGTATTTATTAAATGTAAAGCGTTTTAAAAAAATAATGTTTCAGTCAGTACTATCAAGAATATTCTAGAGTCAAATAAAAAAATAATTTTCCACTGGCAGCCATGACCATTAAAAAACATAAAATGAAGATTTGACAATTGGTGTTTTTGGTTGAAAATTGCAATAATTTAATAAATTATTGAAATTGTTAATGATGATATCCGCTTTTTTCATTACCATTTTTCTTGATAATCGGATTTTTTTTTGAATCACTCATTATTTCTTGGCAACCGTAAGGAATCTGTTATTTGTCATTTTCTATGACCAACCATACAATTCATGGAAAAACTCTTGAAAACCTTCATTGACATAGGGGAGAGGGTGGGAATGGCGCTCGGTGGGAAATGGCGCTCACCACAGTTTTACCTGACCTTCACTGCATCCCTGCTGTGCGGTATCTCATGTGAATCACAAACCCAGATCTCGTGGCGTGATGTGTTTGATAGATGATAACGTGTTTTCCTTTCATTTTATGTAATTTCATTGTGTCATATATTTGAAGGTATGTTCTTATTGTGTTATTTCATATTCGTATACTTTTTTGAGGGCAAGTTACATCTTAGGAGCATTTCAATGCGAAGCTTGTGGATTTATCCTCATCTAAAAAAAAAATTGTGACCGTTTGTGTTGACTGTGTCGAGTGGGGGCAATTCCACTCGACAGTGCTGTGGGCTATAAGTGCGACAACTGCGACTAATATTGGTTTCATCTTCTAAGGTTATTATGTTAATGTCGCTTAAGTTTACCTACTTGGATTTTTCGTTCATTTATTCGTTTTCAATTTTAATTTTTTTTTTATTTCACTAAATTTTTGGTCATAAACCAAAAAATCATTGAAAATTTCTAATGTTCGTATATGTAAATATTCAAAGAGTAGGTGTTCTCTACGCAAATAAATTGGCATGTAACTGTGAGTATAGTAAGCAATAAAAAAATTTGCATGGGTTAGCGCAATTCTCCCAGCTCCCCTAAGTCTAT
This sequence comes from Chrysolina haemoptera, assembly GCA_958298965.1. Taxonomy (NCBI): domain Eukaryota; kingdom Metazoa; phylum Arthropoda; class Insecta; order Coleoptera; family Chrysomelidae; genus Chrysolina; species Chrysolina haemoptera. Next base: position 21,808,654 of record OY282596.1, on the reverse strand, counting down.
ACTGGGTGAACTACGACCACTTACCGAAAATGATAGAGCGTGCTCTCCCCGCTGGAAGTGGCACACTGGATGTTAACAAATATAGTAATTGCCTCACTAACACTCATGGGGTGTACCCAAAGGCATAGCCTGGACGGCTGTCATCATTATTTGCCTTGGGCAACCAAAATCCCTTCTCTCTCTTTTTGTTAAACGTGGGACACTGAATTGTTCAAAATGGAGTTTCAGAGTATGATTCTAAATGGAAATTTTCAAAAATAAATGACTTGCAAGATTGCCAGTGCTCATCAAATGTCTGTAACTAGGACGATTAAGATTCTCAATGGAATTATCTGGAGGACACGGGTTATGCAGTAGGATTATTTTTTTGGTACTCACACACGCACTGGATATTCGCTGTACAATGGATGTAAAACAAAGACAAATGATAAAACTGTACAATTACCATCATTGCTTCTCTTCTATTCTACGATTGGCGATGGTAACATGTGACAACACTTCAGGAGCACTTGCGGGCGAACGTATGGCTCCAGGGGATGCAAAAAAAAGTACAGTTGAAGACCTCCAGATGGCAGTGGAACAACTCAACGACCCAATAATCTTGGAGTTCAATAAATAGTGTTCTCTTATCGCAAGAAAATCCACCAGGAACGTGCCCTGGTGGCATGGCGAACTTCGGCGATATTGAGGGAGAAATCCAGAAAAGATTCCAACAGGGTCAAAAAAGTGGAAGATGGGATGGGAGATTTGTGGAAGGCTAGATCCTGAAAAACCACAAAAATATTGTACAGAAATACCAAGAAATAAACATGGAAAAGGCTAGATCAAAAGACTGTGCTTTAGAAAACGATAGACTTATTAGAACGTGATAGTCATAACATAACACATGACTGGTCATGCACCAGTAAAAGGGCACATGAATGAGATGAGACTGTACAACGCAGTTAACACAAAATCGCCTCAAAGACAGTAGAGTGCTTCATATTCAAGTTTCAAAACACATGAGTAAAGTGAGTTATTACAATCTCAACAACTTATATTTGGGGCCCTCTTGACCAAATGTTACTCATAATAATCTAAATGTGACATACCATCTAAGAGCTTCACGAATTCACGAATTTTTTGTGCCTCAGATCTACACTATTGTGAAGATAATTGAGATCTGCGGTCACAGCATCCTCAGTTGATAACAGTGGAGTACAAATATATCTCACTTCGGAGACCATTTTTAAGCAAGAAAGCGATATCGCAGAGATGTTTGTGTTAACTGGAAATGGCGACCTAGCATACAGTTATGTGGTAAAAATCCAGAAAGAGTTGATCTCTAGACAATCAACTGGTGATCCAGAACTATACAGTTCTCACCCAGTGGAGGAGTTGTTCAAATTACGTAAACACTCGGGTGGGTATTGTGGGTAAACAACACACAGGGTAATATACAATGGTTAAACACAACTAAGTATCACTGCAGACAAAAGTCAGAGGGGCCTAAATAGCTGTGGAGATTCAGGGAGTGACTTCTATGGAGACAAGAGACTCTCACAGTAGACCTTGAAATATAAGGCTCATAACCTCCCCATAAAGTATTTTCTTCCCCTCCACAACAAAAATGGCTGTGTTTGCACGGCTCTTACAACTCGCATAATCCAATAGCGCTTCTACGGAAATGGTCGTAAAGAAATAGTTTAACACATCTCTCCAATTCTACAGGTGTCTTTGAACATGACAGATCAGTATCCCATTCAATTTTCGGTTAGTGGTGGTAGTTCACTCTGTATACACAGTCAGAAGAGGTTTTGGTGCAGATCTCATCAACACGTGCAATTTCGACTAGAAGTACACCCCACGCATGCTACCCCTCTATGTCGGTCAAACACTATCATGACCCTCGAATAACATGTTCAACCATAGATTCTTATTTCAACATTTTTATTACCAATTTCCATAACAACTGTGGATCAACATAACTTCGATGTATTTATTTTGCAGTACCCTTTCAGAGGCCATTCAGGTATCCCATTACGGCAGTAGGTTGGGAATTATAAATGGACAATCCGGAAACTGGATAGTAAACGTCACCAGGGAATTGTTCCAGATTTTCAGTGACTTGAACGACCCTAAAGATGAATGTGAGTGTATAATTATTCAATTTATCTCGATGTCTGGCAGAGGGTTAATTTAAAAAGGAAAGGAAAGGGTGGAATTTATCGAGGTGAAAGGTGATGAACGTGCAGAAAAATTAAAACAAGTTGTGTAATAATTCGAGAAATAAAGAAATTAATTTTCTGGAAAAACTGGCATTTGTTGTTAGACAAAACCAGGTATATATGTAATAGGTGCAGCACATTTCTCATTGTCGTTGAAAAATTTTTTTTTCAACTTAAACTTTGTTGAAATACCGTACTACTGTACTACTGTACTAGTGACATAAATTGAACTTTGATGAACTCAGTAAATTTTCGCATTTGACTTATAATGTCACATCCTGAAAATAACGACCCCTTAAATCCTCTCAATTACGTGCGATTTGCAAAAGCACATAATAAAGAATACCTTGGGACAAAAAACAGCCGTGCACTATCGCTCCAAAAATGGCTCATTTCAGAAGTTATTCAGCAATGTTTTTGGTGCATAGGTCAAATTGGTAAATGGGCTAAGGGCGTAAAGGTAGAGTGCACACAAACTTGGCAGTGTCAATTTCAAATAAAGATTAGACAAGGAACAATAATTAATTAAGGATTAATTTTGAATGTATGTTCTAACCAGAACGAACTAATCTTACGTAAACACGTGGATGCTAGGAAACACAAACATTTTGTAAGGACTAATTTGTTGGTCTGTTCTAACCAGAACGAACTAAGCTTGAGGCCGATTCAGATGCACACGCACATATGCAAGAGGGTTTTTAAACAGGTACAGTTCACAACCATATGCATTATTGACCCTCAAAACTGCGAGACAATTCGTATATGTGCCTTCCACTTGCGTTTCTATCACAAGGTCATATTTTCTGTGGTTCTGTATTACCTTTGTCAAATTTAGAGGAACATCATTTGAGTTTTTCATGTTATTCCGCTGTATATTTCACAGAATATTTTATTATGTAAACTAGAACATGTACACATTCCGTGCATGCTCACCCTGCGTTATTCACGCACGCCGGCAGGCATCACAGGTGTGAAAGTCGATAGGCATGCATTTCTCACACAAGGTCAAACATGCAGGGTGGGCATGCATGAGTCTGAATCGGCCGTTACACTGGGGCGCAAAGAAATTAAAATATAAATTTATTAATTTGCAATAAAAAGATCATAGGTAAGTAGTGAAAACACAGAACAAATCTACAGCATATCCTCGAACTGATCTCTTAGGGTTAGTTGACAATAATGAAAAAAAAATGAGAAATATGAACACTGGTTTCTGTTATACTCAGTATACTGTAACTTGAAGTTAGATAGTTAGATATGACGTATCTAGTATGGTTGAACTCAGAAAAAATGGGCTTTCAATTTTTTATATGAAAATATACCGTTCCAATTTAAAAAAAATATCTATGACGTCATATCTTGTAAGGTAAAATTTTTGTAAAAAAATTGGAAGACTGAAATACAAAATCAACCTGTCCAAGCTTTACCTCTAAAAGTAATTAACCCGTTAGATGATGGAGTGTGAAAAAACGTTGACAAATATGAACACTGATTAGGTTAGATATGACATATTATGTGCTATGGTTGAACTCAGAAAAATATGGGCTTTCAATTTCTGATATAAAAATATAACCTTTGAATTTAAAAAAATATCGATGTCGTTATATATTTTAAGGTGGTATGGGAAAAATCAATTTTTTGTAAAAAAAAAATCAACTCGTAAGAGCGTTTCCACACTTTATGGACGCACTGTATATACGGTTAGACCTCTACGATCCCAATTAAGTGTCACTATTGCAATTAGATGGTGGCTACCTCCCAAGTAGCACACTCATATTGGGACAATATTGGTATAATATTGTGAAAATATTGGTACCTACAATATTGTGAAAATATTGGTACAATATTGGTAAAATATTGGCCAAATAACAATATTGGCGAGAAAAAAACTTTCGGCGATATTGGTACAATATCGCTGTAGAGTTACACTGGAATAATATTGGTAAAATATTATATAAATATTGGCAAAATATTCAAAGGTAATATTGGCGAAAAAAAATTATAATTATTTCGCTATATTGGTACAATATTACTCAGATATTTCGATTTTTTTTCGAAAATATGAATAGGAATTTTCACTTTCAGATTTTTTCTTTTCTTTTCAGTTAGAGTCCTTTCACACTATCTATCAGATGTAGTTCAATGTCCAGCGTGGCTTGTCCTGGAGAAGTAGTTGTTTTTCTGTTAGATATTACAAATAAATCACATTTTTTATTTTTCAATTTTCATGGAGAATGTTCCCTTTTTTCAACATTACTTAGACATTATACAATAATGATATTATGAAATATTGTGGAAGCAATATTGGCCTCAAACTATTTAGCGTTATTGGTACAGTATCATTTGTGTACATATTGGTAAAATACTCAAAGTGAATATGTTGCCTTGGAAACATTTTAAAAATTTTTCCAGAAAATGCCCATTAATTTGGAAATTGTACAATTTCACTTCTACTTCAATTAACCACTGAGTAAATTGTCTTGTAAACGCATTGTGAAAAGCATTATATAATATATGTTACTATGATTCAGCTGTCGTTCCATATGTGGGGCCACCTAGTGGTTTCTTACCCATGTTTGATCATAATTCATTTCAATATTGTTTATTGAATATTCGGCCAATATTTAAATTTCAATGATAGTAATAAGTTTATTATTGTATCAATATTGTCTTTCAAATATTGGCTTGAGATTTGCGTAACAATCTTTATCAATATAGGGTTAATATGATTTATTGAATATGGATGGAATAATATTCAACCAATGTGGTATCAAACTTGGATATACAATATTGTTTTTTATTTCTGAAATCGATGTGAGAGGAACATTGAAATAACAATATTGGAGCTAGTTGCTGAAAACAATATAAAGGCAATATCGCTTTATCGATATTGTTGAAAATTATTGAACCAATATTGACCAAATATTTTATGAAACAATGATCATTCAGAACAGTTTGAGCCAATATTCCACCAATATTATTAATGAAATATTGTTTTTTCACTATGCACCCATATTGGTTCAATATTATTTTTTCATATACAATATATCCATGTTGACCCAATATGAAATCAAGATTCAGCCAATATGAGGTGCTACCTGGAATGAGGCAGCGAAAGAGCACAGTTTGATCACTTTTGGAGAGTTATACTACCTACGTCCGCAACCACTTTGGATATAACGTCTCAATCGTTTTTGACGGCTACCCCGAAGATGCTACCAAAAAAAAACACCAAAACAGCGGAAGGACTCCGGTGCTAAGTATCTTATTCCCGCTACAAATTGACGTTCGATGAATCCACTGTAATTCAAATTGCTCAAGAGCATGAATTGGGCAATGAGAACAACAAGAGACACCTAATAACCCTTTTTTGTGGCGCCTTTCAGAAGGGGGGAGTGAAAGTTGCTGTTACCGGAGAAGGTGCAGATCGAGAGATCGTCATGACTAGTAGCCGTCGGGTCATCATAGTGGGAGAAGACGTCGATCTGCTCGTCCCAATGGTTTAGACGCTGAATAGACAAACGTCTACATTCAGAAGAGCACGAAGGGTGTAGCTGGTTGCTGTCACTACTCTAGAACCTCAAACAACCACCAGGGACGGTCCTATTCTCCCATGCGTTTACCGGGTGCGATGCAACCTCAGCACCGTTTGGCCAAGAAAAGACCAAAATCACCACTCTCCTGAACAAGAGTGAACCACTTGCTGAGCAAGTGAAGGTCCTCTTTTGCCCATCTTCCACCCCACAAACCGTGATAGAAGTAGGCATCAAATCCTTTGTGGCTCTATATGGGGGTGACATCGCCAAGGATACTTTGGATTTCCTGAGGTATAAGAGACAAACCATTACCTTCAGAAGAGCACGAAGGGTGTAGCTGGTTGCTGTCACTACTCTAGGACCTCAAACAACCACCAGGGAAGGTCCTATTCTCCCACGCGTTTACTGGGTGCGTAACAACCTCAGCACCGTTTAGCCAAGAAAAGACCAAACTCACCACACTCCTGAGCAAGAGTGAACCACTTGCTGAGCAAGTGGAGGTCTTCTTTCGGCAATCTTCCACCCCACAAGCAGTGAGAGAAGTAGGCATCAAATTTTTGTGTCTCTAATATGGGGGTGAGATCACCAAGGATACTTTGGATTTCCTGAAGTATAAGACGTTTGTCACTTCAACGAGCATACACCTTGTTCGTTTGCCACCAACAGAAGATGCCGCAGGCCACCATGCAGCAAGGTGCTACCTCCAAGTACAGATATAGCTTTTGTGAGAGTAGATTTCGCACCACTCTTAGTTTGGCTGCAAACACTCGGTTTCCAACTCGTTTCATCTAAGAGAAAGGCACCAGTCCATTTAGCTAGATAACAACATTCTCTCAGACAAGGATACGTTGCCAAAAATATCTAAAAGCCGTATCATTCAATTAATTCATAATGCCACTGTTGTAGTACTTATTTCATAGAAATAAAATAAAGTTTCGAGCAAGAATTAAGAATTTATTCACAACGGATATTAATAACTGAACTCACTGGCATTTAAAGCCCCCTATGACATCTTCCCAATTCCCATGTATAGGGTGCTACAACACCTCCCCTATTCTTGGTACATTTTAGGTGAACTTCATTGTCCAATTTTCCTTAACAATATCGTACGAACGAGGTGAATCGTGACAAGCAAGTATTTGCGCAGGTTCCTGATTATCAGCACGGCTACATTTTGTAACTACTCTCTCTCCCTCCTGAAAATCTGTTGCCTTACGAGGAGCCGTTTCATCATAATATTTTGTGGATCGTAGTTGTTTCTCATTATATGCACATCATTTTTAGCCTTGGGTTGTAAAGTTGTTCTTATTTGCATGCTCATGAGGATTTGACAGGGTGAAAAGGCTAAACCCGTTAGAGGCAAATTACGACAATCTCTCAATGAGCCTCGGAATTCCTTTCCCACTTTATTACGTTTCTTGAGAATACACTCATCATTGTGACATCCCTTTTCAGCAAGACTATTTCCTGCGTGATAATATGACTGCAAGTAACCACTTTACTTTTATATGCTTCAGCAAACAATTGGAAAGCGTATGAGAGAAATGGCATGTTATCAACATGGATCATTTTATGAATTCCATAAGTACCAAATATATCTTTCAGCTTGTGAATTACGACATGAGCCGTCTTTTGAACGATGGATGATATCTCTAACCATTTTGAATATCGATCAACAACATTAAGAAAAGGCTTAGCAGCATACTGAAGATATACTGATATTTATTTAAAAGGAAGTTTTGGAATCTCTTGAAGTTTCATGGGGGCTTTTAGTTTCAATGATTGTTATCTTCCACATATTTTACACTGAGCCAGTAAATTTGATATATCAGTGTATATTGGACCAATAGTATACCTGTTTGGCTCTTGCAACAGTTTTGTCACGTCTAAAATGACACTCATGTAATACTTTAAGTACTGGATTCCTCAATGATTTCGGAACAAACAATTTGTCCTCGTAAAATACTAGTCCACTATGCAAATATAGATCATTTTTAGAGGCAAACCCCATCATATCATTTCTGGTAATCTTCTGAGATCTGGCCATCCACTCACACTCAAAGTTTTGATTTTTGATAGTTCTGGATCTTTGCTTGAGGCATCATCGAACTCATTTTTTCTTTTTTCACTCATAGGCAAGTGAACAGCTATTGAATGGACTAGTTCGGCTAATACATCATTTTTTCAATATTTTCATGCAAGAAAGATCGTGATAGCAAATCTGAGAGCCAGGAAGATACTCGACTTCTATATTTTATTTCAACAGTTTTATTCGTATTCTTCGTAATACACGGGATCCTGTTTTATGGATATCTATTTTCATAACAGCTACGAGTGGTTTATAATCCGTAAATATTTTAACATGATAGCCATAAACATTATGGAATTTTGTCAAACTGAAAAGAATAGCTAGCAATTATTTTTTAGACTGACTATAATTTTCTTCCGCCGGTGTTGAACTGGCTGATGTAAAAGCAACTGGTCGTTTTTCTTGTAGTAGTACAGATCCTATGCCATTTTTGCTGGAATCAAAATGAATTGTTATTTCTTTGCGATAATCAAAATTCGATAAAAAGGAGCATTGGAAACAATTGTATTTTTTAAATTCTGTAAAAGCATTTTGCTGATCAGGAAGCCATTCAAAAGTTAGATCATCTCTCAGATGCTAGACATTGTTTGATTTTTCTAATGTTAAATTGTCTACTCTAAGTAAGTTTTCTCTAAGAGTTAGTTGCACTACGAATACCACAAAATCTTGGATAAGGTCATCTTTTATATTATTAAAATCATAGGGTTGAGCTAACTTTTTGAGAACTGCCACATAGTGATCAAAAAGTACACCTTCTTGCTAATTTCTCCAATTGAATATACAGTGAGCACGTAAAGGTTGGAACAAATTCGTTAAAAGCGTGATATGGCCATTCGGAGAAAAAAGCTCAAAAACGTCGATTTTCTTTTTCAGTTGCGCATTTTTTGGTCTACTAATATTTTCGATTACGTCATTAGTGTTCGAGTTATGACGTCATTATATTTTTTACCTTAAAAAAACGATTTTTTTTGTAAATGAATGTCATATTGTTTTTGTTTTTATGTGATATAATGAGTTTCAAAAAGTTTGTACCATATCGGAAACTTTTTAATGATTCATTTTTATAAAAATTGGTTCATTGCAAAAAACTTGTATTGGAGTTATCAAAATTCTAAATTTCCAAACAGTGTAAGGAAAGAACAAAAAATAGGAGTTTTGATAAAGAGTAAACTACCCTAATTTTTTATATTATCAAAAAATCTATCGAGAATAGTTGTTTAGAATTGAAAACAATGTCCAAATTCAAAATCACAGCCACCTACCCAACAAAGTATTTTTTTCCTATTTTTTTATGGTTAAAGTGATCGTAAATTCGCAGATTTCTATTATTCAATTACTCAACATCAATCAATAGATTTATTCAATAATTTTCTGCTATTAAATCTTACTGATCGTTATTATGGACATACATTGAGACTGAAATAGCACCAAAAAACAAATAAAAAGTGAAACTATTTTCAAAAAACGTCGCTATTTCAGTAAAAATAATAAATACTTTTACTAGTACTTTTATAAGGCTAGAATCATAAAAAATGCGAAAAAAATATTTGTTATGTAGGCGACTGTTATTCTAAATCTTATAATTGTTTTTGATAACAAATAACTTTTCCAAATGGTCTCTATTGATATTATTCTTCCCTGTACACTGTTTTAGAATTTTGATAACTCCAATTCAAGTTTCATGAGAATATTATCAAAATAGATTATTGCCATTTAACAAAAAATATAATGACGTCATAAGTTGAACATTGATGACGTCATCAAAAATATTAGTAGACCAAAAAATGCGCTACTGAAAAAGAAAATCGACGTGCCTGAGCTCTCTTTATATCGTCTCTCAATATATCGTCAAATCGGAAAGTTTTCAAACAAAACTTTGAGATATTTATTATAGCAAGTGATAATAGTAAATCTGATGATGCAAAGAAAATCAAATTGCTCTCCTGATAAGTGTAATCGGACAAGATGGGGTAGATCTTTTCAATATGTTCAGTCTTACTGAAATGTAGAGAAAAACATATACTGAAGTAATAAAAGCCCTTGGAGATCATGCAACTCCAAGAAAAAATGTGGCTTATGAAAGATATACAGTGAGCACGTAGAGGTTGGACCAAATTCGTTAAAGCTTGACCCTAGGGAAAAAAGCTCAGACACGTCGATTTTCTTTTTCAGTGGACCATTTCTTGGTCTACTCTTATTTTTGATGACGTCATAAATGTTCGAGTTATGACGTCATAATCATATTTTTTAAATGTCAATGCCCTATTTTGATAATACCTTCAAAAAGAACGAATTTTTCTGCGTATGGATGAAATTTTATTTTGTTATACAGTTTTAAAAAGTTTACACCATATGTAAATTTTTTTTATTATTCATTTGTCAGAAAATTATATTCTTCATAAAAATTGGAGCATTGTAAAAACTCGTATTAGAGTTATCAAAATTTTAAATTTCCAAACAGTGTATGGGATATTTTCAAAAAAATCTACAGAGAATGGTTGTTTAGAATTGAAAATAATATTCAAATTTGAAATCGCAGCTACCTACCAAACAAAATATTCTTTACCTATTTTTTATGATTAATGTGATCGTAAATTCGCAGATTTGTTTTATTCAAATATTTAGCATTAGGTATTTGATTGACTTATTCAATAATAGTTTTCTGATATTAAATCTTACTGATAGTTATATGGACATACATAGAGAGTGAAATATCAAATCTGCACTAAAAAACTAGTAAAAGTAAAACCATTTTTTTCAACAAACGTATATAGTACTTTTTATGAGGCTAGTATTATAAAAAAATATTTTGCGTATTTTTTGTTCTTCTCTGTACACATTTTGGAAATTTAGAATTTTGATAACTCTAATACGGTTTTCTGACAAATGAATAATAAAAAAATTGTTCATATGGTGAAAACTTTTTGAAACTCTCTGTATAAGATAAGAAAAAATATGACATCCATACAGAGAAAAATGCGTTTTTAAAAAAAATATAATGACGTCATAACTCGAACAGTGATGACGCCATCAGAAGTATGAGCTTTTTTACCCAATTGCCATATAAAGCTTTTAACGAATTTGTTCTAGACTTTACGTCCTCACTGTATTAGTGGTGATGAATGGGGGTTGTGACTAGGGTGGAACATGTATAGTAATCAGTCGCCATGGTCGTGTACCACCCCGCGATGATGACAAACTGACTACCACCAGAGGGTGCTCTTTTAGTCGCCTCCTCCGAGGGACAGTGCATATCTTGGATATATTCTTTTATCAGCCGGATCCCACACGGCGTAAAGTGTTATTCTACAACAATACATTTTTTCATTAACATTAAAGTATTCATTAAAATCTGAGGTATATTAAACATAAACCAAATTATTCGTTCGTTTAAAAGATTTTGTTGAATTCATTGAATAAACATTTGACATATTTCAGGGCCAGTCAACTTATCCCTAGGCAGGAGTTTGCAAACAGCAATATCCCACTACCAGAACCAAACACGCATAGATTGTTCGGCAAATAAAATAAAGCCCATCGGACAAGCAATCCTAGTATTCAGCGCAGATGGTAGAATTACTGACAACGATGTCACTAGGTCCAACCTATCCATACACACATTAAAAATATCATACCCAGGAACAAGAATACTATATGTAACTCCAACAGAGCATAATGCGCTGCAGTATCTTCGTTCAGACGATAATGACGTGCTCGTAAAATTTTCCAGCGATGTAGTCTCCTTAGTCCAACAAATAACAGAGCAATTGAGTAAAATTCCTGCAAATATTATCAAATTTTATTGCAACCACACTGATGTTGTTCTCGAGGATTATGTTACTCCAGATGTGGAGATTTTCTATGAAATACAAAAGGAGTACATTAAGAGGGGATTTGTCAACACCAAGGTAAATGAAAGAATTTTTTCCCGAATTGTATGTTTCATACGCTACCATTATTAGTATTATCATATTATTCTGGTCCTTGTTCCTCTTTTACATAGTTTTATAGTAAATATCTATTATGCTGGTACGTCACACGTAAACACATTTGTTCCGAAACCTCTTTTTAAAGTATACTTTTTGGACTTACTACTTCTTTCGGTACCAAAATTGGAGAAACAATCCTTGCCTGGCAAGTTTCAGCTTTTTCTGAGACTATCAGAAATGAGGTCTTGAACTATTCAACGTGACTCACGGTCGATGGTTGGTTAGACGTGAATGGAAAAGGCAACCCAGGATTTTTCTGAAAATGTCTTGCATTTCCTTACCTGTTTTATCGATCTAAAATATTGAGTACTCATAGTAACTTTATTTTTTAAATAGAATATACCGTATAATAATAAATTTTTAGAATTGCACTCTCATTATAATACTGCTTTATTGATAATTTCCTATACCTATCTCCATCGGTTTTCGAGTAAAAAAATAATGTATGTTGAATATCGTCCAAAACATACCAATTAAAATTAAGTAAATCAGTAGTCTCAATTCATGAAGAGTTGATATTTTGATATTTTGAATTATTTAATCCACACCGATAAATCCACGCTGAAATTACTATCATTCCGTTTTGTATAAAAGTGTTAAAAAGTTCGTATTTTCAAATCCCTGTATATCACTTGATATACAGTGTGTCCATAAAGTAACCCCCCCTGTTAACTTTTGAACGGAGTGGAATTTTCTTTTGAAATTTTTTTTGGTGAAATGGTAGTTTATAAGCTACTTTTTGACAATAAATGTCTACTCTTCAAAATGGCGGCCAGGCGCCATTTTGAAAGATTTTTTCAAATGGCATGGGGGGTGAAGTGATAACCCATTCGAATTGTCTTTTGATTTTCTATACGACTGCAAAATTTCAGACAAAAATATTCATCCAAAACAAAATGGCGGCACATTATGTTAGAACTTATATAAGCGATTTCTTTGAATAAATGGCTTTAAACGAACTCAATTGAAATTAAAAAATATTTTTTGATATCTACAAATGTTCTCTGTCCCTCAGAATTGCATATGAGACATGATTTCTAAGATTGGCTGAGATTCAATAAAACGAGGTACTATTATACTACTTATCTACTTATTTGAATTTTTTTCTAATATGGCACCCATCTGCCATTTTGAGGTACAAGAAGCTTTTGCAGAAACGAAAAAATATTTAATCATTTCACTAAAACTCTTTAATAGCCATTTATTCGAAAGGATTCTCTTGTGAGATTTCTAAAATAATGTACCGCCATTTTGTTTTGGCCAATACTTTTGTCTGAAATTTTGCAGTCGTATAGCAAAAAGTATAGCAAAACTACCATTCAACCAAAAAAAATTTCAAAGAATTATTCCACTCCATTCAAAAGGGGATTACTTTATGGACAGACTGTATATTGAAAGATAAAAAAAATGCTTCAAGATGACATATCATGACCCTACAAAGTTTTAAAATGAGTATTATTAATGGAAAATAGATGATAGTGATCTGTTTCAATGTAAATCGATAGTAATAATCAATTATTTAAGTTGAGCTTTTCATTTTCCAACACCTAGTGCCGTACCTTAATAAATAATTTTTTTATTTTTGCATGAATGTAGAAAAAATGTTGTATGCAACTCGTGCAAAAATTGTTTATTGCACTTGTTGCATAAATAACTATTAAAGAAGAGAACCTTTCTTCTTTACTTTTTCCAGAAGTCTATGTTTTTGATTTCATATTGTCGATACATTCCATATAATTTTGATTCATACGAATTGTAGTTTTGCATGAGATACCTGCTTTAAAATCGAGTTAATATTGTGCGAGTTTGCATTTTGGGCACCAAGGCAATAAAAGGACTAATTCAACATGCATTTTGGGCACCGACCCAAAAGGTCCCCATTACAAAAATTGCATTTTGGGCACCAAGCCTTATTATTCATTCGTTATTTTTATAATTTTGGGTAGGTTAATAGGTAAATAATACAAAACTATTTTAAAGCATACGAAAATATGTTTATTATTGTATTATGATTACATTAATTGTACAAAATATCTTAATCTAAATATCTCATTTATTAACATAACAATGGAATGACAAACATTTAATAAAATGTAGCCTATTGATTTCCTTATTTTGGTATTTAATAATCATTGATTCAATAAATTTCTGTCTTTTTTTAACTTTCCTGTCATGGATTTGTATAGGTTTTTGAAGACTTTGAATTTTAATATATGTGTCTCTCTAATCCGACAGGCCTTTTCGACACCATTCCTTAAACAACTGTAATCAGGTAGGGAACAATAAAATAATTATATTCTTTTCCTATTCCTATCGATATTTTGATGACAATAATTCATGATTTGCCTTCTTGTTTCTTACATACAATTCACACACAAAATTCATTTGTTCCATTTCCACGCACTTAAGTGTCTACGTAAGGTTAGTTCGTTCTGGTTCAATTATACTAAATAATTACTTTTCGCAAAATGTATGTATTCAAGTTCCACGCACTCAAATGTATACGTAAGGTTAGTTCGTTCTAGTTCAATTATACCAAAGTAGCTCATTGGTTGAGACTGTCGCGTTCAAAACCGTTGACATAGACGTAGGCATACGTACTTAAATCGTAATTAAATCTTCGGTACCCAAATTGCAGTTTTCGTAATTCCTCGAAACTGACCGCAAAGGGTACCTACCTGTTTGGTGCCCGATTTGCATGCGCCCAATATTGTTGGGATGAACTTTTACCTAGTAGAGGGTAAAAACCATTATATAGCCAATTGGTGCATGTTGGCGAGAAATTCACTATATAATGCTCTAGATTTCATAAAGTTTTATTCATTCAGTGTCTGATGAAGTTGATGATGATGATTTTGATGATTTGATTTGATTTGATGGTTGATTTCTCGATCATTACATCATTAGCATTCAACCCCAAAACACACTAAGTATTGCTTTTATTGGGCTTTCACTCCATTTAGTTTACAATCTTGCTTATTAATTGCAGCTTCCCTGAGGATGACAGTAGCCACTGTCGAAATATCGGAAAGATACTATTTATACTATATGTATATATATATTTTCAATTTCAACAAATGAATCATAATATCCGACCCCTAAAATCCTACCAATTTTGAATCGAATTGGACCATAACGCAATATTCTTCCGATTTTGACAAAAGAATTATAATCTTCGCCCCCAAAAACTCCCTGATACTAATTTTCAATAGAATCGGATCATGAAAACAAAACTCGTCCGCCATAATGAAGCCGCCAATTTGAATTTTTTTATTTTGACAAAAAAATCATAATCTCTGACTCCGAAAACCCGCCGATACCAATTTTGAATTGAATCTGGTCATTATCACAAAACTCGTCCACCATATTGGAGCCGCCATTTTGTTTTCTCCTCTAACAAATGATATAAATAATATTATAATGCATAATGCCAAATTTCAAATCAATCGGACTATTAGAAACAGTCTAAAAATTGGTTACAAGATTTGACCGTGATATTTTTTTACAAGCGTATTCTGATCAACTTTCTGAAATGGCATTTTTCGTTATTTTGCCATCTTACCGTTTCTTTTGCCACTCAATGGTATTTTGAGTTTATCTGTATAAGTGGTTTGAAGGGTCCTATTTTCCATAATTAGGGCTGGTTGCCAGGAACTTGCAAAATGTTGACTGATACCGCTTTTGTTCATACTGTGGTTTGTCAATTTCAATGAATATGGTGGTTCTCGAAATATGTAGAAAAGTCATTGAAATTCAGAAACATCTTCCAATTGTTCTGGTGCAACCGCACTGAATAGGGAGAATAGGGAGAAAACTGAAAGTAAATACCACAATGTCCAACAAATTTATATTTTGTGTGGCCCAATGCGTTAAAGTTTTTCAAAGACATAGGCAAACGAAAAACAGAAGTGACCGGTGATGGGAGAGCAACTTCATTTTCAATCCAAAGTAATAATATTGCGATTCAGAAGGTTAATTATTCCTGTATCTCGACAATTGAATGATTTTTTTTTTAGTTCTCAAAAGACGCTTTTTCTGTGGAAAGGTCAGATAAGTCGCTTGGTGAAGTTTTTGACGATCTTCCATATCTCCATCCATCTTATTATCAAACAGCTTCCTTCAACTCTCTATCATGCTAATACAATTTTCCTTCCAATCCTCTATCCAGAAGTCTCAACTCAAGTTCGTTATCTCGCCATTCCAATGAGAAAGAAAATCACGGGTTCAGCGACTATCCAGAAGACAATAGCAGAAGTGAATGCATATCTATCGGGCCTGCAGATATATAATAATGATAATAATAATAATAAATCGTCTTTATTGAAATAGAATGGGCGGAGTGTCAGCAAAATGCTGTTTTACAACTCAACCCTTTAAAATCATAATCACAGGAATGTGCTTTTTTCGAGTGTTTGCATAATTATGAGTCTGAAAAGAACGAAGTTTTTCAGACAAGTGCTCTGGCTTTTTCGTTTTTAAAATTTTATGAGTAATAGTCAACAGGTGCACCTTTCGTTGTTGTTCCAACCTGAGCCAGTCTGATTATTTCGTTTTTGAACTGATGTGGTCAAATTTTTTTATTCCGTACGTGAAGTGTATACAGGAATTTTGTATTATCTGCTAGCGATTTGAATCGGTTTGTAGAAGTGCAGGCCCATAAATGCTGTTGCAAGAAGGTAATTTAAAAAAAAAACATTCACAAAGTTTCAGTTTCAATGTTTTAGAAAGGATGTCTTTGTTTGGGAATAGCTGTCTCAGGATATAGGCATAGGTGCCATACATGTTTATTGAAACGTAGATTCGAATCAAGATGAAGCTCCAGATTTTTATTCTCGTGAACAAATTGTAGTGATCCATTATTGAGCTGGATATTCAATGGATTATCCACGCAATTTCTGTTCTTTTTTGGACCGAACAGCATTGCGAAAGACTTAGAGCTATTTAATTCAAAATTATGAGTGTTGATAAGTTGTACAATGATTGTAAGACATTATTCATATCAGTCATGGCCGAGAGTAAGTTTTCGAAAGAGTAAGAAATATACATCTGTGTATCATCAGCGTAATGGCGTATTCAACATTTTTCAATATACTGATGGAAATCTGAGATGTATACTGTAAATAGCCCTAAGATTGAACCTTGAGACACCCCACATTTTAGTGATAGTTCATCAGATTGTTTCTCTTTTAGGTAAACTCTTTGAGTACGTCTAATCAGGTAGCTGCTTATGAGCAATTCAGATCGATCCCCAAAGCCAAAAATTCAAGTGTATCGATGAGTATGGTATGTTCCAATGTGTCGAATGCTTCACTGAAGTCGAGTAAAACCAGAGTGGTTGATTTGTTATGGTCTACTGCTTTGAATATATCATCTGTTTTGGAAAGCAATGCTGTAGTGGTACTGTGCTGTAATCGAAAACCAGATTGCGCAGATATTATGAGTTGTTGTTCAATGAAAGCAGTCATCTGGTCCTTCAATTGCATTTCGATTACTTTAGATAGCGCTGGCAGTAAGCTAATAGGTCTCAAATCAGTTAGTTCTTTAGGATTGCTACATTTTGGAAGAGGTAGCACGTTCGCATGCTCTCAGTTTTCAGGAAATGTGTTTGTTTTTATAGTAGTGTTCGAAATAGAGGTGATGTGTTCAATTAAGAAACTATCAATGAGACCTAACATCCTAAGAGAAATACCATCGACTCCCACAGTATTACTGGATATGCGATATAAGTAATTTTGAACCTCATCAGCCCAGGTAGCACCTCTCAATAATAAATAAATAATATTGAAATGAATCATGATTACTGAAACTTGGGTAAGAAACCGCTAGGTGGCCCCACATATGGAACAACAGCTAAATCATAGTAACATATATTAATAAGGCTTCTCACAATGCGTTTACAAGTCAATATACTCAGTGGTAAATTGAAGTAGAAACGAAATTGTAGACTTTTTAAATTATTCGACATTTTCTAGAAATACTTCATCAATGTTTCCAAGGCAACATATTCACTTTGAATATTCTACCAATATATGCAAATAATATTGTACCAATATCCCTGAATATTTTGGGGCCAATATTGCTTTCTCAATATTTCACTGATATTATTTGTATGATGTCCAAGTAATATTGTGCCAATTTCCCGAAATAATAATTTTATCTCGCCAATATTACGTTTTAATATTTTGCCAATATTTTACCAATATTATTCCAATGTAAGTCTGCTACAGCGATATTGTACTAATATTGCCTTACATTTTGAGGCCAATATTGCTTCGAGAATATTAGACCAATATTATTTTTTGCCAATATTTTCACAATATTGTACCAATATGGGTGTGCTACTTGTGAGGAGTTAACTCGAAAAATATTTGAAATATTTTTCATTAGGGACATTTTGATATTTATCAAGCAAATAGATTTGTGAGTAAGTTTTTGTAGGAAGTTTGATGTTATTGAAGTATTGTTGATGCTATTTATATTTTTCAAATCAGGCGGTAGTTCGGAAATGTTGTTTGTTCTTAATAACGTAAAGTGTTTCGGCTTTTTTTATTTTAATACAAAATCGAGGTATGGCACCAGTTGTATAATTACGAAGATCTTTGTAGTATTTGTAGTCGGTTTTACTATATTTTTTGAAAGCTCCAACTCTCAGAGACATCATTTGTTTAATGTTATAAAGTAACCAGGGAGCTGGTGGCTTGGTTACCCTGACGGAGGCTGAATCCTCATAGAAATGGTCTCTGTTAAAATTGAGAGAAATCGCGGGACCAAATAATTTTTTTTTGTGCTTGAATTGTGCAGGTGAAGACAAGATGATCTGAAGTTCCCTGAATGTCAATTACAGTAATATCTCTGAAATAATAGCACTGTTAAACACTCGGTTCTGATGGGTTGAACAATATTAGATAGCACTGTCAAACACTCGGCCCTAATGGGCTGAACAATATTGGTAACACTTGTTTTATGAACAGTGCTATCCAGTGTTTATCCAACACAAGATGTTTGTGTTTATATTTGAAAATGAGTATGTCTACACCAGAGATCTCACATGTTCGGATTCCTTTACCAGGGAAGAAACTTTGAATAATGATGAACAATCTACATGTTTAAAGTGCAAGGAGAAAGAGAGTGCTCGAAACCCTATCGTTTCATAAACTTCCTAACATTCTTGTGATCAATTTGAAACGTTTTTCTTCAGGAGAGAGATTTAGAGAAAATTTTGTATGTGGTTATTCATTTTCGTCATAAGGACTGGAATATGCCCAACTATGCGCCAGTTTAGACCCTTGTCGCTATAACCTGTATGCAATATTCAATCACAGTGGGACTATTTACCGATAGCAGGCACTATACGGCTTACTGTAAATAATCTTATGCAGACAAGTGGCAGAATTTCAATGACACACGTGTATAGGTATCACAAATTACACCGGAATCACTAGCTGGATTTCCTGTATGAATAAATATATTTTTCCAGAAAAGGCTTCTGGATTGTATCCAATATAGGTAAGCTCGTAGCGCATCGAGAGAGAACTTTATTCGATTTTCCTTATTTGAAATGCACTCTATACAAACAAACACGGCACAAAGCGAATGCAAACTTCTCTCTGCAGCGTCCTATCCACCGACACCAACATAATGCAAACGAATCAGGAAAGTGACAGCAATCACTCAAATGTAGTTTCAAAGGACCGTAATTCATTAGGAAGTTGTATTTTAGAGAGGGTTAATTAAATGCATGGGCGATTGTGAAATGTATAGTGATCACTTTTCTCTCTCACTTGATGTGAATTGAACACTCTCAATGAACTGGCTTCGCACTCAAATTATATTGGATTCGTCAGATTCGAGGGACTTAACAAGGAATTTGAATTGAGCTCATGAACGTAAGCCTCAATATATACATGACTTTGTAGAAATTATTCTCATTACTCAATCTACAGGCTGAACTTCTATGAATATACTAGCGGTTCCGGCAGACGTTGGTTTGCACGAACGTCTTGTAATGATGGAGTGGGCTCAAGAAGTTATATGTTATGATATGCAAACATTCTTAACAAAAATGAAAAATTGTCAAAATACAAATAAAAATATTCCTGGAACCCGATCGCAGCGCCACCTATCGTGTCCATGCATAAATTTAAACCTTCCAGGGAGCCACTAACACACACACAAAAACATTCGTTAAAATCGATCCAGCCGTTCAGGAGGAGTTCAGTGACATACACAAACAGAAAATTTTACCCCACCCAGCAACCATCCACCCACCCACCAAAATAAGTGGAAAACAAAGTGAAATTTGGAAATCTGGACAAAAAAATACTTTTCGTAACTGTAGAAAAGCGCCGCCCCTGGATAAAAACACGTGGATAGGCAGGTTCAGTGTTCCTTCGTTCTCCCCCTCAATCAAATAAAGCTGGTGAAATTGAGTTCTATTCAGCATGACTCCCAATAGGATTTTGCAAAATGAATGATATCTGCAGAAAACAAGACATCACAATCATGAAAACTGAAATAATTAATATAAGTATCGAATGAATTTGCTGTATACTCCAACACGTTTCTATGAGCACGAATAACATTTGATATAAGCTATCAGTGAAATTTGAATGACCAATAAATGAAAAAATATTGGAATAAATGTATCAGTAAACAAGGTAATTAACTAAAAATGACACACTGCGAGTCCAGTTGTTGATTTTGGTGGAACTAGAGAAATTTAAGAACCTAAATGTAGAAGGTTAATTTAGTAGCGCGTCTTCAAGGTTGGTGAACAAAAAATCATGACGAATTATTCTAAAATGTCACAGGTGTAAGGTACCTAAGGCAAATATGTCCCACCTAATTTTAAAAATTATTTGTTCTTTTTGCTTATTATATCGTATACCCTTTTTATCAAATGCACTACTACCCAGTAACCATCCACATTTATTTGAATTGGTTTTTTATGATACCTACTTGTTTTCAAAAATATGGACAAAAACTGATTTTTTTGAGCCATTTTAACTTTCTTTTGAACTGAAAACGAAGAAATTGGCAATACTCAAAATCCTCAATATCATCATCGCATACCTCATGATACCAAGAAACCTGCGGGCCATATATGACGACAGCGCCATATTACTCGAAAGGTTTACTCGAAATGAATTAGGCCAAACAAACCAATCAAGTGAGCATCAAAGAGCATCTCTTTTATATATTATGAATAACTCACTAACAAGTTGCCACTTACTTTGGTCTTATAACAGCTTCCATGCCAATGACCAATGAAACATATCGTAACGTCAAACTTCGTGTACATCGAGACCTGAAAAGACTGAGGATCATCACTTTTCGACCTGAAGTTTTGAACTGAATGAGAGGAAAATGGCAGCGATACAGGCATCGGTTTATTTCATCTTGAGCAAGAGTGCATTTAGTGCGACGAAAATCATGGCTAAAAAATTATGGTCGGGGTCTACGACCCCACACCCTCTCGAAAAAAGTGGCGTAAACTTGCAAAATACACAAAAAAGTGAAAAACATCAGAAAGTCGAATAATTTGATTTTAGAAAATGTTACCCCATATCTCCACTGAAGACTAGATAGAGAACGGTATTGGAAGTCAAAAATTACGATGAAAAAAATATGTACGTCGGGGGCTGCGACCAACGCAATTTTTATCAGAAAAAGTTGCGAAAAATCCCAAAAATAGAATATAAAATATCCATAAAAAAGTAAAAAGTATGGGACCGTCAGATAATTTAATTATGAATTATGTTACCCCTCTGCCACCCGAAGGATGAAAAGAGAACTCGTAGCAATCCGGAAATTTTTTTGCTGGCTTCGGACGTGGAAAATCACGAAATATCGCGAAAGTGAAATCAAAAAATAGTGAAAATAGTGAAAAACATCAGATTGTCGAATGATTCAGAGAACGCGTAAGAATTCGAAGAAAATTCTGACTTTTTCGGGAGTCGAAAATTACGTTAAAAAAATGTCAGTAGGAGGACCTCCCATATTCTAGAAAAAATTTGAAAAACACTCGCGAATATTAAATTGGAAAATGGTGAAGAATATGATACCGTTGCAAAATTTCAAAAAAAAACTTCAACAATTCGGAAAATTTCACGACAGGGTTGGACGTGGAAATTTACAACGAAAAAAAAAAGTCTTCTTTCCTAAAAACGTTGCGAAAACTAAAGAAATAAAATCCATACCAATTGTGAAATAAATCAGACCGTTCAATAATTTTCGTAATTTGACCTATATGACATGTATGTACGTGTCCAATAGGATTGTGTACCTCATAAAATTTGATGATTTTACTGGAACTCGTTAGTATTCGAAATATCTTAGAAAATGGTGTATTTACATTTCATATTCATAAATTTACCGGATGGCACTTTTCTCATACAGAGGCAACCAAAACTCGGGATCACTTTTTTCTCAGCTTTTTCAAATGGAACACCCTGTAAATGAGGCACTACCAGAATAGTCCACACTATGAGCTTCCAGAAAATGTAGAGTTTGCCTACTTCATTTCCATCGGAAATGGATCTAATTCTTGAGGAAATTATGAAAAATGTCATAAAAGTTATAATGATTTTTATTTTGTATTCAATGATGGACAAACACGGCAAAAAAATAATTTTAAAAAAATGTAAAGAAGCGTTAATTCTATGTACAATGGCTCCACAATGGCTTTCCAAACTTTAGTTAAAATTACTTCAATTTTATATTTTCTTCAATCATTTTCTCGATGTGGCGTGGACCTACAACTCCCCAGATGATAGTAATCTAAGGGCATGAGGTCTTGGGACATTGCTGCCCCTTCATCAAAAAATGTATCATTCAAAATCTCTCGAGTCACATATTCCTTGAATCAGGATATCGAACCGCATTCTACTGGCTAAGAGCAGTATTAAACAAATCACCCTTGGAACATTTGAATGTTACAGAAATTGTCAAGACATGTGACAATTGATTATCGAAGTGAATTTATGGTGTAAATCTAATATTTTCTTGTTTCAAAATTAAATCATCCACGGAAGAAATGATAAACATGATCTACTGAGTTTTCGGAGATTTAAGGAATGATTTGAGAAAAGAGGCAGTGTCAAGCACAAGAAAAGGCATGTAGTGAATAAAATTGCAACGAACGAAGAAAATGAATTAGCGGTAATGTTTTCAACAGTTGAGAATCCTCATGTTAGTACGAGGGAAATTGCAAGAGAGCTTGATATAAGTCATACTTCCGTGAACAGAATATTGATCCAAAATAAACTTCATCCATACTGAATTGAATAACATAAAGATCTCTATGGGATTATGATACCAGAGATCGATAAATTTCCTGAAATAAATTGGATGGTTAATAGGCACATTTGCCACTACTACTCGACAGAGAATCCCCATTAGGTTAGACAAGTTGACATCTAAAAAAGTTGGTCGATAAATGTTTGGGGGGGCATAATTGAGAATCAGGTGAAAGGACCATATTTCTTTGATTGGTCTCTGAATGGAGGAGTTCACAGAGATTTTCTTCGAGATGATTTAACAAATTTGATGGGGGATGTACCGATCGAGACTAGACAGATATTATCAATATAATGGTGCACCTCCCCACAATCACAATCAGGTAAAAAGGTTTTTGAATAGATGGCGCCCAAATTAATAGATAGGAAGGAATGGATCCATTCAGTGGTCAGCAAGAACCCCAAACCTCACGCCCCTAGATTTTTATCTCTGGGGATGTGTTAAAGGCGAGGTCTACCAAGAGAAAACAACGACACCAAATGACATGAAGTATAGAATTAGAGGAGCGTTTCGCTCTATTACAAGATCAACTTCAACTGAAGTTCGAAGAGCTATTGTAGATAGACTCAATTTGTGCAATTTGTTTGAAAATCTCCAGTGAACTAATGCTTCTTTACATTTTTTGAGATTATTTTGTTACCGTGTTTGTCCATCATTGAATACAAATGTCATTATTGCTTTTATGACATTTTTCTCTTCTCTTCTCAAGAATTAGATACATTTCTAGTGGAAATCAAATAGGCAAACCCTACATTTTCTGGAAACTCATAGTGTGGACTATTCTGGTATGGCCTCATTTACAGAGAGTTCCATTTGAAGAAAGTGATCCCGAGTTTAGGTTGCCCCTGTAAGGGAAAAGTCCAACTCGGTAAACTTATGAATTTGAAATGAAAATAGACCACACATTTTGGAAGATATTTGGTAAAAAAATTCTTCTTCCTTTATTCATTTTGAGATATTTGATGTTGAATGAATCCATTTTGGGACGTAAATGTCACCATAACTTCAGAACTACCTTTCGTGTTTTCGAGTGATTGGGATTTGAAATAAATGATGCAAGTGATTTTGGATGAAAATATGTTTAAATTCAAAATAAATTTAATTACATAAAAAAATTATTTTTCTTTAATTTAATTTCAAAACAGAAATCGGATTTTGATTTTTGTTCGAAAATGTGAATAAAATATTCATAAAATCTGTTGTGAAATCATCTGCGGCTGAGAGACCAACTTTAGTCGCTATTTTCCATCGTTCAAGATAACCTCTTGGTAGGTATTCATGTTGAAAAGGGGAACATTCTTCATGAAAATTTGAAAATGAATAATATGGTTTTTTGTTATATCTAACAGAAAACAATTACTTTTCCGGCTAAAGCCACAATGGACATGTTTGATAGATATTGTGAAAAGACTCTAACTGAAAAGAAAAAATCTGAAAGTGAAATTTCGTTCAAATAGTTGATTTTTCTTAATTATCTCTAGTTTTTATTGAAAATTCATTAAATAAATTAGATAAGGAGAATGTTATTAAAAAATATCACCCACAGAAATCGTTCATTTCATTGAAGCAAGATTCGCTTCTCTCGCATTTAATCCCCAATACAATTTGGTCGACAAAAATCCATTTCGCTTTGCCAAGCTCATCAGGGACATGGATAGAATTGGAAAGCAGTAGCAATTATAATTTAATTGTGTTAAAATTGTGTTTTCCGTTAACCTGCTGTCGTAACACAAAATGCACCTAATTATATGGGACCACGAATTTTTAATCATTTGCCAGAACATATCAAATCAAGTTTGACTCTTAAAATATTTAAAAAGCGCCTTAAATCATTTTTAGTGCAAAATAGTTTTTATACAGTGCAAGATTTCTTGAATTGTCCTGTACAATAATAATATATTTTATATTATATGTTATGTGTTAAGTTTTAGTATGTACATGTATGTAGTTTTAGGAATTTTTTGACGTTTCCGATACAATGTAATCATTGTCTTAAGGAAAATAAAGAGTATTATTATTATTATTATTATTATTATTATTATGTCCCCCTACGAACGGCAGCCCTCAGAAGTCGAAACTTGTGCGAGCTAAGGATCAACGAAAGGATCCCGAAAGGAGGTCGTCCGTAAGTTTCCATCCAAACCATAACTTCGCATCACGTTGCTTGGCTTTGATATCGATGACCCACGCGCTCTACCGTTCGAGCTGTCCTCTCGGATTATACACATCAAAGATGTCAATGATGGAAATATTCCTTCTGCGGTAACACTTTGAAAGTTATTTTTTGACATAGACCTGTCATGGGCATTGCATTTTTAGTTTTGTTCGAAAATATGAATATGATGTTAATTCGAAAATATGAATAGGACATTCATAAAATCTGTTGTGGAATCATCTGCGACCGAAAGACAAACTTTAGTCGCTATTTTCCATCGTTCAAGATAACCTCTTGGGTAATGAAAATTTTCATGGAGAATGTTCCCCTTTTCAACATGAATAGGATGATTCTACAACAGATTTTATGAATATCCTATTCATATTTTCAACCAAAATTTCAGAAAAATTTATTTTTCTACCAGAAAACTTACATACAAAAAAGTTAAGAAATTTCAAATGACTGAAAAGAAATGAAGGTGGCGCCACGCCCACGAAAGAGACAAGCTAACATCATCTTCTCATTGAAAAATACTCCTAGATACTAAACTTCACTCGAATATCGCATTTATTCTGAAAGTCACACATTTATCGAACCCCCTATCGTTGATACACCCTGTATTTGCATAAAAAATATTTGGAAAGTCCAGGTTCAGTTCAGGATATAGAAATAAACTCAAAGAAATAAAATAAAATTGCTTTCATTTACATTCTCTGCTAAATATGGTCTCTTTGCTATACTTCTCACTCCCTCCGGCCCTGAATATTGATTTTGATTCATACTTTATTGTTTCAGTTTATAAATAGCAATTATGGCGAACTGGTTGTCTGTGCCTTCAAAAGTAACACAACGAACGACAGAGTATGCAAAGGGATAACTGTAAATGGTGAGATCAGTTTTAATTCTAAGGATTTCTGTACACCGGATTCAGCGTGCGACCTGCTATTCGCAGTCAAGGGGAATTCAAGCCGAATCAGTTGCGCAGGTAATCATTTATTTCTACGAACGGAATCCGCGTTTTTGATGAACATTTCAAAACACACAAACAGAAATATTCGAGCATTGACTTGAAAACTAATTAAAACTTTTGAAAACTTGAGTTGCAATTATAGTACGATTTCGAAATTTGTGCTTAGAGCGTCATTTGCCCACGAAAGTTTATTTATTTGGAGCAGAATATAAAGGATTCATTCATTGTCTAAGTGGAATGTTTGGTTTAACTTTCAACGAAATTCCTTCACAACAAATGAAAATACCAAATAACTGAATAAATACAAATATAATGATGATACAAGATTATAAGATGAAAAAAGGTGTCATGGGAGAGATTGAAATTTCTGTTGAAAGAACTGAAAAGCCTTTAGGCTGACAACACAACGAAAAATCAAAAACGCCTTAAAGCAAAAAAGTTTTTGAGAAATGAAGGCTGACCACACATCGATTAATCAAAAACGCAGTAAAGTAAAACATTCGACTTAAGAGGCCATGAACGCGATCACGTTTGGGACGCTTTTAAGGGTAAAAGAGTCAATTGATAACTCAAAAACGGTTCGTCTTATCGATTTCAAACAAAGAGAGGCTTCTAGAGAAAGTTTGATTCTACGTAAAAATGTCCCAAAAATGCAGTGACTTTGAAGCAATTTTTTGGGTAGATGAACAAAAAAACATTACAACACGTAAATAGATCAACGTTTTACCTTTCTTTTTGCACCAAATTCATTCCAATCGGATAAAGATTGCTTCAAATTTTAATGGAAGAGAAACACCACTGCAGCTACTTCGACTATCCAAGAAAATAATCTTGAGGTGCTGCCGCAGACATAGTTACATAGAATCAACTTCCTCAAGAAGCCTATCCTTCTTTGAAATCGATATGAAGAACCGTTTTTGAGCTATCGACTCTTCTACCCTAAAAAACATCCAAAATGTAATCGCGCTCATGGCCTCTTAAAGCAAGACGGTTTCATGCAAAACTTTTGCT
Source organism: Chrysolina haemoptera (assembly GCA_958298965.1). Taxonomy (NCBI): domain Eukaryota; kingdom Metazoa; phylum Arthropoda; class Insecta; order Coleoptera; family Chrysomelidae; genus Chrysolina; species Chrysolina haemoptera. Next base: position 21,781,399 of record OY282596.1, on the reverse strand, counting down.
GTACAGGAAAACAGTGTAAATAGTTTCAAAATAGCTTCAACGTGTAGCCTACAACGAGGTAACTAACGACTGTTTTTTTGTTTCAATGGGTCCCAAACACTTTCATTCAAAACATTTTGTAGCAAGACAAAACATTTCGAAATACACGAATCACACAAAACTGCTTAATTCAAAAACAGTTTGTTTCGAGCAGTTTAAGGCGGACAACACACCGAAAAATGAAAAACGCCTTAAAGCAATTCCTACCTACTTTCCCTCGGCTCTCACGATGTTCTTTGAACATTACAGGATTTTCCTTTTCGTGGGAACCAGAACTTAAATACAAAAAAGCAAAACATTTTTGAGAAACGAAGGCTCACCATACACCGATATCTCAAATACACAGTAGAGTAAAACATTCGACTGAAAGCAAAACGGTTTCATGCAAAACTGGTTGCTGTACAGCAGAACAGTGCAAATAGAGTCGGCGCTTCAACGTGTTCTCTACAACGAGGTTTCCTACAAATGTTTGTTGTTTCAACATTTTCTCACTGGTCCCAAACGCTTTCATTCAACATATTTTGTAGCAAGACAAAACATTTTGAAATACACGAATCACACAAAACGGATTCATCCAAAAACTGTTTGTTTCTAGCAGTTTTAGTCTGACAATACACCGAAAAGTCAAAAACGCCTCAAAGCAAAGAGTTTTTGAGAAATGAAAGCTGACCACACATCGATAAATCAAAAACGCGGTAAAGTAAAACATTCGACTGAAAGCAAAACGGTTTCATGCAAAAAGTTTTGCTGTACAGCAAAACAGTGCAAATAGAGTCGGCGCTTCAACGTGTTGTCTACACCGAGGTTTCTTACAAATGTTTGTTGTTTCAACGTTTTCCCACTTGTTCCAAATGCTTTCATTCAAAATATTTTGTAGCAAGACAAAACATTTTGAAATACACGAATCACACAAAACAGATTCATCCAAAAACTGTTTGTTTCTAGCAGTTTTAGTCTGACAATACACCGAAAAGTCAAAAACGCCTCAAAGCAAAAAGTTTTTGAGAAATGAAGGCTGACCACACATCGATTAATCAAAAACGCGGTAAAGTAAAACATTCGACTGAAAGCAAAACGGTTTCATGCAAAACTGGTTGCTGTACAGCAGAGCAGTGCAAATACAGTCGGCGCTTCAACGTGTTGTCTACGACGAGGTTTCTCACAAATGTTTGTTGTTTCAACGTTTTCTCACTGGTCCCAAACGCTCTCATTCGAAATATTTTGTAGCAAGACAAAACATTTTGAAATACACGAATCACACAAAACAGATTCATTAAAAAACTGTTAGTTTCTAGCAGTTTTAGTCTGACAATACAGTCAATACACCGAAAATTCAAAAACACCTTAGAGCAAAACGTTTTTGACTACATACGGATATATCAAAAACGCAGTAAAGTGAAACATTCGCCTGAAAGCAAAACTGTTTCATGCAAAACGTTTTGCTGTCCAGCAAAACAGTACAAATAGACTCGGCGCGTCAACGATGTTTCTAACAAATGTTTTTTGTTCCAACGTTCCCTCACTGGTCCCAAACGCTTTCATTAAAAAAAATTTGTGGCAAGACAAAAAATTTCGAAATACACGTATCACACAAAACAAATTCATTCAAAAACAGTTTCCTTCGAGCAGTTTCAAAGAGCCTGAAATGTTTCCCTGTGTTGCCGTACCATTGTTTGTCACTTCATATAATCCGTGGAGGAAAAATAACTTCTACCTAAATTAGTCAAAAACGTTTCGCGTTACAACTTTTTTGATATCTTGGTGTATCGCCATCCTTGAAGAGCCTGAAGGTGTTTCTCTGTTTTGCCGCACCAGTGTCATATAACTTTTTTACAAGCCACTAATTGTTTTTGGAATATTTGTTTTTAATACTTCATGTTTTTAACACTAATTACCTTTTTGAGTCAATAAATTCGCTTTAATGCAAAAATTACTACAGGAAGACTCAAAGTAATTGCTTGATATGATTAGCTACAAGAAATTGTGGTCACATTTTATACGGGGGTGCTTACAAATATTAATGGAAATAGGTTTAGCACCTAATATATATGTTAGCTCATAACTTTCGAATAGAGTGGCAAATTCGAATCATATTTTTCAGTTATACTTCAGAGTTAATTACCCCACCTATACTAGAGCTTCGTGAGACTGATCAGTCTTGGTCTTGGATCAAAATGGGTCTAGAAATTTGAATTATCCAATTCAATTGTGATAAAAACAAAAAAAATTGAAACCTGAATACAACGAAAAAGTACTGATCTTAATAATATCAATGAATGCTTACTTTGATGTCATGATCAAGTACAATAAATAGGTTCGTTAGGGTAATTCCATTCATCAAACGAATGAAGAGTGTTCACCCAAGCAATGAATAAAAAGTTAAGTGGCTCAATGAACATTTCACTCAATATTTGTCCAATGAACACAACCGTTATGAATGTACCACTGGTTATCCATATTATGAATACGGATGTTAATAATATCAATGAATGCTTTCGTTGATATCATGATCGAGTACGTTAAATGGGTTCGTTACGGGAATGAATTCCATTCTTTAAACGAATGAAGAGTGTTCACCCAAGCAATAAACTGTTTTCCTTCAATTGATGAAACTGTATTCATTAGATTAATTATTAGTTTTGTTCTTCGAATAAATGCTGTATGACTGATATAATGATTTAGATTATTTCGACCGTGGATATGTTCATCTATCCAATGAATGGTGATTATTGAATTCATGAGTATCGGTTACTATAATGCAAGGTTCGTTAGGGTAATGAATTCCATTTATCAAACAAATGAAGAGCGTTTACCCAAGCAATAAATTGTATTCGTTTAACTAATGAAACTGTATTCATCAAATTAGTTATTTTTGTTCGTTCTTCGAATGCATGCTGTATGACTGATTTTATGATTCAGATTATTTCGACGTTGGATATTTTTCATCAATCCAATGAATGGTGATTATTGAATTCATGAGTATCGGTTATTCCTATACCTTCCTTGATTCAATAATTATTATACATTAAATCTCGTAATGATTTTGTTTTTTATTTATATTTATTCAATCATTGGATATTATTCGTGAATGTAATGAAGGCCTCCCATTATTATTGAACATACAGTGAGTTTCCAAAAGATAGGAAAAATAATTAACATGCATTCATTAAAAAATCGCAATTCTGGTGGAGGGCGCATCTCCAACTTTTATTTTATTCTAGCTGGCTCATTTAGGAGCTCTTCGGATGTCGCTGTAGTCTGTGCTACGTGAGATCACGCTCCAACGGTCGGTTCTGTCTGCTTAAGCAAACGTGCTCTGTGCAAACAACGATGTCGTGCGGAGTGGTCCCTCTAGTGAAGGCGCTTTGTACCAGCTAGCGCTAACTTGTCAACAACGTTCTATGCGATGATTCGGCTGAACGGATGCCGGCAAAATCCATGAGCTGGCGTTCGACATGAGACTTATTATTATATTTATTCACATATTAATAACGGAGTTATAGAATGAGACGAAAACTAGGACTTAGTAATTTTGTTACACCTATGATCTTCACATAGCCGCAACGAAACTTGCGCGTAAATCTGAAAATAGATCATCATTGATCTTGATAAACTTGAAGTCATTACAACAATAAAAACATACATATTTCAGTGAATAGTTATTCATTGACTCGACGAAATATTTATTATGCCAATAAACGAAAAGGTATTTATTGATATATTGTACCATATTCTTTACGTCAGTGCTCTGGGACCATGAATTATATTTATTGATATGATAAACAAATTCAAATTGTTTTAGTGTGCCGCTTTCCTCACCTTAATGAACTTTTCCATAGAAAGCAAAGAAACCTGTTGATAAATGTGAAAAACGATCATCTTTGATCTCAATGAACTTGAATTCACTGTATAAATAAATACCTGCGTACGTCAGTGAATGTTTGATCATTGTCACAATGAAAAATTAATTGTGCCAATGAACAGAAAGGTAATAAATGGCATTTATTGATATGATGTACCTCATTTTATTCATGAAATAGTACACATTGTTTCAATGTACTTTTTTCTTAATTGCAATGATCTCTCATAGCCGTAACGAAACATGTTCATAGGTTGAAAATAAGAAAATAGATCATCATTGATCTAGATAAACTTGAATTCATAGTAACAATAAGAAAACATATATATTTCAGTGGATGAATTTTCACTGGCGAGAAATGTATTGTGCCAATAAACGAAGAGGTATTCATTAATAAAATGTAAAATATTTTTTAAAATTATATACGTTAGTGCTGGGACCATGAATTATGTTCATTGATATGATGAACAATTTCAATTCTTTTCAGTGCACCCCTTTCCTTACCTCAATTAACTTTTCCATAGCAGAAACGAAACATATTCATGAATTTAAAAAACCTTCATATTTGATCTCTTTAAACCTGAATGCATTGTTTCAATAAATACCTACGTACGTCAGTCATATTCACGATGAAAAATGTATTGTGCCAATGAACGAAAATGTAAAAACCGGAATTTATTGATATAATGTACAAAATTTTTTTTTACTCTTTTTCATAGCCGCATTGAAAGCCGTTCATGGTTCTGGAAATACATCATCATTGATCTCGATAAACTTGAATTCATTGTAACAATAAAAACTCAGTGCCCTGGGACCATGAATTATGTTTGTTGATATGATGAACAATTTCGAATTGTTTCAGTGTGCCCCTTTTCTCATCTCAATGAACTTTTCCATAGCAGCAACGAAACATGCTCATAAATGTAAAAAACGATCATCTTTGCTCTCAATAAACTTGAATTCTTTGTATCAATAAATACCTACGAACGTCAGTGAATGTTTATTCATCGCCACGATGAAAAATTCATTTTGCCAATGAGCAGAAAGGTAATAAACGGCGTTCATTGACATAACGTACCACTTTTTTTTTTTCAGTGTAGTCACACGGTTTATGGTTATGTATGCGGTTCTTTACGGTGCAATTGTTTTTTGCCACAAGAATTTATTTATTTCAAGAAATAAGAATGGATAATATCTTCTATAGAATATCAGTTTTCAATATTTATATTTCCACATCCAGGCATAGGGAACTGATGAAACTTACACGAGTGTAGGGTAATTAACTTTGAAGTATAACTAATACATGATTTAAATTGATGGGTCCATTCAAAAGTTATTAACAAACATATATATTAGGTGAAACACCTATTTCAATTGATATTTTTAAGCAACCACCCGCATAAAATGGGGTAGTACCTTTTTGTAGCTAATTATACTAAGCAATTACTTCAATTATTCTCCAACTAGTTTTTGCTTCAAAGCGCATTTATTGACTCATGATTAGTATTAAAAACATGAAATGTAAAAATCAAACATTTCAAAAAAAATTAAAGGGTTGTAAACAAGTTGGAACTATAAAAAATATTGTTGTCATGAGCGGATTCTTTTTAATGAAGAATACTCAGTCTCACCAATGGGACCAACGATAAAAATTGGCAAAATATGCTACATTGTCGCTATTTTTGACCCACCCTGTATAAAAGGTGGTTTCTTTTGCTTTGAGGACTGACTGAATAATATATCATTTGACTTTTTTCAAACCAGCTATGCTATTATTTTGTTAGTAATCATCTAATAAGTAATAGTATTGGATAAGTGAACCTTACTATGTTTTTGTGAAACGGCCATTTTTAAGATGGGCTTGACTTGAAAATTTTCCAGACATTCCCACGGTAGTGGACGATAGAAGTGGACTTGGACTAAAATATCATTTTTAAAACGCGGACCTTATCAGTCTGAATGATACCTTGTGACCACCGATCGGTATACTGGCAATAACTATAATTCATTAGATGCGGCGGTACCTAGATACCATATTATATTTGAAAAATAACGTAGAATAGATTCTCAGAAAACAAACTAATTTGGTGTGCATATGCTTATGTATTTCTGAGAATTTAGTCTACGTCTTTCGTTTCGAGAATTGGTCATTGGCTAAGCACGTGTTCAAGTTTCTTACAGTCCCGGCATCTTACCAGTCTCTTTTTGGACAACACTTCCTTAATCACGTTCCTTATGGCAGCTTCAAATGTAGCAGGCTCCTGCAGATCTTCTTCCATCATCCCGACCTTAGTTTAGCTCTTGCAATATTCTTTCGCTGCCTCTAATTGAAAGCGCGTGCCAGTGCATCTACGAGATATGTTGGATGAGCTAGTGTCAATAATTGTCTGGTTTCTTGGGCACGAAGTCCATCCAAGAATGCCTGAACCGCTAATTGCTCTATTACCTGTTCCGGTGTGACTGGATGTGCAAGGCGAACCAAGCGTGCAATGTTTTACCTTAGTGCCCCAGCTTCTCGTAGTCATCTTAATCATGGGCCATGAGGTTTTGTGAAATATTCGTTGCTTCTCCATGCAACGCCAATGTTAATGCTACAGCTCTTTCCCCTGCATTTCATACATTCACCTTTGCTGAAGCTTCAAACTGTCGGCGGTAATTTGTCCATGGCGTATTTCTATCGAACTGAGGTGGTTTCATGAAGACTTCTGTTTTCGAACTGAACTTGACCTCTTTCAAACCCTTCTAAACGTCATCCAAGTTCAAACTCAGTTCCAGCATTGAATTTTCATTGACACTTTCTGTGGTGTGATACTGTCAATTTGATTTTTCAACTTCTTCCAGCCGATTCGCTACCCCAGAAAGTTCTTATTCTAAGCCCTCTGTATTCTCGAGGAATTCCTCTTCCAGAATCCTTGAATGTTCTAGAAGCTTTTCTTCTAGATTCTTCGAACTTTCTTGAAATTCTTCTTCTAGACTCCTCGAATTTAGTTGCATTTTTTCTTCCAATGATTTGGTATTTTCGTCGAGTTTATTCATTGTACTCAAATCAATTCCAGAAACTTTGAATGAAAACGTTTTGAGGTCTTCTCTTCAGCAATCAATCCATCTGAAAGTATCTTCTGGAATTACAGTCTTCTCGCCAGTTGTTTTGAGTTCTTTCGCCTTCAGTTCATTTCCAAGTTCCACAACCTTGAGTTCAACCAATCGCACTTTTCTAGAATGCATTTTGTCTTCGATGGAATTATTATTTTATGGCTATAAAAACTTGACTACCTTTATTTTTTTTGCACATAGTAGATTAAATTCAGACAGAGACTCTTTAGATTTTTGAGTATCTTTCCTAAAATTACTAATAATTTTTTCAAAGGTGTGTTTGAAAATAAAGTTTTGAGTGCCCTCAACTTTTGTGTTTTCCAAATTAAAATTATGATTATTTCTCTAGACATGATCGACAAGAGATGTGTACGAAGAAGTAGAAGTGCCACAGTTTTTTTGATTATTTGATCCTCCATAATTTCGAGTTTTATGTCAAACTTTCGACTTTTATCCCAAAATTTCGACTTTTATGTCAAAATTTCGACTATTATCTCGAAATTTCGTCTTTTATTTCGAAATAATGAAAAATAGATTATACAGTGTCCGGCATAAAGTTCACAGCTTATGGATAAAAAATTATTGGTGTATCAAATATAAAACATTCTTGATAAAAACCTCTACTTCATCCCAAACCTGAATTGCAAACATCAGAATGGATTATATAATCCAATCTTCCGTAAAAAACCCTAATAGGTAACTCATCGGCAAATATCCAACAGAAAACAACTGCTGCCCCCTACGACCTTTGAATTATATATTTTTGATACTTGGCAAAGAAAGCAGGTAGAAAGGGGCAATCACGACTCAGTAATTAGGCAGGTAGACAATGGCTACATTCCACCCGGTCAGGTACCCCAGTCACCCCAAGCAAAACTAATTAACCAGGCTGCAACTATAAATTACGAACAATTTCCAACCGTTGTATCAGTTTTACGTCGTTCTTCGAGAAGACTAAACCTATGCTGAAGATGCTCACCGCAGTTGTGAGCGAAACGTCCAAAGAAACCGCCTCCAGGGAGGTGAACCGACCACGGCCTCAAAGCCCGGAAACCATTCTTCACGAATTCAGTTTTCATTATTAATTATTAATTAGTCTCCCGTCAAGTAGTTTCGTTAGTTGGAATGCTTTTTTTTAAACCCTGGATACATACTTCAGTATCTTTCTTGGGAATTCCCAACAAATGATGAAGTTAGTTTTCGATTTAATCGGTAAATAGCTTTCGCTGATGATTGGCGAATACCATGAAACCGGTACGTTGGTGTTACCAAATTAAATTGAAATGTGAATTCAGCTATGTATTTAAAACGCATTTCAAAGTTGTCCTTGTTATTTCTTTGCCAAGTATCAAACAGATTTAATTCAAAGGTCGTAAGGGGCAGTAATTGTTTTCTGTTCGATACTTGCAGATAAATTGCTTAATGTAAATATTTTTTTTTTCAGGAGATTGGATTATATAATCCATTCTGATGTTTGCAATTCAGGTTTAGGATAAAGCAGAGGTTTTTCAAGAATGTTTTTGTTTTTGAGAATTCAATAATAAAAAAGTTTTCCATATGCTGCAAACTTTATGCCGGACACTGTATAATCCATTTTTCATTACTTCGAGATAAGACTCGAAATTTCGACATAAAAGACGAAATTTTGACTTTTATTTCAAAAATTAAATAAAATAAAAGTTGAAATTGTCGAGGATCAAATAGAGAGTTTTAAGATCTTTTTTCTTTAGATCCCGTGCATGTTGCTTCATTCTCGTTGTTATGTGAACAGAATGAAAATAATTAAAATATTTGAAGTGCATAGGGGCAAGTGTTTTGAAATATTGAGTTTTTGAAAATATGAACAGGATGTTCCATTTTCCATTCTTCAAGATACCCTCTTGGCAGGTATTCATGTTGAAAAAGAAAACATTTTCCATCAAGAATATGAAAATAATGTTTTTTAAATGAAAAAACCTAAAATAAAAATGCAGATATTTTTTTGTAATATCTAATAGAAAATAACTACTTCCCGCCAAAGCAGTCACGTTGGACGTTGATCTGATAGATATTGTGAAAAGAGCCTGACTTAAAAAAATCTGAAAATGAAAATTTCCATTTCCATTCATAAATGATTTTTAAGTTATCTAGTTTTCATTGAAAATTTCTATAGATATATGAGATAGGGTATCACTCGCAAAAATCATTCAGTTTACTAATGCAAGAATTGTATACCTCTTTCTCTAGGCCTCCTATACATTTTTTGTCGACGAAAATCTATTTCATTTCTCAAAGATTATCATGGAGGTCGGAAGAATCGAAAATCATACTCTTTCAATACAATTTCACTCAGCAAGGATGGAAATGATTGGAATGTTTCTTCTGCGGTGACACATTGAAAATTGTTTTTTGAAATAAACTTGTCACGACTATGTCATTTTGATTATTTCACAATTTGAACAGAATGTTCATAAAATCGAACTGAATATCGACTGAAGGTTGTGTCTCAGCCGTAGATGATTCCACATCTGATTTTATGAAAATCCTGTTCATACTTTCAGAAAAATCTAAATATTTATGTCAAGAAAACAAATTTTTCATTGTTTCCATCTTTGCCGAGTAGAATCGCTTGATGTTTCCCAATTCTTCCGACCTTGCTGCTAATCTTGGAAAAGTGAAATAGATTTTCGTCGACCAACATGTATTGGGAGTCTAGCGAACGAGGTGCGTTTCTTTTCAATGAAAACTGAATAATTAATAAAATGATATCTGGAAAATGTTTTCCTTTTTAATACGTTTTAAATTTTTTTTTACGATCTCAAGAAAGGGAACTTTAGCATTTTCTCATCGAATTTTATTGCAGAATTGACAAATTCTGCGATAGTGGCAGAGAAAGTTTAATTATATATCAATATCATTTATATCATAATACATTTGTTTAAAATGCAAACACAAATTCTCGTGTTATTTGAGATTGTGGAAGTTACGATTTGTAGACTTCTGTACATATTCAAACTTCGAAACGGTATATAAACGAAAAACATGAACTGGGGTTATTCCATACCAAGAAATTATCTTATTGTAAGTATATTTCAGCTGATATAAACAAATCAGCATGCGCCCAAGAAAAATCACGATCCGAAATCAATCCATAACAATTTTTTGAAAAAGTGATTGAAGTCTGTAAAAAACTCGTAAAGAAATAAATTACACACCTGTAGTCGCAGTATGTGATAGATCGATATACAATTTTTGAAAAAGTAATTTTAAGATTTTCTCATTCATTTAGAATTAATCTAGATTGGTAATGATAGTATTGAAGTCGGGCATACGACTTTCACGAATTGGCAAATATGCAATGGTACTGTTATGAGAATAGGTCAAAGTTTATTCACATTGAATGTTGTTCAAGCGACATAAATAGGATACGGTTACTGAAGACTTGATCTGTTGAAACTTCCAAATACAAACCGACATATGACATGCTACAACTTGGAAGTTCCTCAGAACTTCGTGTCGCTCTATACCGCCTCGCTCCGAAACTTACTGGTTTTCTTATTGAAATAACCGATGAAAATAATTTGAGAACAAATCAAATTATGATTGATGAATCTATAAAAACTTCACGGTCAAACATAATTTAGTGTTGGGTAATGTAATGTGTAAAAACTGCCGACTACTCTTAGGGAAGGAATTTGAAGACAAATAATTTTTTTTTAAGTATTCGTAAAGTTTGCAAAAATTCCATCTTTCCACCCGAGAGCTAGAATATCAACTTCATCGCTGCCTATATTTGTGCACTGTGGCGCACCTAGATCCTGGATTAATATGAAAATAATTACACCATTTACAAACCCCCAATCTCCTTCCAATCCCACTCAACTTCTGAATGTTGTTCATTCGTTACATAATTTGATTAAACAAAATTTCGTTGTGACTGACTAAAGTTTTGATGAATTTATCAATTCCAATTTGTTCCACGCCTAAGTCATCAGAATTATACTAGTCCACGAAGAGAGACACAACTTTCTTAGCGACAGCAAGTGACGGAAGTAGAAACATGTCGTATGTCAGGAAGTAATAGGAAACTTGAACAAATCAGTTGAAGCATGTATATGTCGGGGAGTATTTGCAAACTTCAGGCAAACTTCATGTAGGTGAACTTTCGTTGATCTGACAAATTTCAAATATTTCATTTAGCTAAATTCCTTCAATACAGAGGATGTCACTGAAAGTTTTCAGTATTTTTCTAACAATCATAGCAAAACAGATCTCAGGACAAATTTTGAGTACAAATGATTCACCGATAACAAGTATTTATAATTTTTTATTCAAGCATCTGTATAAAAACTATAAAAGCTGTTGGAAAACTGTTCGTAAACAATTGTTCTAAAACATGTATTTGACTTTCAATGTGGTCGCAATTGTAAACTAGTAGAATTGAATATTTATCGAAATAAATTGTTTGCAGCACATGTTTACAAACATTTGTTTGCGGGCAAGTGTATGTAGGTCAGGACAAGGCTTTAAAAAACCCCAATAATCTCATGGATTCTTCACTAAGATATTGAAAATTCTGACAAGAATAATTTTTGGCGTGCGAATTTTCAATAGCTATTAAGCCAGTAGAGATAGTAGATAGAGCTGCACCGGTTCAAGAAACAAATCGATCATTTTAACACTGAAAATGCCATAACAGATTTATTTTAAGTTCGATTTTGCACTTATTACGACGGAAAGGCGAGTTCTCACCCTCACGATGATGGTATTGTTAGAGCCCCTAAGTCGTTGAATACCAAGCGGGCTTTAGCTTTAGCTCGCTGGTCTGCCAGTCAGTATATGACGTAATCGCGATAGATCCGTTGTTGAGATAACGTTTTGCCAGTAGAGCGCACCGACTAGTGAAATAGATATTTGATGTATGCGATAAAATGAAAAAAAGGTGGAATATGTGATGGATCGAAGTGAAGCGAACCAGCCATCTTCGGATAGAATAAATAAATAAATAAATGAATAAATGAGTAAATAGAGTTTTATTTCTAAATTCCTTCAAATTACAATTCACTAGTAATGACAAGTCACATATCAAATTTACACACAACATAAACCAAGGGGGTTGGAGAGAGGGTAAATAGGGGCGCAATAGTAACAGGAGAGCAGAAGAGTGCCTTGCCGAGGTGAACATAGAGCCCCCGCGAGAGGACGCTGGAGTCCGCCCGCGCTGGTGTTAACGCTGGGCCCGACTTTTCATTACGTAGTGGTTATGGATCGGTAAAACACGCCTCTTGCAATGCTAATGCGTGTTGTTCGAATTTCTTTTCCTTGTAGATACGCACGGATTACAGTTTGTGAGGATGATTATTTCGATGCTTAACCCCGGAAAAGGCTGATGCAAAAAACCTAGTCAAAGTACTCTGCGTTTCAGTCCGACTTTCGACTTAGTTCCCTACGGAACCGGTTCTTCCCTTCTTTCTTGAAAGATATCAAGCGACTGATAGATGGCCCGCCATGTTTGCGGGGCTCACCATCATGCACCCTGAGCCTGGTAATGTCTCTGGTGAGAGGACTTTTATCGAGCATTTATTTATAAAACTTGTAATATAAGTTTTTTATAAATGTCGGGATTGAGTCGACGCCTGCAAGCTCCCTAAGGGCTTCCACTCGAATGTATCTGCAGAACACCGGACAAGCGTACGTCATAGCAGGTCTGATTATCTGCTTGTAGATTAGAATCTTGTTGTCTTACGACAGATCAGGGGGTAAGTACGCTTTAGCGCAGCTCCCGCCCTCTGGATAGCCAGGGTTAGATGTCTACCAAAGGTAAGATGCTTGTCCAGGTGTACCGCGTGGTTCACGTTCTCAACGGCCTCGTCTTTGATCGTCAATTTCCGATAGAGTTTCGAAAAAGTATACTTTTTCGTGAAATTGATCGTCTCCGACTTGGCCGGATTCACCTCAATCTTGTTCTCTGCTAGATACGGTATGACCTTCCTATCCAACGGTGCGCACATTAACACACCAGGCTATGAACCTCGTTGTAAATGTTAGTTACAGCGCGAAGGATTTGTTAGAAGAGTGCACGCGATTATAATATGAGAATTAATAGTTAAAGATGTATTTTGTAGTTTGAAGGTGTGATGATAATAATGATGTTTGAAAATATATTATTCAGTAAGAGAACAAAAATGGCGGCTTCTGTCAGAGTCTCTTCAGCCACCTGTCATCTGTCATTAGAAAAAAGATGACGGCGTCTGATTGGTCAACGCATATCATAGTTCGTTGTACAGGGACGCCTCACAAATTTATCATTTAGTGAAAAATATATAGAAAATCTCCGTTGTAAGAAAAAACATGGTGGTGTGGGACTGGTCAACGCACATCATAGTTGGGACGTCTCGTACTACTTACTCATACAGGGAGATTGAATTATAACTGAGATCGGCGGATATTTGGGTTATACTCACTTGTATTATATGTAGTCATTGAAATTTAAAATGTGATACCCCCGTCAACTGTCAGAGTCGTTTCAGTCACCAGTAACTGTCATAATCGCTTCGGTTACCTGCCACCTGTCAACTGTCTTAGTAACCTTATGCAGGCAAATATATTTCGTCTGATCTAACTGGAACGGACTAACCATACGAAGGTATAGCGTCCCAAAAACCCCCAATGAATTTCGTCTGATCTAACCAAACGAACTGACCTCACATAGGTCTAACGCTCCAAAAACCTCAACGTTGTTAGGAAAATAGTTGCTTCAGTCTTTAATCGAATATCAGGTATACAGAGATTGAATTACATCGGACATTTATTTGTATAATGTTCTTCAAAGAGGGTCTTTGGACTGTTTGGACAGTTCGTTGAAGAAAAAAACATGGCAGGGTTTATAGCATACATCGCAGTTCGTTGTACAGGGTGTCTCCTTAACGTGTTATCAAAGTTAGCGTTCTTGTAACACAATCAACTTCAACTAGATAAAAAAAAAACAGGCCTTGTGACGGTGGTGGAATAATCGAGCTTGGAGCTGGCCGGCCGGGAGCTAACATGACCGAGGTGGGCGAGAAGCATCGTGGAAAACATGGAGTTTCGCGATAAACCTTCTCGCTTATTCCAAGAGCCTCCACATATTGTCGATAACCCACCGGCCGCTGATCGGGTGGAAACCTTCTGGAAGAACATCTATGAGTATCCGTAACCACTCAACGTAGACACTCCAGCCCTAGCGCAGTTTGAAGCGTTCTGCAGGGGGCTTCAACAGCCTGAGCTCAATGACCTGCGTAATCCGATAACCCCGGAAGAAGTTCGACGGGCCCTCAAAGGCTCAAAGAACTTCGCTGCTCCAGGCCCTGATGGGTTAAACAACTATTGGTGGAAAAAATTCCTCAGTACCCACTACCATTTGGCAGGGGTTTTTAACTCTTGGCTAGATGGGAAGCAGCAGATTCCGAATTGGTTTGTCGAGGGGCGATGCCGCTCTGGAGGAATCGCTTCACCTTAAGATCTGATCAAGTCAGAGTCCAAACAGAGCAGGTAATCTTCAGAAGGGGCGTATTTCAGAAAGACTTCCTCGGCCCTCTTCTCTTCTGCATCTCACTATTGCCATTGTCCCTTGCACTCGTGGATACAACTGCGGCATCCCCAGCAGCCTGAGGCATAAGGTCACCCATTTATTTTATATGGTTGACCTCAAACTGTATGCCTCTGGAGGAAGGGACCTACTTCAGTCCTTAAGGGTGGTGCAAGAGTACACGTGTGCTATCGGAATGGAGTTCGGGATCGACAAATGTGCCACAGTTCATCTCAAAAGAGGACAATGCGAGGGATACGGAGAGGATGTTCAGCTCGTAGACGGAAGCATTCTACATCATCTTGATGCCGAAGAGAGAGTGGACCAACGCCGCTCCCAAGAGGTGAACACAGTTAAAAGCTCTCTCCGCGGCAAGTATCAGCACAAACTCCGACAGATCTGGTCATCAGAACTGTCGGGAAAGAACAAAGTTGCTGCGACCAATATGCTTGCCGTTCCGATTCTACTCTACTTCTTTGGAGTAGTAAAATGGACTCAGGAAGAGCTGAGACAACTCGATGTTGAAACTCGAAAAATGATGCATCTTCATAGTAGCTTGCATCCTAAATCGTCCGTTCCACGGGTATACTACCTTAGACAACAGGGGGGCCGGGGACTACATAACAGAATGATGCTGGATGGAGCCTATAAATTCATCAGGAGTTCAGATCCCCTCTGCATGGCCCGCTACCATGAAAAAGCAGGGAGCATTTCTTTTTGTATTCGACATTGAACGAGCGAACCCAAACTCTGTCACAGAGTTGGAACCCGTTCAGCAAAAATCTCACATTGAAGCTGCGGAGACTGAGGTCCTCCTGCAGCTGCACAAGGATAAGCTAATGCATATGGGGTTTCTTCAATACCTTGGCTTATCCAAAAACCTGACCTTTGCTTTCCTCAGTTCAAGTGAGCTGAAGTCGGAGACCGAAGGATTCATAATGGCCTGCCAGGATGGTGTCTTTAACACGCTGGTCTACCGTGATGGGTATAGAGATCCCGAATACTAGATGCAGAGCGTGTCGTGGGACTCCTGAGACCATAATGTATTTGCTGTTCGCGTATCAAGCTTATGCGGTCTCGGCCTATATCCACAGGCATAACGCGGCTCTACGAGTGTTGTACTATCATCTACGACACTCGTACGGTATAGACGAGACATCTTATGCTTCGGGGGATATTGAGTCCGTTGTGGAGAATGAGAGGTGTCGAATCTATTGCAACTACTCATCACCGGCCCTCAGGCAAATACAAGCTAATAAGCCTGATGTAGTCCTGCTCATCAAAGTAGAACGATATTCATCATAGAGTTTTCGGCTTCTAGCAAAACGAACATCGCCCGAAAAGAGAAGAAAAAACGGACCAAATATCGAGAATTACTCTTTGAACTCCGCAGGCCGTACCCAAACCATTCTGTTGAAATGGTGCTTCTGATTATAGGGTTCTTTGGTGGGATGATGGACATGCTGCTCTCTAATCTAACAATAATACCGGCTCGCCGTGATGTGGCAGAAATCTTAGCTGGACGAATGCAGAGGGCTGTTATCCTTGGTTCACTTCGTCTGCTCAGAGCAAATGATTCTCGGACCCAGTAGTTGCTCACCCCACGGACGTGGGGAGTGGCTATCTGGGTAAATGGCCCGACTGGTATAATCGACTATAGATGCTGTTTTTCAACTCAACGTCATTCAGATTCTTGCGGATAATGTGTGTGCAACTCATGGTATATTCTGGGATTAACATTGAATCAATAGCGGTTATTTGGATCTACCTTACCGTTGTAATGTGTGGGCTGTTTTCGGCAATGAACCAAAACAATAATACATTTTTTTTTTATAATTCTCCCATGTTTTCTGAGGACAACCCTCCAAAGCAGAGCTTGTACGATCTAGGAAGAGACCTACAGCTTACGTACAAGCGGATTCCGAACTACTTTAGCTTTCAAATGAACGCGACAAAATCATCATTCACATTCAACAAATTCAACACATAATTTCTCTTCACTTTTTGTGAAATAAACCCCAGCAAGATAGCAGTCGTAGTCAGAAACATATTTTTCATAATTATTATTTCTAGAGTGGAGGAAAAGGATCAAATGAATGCGACAAAATCAACATTCGCATTCAACTTATTCAACACTTCATTTTTCAATATTTTTCGTTAAAAAATTCCACAAAAAATAATAGAGCGAGTTGGAAACATTTTTCCGGTATTTCTAAAGAGGTGGGGGAATCAAATTATTGTGACAAAATCAACATTCACATTCAACGAATTCAACACATGATTCATCTTTATTTTCTGTAAAAAAAACAGCAAGATGGCAATTGAAGTTAGAAACATATTTTTCATTATTATGATTTCTAGAGTGGAGGAAAGGGGTCAAATGAATGCGACAAAATCAAAATTCACATTCAATGTATACATTACCTCATTTCTCAATATTTGTCGTGAAAAAAGTTCCAAAAATATCATATGCAGATTAAGAAACTATTTTTTCATTATATCTCATGATTCACTCTCATTAGTTCAACATATTTTCCTAGCTATTGATTATAGTGCTTTGAAGATAAGATAGGTTATCGTGTCCCTAGAAAATTCATAGGAAAATATTTCACCAACACAGATGAAAATAAACGTGATAAAATGAAAATCCATATGCTGCCGCAATAACAAGCACGACTTTATCGAAACATAGCGCCGTTCGTATACGAACGACCAGCAATATATTGCTGGCGTTTATGTCAGTTTCACTCCGGTCAAAAATAGAACCATTTTGGCCATCCTGCATATCTCATGCGGCACTTTTGAAAGAAATGGTATTACCAAATGGCGTTGA
This sequence comes from Chrysolina haemoptera, assembly GCA_958298965.1. NCBI lineage: Eukaryota > Metazoa > Arthropoda > Insecta > Coleoptera > Chrysomelidae > Chrysolina > Chrysolina haemoptera. The sequence goes on along the minus strand of OY282596.1, from coordinate 21,764,029 downwards.
AATCGATGAACAACCTGTACCTAACATATTCACAAAATCAACTCATCTGTCTGCTACTCACTGAAACAAAAACAGAGTGTTAAAAAGTGAAGTTTAGCAGATTGAAATTGTATTCAAATGAACTGTTGTCTGACTGTTTTTAAATATCATTATAAGTAAGAATGACAGGAAGTACAAGGACGTTCACCATCTGCCCAGTATGTATGATTACCATTAATTGAAAAACAGTATGAATGACCAACCGGAAGGAAACTCTTCTGTAGAGATTGGAGAAATCTTTATATTCTTTCAATGAATAGGTCAGTTCATATGGTTGCTAAGAAATGACATAGCTCGCCGATCTCACTCAACTATGATGGTCAGATTAAAATCGGGTAACCAATATTATAAGTACAAAAATTGACGTCTTTCCAACTATTTTTGGTACAGTTAGTGTAAAAATTTTCTACACAATTATCCGGTATGTAAATTGTTAGTAGGGGTCTCATATCATAAAACCATAATAATCCGTTTTGGAGGGACATGGTTTCACCCCTAAAAAACTATCCCTTTGGAGAAAAAAACCCGTTTACGCCTATAACTCGTTCACCGTTGAAAATTTCAAAATATTATTCCTTAGATAAAAGAAAACTTGATAAATTCCCCAAAAGAAAGTTTGCCACTAAATTTTCTATATAAGCTATTGCTTACGAGAAAATGGAAGTCGAAATTTTGTCAAGTTTCCCAATATGAATTTGCATACGAATTTTTTCATTTAAATTTCTTCGGGCACGGCAAAAATCTAATTCGTAAATTAATTGGATTTTTCAAAATTACATGAAGTTCCGGATCATGTACAACGTTGCAAATTTGTGAATGCCTCAGAATAGATATTTTCAAAATCTGCAACAAAGTTGCCAAACTTTTGTAATTATGTCGAGACCACTTTGGTCAAAAAATAACCACGAATAAAAAAATATAAGTGCCAGTCAACGCAAAAGGTTGCAAATCTACACGACTGTTCGGAATATTTTCCCGATGTATCAGTCAAGTTTGCAGAACTTTTGGAATTTTCTCCTATGTTATATCAAAGAAAAACATTATAGGTCGATAAAAAAAATGTTCCGTACAGTTAAATTGGTTGCAAACTTTATTTGTGATAGGAAATAATGTATTCAATACTACTCCAAGTTTGCAGAACTTTTGGAATTTTCTCAACGAGTATACAGCAAAATTCATGTTAATTGCCTTTTCGACAATGTTGAGTACTTTGGAAGAGGTTGCAAACTGAGATTTATTGCTTTCTCTATGTTCTCACTTGACCAAAGTTTGAAAACTTTTGGAATTATTTTTAAATTTTCGATTTTTCATGTCTATCTCTACAGGCCTATAATTCAGATTTGAATTAACGTTATCAGATATATTTATATCTCGTGGTCGATTTACATTAATCTAGTTATGATATTTTTTGTATTTTCATTTTATTAAAACAAAATTTAGCTCTTTTTAAAGTTCGAGTAATTAAGCAACGAAAACTTAAAACTGTTAATTTATGATTATTTCAGTAGTTGGTTTTAATACGAACTACCTGAATCTAAGATAGGCAACCAGAGAACCAGACGACATTATTAATTTCACTATCAAAGTAATTGTAAATTCATGGGCACTTTTTATAGAAACAATATTGAAACATGGACTGTCACAAATAAACGTAAGATTAGTCAGGCAACTCAATATACACGATCTGATATTTACATATTGTTTAATAAAATAGGCGGTAGTAGGAAAAATAGTGTACATTACTTGTGTAATCTAATATACTATTAACGTCTTTTCTCAATAACCATATATACATCTGGTCTGATCTTGAATACTTTTGTAAACTACTCAAAGGTATTCATCAAGTATAAGAGGATCCAGTAGAATCATTTTCAGGATCGGTACAGGTTTAATGCTTCAGCCTTCCTCTATCCGCACAGGCTGTGCCTTTGGGTACACTCATATCTAAGTGTTTATGAGGGAGATTATCATCATTTATCATTATTATTATTATCATGAGTCTACAGAATGTTCAGATATCGTGAGTACCAAGTTATTCTTTTTTTTCTCGGTTGCATTCTTTTTTGAAAATGATCATATGAAACTTGTGCCGCTGCAAATAATTCTATAGTTCCTAAATTGTAGGTCGTATATTTTCAGGTTTTTACGGAATTTGAAAGTGCAGGGGGATGTGAGAAAGGGGCAAAGTAAAACTTGATTAAAAAAACTAAATACCTAGCTGATTTCTGTTCCATTTCTTGCCCTGCTCCATATGAATTATGAACCGTACAACATATGAGTCACTATCTATAATTTAGGAACTAGGCTATAGAGAGCTATTGCAGTTCCCAATAACGTCAGGCAGTAATAAAGTCGCCGTTATTTTGACATGTACGCACGCGCAGGGAGAATCTGGAATAAGGACAACTTTATTAAAATACGGTCTGCCTTCATTAGTGAACGTTTAAGGGCAAGGATGAACGTTCCTTTATTTCCACTTCGGGTCAGATCGTGAATTATTGTGTATATGACACAGACAGACAGATACATCCTCATTTGAAATAGGAAAAACCTAACATACAACTCAAAAATATTAAAAATACAGATTATTTATTTTTCTGAATTGGGTATAATTACATTGTAAAATGAAGAATCAGAATAAGCTGATAAAACTAAAGGTTAAATTTACGCAAATGAGGCAATAAACGAGAGGGTCTTGAGTTCCCTAATCATGAGAATGACTCATGATTGAATAATACATAGGATTTTTAACAGAAGTCGATGGCAAATCCCCTTTGGGCAACTCTATGATCAGAATTCCATCTTTTTCGGAAATAAATTACGTAGAAAGAAAAATTAAGGTTATGAATAATGAACGCATGTGTCAATCACGTGAAAATAAGGACCGAATAGGCGAAACTTGCAATATCCCTGTTTTTAATCACAGAATAGTGGCAGGCACTAATGAAATAAAGTTGCCTTAAATACTGCCTGATGTTATTGCAATACCTCGACATCTCTAAAAATAGCCGTCCTTCATCCGCATAGGTTATACATCTGGGTACAGTCTATGCGAGGGAGTATTATTATTATTATTATTGAACTTCTTTCAATTAATTGTTTCTGAAATATTCATATTGAATAAATTAGGTATTTTCGGATTTCTTTTTGCTCCAAAACACTGAAATTTTAATACTGTGCATTTGGAATAAAAAAGTTCGCAGTTTACCGACCATTAACTAAAAATTTTCCTTGCATACAGTAATTTTCCAATTCGTATTTCTTTAAATTTGATCAATCACTTAACATTTTTGTTGAAATGTACTAAATATATCAAACATGCACTTATATAGCTGATTATTTTCCACGGAAGAAGTGATGTTAAAAAATTAAACGACAATGAATAAAAGTCATCATTTAGTTCCGGTTGATCTGAAATACTTTATTAACCTCAAAACTGCCTGACATCAATCTCTAGGACCAAGAAAAGAATTTCAGCGAGGTTTGCTTGTAAACGTGTGAAACGACTGTTTATGACTGGTCAGTAATTTCTAATTATACAGATAACGATAAATGGTTAGTTAAATAAGCATATGAATTCTGTATGGGGAAAAATCATTAAAGTCTGTTGGAATAAATACGAGAAATATCTTGTGAAAATGGAATATGTATGAAAATTTAATAAGACATTAAATATATTTACCGTAAGGCGACTGAAAATTCACACATGTGTAAACTATGACCGTCCTCATCTCCTTTTTTTTCAGAAAATGACTGCAGGTATCCTGACCAAATACGCATGGACATCAAGTATACCTATACAGCAACCGGATCTACAACGCTTTCTAGCATATCACTCATTGCTTTAACTTATGTACTACTTATGAGTTGGTAATATATGTTATACTCGGGTTATTAGTTCATATATTCGTTCCATAAATAAGAATACGAATATGACATGTTAAAAAAAATCAAAAGTTTTTACCTAAAATAGTTGAAGGACTACTTGTTGAACATGCTGCAATATGGAAACTGGTTTTAACTCCGGTAACCTAGCTTTATGATGTTCAAAATACTCATACAGCTAGATAACCAAAGAAAATATCAGTTCCATTAAGGTAATCAATCAAAAGAACACATGTTCATACTTAGATTCCGCGTAAGCACATTTTTGAAACACGTGATGCTGCACGCCGGCACATTCCGCACTAAGGATTACGGTTGAGATGAAAAAAAGTCGAGATTGAAACTCAATCTTCTATCGCACATGAAGAACTGATCAAGCGGCTGTTTCTTTGGCAAGTGGGACGATTTGCTTTCCCCATCGGAGTTCGGTTGTCGGCCACTTCTCGAAGTTTGTCGTTAGGAAAACCAGTTTCAAAAGCCAAGCCTGTATGTCACTATGTTGCCAAACTTTCTAGTCTCAAGGCAATATTTGGATACGAACTGATCTGAACGCGCCATCACGATTTTATTTATTCCCATCTCGATTAAATCTTGCGGGGCATCAGCATCTTCACATAGCAACGGCTGGGGTTAAACTAAGCTTACAATTCTACCTCGGAGTTTTCTTTCAACCCCTCTTTATTAACACCCATCTGTGCCGTCATAATACTACCTGCGACCTACCTTGACCATATAAAAAATCGTAATGATAGTCCCGACCCTTTTCAGACCACAAGTGTCATTTTTGCAATCAACGGTATGAAAAAAGGTCTGGTCTTCCCGTAACGAACGAAAGAATAATTTTGTGGTAAACGTTTATGTGAACAATTTATAGGTCCATTTCTTTAAATGCATCATCAATTCTTTTCAATCATCAATTCATCAATTCTATGCATGCAGTTAAACAATCTGTAGTATTTTCTAGAGAGCACCATAACAGTATTTGTAAGAAAAGAGGATTCAGGCAAAAAGTGGGTATGGAAAATGTCATAGGTAGAAGTTGAAGAACTTGTTTTTGGAAAGAACTCGATACAGACTTTCATACATTAATTTGCACACATTGAATATTCATTCCAAATTGAAAAAAAAATATATTCTTTAGACGCACAGTGGGGTATTTCACCAATCTAACCAGTCATAAATCAATTTTTAACAATTCAACGTAGGAAAAAACTGGTTATTATTATTGCCGAATGACTAAGGAACAATATGCAATTCATCCCCGTCTCTCATCGACTGCACCCGCGCCCTATCAGTCGGAACTTTACTATCGCTGCAAGTGTATGCATCTTTCTCGGCTTTCTTAATGTGACTGTCTTACTCAAACATTAATTTTTTTTATTATTACTGATTTCTGTAAAAATATTTTTATAGATTTGGATCAAGTAGATGACAATACATACTTTTGAAACATTTTGCTGTGTTATTGTAATAAAATATTGTTTTCTCGTTGTTTGAAAAAGACCTTTGGAATAATGACATTTTCCAACGTATTTTTACATATAAAAAGGTTTTTGTTGTACTTCCGGGTTCGTCCGGTTATTATTTCAATTGATATTACAAGATAAATAGTTTGTGCAATATTAAGCATCATCAAATCAGCAGCACATGACCACACTTTTTCGAGTCAGGGATGATCAACCATGGTAGTGAAAAACTAGAGAATTTATAAATAAACCTTGAAATTATGTTAACGTGATAATTATTCCGTTTCAAAGTCAGCTGGTGGCACAGATGACTATTGACCCATAGATCACTGTATGATCAAATGCAAGAGCTAATTTTGAAGAAATTCAACTAATTGAGTCGAAATTCAAACAAAGGTGGAAGAAAGCATGAAAGCTACAAACGAGATTCTTGTAAAACAACGATAAATGGCTGAAAAAATACGTAAAATACCGATAGTTTACCGAATTATTGAAAGAACTAAAAGAAGATAAACTCTAGATATTCGTATTACGGCAGATGCTGACAAGCTGATACATCTGAAAAAAGATATTCTTCATAATATATTAAAACAAATATTACTTAGCAAAGAGAGCTATGGAGTTGAAAATAGACTCAATAATATAAAGAAAAACTATATCTTAGTACACGGTACAACTGTCATCGAAAAATATATTGTTGTCAGTTGGATGGCTCTCCAAAAAGACGCAGAGGCACGGAACAAACATATCGGTATACGGGTAAGTCTCGATGGGACCGCTAACAGTGGGAACGATTGATGATATTTCGGGGGAGCATCGGCCATGAAAATATCTATAAAACAGAGACAGATCCCCAAACTTTCCGCTGTGTTTCAGAGAAGTGAGCGAGCTTGTGAGCGATGTATCACCGACAAGACGGATTTCCTTTTTTTGTGGACAGAATTCAAGAACTTAAATGTATGTTTGGGTGCTACAGTACATATATGAAAACAGTGTTCCAAGAAAGGTTTGATTTGTGCCTTACACACATAAAAAATATATTGAAACAAAGCAGCCTGCTTTATATATAATCAATAAAATAGGTTCTCAAAAGAAAAGAATAATTTTTCGAATCGAGAAACTAACGTTTTGGGTTTGCTTTATTCGGTGAATTTAAATTTTTTAATGGTAAATTATTCTTTTCTTTTGAGAACATATTGGTTTGATTATACAGTGTGTCCCACTTTGAGCAGCAACACCCTTGTATTTTCTTGACAGTAAAGTGATTTCAAAATTTGTTTTTTATTACATATATTACCCAGAAATATCTACCTTCAGGTTGATGAAATATTCGTATATCCATTTTCCACGGCTACCTACGACCAATTGAAAAGTGAAAAATTGGGGAAAACATACTAGGCATTTTTTTATCGCAAAAATAACACCAGGATCTGTTTCAGAATACCCTAAAACCCCCAAATCTCAGTGATAATTCTTTAAAATATACAGGGTGTCATCTGTAACTAACAACACTTTTTATTTGTTATTCATCCGCAATGTTTGGTAGTTTTCAATTTTTTTTCCTTGGTCACGAAGTATCTGAAAATGCTGTAGGGAATGTTCCAATATTACTTTTTCATGGCTACCTACGACCAAATTGAAAAGTGAAAAATTGGGAAATATATACCAGGTATATTTTTTATCGCAAAAAATAACACTAATTTCTATCCCAGAACACTCTGAAACCCCCAAATAGCAATATTTAATTATTTAAAATATACAGGGTACCTGTAACTGACATAGTATTGATTTTTATTCATCCGTAATGTTTAGTTGTTTTCGATAATCACTAATTACTTAAGAATGTTCGAATAATGTTGTAAAAAATATTCAAATATTACTTTTTCATGGCTAGCTATGACCAGTCGAAAAGTGAAAAAATGTGGAACACACATCAAGGACTTTTGTAGCACAAACGTAACAGCGGATTCTGGTGCAGGAGACCCTAAAATTCCAAGACCCCAATTCTTGAATCATAAAAATATACAGGGTGTCATCTATAGCTGGCAGAATTGATAACGCTTATTTATTCGTAGTGTTTAGTTGATTTACAAAATTTCTTCTCGAGTCATAAAGTACCCAAAAAATGATGCTATACAAAATACCAAATATTACTTTTTGATGCCTAGATATGATCAGTTGAAAGTTGAATTATAAAGGAAAACATACTGAAGATTCTTTTGTCTTCGAGCTAACACCAAATTCTGGTTTAGAACACCATAAAGGCCCCGGATCCTGTTGTTTGAATCATGAAATTACATAGGAAGTCATCTGTAAATGAAAACATGTCTAACTCTTTATTAAATAAATTTTGTTGCTAGTTTTACAGATGACACCTTGTATATTTTAATGATTTAAGTAATTAGATCTGAGTGATTTAGATTGTTTCGAACCACAATTTGGTTTTCTGATGAAAACAAGCTCTGAAATGTTTCCCAGTTTTCCTATTTCTGAATATTATAAATAAAAATATAATCACGAGTATAATCATTTCTTTCACAAAACTAACACCGGATTCTCGTTCTCAACAAGCTTAACAAGATTTATGAATAAAAAGTGAGATATGTTACCATTTACAGGATGATATCCTGTATAATTTCATTACCCAGGCAACGAATTCTGGAGGTTTTGCGGTATATTCTGAACCAGGATATGTTTTGTGTCGGTAATAGAAGGATGTTTACCACAATTTTTCGATTTTCAACTGGTCATATATAGCCATGGAAGTATAATATTTTTTTTTACACAGTATCAATTAAATATTTTGGGTGCTTCTTGATTGGAAAAGAAATATTCAGAAACAATTCAACATTACGGATAAATAAAAGTTATCAAATTTGCTAGCTACAAATGATATCCTGTTTATTTTTAGATTTAAGTATTGAGGTGGGGATTTCAGGGTGTTCTGATCCAGAAATGTTTGTGCTTTAAGTATCCATTAATGTATTTTCCCCATTTTTTCGTCTCTCCACTCGTCATAGCAAGCCATGAAAAAGTAATATTCGGTTATTTTCTATAGCAGTAATTGAACATTTTAGGTACTTTGTTACTATAGAAAAAAAATCAAAAACAACCAAAGATTATGGATGAAAACAAATTGAAAATGTTGCTAGTCTGTAAGACACCCTGTATATTTTAATGAGATCTGGGGGTTTAAGAATGTACTGAACCAGAATCTGATGTTAGTTTCGAAGTAAAAAATCTTTTAGTATATTTTTCCCAGTATTTCACTTTTCAACTGGTCATAGCAAGCCATGAAAAAGTAAAATTTGGGTATTTCTTATACTCAGCATCAATTGAACACGTTCAGGCCCTTTGTGACAAAAAAAATCGAAAGCAACGGATCATTTCGGATGAATAAAAATTAATAATGCTAGTAACAGATGCCACCCTGTATTTTTTAATGAATAAAGCACTTAGATCTAAGGGTTTTAGGGTGTTCTGAAACAGAATCTGGTATTATTTTTGCGATAAAAAAATGCCTAGTATGTTTTTCCCAATTTTTCACTTTTCATTTGGTCGTAGGTAGCCGTGGAAAATGGATATACGAATATTTCATCAACCTCAAGTTAGATATTTTTGGGTACTATATGTTATGAAAAATAACTTTTGATATCACTGTACTGTCAAGAAAATACGAGGGTGTGGCTGCTCAAAGTGGAACACACTGTATATAAAGCAGGCTGCTTTGTTTTAATATATTTTTTTTATGTGTATATAAATCATAATAGATTGACAGGACGTGAAATACTTGGAAGGGTACTGCTGAAAATTTCGTTGGGATGGATACTACTGACATAGTTAAGCTGGCCACTGTGAGATTGGCCTCTTTGGGGACTGGTTATACTCTTGCAATTTTTCAGTTGAATCCACTATCTTTGTTGATGTCAAGACCCAGCAAAATGTCTCTGATGGTTTGTTGGCACAATTTAATGGCTATCACTTTTTCTGGAGAAATTTGCTTCATCTTTTCAGAATTCAGAACCCTCATGTGTTTTAATCAGAAACTATTCGAAAACATCAATTGTTGTGTGCAAATCTTGAGGTTTTAAGTATTGAACCTGATGATATTTGAAGGGACGTCATTATAAAGTCCTGTGTGTACTGGAAGCCGACATCGCAACATCACCTACCGTGTACTGAAAACGAGACAAAAACCTTGAAACTAGTCTACCGGATGGCGCCCCTGTCCAAATCGAAGAAAAATTCTGCTATTTGGTTACAGGGGAGCACTTGCAATTGTTTCCTCAGCAATGAGGAACATTATTATCTGTCAGGTAGGACTCAATATCCGTGGTGTTATTAGTCAGGGGAGTAAGTAATTTCTACAAGTATTTGCCATGATGAGACTACGTGGTGAGTGTATATTGAAGTAAAACTGGTAAAGCATCGGTCGGCAACGACTAACCTTAGTAATCAACACTTGCAATTGTGTTCTCCGCAATGACGTACATTGTGAAAGTATATGTCAGATATGAGTCAATACCCGTCGTGGTATTAGCTAGTAGTAGTTTTCTGATAGGTATTTGCCACAATAAGCCTACGTTTCAGGTGTATAAAGGAATCAGCAGGGTGAAACATCGGTCGGCAACGATTACTCATGAAAAAACCTCGAAACTAGTATACAGGTGGTTCCCCTGTCCGAATCAAAAAATTCCGCTATTTGGTTACAGGGTACCAGTTGCAGTTGTTTCCTCTACAATGAGGTAAATTATCTGTTGTATGAATCAATACCCGTCGTGGTGTTAGCCAGGGGAGTGAGCGTTTCCTACAGGAATTTGCCAAAATGAGCTTACGTGGTATATCGGAGTAAAACTGGCAAAACGTCGGTCGGCAAATTGAGGCCAGAAATGTACATAGTTTAAAATCATTATTAGATTATGATTAGGAGAAAAGTGGGGTTATGATACCAGAATATAAAAATATGGGTGAATTCTGTCACTTGGCTTAGTTTGATCTTCCTCCAGAAGATGGTCACTTGGTAAATGAAACACATGTTGGGGTTTTTAAATTAGTGGTTTGATACTGGGGTATAGAGTAAATGTATTCATCAATAATACACCTAAGATTCCTAACATGGCAGTGCATGTGGCGAGATCTTTCAGCAAAGTGATTTCAAAAAGATTAAATAAATATTGTAACTCTTCCCAGCTCTCATTGAAGAATAGTTATATTTTATGGAATACACAAAATACAGATGTGCCTTGTTTTCAACAAAATCCAAACTTGCACCTGTTTTTCCGATATAATTTTTGGGCTCACTAATTTCAACGAAAAACAGATAATAGTAAGTACCCTGGGAAATACATCTCAGGTATGATTTGCCTGCCGTAAGAGGCAATCAAAAGACCACACCAAAAAAGGTAACCGAAACAGAGACCTGTAGAACCCATTCGAGAAGAGCCAAGTCTTAACTGTCCCGAAGGTACCTCTGAGATGGCTAACCAAGCTGCTGGAGTGGCCACCCCGGAAAAGGAAATCAGAGGAACCGAAGGTACTCCTGAAACACAAGTTAGAAGGGAAACCTCCTAAGGAACATTAGAAACCCACTTACGGCCTGCCGGCAACCAAACTACCATACCCACAAGGGAAACCGAAGCAGGGACCTCTGGAACCCATTGAGGGATGTCTCTGAGGTGCAACCCTAGATACAGAGGGGACCACCCGGAAAAAGGGGACCAGAGAAACCTCTTCCGGTGCCCCCAACTGTAGCAAAATATGTGGGTGCACAAGGGTCCAAACTGAAAGGCGTGCGAGGACTTCCAACCTGTCTTGGAATACTGTCTCCATTTATGAAGTGCAATTCCTTCACACATATCGAAACGTTTGTCTTCTGTCTAAAAAGTGCCATTTGTCTCTTCTGAAAAATGATCAGTCGTTCCAGCGTTAGCGGTCCCATCAAGGATGACCCATTGAGCTCAGTCCTCACATTTATTTATTGTGAAGGTGTTCTTTGGGGCACAGAGGCATACAGCTTGTAGAAAGTCGAAAACATCTATCTGTTCCTACCTACTTTATCTTGGCTCTTTCGATGTTCTCTGAATATTGTAGGTTTTTTTTTTTTTTTTTTTTTGAAGAAAGCAGAACAGAAGAAAAAGGAATTACATATATCATTGTTCGAATGATGCTATGCGCGATACTATTGGTGATAGGTTTTTAATGAATCTAATAATATGGTTTGCGTAACAAAACAATATGTGCATGTGCATAATTATCCCAGATAATCAGCCCAAAGCCATTCTCTATATGCCCGTGCTGATTATTTTCAGGTTTCTTAGCGAATAACACTGTTCATCAACTATGTTGATGAGTCCAAGTCCCTGAATCTGGTTGAGATTATTCATTACTGATATTTCCATACAGACGCCGCACAGGTTATCGATGATCGTATTACTTTTGTCCAGATCCAATGTATCATACTAGGTCTGGGTTTATACGCTACTGGTATTTTTTTCTCTCACTGAAAACTTCACCCCCTTATAGGCCCGCCTGACTGTTTCCTCCGGTGACTCTTAGACCATCTGGCCTATTGTATCTTAATTCTGTGTTGTTTTATTACAGTTCTCACTTCAGTACATTTGTGCCTTGTACAAGTTTGTGCAAGTCCTTTACTGTGTGAGAACCATATAGTTCTGGATCGCCAGTCGGCTGTTCAAAGATTATCTGTCTTTTTTTGCCTAATTCCTCTCAACTGCACCGTATATGTGTTAATTTTTCTGAATTTTTACCGCATAATCTGCATGTACGGTTGTTAGCAGTCTTGTTATGACACTTATTTTTTCCTCAAATACTAAGAAATAAATATCCTTTTTTCAGAACACGATCCTTTCCTCTCTTGATAACCATTTTCGATGTTTGTTTCCTGGGATTTTCAGCCAGTATTCTTTGTGGATTTTCAGGATCCAGTCCTCCACAGATCTTCGTGCTGTAGGTTCTGGTACACCGTACACCTATAGTCTGCTTTGGATATGGAGAGTTTTCCGACCATTTTTTAGTTCGTCAATTTTCTCATTGCCTGGAATTCCCTGATGTCCCGACAGCCAGATCAGCTGAACGCGGTTCTGGTCTGCCAGTGTTTTCAGTTCTACTTTGCATACCCAGACCAGTCAGGATTAATTGCGGCCTAAGTGCCTGACATTATGTGGATCTGCTCATCTTCGGTGGCTCTCTGATTGTTTTCCTTCACGTACTGCAGTATTGCTTATAACTCTGCTCGAAAAACAGAGGTGTGATTGTCCAATGAATAGCTGGAATTGGTCGAGTGCTGTTTCTGTTCAACGGTTACTTTTATAAGCATTTTTGTCGCAGTGCATTTGTATTTCTATCAGTGCTTCGACCCTTTTAACTATACCTACTTGCTTTCCTAGAGTCTTTACTTCAAACTACAAAAGACTTATTGGTCTTAGGGACTTCACCACGCCGTCACCGGCCTCATGCATGGCATCACACGTTGAAAGGTAAGGGCTGCATCTACCCTAGCTCGCACAAGTCTCTGGAGGACTTCTGAGGGTTGCTCGTAAGGGGGCAGCCGGTTCATGGAAATAACAGTTTCAGCAATAACAGTAACTGCGCTGTTCTCCCTGTACTTGTGTACCCTTGTTTTCATTTTGAACGGTGTTTATCATTTGTTATGTGTCTTTAGAAAGTATTTTCTGGAGTCTGGCACACTCGTGAGTGTTTTCAATCAACCATCTCGTAGAGTGCAAGTTCAATCCAGGCACGTTCCTGGTATGTTTCTTTGTGGATTTTTTCTACCAAGAGTCTTAGTCTTTGAGTTGTTTCACTACCATCTCGAGGTCCTTATCTATACTCAACGGTTTTTGCGTCCTCTGGAGGTAAAATGCTTGGCCTACTTTGTAAGCGTGCCAGTCTGTTTTCTTTGGGTTCGGATAAGTCTAGGTATGTACGCAATTTTTTCTCGAACTATGTCCGAGGTCTTCTCTGGAAATGACGAGGGTATTTCCTCTCGAATGCCATCTAAGTATGCTCCTTATCCTTCATACCGTAACCACTTCAACGGTTGCTTCGCTTTCTGATGCATACCACCAGACCACTACGGCTGTCTTCTAGACTCATCTCATCAGATACATTCTGTAGCAAAGTTACTCACACAAGAAGAGGCTGTTGTTACATTGAGTACCTCCCTCTTGTTTTTTGTAAGGAAGGTTGGTTTGTTTCCTATTGTGTCAAGATTATTTGCCAACAATATTGTGGTTACCATTCACGTCTAAAGTGTTATTACTTTCCCAAATAGTGTGGTGCGCGTTCGCATCGTAACCAATAATCAGCTGCAGTTCTTTCTTGCAGTGACTCACTACTTCCTCCGACAGCCCTTGTGGGTAGTGTTATGAAGTCGTCCGAGAAAAAATAGGCAGATTGGAGTACTGACATCCCTGATCTCTGAATCAGAACTCTGTCAACGGTAGTGCTGCGATATGTTTATTTATCGATATAGATCTGAGGGGTTTCAGCTGAGCCCCTGTTTATTAGCTTTTGGATCGTCTCCTTCTGACCTCTTATTGCACCATGTCTGTATAAGGGCTACCCTACAGTGCTAGAAGTTGATCTGAAAGGTCCTGATTCCAAGGCACATGACACAACAAAAAAATAATGTTAGTAAAATGCTTCAAAGGTTGTACACCTTCTGAAGTATCTCTCGTCCAAATATTTTTTTATTATTTTTTCTCTTGGATGCTGGTCCTCTCGCCAGCTACACCTGAGCCTCTTGGGTTTTTCGGGTCAGTTTCACAGCACCCATTCCGTTACTCTAGTCCCCTGTACAAGTCTGTTTAGGTTCTTCATCGGTTGACTGTTGTATTCTTCGGGAGTTAGTCTGGGTTTCCCGGATATTGCCTGTCTCTTACGGTCTAATGCCTCGCATTCTAACAGTACGTGTTTAGCTGTTTCTGTCCCTTTACCACATTTTCTGCAAGAAAGTTCTCCGTTGTACAGCCCCATTTTGTGCAGGTGTTTTCCCATTGGACTGTGTCCAGTGAGAAGGCCCGTTATTGTTCGAACTTGATTCCTGCTCAACTTGAGTAGATCTTCAGTTTTGTGTTTTGACGGCTCTTTAATCTCTAGTCCAAATACTTCCATTAGACATCTCATCAAGAATAATAATCACAAATTGGCGCTGCGTTCGTGAACATTTTGGTACTAGTACGTTCATATTGAAAACAGAAGCTCTGTATTTAATCCCTTCAATTCTAATGAAAAAGAACTCTATTTAAGTCTAGGAATATAGAACTATCAAACTTACGTGAAATAATATCTGCTCAAAAATATGAATAATCTGAAGATGATATCGACTTCAAACTGGTTAAACATATTTTTGGTAAAACTGGTTGTCTTCTATTGAATAGTATCTAGATATTTTTTGAAAACATCTTTAATAAAACATACTTATACGGAATCCCACTGCGTAAAGATCGTAACGGCAGTCGGCTGTATTGGGGTGATCTTCTAGCTTGATTCGTTGAAATACATCTCTGACATGCTGAGTTGTAACGGAAAAGTTTCAGAGTAATGTTAAGATTTGAAGGTGTAGAAGTACTGTTGACTATCAGCTGTTAGGTGTTCAGTTTTCAGGTGATGAATGAGAATTAATAATTTTTATGCTTTTAATTTGTTCTTGTCTTCAATAAAAGTTATATTTGATTTCAATATATGATTTAAAATAATCTATTATCGATAAATCAGTCTGGTTTCAGAGGAGGAAACTCAAGCGACAAAGCTCTTCGAAAATTTATGAAGGAATAGAAATATTAAATAGATGAAAATCTCGTCACCGTACTAGTATTTCTAGACTCGAAAAGAGCTAGTTGTAGATATACAGGGTGTTTTAGAAATTGGAGCAATAAATGAAATGGAAAGTAGAAGACGATAAATCAAAATGAAATGAAAGAATACTTTTTTGTCGAAAAAAAAAAAAATTATGGGAGACAAATCATCTGAAAATGCCGTGAATCCAGTGGTGTAATCAGGTTTTTTTTAATCACTGAAAGTTTTTTTAGATTTTTTACCTTAAAAAATTAAAATAGTTGACACTGATAATGAAGATTAATTTATGAAATTTGGTGTAGGTCTACCTCGACGGAAAAACTGCTGGGGAATTTTGGTGTACATGCCTTGGGTATTAGTGGGATTAGTTGGGTATTAGTCGGGAATTATAGGCATTACTTAAAATTATTGCGTATCACAGGTATTACTGGTGCATAACTCGGTATTGCTCTCGGGTATTAGAAGAATCAGTTGAAAATTATTGGGTATTAGTCGGGAAAAGGAGGTCTTCAAAACATGGTAATCAGGAATTAACCGGAAATTAGAGAGCACCGGAGGAAATCATAATTGTTGAATGACTTGGCATTACTGGCATTACTTCGGGGTATTACTTGGGTATCTACCTAATGAGAAAAAATATTTCAATCAGTTGAAAAGTGTATGTATTATAAGGGTGGTTCCATTTTAAATGTGTCACACTGTATGGTTCCGGTACATGTCGATGTTGCCATTGAAAAATCAAACGTATTATAAAAAATTGATGATTGGATCAAAACGAACAAGCTGCTAGTGAATACAAAGATATCAACAAATACAGGGTGTTTCCGAAATTGGAGCGATAAATTAAACATAAAATAGAAGATGACAAAACAAAACGAAATGAAAGAATACATTTTTGTCGACTAACAATTATATTGAGAGATATTGAATTTTTAAAGTTCTCACTCATTTGCCCTTTAATTCAGAAACACCCTGTATAACAGGTAAAAAGCGGACATTTGATGTAGCAACATAATTCTAGAGTGGAAGTTGAAGGGTATTATTGAAAAACTATAACCTACCGAGTACTTGGGAATCATACTTTATCAAAAAGTGTCATTTTCACCACATATTGAGTATGTTTGTAAGAAGACTTCACTTTTCACCACACATTGAGTATGTTTTTAAGAACACTTAAAAAAAGATTGGTTTTATCTATCGTGTGGTAGGTATTTAACCTTATATACTAGGCAAGTTATATGTAAATCAATTATGAAACCGCATTTTCATTACTGTGTTATAGTACAGACGTAAACAATTCAAATATTACAAAATCGCTGTATGAGATTTATTCTGAGAAATTCCAAGTAGGTATGATAATTTTCGTTTGGTGCACAAAACATTGAACTAGCTTCCAGTTAGGGAATATATTGAATTTAAAAAATCAGGTTTTAAACTAAGAATAGTTGTATTTTTTTATTTTTTTTTATTTGAATTCAGAGAGTTTACAAATACGAATGATAACGGTGGTACTTCTTTGTCGACTCTTACATGAGACCATTACTTGCAAACAGATTTATAGTGCTGTTTTTACAAAATAAAGTGATTTATCAATGTTGCTCAAAGTTTTTAGGAGTGGATTTAGAACTTCACAGCCTAAAATATTTACAGCTTTGTTTAAAAAAAGTAATGTATATTGCAAATAGCCAGTTTGTAACTGAACATCTATTTGGTAAAAAAAAAGAAAAAATACGTTGTGCGTCCTTTTCCGCATGGGCTAGGTTCAGCAAACAAAATATGTCCACCTACTAACTCCATAATAATTATTTAACACTAACAGCCGCATGCATAGTCATTCGCCCGCGCGGCGGCTCTCCAGAGGTGCGCTGTACGCAATATACTTTTTGTAGCGAACGGTGCACCTCTGGATAGTCGCCGCGCTAGCGTATGACTATGCATGCGGCCGTAACTCTTTGAAATCCAACAGAGAAACACCTGCTTTGTCTCGTTTCAATACAAACTACAGCCAGTTTTGCAAGTAAAACGTCAAAGTAAAGAGTGTGCATATAACTATAATTTTCTTGACAGCATTTGCATGCTAAAGAAAGAGTTTTGGTGAATTGTGATTTTATCATTCGATTCCTCTGTAAAATTCAAAAGAAACTTGTCAAACAAACCAGTTTTTGAGATTTTTTCTAATAGCGAGTTTTTCAAATAACGGCAAATAACGGGCTCACATTAGCTATGCTGAAATCTAAAACTTGTAGTCAATGGAGTCTTTATATTTTTATGGAAAATTAGACATTTTACGCACTCAGGTCGCTTGCGCCCATGCAAGGCGAAGCCCACCTTCGCCACACTCTCAGTCTGGCTCTGACAAATATTTATTATTGATTATATATACAGAAATTTCAAATATATTCAAATCAGTTTCGCACATAGTATTATCAATTTTTGACGAATCATAGCTAAGTGAGGTTTCACAGCTCGATTGCATTAGTATACAGAGTTAGTCAAATGTATAGACAAGCCCATTTTTCTCAGTTAATATTAAAACTATCGAAAAAAACTTTCAAAGAAAGTTGAAGGGAATTTTAATTTACAAGTTGAAGGGAATTTTAATTTACATCTTTTTTTGAATTCAATTTTTTTTTATGTTCCATTGGTGGAGGTATGACGTCATCGGCAATTTTTTTATGTCATGTTTAGTAACCTTAGAAAGCTTGTTTTTTCTCGTTTCCGTAATACCTACTATTATTATTTCAACTCTATCGGTAAATACAGTGTGTTTCGTAATTTTTTGTAAATCTCTGTAATTCACTCACCTATTGCTTCATTTGTCGAAAAATTTACACAGTTGGGAAATGTAGCCAGACGGATATTCTAGCGATACGGCAATTCAAATCAGACAGTGGCTTACGTGAGTTTCCAATAAAAAAAAATACAGTTTTTTCATCAAGAAATTTCACTTACGATGTTTAGGATAATTTGAAGTATCAAAACCTGGTATTCATCTATTAATAGTTGAAGAAATATTTGATATAAAGAGAACGTGCTACAATCGAGCGGTCAGCACGAAGTCTAGATCTTACACTAGTCATCGACTTTTTTTATTAGATCGTTTCAGGAGTATGGCCTGTGTCGACAGACCTGATGGACAAATCGATTTAAATGAAGTAATTTTGTATAAAAACGAACTGAAAAGTTTTGTCTTTTAATAACAAATATTTTTTAATCTATTAATAGACTAATTCTAACTGTTAATGTAGCATTTTAAAACTTTTTTAATGAAAACTTACGTACGCCACTGTCTGATTCAAATTGCCATATCGTTAGAATATCTGTCTGTCTACATTCCTAAGCTGAGTGAATTTTTGAACAAATCAAGCAAAAAGGAAGTGAATTACAGAAATGGACAAAAAATTACGAACCATTTAAGAAGGAAGCACCCACTTACATTTTTCAACCGATTGAAATGATTTTTTTTCGTTAGGTAAACATTCAAAAAGTCTACTAGGACACCAAATTTCATGAATAAATCTTTCCAGGGTCAACTAATTTTTCAAGGTCAAAAATTGCTAGTAATTTTTTTAGAAAAAATCTAACTTCACCACTGGATTTGCGACATTTTCAAATGGTTCATTTGTGAATAACCTTAAAATTCGTCAATCCATAAAAAAGTTACAACGAAATGAAAATTAAAAAATATGCCGTTTAATCAACCCACCAATATTCAATTTCAGAACTTTTAACAGAATTTGGAAAACATCACTTTATTCAGGAGGTCTCGATATATCACTGGTCAAAATTTCATCAAAATCTGTTCATAAATAAAAAAATCATAACATAATAAAATTTGAAAAATATGTTAATGGGATTTCAGGATTTCAATGAAAATAAAGCCAGACACCCTTAATTCAGTGAATTAGTCAAAGTTCTGAAATTGAGTTGGTGGGTTAATTAAACGGCATATTTTTCGAATTTTATTCCCGTATAACTGTTCTATTCATTGACGCATTTCAACATAATTCACAAATGATCCATTTGAAAACGTTGCGAATCCAGTGGTGTAGTCAGATTTTTTCTGAAAAAATTGGTACTATTTTTTTCTATTAAAAATAAAATGAGTTGGCCTTGGAAATGGAGGTTTATTCATGAAATTTGGTGTCCTAGTAGACTTTTTGAATGTCTACCTAACGAAAAAAAATCACACCAATCGGTTGAAAAATGTAAGTTTTATAAGGGTGCTTCCATCTTAAAGGGTCACACTGTATGAAAAAAAATTTTAAAGACAAGCTTTTATTCAAAAATTTTCTTCAGATGTGAGTTCAGATTCAAAAGCTTGCCGCCTGAAGTTTTCGGTTCTAATACGAAACCGGCAAGTTTTTGAATCTGTAACTCACATCTAAAGAAATTATTTTTTACTTTTTAGCGCATTTGAATAAAAGCTTGTTTTTATTTTTTGTAATATTATTTTATTTTGTGCTTTTTAATTAATACGCATTGATCTATCGATTTCAGAGAAAGTATGGTTATTACAAGTACCGTTTCTTGCGGGTTCTAAGCTCTGCAATGAGGAGGCCACCTAAATATTCACTGCTCCGCCATCATATCAATTTTAACAAAACATTCATGATCTTCGACGCCAAACAGCCCACATACCAATTTTGAAGAGAATTAGACCATGATTACAAAACTCATTCGCCATCGTGGATATATGAATTTTGACAAAAAATCCATAATCCGAATACGAAAACCACCTTATACCGATTTTGAAGAGAATCGGATCATAATTATAAAACTCGTCCGCCATATTGGATCCGCCATCTTGAATTTTCCAATTTTGACGAAAGAATCATAATCTCAGACCCCAAAAACCACCAGATACAAATTTTGAATAGAACTGCATCCATAATAACAATACTCCTTCGCCATATTCATTATTTGTATTTGCACGCTCCATACAAGTTTCGACTTTCGGAGTGAACACATGTTTATTGTAAATTTGTTTACTATCTTTGTTTACCAATTTTTTATTGAATAAACATAGAAATTATTATTATTTTTATTATTATAATATTATATTAGAGCCGCCATTTTGAATTTTCCGATCTTGACAGAAGAATCATAATTTCCGACCCCAAAAACCCCCAGATACCAATTCTGAATAGAATCGGATCATAAGTTTCGTTTTGTTTTTATCTCCAACAAAATTACATGATGCATTTTCACCAGAATTATGTACACCTGTCAAATTTTCAATCAATCGGACGATTAGAAATGTTTTATATTTACCTTGCAAGATTTGATTAGAGACATACAAACAGACACACACACAGACACCGAGACAGGTGAAAGTAAAGAAAAGCTTGTAAGTAAAATAAAAAATAAATGAATTCATCGAAAGGTGCAGAGTGAAATATCCTTCAACTTTCATCCAAACTTTTTATCAGTAGTTCTAATATTAACTGGGAAAAATGGGCGGTCCATACATTTGACGAAATGAAGTTGTTGGATAACATTCCAATCACCCTGTATACATGGCTGCGTATACATCGTGTATAAATTGCCGAGCTTATACCAGCCGTCAAAGCGCATTCCAAGACTCTCGCAGTCTTGTTAGTTTTTTTTTTCATGTTGCATCGACCACCTCTCGAAACGAAAGAAGAATCAAGCATCCTTTCAGTCGGGATCCCCGTAAAAGTGATCAAGTGTAGCTTTTGATGGCGCTGTGCTTCTTCCGCAAAGACGGCTGACCGGCTGACGGCTTTGGAATTCGTGGCCGTTCGGTCTGGATTGGGCCACATTAGTTTTACCGCCTAAACGAAACGAAACGAAGACCGAGACCGCATTCCTACCTTGGCACAATGGCTGGAGCGCGGGAGGCTGTGTCGAGCCGCGCGAGGTCGCTATCGAACCATTGGCGTCGGTTTGGGATGTCAAAGGTAAATCTGAAATATTTTTGAATCATAAAACTGGTAAACGAAAGAATGATCTTGGATTCGAAATATTAGGTATCTCAAAAACTGTAATGGTGAGCAAATAAGCCCAGATAGCACAATATCATTCATAGGATATAATAAATATGTAGAATATCTGCCAAGAATATTAGAATATTCTCATGCAGAATGTTCTCGCAATACAGGGTGTTCTAAACATCATGTACATCTGAAAGGGGGAAATTCTTTGGCTTATTTCACGACTAAAAGTTCATATAAACATAGGTCCGCAATCCCTTCGTTACCGATCGACGGGCTGTTGAAATGTCAAGATTTTTTTGTTTTTCCTTTATAGATCCTGCAGTGTTTGAGATATTGGGTTCAAATTCACAACGTAGGTTATGTCATAGGGCTTACATCAATGGACATCTCAAATGTTTGTGAGAATCTGCAGGGTGATATTTTTTATAAGTAATGCCCCCTTATCTTCCCCTGAACTTTTTTGCGGTGCGCCGTTGGTAAATTCTAATATATAAAATGATTTTGTTGGTTCGCTCACAAACTTTTTTGTTTCCTATAGTTTTTCCGTATCTACGACCGCGTTATCCAGAAAAACAATAGAAAATGATTTTTTGCAATTCGCTAAAATTTAGTTTATTCGCCGCTGTCTGCTCAAAATAAAAGCTAAAGGCTTTTGCAACAACGATACAAAACATCAAAATAAAAGCCATAACAAGGAAACTACGGTATAACAATTGTTGAAAGTGGTCTCCTCCAATCCTTATACATGCGTCCGCTTATCATTTATGCCCTTACACTGACAAACACCCCCGGACTATTTCTTACGGTTCCAAATGCATTTAATATTCGATTTCGTAAGTCATCAATGGTATTTATTAGTGTTGTATACACTGAAGATTTGAGATCAAGGCTATTTAAGTCAGGGGATCTAGGGGGCCATAACTGAGGCCCACCTCGTCCTATCCACTTCAATCGCCTAATTTAAACAGTGCTGAGCTAAAACAAAAAATGTGCTGGGGCGCCATCGTGCATATACCATATCTGATTTCTGAGCAAAAGACGCGAGGCTACAAGTAATGAAGGCAATTCGTGACCATTAAGTCGACCAGGCAAAAAGAAAGGACAAATCAAATGATCCCCAACTATAGCACCCCATATACATTTTTAATGAGAACTGCTCTTGAAAATGTGTTTCTACAGTTCCATGTGGATTTTCTTCGGCTTATATATGGTTGTTGTAAAAACTTATAAATTTATTTGTGTTCTTGTCGGTGAAAAGGAGTTTACAGTCAAAATTGGGGTATACTGCTAAGTACCATTGGCAGAAATTAACTCTTGAAGGAAAATTTCGAAGGAGCACTTGCACTCTTTGAATGTGATATCGGAATTTGTATAATTTTGCATTGTTATAAGGCTATGACAAGTATTTATAACAAATTCACACCATACAATTAGCAATTTAAACACATACAAATCACCTAACGACTCTACATGCGAACTGTCAAAATTAATAACAACAAACAACTATTCACAATAACGTCATTTAAAATTTTTACTTTTATTCAGCGAATTAAAAAATAATTATATTCTATTTGTTTTCTCGATAATGGTCGTAGACATGGAAAAACTACGAGACACAAAAAAGTTTGTAAACAAACCAAAAAATTTATTTTGTGAAGAGGGCATGGCCAATAAAAAATATCACCCTGTAGATTCTCACTAACATTTGAAAAGGCCGTTGATGTAAACCCTAAAACATTACCTATGTTTCGAATTTTGACCGAATATCTCAGAAACTACAGGATCTATGAAGAAAAAACAAAAAAAAACTTGAAATTTCAACAGATCGGTAACGAAGCGTTTGCAGACCTATGTGTTTTTTATGAACTTTTAGTCGTAAAATAAGCCAATATAAGCCAAGAAACCTCCGCTTTTCGGATGTACATGATGTTTAGGAACACCCTGTATAATACAAACATTCTAGGTATGTTCTATGAACATTCGGAATGGACTGTTTTAATAATATTCTGGAAATAATACTGGGATATTACGGTCATAGGATATTAGGTTAGAATATTATAACATTCTCCGAACATTCCAGGCACGTTTCATATTCAAAATGATAATATTCTTGGCATCTTCAGGTGATATTCTCAGAATGAACAGAAATTATTTTTGTATACCTACTGCAATAATGAAAAATCTTTGAATTAGGAATGCATTTATATTCAGTAGTAATGACCCAAGGACACTGATAATTATAACAGATTTCGAAAGCTTGTTGCTTGGAAACAGACCGACGACGTAGGCGGAGGTCTGTTTCCTATAAGCCACAAGCTCGAGGAATTTTTTGTATTTATCAATGTTCGGATAAAACATTTGTAGGCCAAGTGATGGGGGGTTTCTATTTGCAAAAGGTCGGAAAGAAATGAAATTATGTGGGATGGTAGAGATAGGTTCCCTGATAGTCCACCTGAGTTTGCGACCTCGTGTGGTTACCGCTCAAGGGGTGAGGGGATAAAAACTCTGACTCGCGGTGCTTGGTTGACAATAGCACCGTTGGGGTAGGTGCTATTAAAAAAAGTTCAATTAAAATATGTAAAGAACAAAATTGTGCATAACTTTGTTATTTGAATTTTTTGGCACTGACTAATAGTTTTTGTTCTATGGCGCGCCAAAGTTGGGGGTTGATTTGCTATTTTAAACAAAATCCGAAGTTCATCGCGGATTCAGACAAAGATGGCTACCGAGCAATTCTGTAATATTTTTGTGTAAGTAAACACATTCCCGATTCAATACATTTGATCTTATATATTATTTTTTCAAGGACATACTTCGATATGGGCATTTTTTAATTATCATGATCTATGGTCAATATTTTCTCTAACGGCCCTACTATACGCATGCCCGGATACCATCTTATCAACAGACTGTTTGGTAAAAATTACACTCATGAGTTGTTTCAAGCCACTTCCTGCCATGATATAGCTGATGGCCCCCATAAACGACATTACCATGTGAAATCCTCCTAATATTGACTAACGTTAGTTGAATAACGTTAGTTAACGCAGGATCAAAATTTTTTGCGATAATGCCACGCAATGGGTGGCATTCAGTGTGTCACACCAGGTTCCGCTATTATCCCAGATGAACCAATTCCTCGGCTTACGAAAATACCTACAGCGAAAGTGGTAGGGACATTTGGTAACATCCCAATTGAATGGTTCTGAAAAAGTAATGGAGCCTGCAAGCCATTCATCCGATTGATAAGGACGTAGTCGCCTCCAGCAGCGACTTACTGTGGCTTTATGGCAAAAACCAGAACGTTCAGTCCATAGCAGGCTGGAATGGCTTCATGGAAGAAGTGACCCGATCAAAACCATACCAACACAGTAGAATCTGGTGTTTACCGTTTATAAACGCTCCACCGAGTGACTGCGATACTGTCTTCACGGCTCTTTTTTCCACAGCAAAAAAATATGAAAGTTTACAGCAACAAACTTGCTTTGTAACGTTTGACCAGCCCTTGTATATTACAGCGCGTGACATTATCGCAAGTAATTATAATCCTGCATTAACTAATGTTATTCCAATATTAGGAGGATTTCACATGGTAATGTCGTTTTTGGGGGCCATCGGCTATATCATGGCAGGAAGTGGCTTGAAACAACTCATGAGTTTGATTTATGCCGAACAGTCTGTTGATAAGATGTTCTCCGGGCATGCGTACAGTAGGGCCGTTAGAGAAAATATTGACCATAGATCATGATAATTAAAAATGCCCATATCGAAGTATGTAAGGACGCACTTCAAAAAATCATATCTTTTATTATATATAAGATCAAATGTATCAAATCGGGCGTATGCTTACTCAGAAAATCCTACTCTTATAGCACAAAAATATTACGGAACTGTTCGGTAGCCATCTTTGTCTGAATCCGCGATGAACTTCGGATTTTGTTTAAAATAGCAAATCAACACCCAACTTTGGCACGCCATAGAACGAAAACTATTGGTCGTTGCCAAAAAATTCAAATACCAAAGTTCTGCACAAGTTTGTTCTTCACATATTTTAATTGAACTTTTTTTTAATAGCACCTACCCCAACGGTGCTATTGTCAACCAAGCGCCGCGAGTCAGAGTTTGCATCCCCTCACCCCTCGAGCGGCAACTTCTCGAGGTCGCAAACTCAGGTGGACTATCAGGGAACCTATCTCTACCATTCTACAGAATTTTATTTCTTTCCGACCTTTTGCGAATAGAACCCCTTATTTTGTACCCATCGATTGGCCTATTGTTGCTAATTGATACTTTTGAATATTGCAAAGTCCATAAATGCTTTCCATATAAATCAAAATGGATCCATAGCATCGTATGGGAGAGTGAAAACAGCCCATATGGAATCTGTTTTCAGGGTTGTTTTCCGTATAATGTTCACTTCAACTAATTCCATTCAATTTCCGCTTGAGCAAAAAATTTTCATCAAAACAAAGTTGTTTTATTTCCAATAAATATTTAGTAGATTCTGAAATAGAAACCGAATAAAACTTTAAACAAATGAACTGAATGTCCATGATAAAATTCAATATCATTTTTGGAAATGAAACTGAAAGAAAAAAAAATGAAATAAAATCAAATAAATACACCAGAGGTGATATGAGTATTGAAACAGAATGTTTTCATTAATCATTTCCTTAGCTCTAACAAGCCAGAACTCCATAACATTTTCGATTTCAATATTTTTTTGCCATTTTGCATCGCATCCACAAAAATGAGAATATATATTTGTGGGAATATAACAATTTTGAATCTAATCTGAGTTTAACATTCAGTGATGTAAAGTTCTTTTTTTGCTTAAACCCAGTTCATCATTTAAGACACGCTTTGTCAATATCCTCACTATTACCTTCTTCAGAGTTGGTGATTCCTATATAATAGACAGTTTTATTTTTTTTGCTTAAAAGACACAGTAATCACAATTTATAATCCATGTAGCTACCCAAACTACTGGATGAGCATTTCAAGGAGGGCATTTTAATGATTTTGTTAATTTTCCATTGATATAAGTGATGAAAAATAATATAATTTTTCTATAATGTTATGAATTTTATTTCAATATATTATATTGGGGATAATTCAGTTACTGAATATGAACAGGATATTCATAAAAT
The DNA here is from genome assembly GCA_958298965.1 of Chrysolina haemoptera. NCBI lineage: Eukaryota > Metazoa > Arthropoda > Insecta > Coleoptera > Chrysomelidae > Chrysolina > Chrysolina haemoptera. The sequence continues at coordinate 21,737,710 of OY282596.1, read as the reverse complement.
CAGTTGTGGAATCATCTGAGGCTGAAAGACAAACTTTAGTCGCTATTGTCCATCATTCAGTGATAATTTAAAAAAATCAACTATGTAAATGAAATGCGAATTTTCACTTTCAGATTAATTTTTTTTTTAGTACAAGTCAATTTTAATGGAGAATGTTTCCACTTTTCTCAATAATAATATTTGCATCACAAATGTATGGATTGTTCAGTTATTCCATTTACTTCCCAAAAATTAAATTATGTTCCTCAGTGACCTCAAAATATAATAATTTTCAGTGCAAGCTTCAACTCTCCTGAAAAAGATCAGAGATTTTTTTCTCTTCTACTTTCGAAATGTTCAGTTTATATTCGTTCGATAATGGAAAATCTATGGATAATACCTAATTCAAAACAAATTCATTTGAGATTATGTATCTTTTTATAAATGAGGTGACCAACATAAAAATATATTAATTTAATTCATAAAATTCTCACCTAATACTTCTTCTCGATTGGATTTGGATTTTCTGAAATTTATGAAATTCTCAAAACACCAACACGAACACAACCTACTTTGTCTCGATTTCACTATGTCAAATCTATCTGGCGAGTTTTCGTTTTCAGTTTTCGGGCGAAGTCATATTTTGATACGATTCTATATATTCTCAGAATATTCAAATAAAAGGGATTATTAAGAGAATATACGGAATCAATGTTCATGGAATGTTTGTCACAGGATGAGAATATTTCAAGATCAATCTAAAAATATTCTATCGGGATTCTAAAATTAGTATATTTGAACGTTGTCAGAACATTCATAGAATTTTAGTTCGAAAATATGAATAGAACATTCATAAAATCTGTTGTGAAGAGCCTGTTTTATTCCAATCCTATATCAATCCTCCTGAAGCGCTTGGCAAAGCGAAATAGATTTTCGTCGAGCGAAATAGATTTTCGTCGACCAAAATGTATTGGGGATTAAATGCGAGAGAAGCGAACCTTGCTTCAATGAAATGAACGATTTCTGTGAGAGAATTAAAAAAATCAGCTATCTGAATAAAAATACGAATTTTCACTTTCAGATTTTTTCTTTCCTTTTCAGTTAGAGTCTTTTCACAATATCTATCAGATGTAGTTCAATGTCCAGCGTGGCTTGTGTCGGGGAAGTAGTTGTTTTCTGTTAGATATTACAAATAAATCACATTTTTCATTTTTTAATTTTCCTGGAGAATGTTCCCCTTTTCAACATTCATAAAATGTTATAAGCAGTCTGGGTGGTGAGCAAACAAGCATATCTTGCAGAATACTGTACAAAAACAGCGCATGAAATATTATAAGTACTTATTTATAGTGGTAATTTTCCTACAACCCTTATTACACTATGCATTTTTTGTGCCTATTTCTCCCCCTGAATCGAGGGGTTTTCAAGGACGTTTCTAGAAATGTCAGGTGTGTCAACACATTAATTATCTATCTGACTAGACATAACCAACAAATGAATAAAAATATAATAAGTATAACAGTGACCGACACAAAAATGACTAAGTTTCTCTGTAATTTTATTTTATCTTTTGTTCGCGACATTCATAATGTCTCAAAAATATGCAAACAGTCAATCTTACTTTGGAAATCACTTAGGGTAAATGTCATTAATCTAACTATGTTTACAGCTCTGAAATTACTGCCTCAACCAATAATTCAAAAAGGCAAACTGTAATAATTGTGAAAATAGGCACAAAAATAGACAGGCGAAAAGGCATTGTGTAATAAGGGTTTACGAAACAACTGTGAATTAAGCTCAGCATACAAACATTTTCTGTTTCTGATTGACTCGAGCGTTACTTCATGCAGATCCATATTAATTATTGAACAAACTCAAAGGAAACGATTCGATCTCCACAAACTTATTTCATATCAAAACATGTTTTTTCAACACAGAAGCTTTTCAAAGTTAATACTATTGTATGATCTGTAGTATTGTTTTTTCAAACGGCAAATACAAAGACTGTTTATCAAAATGATCAAATCGTATCGTCGTTTTCGTTTTCAGCTCATTTCCTCCCCTCGTCAAGGAATGTGGAATACTGCCTATGAGAATAATGAGATGGATACAACAGAACAAATGTCCATGAACATCCTTCCTCATAGGTGGTAGATGGTATCCACCATCTCCCGGTGAAATACCACCATATCGACAACAGATGCTGTGAAATGGATTATTCCATGTTCCAGTGACACACCATCGAAACATTTGAAGATCAACTTTTGTAACATCCTTGGACTGAACCAGAACATCAATGATGTCCATCATCACCTACAGGCGGAAAAATATGATGGCTCTTACAGAAACACAAGTGAACTCCTCCACCAACAAGATCCACGTGCTTTGTTCTGGTCACGAATTCCATTCTAGGTTCAGATTCGAAGGTGGTGTTTGCCTTTTTCCAAGACTGACCTATCATGCCAATACAAAAATAGTTTAGAGCCGAAAAACTGACGCAATGTGGTTCAAGCTGACTTTTACCAAATAGACCAAATTCCTCTGCTTCCTTTACTTATTTCATTATGTTCCATTTTGAAGCGACCTCTTTGAGATTTCATCCCTAAAATTAGACTTCATTCAGCATAGTCATCAAACAGCTGTGGTCTTCATAATGGGAGATTTCAACTCATCCGGCTCAAATTTTCCAACAAACCACATCATGTCATGTCAACATGCAACCACTATGCCAATACACTTAATTTTTTCTGACCACCAATCTTGATCTATACAGTATAGAGGTCTATGCTCCACTTGAAAACTCCGACCACAACCTCGTCTCCACTGTTTTCTCTTTTTCTACACCATCGAGCAGCACAGGGCTGTCCCGTCTCAAATGGCACTACAATGCAGTCAGTCGCCTGGGACGGCTGACGTTCGGCGGGTCCAGAATTTCGACGAATTTTCCTTCACAATTTGAACTTTCCACAATTTTTTTTCGAATTTTTCAAGCTTTCTTGGTGGCGCACAGGTTGTGTTCTTGCTTGATATGACAAGGTACGTGGGGTTCGAATCGCCGCGCCCACCGACCTCGTGCAGGGCATCACACTTTAAAAAAAAATGGCTGCATTTTCTCTAGCTCGCACAAGTCTCTCGAAGACTTCTAAGGGTGGCTCGAAAGGGGGCAGCCGGTTGATGGAAATAATAACAACAACAATAACGGAAATTTAAGTATTTGTATGTTCCAAACTTGATGGCAACTACCCGACAGTAGGGTTTCCGCATGAGCAACTTCTTTCTAGAGTTTCAGTGGATTCAGTTGAAACTCGACGAAACAGGTCACATGTTATATTCCTTTACAATTTTATTTATAACACTTTGGACTGTACCTATATTTTGGACATGTTAAACTTTCATATTCCTAGGCTCACATCTCGAAGAATTAATACTTTCTATCTCCCTCTTTGTCACACGAAGATTAAGTTATACACACCTGTATATAAAATTTGCTCCACATTGACATTTTTTGCTGCAGTGTGTCCTCTTTAAAAATACTGGACTGTTCTGTTTTTACCACTTAATATTGATATATAAAAGTTATGTTGAATATTTTACTGCATAAACTTCTATTCTGTAATCTTGTATCTGTTGAAATACTGTAATAAAAAAATCATAATATTGAACTTCGCTCTCTTTAGGGCAGATCTCTCCATATTTCAGTTGATGGAGTTCAAGTTGACACTCCATCTATGCAAGCTGGCGAGCCATTCAGCCCCGAAAGCTTTTTCTTTTCCACATAAATGATTTTCACTTCAGCCTCGCAGATGAAAATAACGTTTATGATGTTTTTTTCCCGAGGGCTTTGATTTCAGCTTAGTGAATCATAATAGGCGACGCATTGTAAAAGCTACAAACATGGTTTTCGCAAGAAATGTCTGAATAAGAACCCAATTGTGTTCAACGCACACAAAACCCATGCATTTCTTTCTTCTGAGTTGGATGATTCCAGAGTGTGAGTGATTTCGAGCTATAATATAATTTAATCACAACTAAGTTATTGCTCCTGAATCTTTCCATTCGAATAATAATAATTAATATCTAACAAAGTGAGAAAACATCAGTGATGGTGATCAGGAACATTGCAGGAAAAACACGGGGCTGCAACCCATCAGTACTGCGATGGATGTACACCATAATACTGAGACCTATGATCACCTACGGAACAGTAGTGTGGCACGGCAGAACCGAGCTCACCACAACAAAGAAGATCTTGGAGAAATTGCAAAGACTAGCATGTCTTTGTATAACAGGAGCAATGAGGTCGACTCCAACAGCAGCAATAGAGGTCATTCTGGGCCTCAATCCTCTCCATATACTGGTGAGGAGAACCTCAGGTTGGCTAAAGGCGGACTCAAAGGGACAGCACACGGTGTAAGGGGCTCAACCCCCACCGACTGTTCACACCTTGCCGATCTCCCAACTGACGAAATTACCAAGAAATTCAGATTCGAGAAATTTTTTCGAACGAAACTAAGCACCAAGCGAGAATGAAACACAGAATCCACTCAAGCACTGGAGAAGAATACCATAACATGGTACACGGACGGGTCCAAAACTCCCGAGGGAACTGAAGCAGGAGTCTTTGGGCCTCGCACCAAATACTCTGAACCCATGGGCCAGTTCTCCAGCATTTTCGAGCGAAAATTCACGCTTTAGAAAGAAGGTGCATTCAGTTCAACCTCAACAGGAAATACCGGAACAAGGAAATTGTGATCCTCTCCGATAGCCAAGCAGCCATCAAAGCGTGGAGCTCTGCTAACATCAACTCGAAGATGGTTTTGGAATGCCTTGACAAACTTAATGATCTAGGCAGGAACAACAAGATGACCCTCCTCTGGGTGCCGGGGCACGTCGTAGTGGAGGGCAATGAACAAGCAGACACCCTGGCACGGAAAGGCGCAGCAACGACACTGAACGGGCCAGAACCATTCTGCGGACTTGGAAAATCTTACTTCCGAGAAGAACTCAATAAAGCTGAAGAAGCAATTAGAGCAACATGCTGGCTGAGACTTCCAGGGCTGAGGCAGGCCGAAGATATCCTCGGCAATTTCAACCGAGCAAGATCGAATACACTGATTAACCTCAGCAAAACTAGTCTAAAGACAATCACGGGATTTCTAACGGGGCATTGCAGACTCAAAGAACACCTGAGGAAGCTAGACTTAGAGGACAGCACCTGCAGATTCTGTGGGGAACATCCAGAAACGCCCCACCATATATTGATGGAGTGTTGCGCTGTACATCGTAAAAGATTGAATATACTGGGATCACACCAGCTGACTGTGGGAGAAATACCACAAGTAGGCCCCCTCAAAATCCTAAAATTCCTGAAGTATTTGAGGCTTAAAGGGCTGCTGTAAACAAGAACACCTTGTGATAGCAGAAGGAGATGGGGCACAATAGATCTAATCAGGTCGCAGCGCATCAGTCACCATCCATAATTACCAATACCAATACCAATCTCACAAAGTGTGTTGTATTACAGTATGGCAAGACAATAACACAAATAGATAAATATCAATAACATAATCGTCTTGGTTTCCACACAATCTGAAAAAACTCGAAAACAACTTCTAGAGTTTGCCAAATTTTTGAAAAATTATAGGTCGGAGTAGTCAAAGGTCTTTATAGTCCTTTACCGATATTTCGCATAACAAGTCTTGCTAAAATATCAGAAAAGGTATTGAAAAGAGACTGAATACCTTCCTGGAAAACCACACTATCACAATACGACTTCAGAGAGAATAAATCAACCCAAGATCCAATAAAACTACTGAGGCAGCAAATGTATATAAGTGTTTGGATAAACCAAAAACTTCGATTGCTGTATATTGTTAATACTCCTAGAAGTTCTTGGAATGAGGAAGAAAAAGGTAAGAATAGGAGATCATGAGAGTAGAAAGAAAATTATCCAATGTGGTGTGCCTCAAGGGACGATGTTAGGGTACTATTTTATATCTATTCATATCGCATTTTGGTTGGTTCCAGGGTTTCGTCGTGGTCTTCTTTGGTTGAAATCTCCAAACTCAGTTTCAGTTGATACGTCAAGAAGAGTACTTTGATTATGTCACTGAAGATGACTGCCGCAGTTGCAGTTATAACGTTTGGAGATTTTAACCAAAGAAGACCACGGCATAATCCGTTAACCAACCGAAACATTGATGCCAGCCTTGAAAACCTAGACTCCTATATTTGAATCATACTTTCTTACAGAATACTTACCCGAAAATTATAAGTTTTGCCGATGATATCGCATTGTTTTGTGAAGACAATAACTGGTTTGACTCATATCGAATAATTTTGATAAAACACATTACTCACCATTGAGCAGTTATGAAATATCTATTTCAAAATATGAAATAAAAATTTCCGCTAGGGTAACTATCAAACCCACAAAAATCAAATATCTTGGCATATTCCTAGATAGCAATCTCAGTTGGAACCACCATATGGATTACTTAGTTAAAAAATTACGTTATATACTCTACAAACATCTTCAATCATAAGCAGAAAATCATATTATATAAAAGTTTAGTGGAGTCCCATCTGAACTACGGCATAATTGGTTTGGGTGCAGTATCCAGGACTTTTCAGAAACGTCTTGAGGTAATCCAAAAAAGTTTTCTCAGATGCATCCTGCACGAAGGATATGATTACCCTAGCGACCGTCATTACTCAGAATCTGAGATATTTTATCTCAGACAGCTGTATTTCATGAACATTATGTACAACATGAAAATAAAAATGAACTTATCACTTTTAGCCATCGTCGAAACAGTAGAATTGTCATACATGTACAAAACAGTTGGCCAAAAAAATGCAACATATCTTGGACCAAAACTGTACAATTCCTTACCTGATAAATTGGGATGCGAATCGAGTTTCAATGAGTTCAAAAGAAGAATGAAGTCAATTGTTAAAGACACACCTCGAGCAGAAATCAATAGTTAAATTGAAACTTAAAAAACTGAATTACTACCAAAAACCATTTGATTATTTGTATACCTACTAACTATAACCATAGAAATCTAAGAACCTAGAACGACAATGCTGTATATTATAAAAACGAAACCTAACGTACCTCGAACGGTGCCCATGAGCATGCGCATTAACATGGCTGCCATGCCAGGGGGGGTTTGCATAAATTCTATGGCCTAGGGCCTAGGTATTTATACAGTATCGAAAACTTTTCATCTGGGGAATAAATAGACAGAAATCTACGCGAGCAACAAGGAACGTAATGATATGATAATACCACACAAATAAGAGAGACGCACTACTATGCGCCTCTCCTGTTACCCCACCCGACGCATTAAAGGACCACGTGGCAATGCGACACACCGCACACAGCACAAGCTATTCTTTACGCTCTCATGAAACCACTATACCCAAGATGAAATTTTTCCGTTACTATATAGTGAAATACGAAATATATTGAATATTGCCGTGAGTTCTACAAGGAGACTGATGTGAAAACAATTGTAGTGGGTATTGAAAATGTATGTAATTCAATATCAGATTATTCAGCTGATATGGACATTTATGCAGTGTGAACATTTTAACTCATATGTTGCATATGTTGAAATCTAATGACAATATATTTCCTTGCTTAACAACCAATCAGTGTATTTCAAATTTTGAATTTCAGCCAATAGAATCGGAACTACAGTGAAAATATAGCTTGTCGCTGTATTTTCACGGTGATAAACCTGCTTAATTTTTGTTTTACTATCTGTCAAGTGAAAATAATGATTTAAATTATAAACGTCAAATTTGTGTTTTGACTAGTTATATTTATTTATCAATATCGTTGGGGACAAAAATGTCCATTGGTATCATAGAAGCGGCCGTGGAAAAGAGTATTCCGTTGAATACGGCTAGAAGTAAAGCATCAATTACCAGGTGTCACGATTTTTTTTTGTTTCACATCGATTTATTGTCGTCCTAAATATAATTCGTGGTATGATTAAAAACATATACATTTTTGGAATATCAAAAAATTATGGCTAATAATCATACCACTGAAAATAATATTTTTTCGGAGCAAATTTCGCAATCGGTTTCACTTTAAACGTACTTAAGTACCTCAGAACTGGATGACAATACAATATATTTTTGATCTCGGAAACGGCTATATTGATTTGAATGAAATTTTGTTTGTACATAGGTAGATAGGGTGTTCTTGTAAAAACACGATTAAACTAATAATATTAATTATGTGAATTTTTGGATCTCGAAAACGGCTTCAAGGATTTGGATCAAATTTTGTATTTAGATAAGGTGTTGCTACTTATAAGTTCATATATATAAGCGCCTTTTCTGACGTGATTTTACTTATACAGTGCGGCTTTCAATAGTCCCCCCTGGTTTGACGTACAAACATGAATAAAAAACCGTTTCGAGGGTTTTACCAGTACTACTTTTTGAAATAAGAAATATGGTGATTACCTAATAGGGGGCTCGGAGACGCCTATCAACTCAAAATTTTTTAAATGGAGCGGGGGGTCAAGTGGCACATCGTCGAGAAGGAAATTCCATTCTCTTTACAACCATCTAAATTTTTTTGCAATTTTAATTCGAAATATCAAATATAAATGCTGATCTGAATACTACTCATACCTCGATAAATTTGAACGGTTTGATGTGGAACAATGAAACCGAAATTTTGTTGAAGGGTATCACCGATACCACTTTTTGACAGAAAAAACATTGCAATTACTCGACAGATGGCGCTGGGGGAACATTTACTAAAAAATTTCGAAAGGCACAAATATACATATTGGGAAAACAATTATGGACAAAATTCAAAAATATTTAAATTGTTGTGAAGAGAATTGAATTCACTTTTCAACGATGTGCTACTTGACCCCCCATGCTATTCAAAAATTTTGAGTCGATGGGCCCCCCGCGCCCCCTATTGAGCAATCACCAAATTTTTTATTCCAAAAAGTAGTATTGGTGAAACCCTCGAAACAGTTTTTTATTTATCTTTCTACGTCGAACGGCTCAAAAGTTAACAGGGGGGGCTATAAAAAGCCGCACTGTATATGCATATATGCGATAATAATATCATGATAGTAATAATTTGTCTCTACGGTATAACTTTTAGACCAACCTTAAACAACAACGCTTATAATTTGATGGCATGCTTTTACAAAAAGCACCTCAAAACCTTGTGTGAATATGATATTGGAAATTTCACAAAATAGAGCTTGAATATCAGTAATGTTGGGTTTATAGAACTAAGAATGATGAATACAAGAAACGTATTTAAAGTTTATACATTTACGTATGTCATCCAAATTAAGAATTAATAATTACGAAGTTAACTTTCAACTTAACAACTAAGAATCAAGAAATTTTGTCGATAAAAAGCACAGAACGTAACAATTTAGAATGTCATTTTGTTGATCCAGTCTTTGTAGAAATGATGTGTGCTTTTTTTATTCTTCTGACTACAACAGTACTCGCAGTTGGCACATTAAAACTCATAGTAATTAATGTATATAAACACCTTCTTAATTCTGTAATGATATAATTGTTTAGTCAGTTGAATGTATAAACCCAACATAATGAAAAACTACTTGATTGAAGTAAGATCAAAGTAGGATATTTCAGGAATTTCTCCTCTGTTTTTTTTACCAAATCACCATATGATGGGCCATATTGAAAACTCTGCTTAAGACAATTTTTTTTTATTATCCTACTTTATTATCACAGATAAGCAACATACATGAATTGTTTACAAGCATAATGTTAACATACTTACATACTAACATACCGACCGATTTCAGGGTCATCTACAATATTCCTTAATTTCTATGTTAATGTAACTTGTAAATTGTATCTACTGACTTAGTATTAGAACATTAGGATTTTATTACTAAATTGGTCTGACCTTATTCTGAAATATCTATCGTACACAATCATTCTCTTATAATCATTTATGTTGCCTTTCGTCTCAAAATTAAAGTATATCACCGATTCACAGAACCAAATCCATACATTCAGATCATTTTTATTTTGGAAATTTACTGTAAACATTGTCAATTAAACTATATCGGCTACAACACAAATGATTATTGTCCAACCAAGACGCATATACAGAACTGAAGATTCCATAAAAGGAGACAGGTAGACACAAGGCCGGCCCTGAACGTAAATATCATCAGAGTAATTACACACACAGTGTTGCCAACTTATCCTTTGGAAAATCTCAGTTCGTACCATGAGTTTATGTGCTCCATTTATTGTCCATTTTGTTAGGATTATATTCGACAAGTGAACTTCATGAACTTGAGCAACTGAAAATTGAGGCTTTTTGGCTGTTATTATTGGACTGTATACTGTACGTATATGAATCCTATAAAAGCATTAATATTAGATTATCATTATGAGTACGTGAACTGGCAATGATGTTAATGATTTGTGCATGATCGGGAGTAATCAAATGAATACATGTGGTTTCGCTTCAGTAATTCCTGCCGCTTATATTAGCGTTCTAGGTTCTTAGATTTCGGTTACTGTAACCTACTTATTTTAACAGGTCTCATCAGAAATCAATAGATAAATAGAAATTTGAAAAAACTGATTTAATACCCAAACTCATTTGATTATTTGTACACTGGAACCTACCTATTTTAGCAGGTCTCATTATTTATCCAATTATTTCATTGTATCATATTTTGAATAACTTACCCACTAATTCAATGACTGCCCGTTTGATGTTGAGTTTAGTTTGTACTCGTATATCCCTTACACCCAGGCAGATCATTCTGTTTCGTAAGATGTATCCTATTTATCCACTCTTCAGTTAGGCTGACAACACACCGAAAAATCAAAAACGCCTTAAAGCAAAACGGTTTCATGCAAAACGTTTGGAAATACACTAATCACACAAAACAAATTCATTCAAAAACAGTTTTTTTCAAGCAGTTTTGAAGAGCCTGAAGGTGTTTCTCTGTTTTGCCGTGCCAGTGTGTGTCACTTCGTATAATTCGTGGAGAAAAAACAACTTCTGCCTAAATTAGTCAAAAACGTTTTGCTGTAAAACGTTTTTGATTTCTTGGTGTGTCGCCAGCCTTAATCTGTTCGCAATTTTAAATGATCCAAAAACAATGATTCGAAGTGAAAGTGTATACAATGTTTTGATTTGAGTTTTGAATCCGAGTTCATCAACAACCTGACAACCTTGAAGGGGACAAAATGGGGGATGACAATCTATATGATTTTTTTTTTATTTTTGACGAAACTTTTATTTCAGGCACTTGAATAAAATTAGTAGACTCATAATTCAGCCTTTAGATAAATCAAACTAAAGGATTTTTTTAGAGAACTAGCTTCTGCCTGTAACTTCGCCTGAAATAACATTAACAAAATTTTATTGGACGAGTTGAGTCTGCTAAAAAAAAAAAAACACATTAGTTGACGCTGTTCTGCCATTTTCATTCTGTTCAACGTTCGGGGTCCGCTAGTTAACCATACATTTCAAGTAAAATTTCAATTAACCTGAAATGTCTATGCTCCTATTATCGTTTGGTATAATAATAAATTTTTATTTACTAAGGGGTCGTCTATTAATCACGTGAGGCTCGATAGGAGGGGTGGGTCAGAAGAAACCACGAAATATCACAAGGTGGGAGGGAGGGGTATAGTGAGATATCACGTGTATTTATTTGTTCGTTGAACGCCCAATTTCTAAACCGAAAAGCGGTACCAGGCAACGATATCCCTGCGCGCCGCGACATAATGCCTGTATTTAAAGATGATATTCTGAAATTTCTCAATACCTACACTTTGTACCAAAGAAAAACCTCACCACGTATCATCAGGGGAAAGGGGGGGGGGTTAAAAAGTTGCTGAAAAACATCACCTGATTAATGGACGACCCCTAATTATATATAAGACATGTGACACAGTACCAGGTAAAAGTTTAATGTGGACAAAAAATAAAAAAGTAAATAAAACACTTGTTTCGAGAGAGCATTTATTAACAAATAATGAGTAACATGATAAATTATGAAAATTAAATATAAGATATATAAATTTCATTAAAAAATATTCAAAATAATAATAAAAATAAATAGTTTATTAATTGAAGTGAACAAAGGGAACAAAAAGCTTGGTACAATATACAAGCATCCCTTTGAATGAGGAAACATTCTCAATAAAAATTGAAAAAATAAAAAATGTGATTTTTTTGTAATATGTAACAGAAAACAACTACTTAACCGCAGATGATTCCACAACAGATTTTATGAATCTTCTATTCATATTTTCGAACAAAAATCAAAATACATGTATCTATTCAACCTCCAAAAGCTGCTGCAACTCACATGAGATGAGTAATCACAGTCCTCGCAGAACTGGTCAATGAAAATGTATATTATATATTGGTAAGGAACAATTACAATACTGATGACGTCAGCCTGCGAAAATATGGCGTTTGAATCTATCTCAATTTGGAATAGTTTTGAAGTGAATTGTAGTCGATATGAAATAGATTAATAGGTCGTATATACAGATAAGATCATTTGTTATAAATAAAACGTCATTTTTGATTACAGTGTAATTCCCTATTGCAACAGATCAAGAATCTGTGTTTCAGAGTGTAGCGATTGGGTTGGGTATCGGGCTTTTTTTTTCAAATATAAGTTCTAGGAATCTGCGTTGTATAACTTCTATGGGGCGTGAGTGTGTTTTTGATGCACGTCCGCAGGCTCTTATGGAGTAACGAAGATGGCTTTCGACAAGCGAATAATATATAATTTTAACTCTAAATTTACGAAGAATTGTTCTTAATTTATCGAATATGTATCGAGTATGCTGGTCCCATCTCTAGTGTGGATCCATTCTTACTTCCAAGTATTTAAATTATTTTTGGGGTAGTATGCTGAAAATTTCTGTTCCAGCTCTGACATCGATCGTATCAAAGGGAGTACCGCTGATGGAGTTGCAGCTGAATGGTAAATAATTTGTTTTTTCTATATTAAGACTTAATGATTTATATTTCAGCCAATTTGATATTTCATTGAAGTCTTTTTCAATGATCTGTTTCAGTGAAAGCCAGTTATCAGACTTGTAAAAAATGGCGGTGTTGTCTGCAAATGTTGTCTGATAATACTCTCATTACACTGGAGTGAGAACAATCCATTAATGTATATATTAAAGAGAGTTGATCCGGAACCAGAACCCTGTAGGACCACGTATTTCATTTCTCGCGCAGCACTAAGTACATTGCCAACCTTTACCACTTGATTTCTATCTTTCAAATAACTCTGAAAGAGATTCAGGAAACTACCTCTAATTCCGATGTCACCCAGTGTCTGTAGAAGAAGACTTACACTGTAAAACGCCTTCGACATGTCTATAAATATGCAAAAGCATGGATTAGACTTTTTCAAGGAGTTTGTGATTTTTTGCGTCAAGGTTAAATCTGCGTCTTCCGTAGATGTATTTGCCCTAAAACCAAATTGATTATCGGATAGTATTTTATATTTTTTCAGATAAAAATCGAGTCGTAGTTTCATGATTTTCTCAAATATTTTAGAAAGATGAGTTACTAATGATATTGGTCTGTAGTTTGTAGCTATAGTGGCATCTCCCTTTTTACCACGCTCATATTAACTCACTCTGTTAAAAATTTTTAGACTACTTCTAAGCGTCGGATTGATTTGAAATTTGGCAGCTGTACATAATTTCGGTAATTATGAAATTTTTATTGGACGAGAAAACAAAATGGCAGCTGCAATATGGCGGACGAGTTTTGTAATTATGACCCGATTCAATTCAGATTGGTATCTTGGTGTTTGCGGAGACAGAGATTATGATTCTTCTGTCAAAATTGAAAAATTCAAGATGGCGGCTCTATTATGTCGGACAAGTTTTGTGATTATGATCCGATTCTATTAAAATTTAGTATATGGGAGTTTTTGGATGCGAAGATTATGATTGTTCTGTCAAAATCTGTCCAATATGGCCAACGAATTTTGTGTTATGGTCCAATTCGATTCAAAATTAATATCGGGGTCGGAAATTATGATTTTTGTTGAAATTATAAAATTCAAATAAAAATAGATATTGAAAAAACGTGACATTAAAAAAACTCGACTTCAAAAAAACTTGACATAGTGCTCTCGGATCGCACTCTTAAAAGGTAAGGTCCGAAGATACACTGCTAACTTTTTACATTTAATTGAAGTGTTTCAATGTTTCAAGATAGTTTGATGTGACGAAATGACATTCAAAATCGATACAAGATATCATGAGATGACAAGACTAAAAAATAGAAAATGAAAAATAATGATAAAAAAAATTGAAACCACGCCGTTATTTAAATGCACTAAAAAGAGGAATATAATTTTTTTCTTGATTATCTGGGGCTTCGCGCTTTTACTCATTCCCTTCATTTTTTGATAATCAATAAAAAAAATATTTTTCCCTTCTGAGTGCATTTAAATATAAGCGTGGTTTTTGATATTTCCTTTATCATTATTTTTTATTTTTATACAGGAATGTGAAAATAGACTGTTTGAATGCCAGAGGGTAAACTCCCTTATTTACACATTTATTCAGTAGGTATGTTAACGGTTCCAAAATGAAGAGTGCTATCATTTTGTCAGCTTTCTTCAGCTTCCAAGTTATCCATACCAACACTCTTTTTATTTTTGAGATTGGTAATTGCAGTTTTTGTTTCCTTAACATCGATCGTTTCAAACACAAACGAGTTCAGTATAGATTATTCAGGCGAAATGTATAGTCTAGTTCCTGAATTGTAGATAGTGACTCATCGTACATTTTCAGGTTTTTACGGGATTTGAATGGGCGGAGAGGATGTATGAAAGTGGCAAAGTAAAACTTGTTTTGAAGCCAAGTACCTAGCTGATTTCTGTTCTATTTCTTGACGAGCTTTATATGAATTATGAACTATACAACCTATGAGTCACTATCTACAATTTAGGAACTAGACTATAGTTGGGGACCTTCTTAATTGATTCAGCAAGTTTTTCACCCGTTTGCAAGGTACCTGATATTAAATTCATTAGCTATACCTATTGGAATACCCTGTATATAAACTGAGAATTATTTATATCTTAAACCCGAACCTATTAAAATTTAAGAGGAATACCTCGGCATCCCTTCTACACTTTGTTTCAACGGCGTCAATGAATGGAATGAAACTTGACTGGACACGGGACTGGCTGAACCGGTTATGCTAATATCTGTGGGTAACGTTCGATCTGATGATACACGGTTTCTCCGTTTCATTTGCAGGATCTTAACCACGAAAATTTATATAAACTTACCTACTCTGTTAACCTGTTATAAATCAAGTGAAGTTTACGATGTAGCTTGCGCATTTTGGGTTACTGTCGGACAGGAGGGTTGACATGCCGTAGGTCATAAACGGCATGAAGCAAATGTCAGCCACATAATTGCAAAACCCATGTTACTGAAATCTTGACTGGAGTTCATCAAGCTGGACTTGTTGAGGTTTACAACAGTTCATAAATCATTGCAATTAAATTATTCGAAATTTCACAAGTATTGTCATTTTCCAATAAAGATTTACTATATGTCGGTAATAATGTGTCTTTATCAGAATAAAAATATTTTACAAAATATTAAATCATCCTATACTATATTCGGGCTGGCGCCATTCGACATAAGTCGCGCTTCTTATATCGATTAATTAAAATAATAAATATAATGGTTTCAATTCGCAATTGGGGAAAAAATCAAATCTAACTGAAATAAAGAAAAGAAAATAAAACAAAAAATATATGAAAAATAACGAGAAAGAAGCAATTATCTTATCGACATGATAAGTTCTTTGATTTGTTTGCGGAAAGAAACTAGATTGGTAGCGTTTTTTATCTTATCAGGCATTTCATTGACAGTTTCAGGTGATATGAATGAGGCGCTTCAATTTCATCCATAGATAGTCTGGAGTTTGAGATCTACTCAATTTAAAAATAAGACAGCCCACGTTATAACGAAATCTCTCTTCGAGATTCATTCACTGAAAAATGGCAAAAACCGGACTAACATGATCGTACTTCCTTATACCAAAAACAAATATGAGACAAGCGATTTGAAAAGAATGTTTATGTTTACATAATAAAGCAGGCCAATATATTAGATTACACTATGCTATTTGAGAGAGTATGAGGGTATCACATAAATTGAGTTTTATTTTATCGCTAAGAATATCTTTATGCAAGTAGAGTAGTTTCAGCTTATCATAAGATTTTTTAAGTAAGCTTGAGACATGTTTGTCGAACTTCATATTGATTTCCATACCAGGTTTTTGCAGCAATTCGTGAAAAATAAAGCTTTATGAAGATATTGAAGTCCGGATCAAGCAAAATATCCTTACGGTTCTTACCAAGGAGCATGATTGCCGTTTTGGCTTCATTCAATATCAGCTTATGCGCACGGGCAACTCGGGAAATTGAGTCTAGGAGTGAACTACAGCCATATAATAAGTGTTACAGCCGTTTCACACGCACCGTACCGTCAGTCCGGACGGCCAGTTAGTTCCATTACGTTAAATGGTCCTTTTCACATGAAGTGCGTAGCGTCAGGATCCGGACCAGTGACCATTTATATTGTCAGTCCAGACGATAGGGACTGACGGTCAGTCACATGTGAAACGGCTTAAGGCTACGGTTATATTGGATGCGTACTCCGACGACTATCGAGTCGGACGTACTCGTGCGTAGTCGGACAACCGAAACAAGCAAATGCTGACAAATTGAACCGGTTACATTCTATGAGGAATAGTCGTCAGTGTATGCGCGTATACGCACGACCGATGTTGAAATTCAAACTTGCTTGTTTTTCTTGGCTACTTCCGTCTATAAAAACATCGTACACTTTCGAAATTTCGACTGTTTTCAAATTTGAGGCAAAATATATTTGATCGTTTCAAGTATCATCAAAAAATGTATGTGGTTGGCGTAATAACTATTCAAATAATACGTAGAACTTGCCATTTTCTGTTCATTTATGTATATATATATATATAAATATATCATATATATATATATATATATATATATATATATATATATATATATATATATATATATATATATATCATTTGCCCATATTTTTCCTGTATTTTCTAACATAAAATCCAATAAATATATTCTCCATCGTTGGTCATATTGTTTGAACTGTTTGTCGCAATTAGAGGTAGAGAATGGGTAGTACAATATTTGAAATATAAATACTTAGTTTTAGTAATATTCAATTCACATTATTGTTTTGGATGACGTAAATCGGTTTATTTCAACCAAATAATATGTTTATTGAAATTTTTTCTCAAAAATTACTCAAATCAATGCAATTATTTATTGAAGTCAAACATGTATTATTTGTGATGAACAAGAATTTGAATTACTTGATACTGAAAAATATTTGGTTTATTATTTTATTAGATTTTTTTGTAATGCGAATAACTATTTGCTGCCTGGTCCCTTTGGGAAAAACAAAGAAAATATGCATTTTTGATATATGCATGACCAAAGAAAAAATGTTTTTCACAATTGGTTTTGAAATTTTTATGAAATGAATAAATGGAAATCAATTTGATTTTTCTTCAACATTCAATTTCCATTTTAATCGAAAGAGCTGAATTTCTTGCATTTCTGGTATTTCTATCGAATGTGAAATTGAAAATAATTATAGAGTGCGCTCATAAAGTATGGAATAAATTCATTATATTCGAATATGAAGATATTTTGGAAGAATCTTCGGAGTGGTCGATTTTTTTCAAATTGCCAATTTTAAAACCACATCCAAAATAATATATAGGTTTATCCGAATTTGAGTAAAATGACATTGTTGATATTTTTTAATGGAACACTCGTTATATGCATATGACGAAGTTTTTGTCCCATATCTTTTCAGCCGTTTGACATAATCGCATCAAATCTGGTGTTACTGATGGATTCATATGATTCCTAACCAAATATGTTCCATTAAAAATATCACCAAAGTAATTTTTACTCAAATGCGATTAACCCTATATATTTTGGGTATGGATCAAAAAAGAAGTTCGGCCAATCCGGGGATTTCTCCAAAATATTTTCATATTCAAATGTAATGAATGTATCCCTTATCTACTTTATCAGTGCTCCCGCACTGTATAATTTTCATTTATAGTGTCTATAGGAATTCCAGAAATTCAGCTGTTTCTATTACCGCATAGGAATTCTATAGGATTTAAGAAAAATCAAATTGCTTTCCAACTATTCATTCCATACAAATTCCAAAACCCACATATATTTGATCAAACTAACAAATATGAAAGTAATGCTACTAAAAAGTTCTTGTGTACTGTGTACATAAAATATAAATTTATTATCTATGGGAACTGCATTTAATTCCCAATTGTATATTTATAATCTTTCAAAAAACCGATGCTTTGCGAAATCGCATTGTGACTGTCTATAAAACTTTTAAAATATACACTTCGCGGCACCCTGGGGAAGTACTACCGATGTGCGTGTTTGCGGACATTAAGCACTCGCAAATAATTACTGGTGCCTATTTTTTGGATCCACATTGCGAAGTCGCAGATCCCCGTAATAACTCCTTGCAATTTCTATGCGATCGATTCTGGTTTACTGGGATGTGCTATTTTCCAACACGAGGGAAATACGCCATTGATCAGACAAACATTTATCATATATGTTATGTAGGCACTTAGGCAGGGAAATAAAATTGTTAGCATTTTTGTGTTTATATTATCATGCCCTTCAGCATGCGTATTTATCGAGAGCATGATCCTATTCAAATCTTCCATAGATACTTCTTAAAAACTGAAACCTTTTACCAGGTCGAAAACATCGTCATATTCTTCGAGTCAGGTATATCAGGTATGCTATCAATAGGCCAGTAGAGATAGACATGAAAAATCGAAAATTTAACAATAATTCCAAAAGTTTTCAAACTTTGGTCAAGTGAATGGTACATAGAAAAAGCAATAAATCTCAGTTTGCAACCTCTTCCATAGTATACAACATTGTCAAAATGGCAATTAACTTGAATTTTGCTGTATACTCGTTGCGAAAATTCCAAAAGATCTGCAGACTTGTGGTAGTATTGTATATATTATTTCCTATCACAAATGAAGTTTGCAACCAATTCAAGTGTACGGAACATTTTTTTATCGACCTATAATGTTTTTCTTTGATATACCATAGGAGAAAATTTCAAAAGTTCTGCAAACTTGACAGATACATCGGAAAAATATTCCGAACAGTCGTGTAGATTTGCAACCTTGTGTGTTGACCGGAACATATATATTTTTTTTAATTCGTGGTCATTTCTTGATCAAGGTGGTCTCGAAATAATTACAAAAGTTTTGAAACTTTGTTGCAGATTTTGAAAACTTCTATTCTGATGCATTCACAAATTTGCAACCTTGTACACGATCCGGAACTTCATGAAATTTTGAAAAATCCAATTAATTTACAAATTAGATTTTTGCAAATCGTTGGTTGGGCCTTATTACCGGGCGTGCACTTTTTCTTAAACATGCATTTTCCAGGAAAATGAACATTACTTTTTATTTTTCTCACACTGCAAAATATAGTACCTACCAATGTTACAGTAAAGGATGGGATGGGATCTATTGATTATTTTTGAGTAAAATTGTATGTCCAGTCTGAAACTACAGGTACAGCTTGTGTTGTTAATTGCAGACTGAACTCAAAGATTTTTTTGTAAACCTAGCTTTACACTCGGATGATGAAACTTACCATGTTGCCAGATTTGAAAATAGTTACCAGCCAGAAAAAGGACTGGACGGTTGGCTTTATTAACCACCGGGCCTTATTCCCCGACACTACCTTACTAAACTTGTAATTTCCCTCAGAAAGGGCAATATACATTGATCTATAAATTATGTTTTTATATGCAGCTTCTTGGTGTTGACATGGCTGTGTTTAACTATTATGAGTTATTTTAATGTATGAGTATGTTTGTGAAAAATTGCAAATTCCTTGTTATTGGTAACTTCTTGATAGTTGATTCAATATGAAATATGATTTCAATTATTACAATGATTTTAGTTATTGATATGTGTGAAAAATGTCTTTACACCCATTGAACGAACCAAAACCTTATCCACACATACAGTGTCCTTAAAAGAGTTGGCATCATAAAAGAAAAACTGTTAATAATCATATATTATAAAGTTCGACCCAGGCGTTAAGTTTTGCTGTAGCTCCCTGTCAAAAGTATTTCTTTTCATTATTGCTTAAAATAGGTTTATCTGTTCAAATTTCAAGAAATGTTAAAATGAAAAGTTGTTTCCATTTTGATTTTACACTGTAGTGATATTTATTATTTTATTATCAAACAACATCTGACGATATTTTATAATTTACGATGCAAAAAAAACTCAAAGTCATTTCCAAAATTCAATGTAACAACCAAATGTTATTTGATAGTAGAACTATCAAAAACTATCGATCAGTTCAACGGTATCATAGTAGTACATGTTTTGAACCTATACAGGGTGTTCCTTAAAGACATGCTAATATTTGAGGGGGTGATTCTTTGACTTATTTTAAGGAAAAAACTTTCTATAAACGTATGTCCTAAAAGTCCTAACTTTTGAGATACAGGGTGATAAAGTTTTGAAAAAAAATCAGTTTTTTAATAATAACTGAGATAATATTGTAGACGTTTTTATAAAATTTGGTACATGTCTTCTATGCATCAAGGTGCATTTTTTAATGCACAAACATTTTCATTTTCTCAACCAGTGGCGTCCGTACGGGTTTTGCATTGAATATTTTTGGAGAAAAAAATACTACGGCACTGCTTTCTCCTGAAAAAAAATACTTTTGAGATCCTCATTTATTTTTGAGCAAATTTATTCTCTTGAGTTTTCTTTGTCCGCCGCATGGTTTTCGCTTAAAAAAATAAAAATCGTTTTACTTCAGGATCAATTCCTCGAAAATCTGATGTGGTGTGGAAATGATTGTGCATCGACTTAAAGCAAATAAAGGGATCAGATTTGTTCCAAAATGAATGAGAATCAAAAAAATATGGATTTCAGCTTGTACAAAAACGAATTTTATTTTATTTTATAAAAGTAAGTTTAAATGAACGGATCAAATTCATTAATTATTGACAATACTAACACTGAATATAAAAATTGTTGGAAATGGCCACCTTCACTTAATAGGCATGCTTCCGCCCGTCTACGCATGGAATTACGCACACGTTGAAATATTCCCGGCGTATTTCATCACCAGGTTCATCATCAGCTAAGTTTAAATTATGGAGAGGGAAAATTATTGATAGAAACTTTAATAAAAGTAAACAATCAAAAAATTGTGTCACCACATGTTCCCACTAAGGGATAAGTGGGCACAAAAACCCAACATGTGTTTTATTTGAAATTTATGAAAACTCAAATAAGAGAGGCGAGGAGCCTGTATCCCCTTTATTTTGCAATGGTAGGAAAAATAATAACGGAGACTTAGAGCCTTTATCCTATGACTTTGATAGGAAATGACACCGGTAAACTTAGCTGATGATAAATCTATATAGGTTCGAAACATGTACTAGTATGATACCCTTGAACTGATCGATAGTTTTTGATCGTTCTACCGTCAAATAAAATGTGGTTGTTATATTAAATTGTGAAGATGACCACTCCACTTTGAGATACAATAGACTTCTCTACCACAGATTGATATTTTATAAGTTACCAAACTACATATATTCAGGACAGGTGTTTTCATCCAGCCGGTATACACACAACATAAAAAAATAATAGTTTAAAAAAACTCAAGAACACGCTTTACTTCCCATGGAATAAAAATTAAAAATTAATTGACAATTTAATTTCTCAAATGTAAAAAAAGCATGGGTGCTTTCGATCTATATTCTCATATTTTTTAGTTTAATTTAACAATACAGAGCGTTCAAGAGCTCAAGGAAACTTTATCAAGCACCCCACGCTTTTTTTACATTTTTTTAAACTATTATTTTTTTTACTAAAAAATCGAAATCTCCGACCCCGAAAACCATACCAATTTTGAATTGAATCTGACCATAATCGCAATACTCGTCCATCATCTTGGGCCGCCATTTTGAATTCATGAATTTTTACGAGAAATTCATAATCTCTGACCCCTAAAACTCTCACACATTAATTTTGAATCGAATCAGACCATAATGACATCTTTAATTTGAGAATTTTTACAGAAAATTAGAAATATACGACCTAAAAAACCTCACATACCAATTTGGAATCGAATCTGACCATAATTACAAATTTCGTCCGCCATCTTGGAGCCTCCATTTTGAATTCATGAATTTTGATAAAAAAATCATAATCTCTGACTCCGAAAACCCTTTTATACCAATTTTGAATGGAATCGGACCATTGTCACAAATCTCGTCCGCCATCTTGGAGCCGCCATTTTGTTTTTTTCAACAAAAAAAAATGTCATATTGCATTTTCACGGGAACTATGAACACCTGCCAAATTTCAAATCATTCGGACGTCTGGAAATGGGTGAAAATCACGCCCTAAGGAGTCAGTTACATACAAACAAACATACTAACATACAAGTGAAGCTAATACAAAAACTAACTGTTGGCCATACAACCCATCAAAAACATCACTTGTGAAATGTCAGCATGAGCAGTTTTCAAATTTAACTTCAACTGAAATCAAAAGATTACTAACATGCAGATTGGTAAGCAGTACATTTGCAATAAAAGTACTGGTGCAACAGAAATATTTTTAAGGATATTTATTGTTTTTAAAAACAACAGTTGGCTCTATTTTGTCATTAAAGCTTGTACCAATGATGATGTGAAATATATCGTTTATATTTTAACTTAAATAGTTATTTAATTCCCTTTATAAGAATTTTATTGAAATATTTTATAATGTTCAATAATGTTATTTGTCTGTTGAGAATGCAGAAAACTGCTTAATACTTTCTTACAGGACTTTCTTTGTATTTAAGAAATAGCAAAAGACCAATCTATTTCACTAATAATTTTTATATTTGCGGTTTTCTGCACTTTCCATGATCCAAATTCGATGCTCTTTGGGATCTCGGAAACTATAAAAGGTACAGCAAAGGCTAAATTTTTGTGTCACAGTTGTATAATTTGTAGCTTGAGTTGATGATGGTGTGAAATTAGGAAAAAATTATTGATCTGATGATGAAATCTGAAAACCGAAACGCCCTCTGCTTGAATTTAAAAACTACCTTCGAATACATTATAAAAAAGTATAATTGTAGAAAAAGCATTCGTTTATGTTTCTGACTGAAGTTACAAAAAATTTATAACAGAAAACAACTCTCAGATCTATCCGAAAGTACTCGAAATTTTCTCAAATTTCTCACCGGAATCACCTTAAGCTCCATATTATCCATATTCTTTACTGAATGTTTTATAGTTTCTGAGATCCCAATGGTGACCATCAAATTTGGAACACCCCGTACCCAAAGCATATTTCCTTTTTATAAGATAATATGTTTTTGAATCAAGCACGTAAATATCTATTAACAAGGAAATACATATTTGGAACAAATACATACATATTTCAAGCCAAGATAATTGAAAAACTCAAGTGAGAACTGAAGCATGCCATTCTTTGTTCAAGAAGAAATCTTTGATATGGAACTTTGCTCTCATTTGCTGAAGATGCTGGCTTTGAACAGAAGCTTAATAAATTCTTGACACAAAAATAAGGCACTTTAAATCAAGAGAACACGAAATAATTGTGAATTTGAATTGAACATGCTTAATAAACATATAAATTATATTATCTTTCGATTAAGACAACATTCATTTGGGCATATACAAGTTCATGGCTATCTTGATTTAATTTCGTTTAACCTTATTTTAAGAGGCATCACCAGCGCGTCATCACGATGGTCCAATTTCATCATTGCGCCGCACATCTTAGGTGTGGGTGAATATATTTTTCAAGGGTGATAT
This sequence comes from Chrysolina haemoptera, assembly GCA_958298965.1. Taxonomy (NCBI): domain Eukaryota; kingdom Metazoa; phylum Arthropoda; class Insecta; order Coleoptera; family Chrysomelidae; genus Chrysolina; species Chrysolina haemoptera. Next base: position 21,713,698 of record OY282596.1, on the reverse strand, counting down.
TGGAGGTAACCAAGCACCTGTCCGTAACAAAACTACGCAGCTGGGAGCGCCAATAAGGTAGATAGCTCCTAATCGTAGTTTCGGTTTTGCGTAAAAACTAATGATTAAAAAAAAAATGTTTTCCTATGGTTCTATAATTTCCTTAAGATTACGGAAATCTACCTATTTTTTTCATTTGTCAAACCATATTTTTTTCAAAATCATCAAAACCAAAATTTATTTAATTTCCCACATTCTTACAAAAAAATTGAATCATTTGTACCAACAAAATTTACGCAAAAAACTAAAACTGAACTCTCGAAACCGATACTCGTTTCATCAGAGATACTTTTTGCTGTTGAGAAATCTTTTATCATTGTAGAGAAGAAGTGTCACCCAGTAGTTATGTCTCAACTTTATCGGAATCAGCGAACTTTGAATTGAAAACCCAGAATGAGCTGTAATGACTAGGTATTTCGAAAGTTATACTTGGTATTTTGAAAAACCGAATTGTTGAGTTATAATTTCAAAATACAAAGTCATGATTATCTAATTGAATAATCCTGGACGCACCTATTTCCCTTGGCTAATAAAACATTTTCTATTGTATAATCCACCCCAAAAGTTAGAGTGAAACTACTATCACATTATCCATAAGTGGATTATATTTTAAGTACGTAAGTGTTTCAACGACAGAGGATTTGTGTTCTTCCTGGAAATCGTCTTAACTCCCTGGAATATCCAAATACAATAGGAGACGCAAATAATATTTTCACTTTCCCACAAACTCGTTGAAAATTCACAATATTGAACGATCAGAAAAATAAAGAGTTAACAGGAAATTATGAACAATTCGTATTACTATTACTCCTTAATTATGCACGCAAAAATAGACCAAAAGCATTTTTCCCCGAGATATCGTTGGGATCAGGGGAATCTGAATTTCAGTTCCCGCGGCATATTTGCAACAGAACGGTAATAGAGGGAACGTTAATGACGTTATTAGTGACGTTGTAATTAGTAAAATGGAAACTAATTCGTTTCCTGTATCTATGAGCATGGTTGCTGGGGGTTATTCGAATCAACAAGTGACATTTCAAGTTAGAAAATAGAATTAAAATATAGATATGGAAGAATTGGAACACGTCGAACTCATCCTGAAAAATGAAAAAGAAAAATCCAACGTAACTGGTGATATAGACTTAATGAATGAGTTGAATGGTAAGAAAAGACTGTCAATAGTTTTTGCTGATATTAAATATTTCAATTCATTTTATTACATCCCCTGAAAGCTGACCAGTTTGTGTAACAAATGTCTATATTAACACAAGGTTCTTTTTTTTTTTGGATTGACGTGGCCGTTACTTGATGGAAATCCATAGTTATGACACTAAGGTAAAAAACGATTAAAATTTCCACAAAATTTATTGTCTTTGCGACATGTTTCGATACACAGTATCTTTTTCAAGCGAATGTAGTACATTGAAATTACTTAAATACCTTTCTTACCCATGAACATAATTAGGGACTACCTATAATTATCGCTAGACTACCTATAATTATCGCTGGACCACCTATAATTATCGCTAGCTATAATTAGTAGTAGTAGTCCTTAATTATGTTAATGGGTAAGAAAGGTATTTAAGTAATTTAAATGAAGAATAGTTTAATGTACTACATTCCCTTGAAGAAGATACTGTGTATCGAAACATGTTGCAAAGACAATAAATTTTGTGGAAATTTTAATCGTTTTTGACCTCAGTGTCATAACAAGGTTCTTTTCTACGCAAAAACCATTACTAGGCAAATCATTTCAGCGTTTGAAATAAAAAATTGAAAAAAATTACAAAGAAAACTTTCACAATAGTTGTATTTTAGTACTCAATAAAACGATACAAATTTGCCACCTCGAACAAGAATTGTTAAATATAAATCATAAGCAATTCTGTTGTTTTGTTGAAAAAATGTAAAAAGTCGCAAAATGTTGGAAACAAAGAAAATATTATATTTAATCGTTCCCCAAATTTGTGACCATTTCCAAGTTAGGTATCAGAGTGAATCAATTATTCATTCATACTTTTGCTGGAAATTTGGTCGAATGAATCTGAAAGATTATAGCGAACGTAAAGGAACGTTTCTTTCTATGTAAAAAGTCTCGCCCAATAAATAACTGATTAACTCTCATGACAAACCTGGAAATGGTCTTTAACTTGGGAAACGATAAAGGATGATATTTTCTCTGTTTCCACCATTATGTGACTCTTTTGCATTTTTTCTCCACAAATAATTAACCACAATTGTTCCTAATAATTTTTTCCCCATTTTTGCTAAAATAATTTTCCTATACCAGGAATAAACAAAAGTCTGACTGAGATCAACAATGGAAGTAAGTATTGAAAACAAATTACAACATTTGGACTTAGGCGATAAGACCCACGGAGTTCAATTTAGAAGCTACCAAAAATACATCCATTACTGCTTACATAGAATGTAGAAGAAATTGATGATTGGAAATCTGTAAATTTGAGATTATGTTTATCGTTCTGTAACTATTTTATTCTGTGGGACTATTTCTTCGGTTTTATATTTATATATTTCTCCTTTTTCATTATTACATATTTCTCCGGAGACCCGATAAATCCGGAGGGCGTACTGATGTCATTTACCCAGCTAGTCACTTCCCACGTCCGTGGTGTGAGTTATTATTGGGTTCGAGAATCATGTGCCCTGAGCAGACGATGTTTGTTTCGCCAGGAGCCGAAAACTTCATGACGAAAATTGCTTATATTTCCTTCACTTCTTATTCTCCACAACAACGGACCCAATATCCCCCGTAGCATAAGGCAAAACCTTTGTCTCTCTATTCCGTGCGAGTGTCGTAGATGGAAGTATAACACTAGTAGGATCGGGTTATGCCTGTGAATAAAGGATGAAACCGCATAAGCTCGACAAGCGGAGAGCAAATGCATTATGGTCTCAGGAACCCCACGACACGCTCTGCATCTAGTGTCCGGGACCTCAATACCTATCACGCGACTACGGTAGACCAAGGTGTTGAAGACACCATTCTTGCAGGCCATTATGAATCCCTCGGTCTCCGACTTCAGCTCACTCGACCTGAAGAAAGCAAAGGTCAAATTTTTGGATAAGCCAAGTTCTTCGATGTTCCTGAAGAATACCCCATGCATTGGCGAATCCTTATGTAGCTGCAAAAGTAATATTATTATTATTTTATTAATTTTTTTTCGTCAGGAATATTCCAGTCAGGTCCTGTAGCCGAAGCCCTGACACGATATGCCTGTGGATATAGGATGAGACCGCATAAGATTGACACGCAGACAGCAAATGCATTATGGTCTCAGGCGCCCCACGACACGCTCTTTTCATCTGGTGCCGGGGACCTCCATACCCATCACGCGACTGCGGTAGACCAGGGTGTTGAAGACACCATCCTAGCAGGCCATCATGTATGCCTTGGTCTTCAAATTCAGCTCACTTGACCTGAGGAATGCGTAAGTCAAATTTTTGGATAAGCCAAGGTCTTCACTGTTCTTAACGAAGATCCCATGAATTGGCTGCAGGAGGACCTCAATCTCCGCAGCTTTAATGTGAGCTTTCTGCTGAACGGATTCCAACTCGGTGACAAAGTTTAGGTCACCTCGTTCAGTATAGAAAACGAGAACAAGTTCATTGGCCGCCCGTGCTGCTACCTTGAAAAGGAATGCTTCAATCTCTGTTCTTTCATGGTCACGGACTATGCAGAAAAGGGCATCTCAACTCTTGATAACTTTACATGCTCCATCCAGTAACATTCTGTTATGTAGACACTCCCAACTCAAACGTCCATGGCCTTCCTGCTGTCTAGGAGAGTACAACCATGGAACGGACGGTTAAGGATGCAAGCTCCTATGAAGATGCATCATTTTGCGAGTTTTTACGTCGAGTTGTCGCAGCTCCACTTGAGTCCTTTTCATCACCCCAAAAGAGTAAATAGTGTAGTATCGAAACGGCAAGCATATTAGTTGCAGCAACTTTGTTCTTCCCACACAGTTCTGATCTGATGACCAGATCTGTTGGAGTTGACATCGTACGGAGACGGAGACGGAGACGGAGACGGAGACGGAGACGGAGACGGAGACGGAGACGGAGACGGAGACGGAGACGGAGACGGAGACGGAGACGGAGACGGAGACGGAGACGGAGACGGAGACGGAGACGGAGACGGAGACGGAGACGGAGACGGAGACGGAGACGGAGACGGAGACGGAGACGGAGACGGAGACGGAGACGGAGACGGAGACGGAGACGGAGACGGAGACGGAGACGGAGACGGAGACGGAGACGGAGACGGAGACGGAGACGGAGACGGAGACGGAGACGGAGACGGAGACGGAGACGGAGACGGAGACGGAGACGGAGACGGAGACGGAGACGGAGACGGAGACGGAGACGGAGACGGAGACGGAGACGGAGACGGAGACGGAGACGGAGACGGAGACGGAGACGGAGACGGAGACGGAGACGGAGACGGAGACGGAGACGGAGACGGAGACGGAGACGGAGACGGAGACGGAGACGGAGACGGAGACGGAGACGGAGACGGAGACGGAGACGGAGACGGAGACGGAGACGGAGACGGAGACCGTGACCAAGACTTAATAAATCTCCTCAAGACCAAGACTTAATAAATCCCCTCAAGACCAAGACCAAGACTCAATAAATCTCCTCAAGACCAAGACCAAGACCCAATAAATCTCCTCAAGTCTCATCCCACAAGGACTCTTCATAATCCATAGGTAGGAAAGCCGTACGCAACTTCTTCGTGAGACTATCTCATGAAGAAAACTGACCCATTTGATACCGAAGGAGTGTGTTCTTGGTAAGCGGACTGAAGAAGACTTTCCTTGGGCATACCTCGAGACAATATCAGTTCTTCAACACGTCCTGAAATGTTTGTGACACTTGAAATTCCATCATACGTAAATGCCACCGACTGGCATCTAATTTGAAAGAAGTGTCATGAACACGAATAGGTAAATGACTCCCAACTTTCTGTGATCTACACTCCGAGTGATCATCATCCAGGGGATCCAACTTCATGTGTCCCATTCGAGACGAGGAGCCGGAAGATGGATTGGTTCCATAATAATAGTTCCTATAACATTTATGTTTATAAGTTCCGTCAATTTAGTCTTGGAAAGTTACTGACGAGTTATCAGTGATGGTATCTCTCATAGGTTCAGATCAATGGAATTAAAAATCCTTTCGATTCTGAACAAATAAATCCGATTGAAATCCTCTTGGTTCGAATCTTTCGTCGTAAACTCGATTATTTCCAACTTGTTTTTCCGATGATAGGATTTTTGATGATTGGTGTACTTTTCTGGAAAAACAGTTTTCAGAAATATATCCTGACTCGCATAGCTGCATCTACAGTAACTAAAATGTTGAACTACATCAACAACTGGATGAGATATTAATCTACTCTACGACAAATGGATAAAATGTCGAACTTCATCAACAACTACCGAATTACAACCAACACTCGCTCAGGTTTCAGCTTCTACTCGTTCGCTTTCAGAGTTATAGTCTAATAACAAGTGCCTTTCCGTTCAAACTTTTTTCGCCGGCTCCGAAAAAGATGAACAAGGTGTCATTCGATTCGGAATAGCGTGTAGTTGGTTTTTGAAAGTACCGCTTGCAACCATTGCAAAAGTTATAAAAAATTATTTGAAACAAACGATGGGGGTTTGGTTTTTTGTTAATATTTCAAAAACTATTCGACATTTTTTGAATTTGATTCAGAAAGAAGAGTAAATTTCCCAAAACATGTCCTAAAACGAGTACTCCGGCTTGCGCAAGACACGCACATTGAAAGTGCGATAATTATTAAATCACAAATCTGAGATTTTTTTCTTATTTTGAGATATTTTTCACAAAAAATTATAATTTTTCAATATGTCATCAACAATTTACTCTGGTTAGAAATTAAAAAGCTTGAATAATCATTTGAAATATATACATATTTTTCATTACTATCGATCCGTTTTTTATGATCAGAAGAAAACGATTTTTGAAATTTTTTATCAGCCATTGTTTAAAAAATTGTTATAAACAAATGCATTGATTATAAGATATTACAATTTTTTTTTGGAAACTCAATCTTTGATACACATTATGATTTTTAAAACAAAAATCGTTTCTTAAAAAAATATTTGTTGCTCAAAAACGGATTTGTTACTCAAAAATTTTTTCTTCCACGTGGAATTAATATTAAGGAACCATTTTTTTCAATCATTAAGTGGAAGAACAAAATTGATAATTAACAAATCCATTTTTAAGCAACCCAAAATTTTTTTCAAGAAGTGATTGTTGTTTTAAAAATCATAATTTGCATGCATGTTTCCAAAAAAAAATTAAATTATTTTATAAACAATGCATTTGAATACAACAATTTTTTAAACGATAGCAGATACAAATATTTAAAAATATTTTTCATGGAGCTTCTCATCATAGAAAAACGAATCGATAGTAATATAAAAGAAAAAGATTATTTTCAATGATTAATCAAGCTTTTTAAGTTTTAACCTAACAAATTTAAAAATAACATTTTTTTTATTTTTGCAACGGAAATATGTTCTGATCTCAGATTTGTTATTTATTATTATTTATTTAACATTATTTAACAATTATCGCACTTGCAATGTTCTTGTTCAAGTAGGAAAAAATTGTTGATTAACTAATGCATAATTAACTGGAAAATCACGAAAACATTTTTTTGATCGCTGATTATTGTTCATTTATTTATTCAGTAGGTGCCTGACGTTTTTCAATTCCTAATTTTGAAATTTAATAATTTTTAAAGAGTATTTATTCATTAAACGTCCAAAGTGTGTGTGTGTGTCTTGCGCAAGCGGAATACCCGTTTGATGGTGTATTTTCAAACCTCTGGGAAAATTATAAATATTGGTCCTACAGTTCCGGGAGGTGAGATATTTTTTTCTCCGCCTTTGGAATCTTCCTTCAGATTCAAAACCAATCCCCATTTTTTTTCAATTAATTGCAATTGTTGCAAGCGGCACTTGATTTCTTCAAAAACCATCTACTCGCTATTCCGAATCGAATGACACCTTGTTCATATTTTTCAAAGGCGGCGAAAAATGTTTTATCCGAAAGGCAATTGTTGATTAGACTATTAGTCTGGTGTGGTTCAAGGTTCAAGGTTCAAGGTTCAGGTATCCTCAATGACACTGGCCGGTAACCCTTTGGTTTGGTGAGTTCCTTGATGGTATTATTCTTCCTGTCCCTGTGACTTCTGGTTTATGTCCGTTTCTTGCGCGTACCGGTTCTGTTTCGTTCTACTGTTGTAGGTCTGTAGTATGTTGTTTTTTTTTGTATTAGCAGTTTTGGCATCTAGATTCAGCCTGGTTTCCATTGTTGTTTGTTCTTCGTGTCTTGTATCCGCGAAGTCCGTCCTTTTTCCTACAATAAAGCACATTTCAATAGCTTATCAAGTCGCTTATGTTTGTGGGAATACACTGTCGATTCAACGCTTCTTCTAATTGGGCCGTCTACACAAAACTCCAATATCTAAACAATTCGCTGCTGATCATCCAGGCAACACTATTATCGTGTTGTACTTACCAAATATAGAATACTTCCCTGGTTATATTGTGTATAAGATTTAATGCAGCTTCTTGTGGTATAAGGATTCAATTCTCATTATCCTGAAACCCAATTAAATTTACATTACACCTTCTCAGATTCACGACAATATGAACAACTGCATTGCAAAGTGAATTTAGTCTACTTTCACTATGAATAGCCCAATGTATTTGCCAAACATATGTAAATGTAATTTTGTAACATGGAACAGGTAGTGAGGATAATTGTAAATTAACAAATTCATCCATTGATCCAACCTTCACTAAGATCAACTTGTGGAATTCAACATTCTCATTTATTTGTCGTCAGCCTGTATATTTTAGATCCTCTATTAAAACTTCTTCTTTTCAGTTGGAACAGTACAGCTTCAGAATCCTTTGTCTGCGAGAAGGTTCTTACTGGAGTTCACAAACTTTCAAGAATACAAACATAATACTTATTTCCTTGCCGTTTTCTTACTCAATCATGTTTCTCACGATATCTTCTGCACATGCAGGATTGTCATTTTTTGTGTGAAAGAGGTAAAAATAGATTATTGAAAGTTAGTGATAACAAAAATTATACTCGATTCCTGTAGTAACTGATGACAAAGCGATATGAGTTGAAAATGAAATAAGACGGGAAATATCTATATCTTTGAATGCATTCCATGAAGCTGTATGGAGAGGGAATCTATCTTAAATGTTTGTTTCATTTGAATGCTATACGAGTGAAATAATTTTTTTATGCTCGGTAATTTTTCTACACTGTTGTGTCGATTACTAAGATCATATTTTTAGCACCACATTTCATTGATGTCAGATACTGAGAGATGTTACATTTTATTCAGGAGGTCTGTTGCTCGGAGAAAGTTCATTAGATTTTCAATCACTGAGGCATTTCGGAAATTTTCTGCCAGGTATTCTGGTATATCAAAAAGTTGGCGCATATTTCGGTATATTGGGCATACACAAATGATGTGCAATATGGTGATTCGTTCTCCGCACTGATCACAAATCGGAGGATCTGTGGCCACTAGAAGAAATGCATGTGTTAGTTTTGTGTGTCCAAATCTCAGCCGATGTATTTTGACTCTATCAGCTCTGGGCATAGTTGTAGGGAATCGCCACGATCGGATATAGGGTTTCAGTGATTTTAAATTGTTATCAACCTGGTTCCATTGCTCTTGCCAGATCATTAACAGCTCCGACTTGTATTTTGTTTTGATATCATCCGACCTTATGATTCTGGCTTCAGCAATTTCAGTCTTTGCAGCATTACGTGCTGCTAAGTCGTCCACTTCATTTCCTAATATTCCCATATGGCTTGGTGCCCATATGAATGTTATCGCTTTCTCATTATGATTATGGATATGATATATCATTTTCACGAACGGATCTTCAGAGAATGGATTGTAAATCGACTGGAGAGCGCTTATAGAATCACAGTCGATTATGTTTTCATGAGAATTTCCTATATTATTACATAGATGTAGGGCCTGCCAAATGGCAGAGAGCTCCGCTGTATATATGGATGCATGGGGAGACAGCGACCAAGAATGGGTGACATTGTCAGCAAACAAGGCACATTCATTTTTCGACCCATCTGTGTTCAAAATAGTGGACGACGGAAACTCACTCACCATCTCTAGGAAACGCTGTTGGTAAGTTACCGAAGCAGTACAGCTCTTAGTTAGGGCTGTCAAATCCAAACGCATAGCTACTTTCGGAAACTGCCATGGAGGACCTTCAAAAATGTTCACTGGGAGCACCTTCAGCTGATTCCATTCAAGTGGCGGTAATAATTCGCGTGCTCTTACTCCAACCGGTTTCGTTATAGTAGGTCTGTCAACATATCCATTATGATCCCCTAGCAAAATTTGTAAATTCCGATGGTTGGGTTGCGCTTGTATATTGGATATGTAATTTGCTAGTAGTTTCAGACGGTGTATTTTCAGAGGCGGAAAGCCTGTTTCACTACATATGCTTACGAAAGGCGTTGTACGGAAAGCACCTATCGAATATCTCAATCCGGCATGATGTACGTGGTCGAGTAACTTCAGGGTAGATTTCCGAGCTGATGAATAAGCTATTGCACCATAATCTATCTTTGAAAGTATGAGAGACCGATAAACAAAAGTATGTCAGCGTCAGCGCCCCACCTTGTGTTAGCACGGCATTTTATAATATTTAGTCTCAGTTTACATTGCAACACCAAATTTTCTATGTGTTTGCGCCATGTCAGCTTTAAGTCAAATATCAACCCAAGAAATTTTATGGATTCTTTGCATTCAATTAAAGTATTATTCATATATAATTTTGGATCATAGTGAGGCCTTCTTAGTCTGCAGAAATGGACGCAGCTCGTTTTTTTCCAGGAAAACTTGTAGCCTACCTTTCGGGCATTCTGAACAATTTGATGGATGTTGGCCCAATCCTTTCATCTACTGTTGTAACTTGCAAACATCCTCTATTGGTTTAGGGGATGATTTCCAGTTACTTACGAGTATTTCAATCCCAAAGCCCAAGTGGAGAAGGGTAGGGTTAAAACGACTGAAGTTTCTATTAAACTATTTAATTTGTACTAGATGTTTGAGGTTGATGAACTAAGGTCATAGGGGCTTAGGCCTATGAGAAAATGGTTAACCCCTACTTCTAAAATGAGAAGAAGAGGCATGAATAATAACAATTCATAACAAATACCCAAAATGATGAAAATAATGAAACTTATTCAAGCTTATCCTATATGTACGTTTGCACCGATGTATTTCTTATGATAGATATATAATTACAATCTATAAAAATTAGCACGGTCACAGGTTTTTACTTTGAGACTCTACACCCTGTCTCAGAGAGCTCAAGGTAAGTGATGCCTCTCCTGGAAACGGTAAATAGGATCAATCTAATATCTTTATTCTTCTAGGTAATACCCAAAGTATCGAGAGGAATCTATGTCCCATTAGATGGCTACATCAAGCAAATAGAAAACTTACAAGTGTCTAATGGCTATGACCGCTTAAGAGATAGCAACTTAGGAATATAAATAAAGCAAAGGTGAGTAGGGTGGTATAAAGCTCATAATATAGTCCTTGCTGGAAAGTATCCGTAGACACTAAGCAGAGAGATTCAGTAAGCGTGAGGTTGTAGCATGCTGTGAATGTATGTATGCGAAAACAATAACAGGTAGTGTAAAAGCTATAAATAATCTTATCTGATTTTCCTTTCAGATCAGTATCTGCCTAACAGACGGCTAACAGCAACCCTTGCAGGTCCTCTCTTCGCTGGGCCTGTTGAGGTTATTCGAAAGGATGAGGTAGCGCTTCCCGCTCGATAATACCTTACTGTTGAAACTGTACTGTTGAGTGCATTCACTCGTTCTCTTGGTTGAGGAGGGACAGAAGCAGTTCCACACACGACCTGGGGTCAGACTAAGAGGCCTATAAGAAAATAACCGAATCAGACATGGAAAGTAGGTTGAGGGTGTCAAATGACGGGAAAAGAAAGCGGGGTATCAAGATTTCCCCCAAACATACCTGTGATGGTGGATGGCCTTTTTCTGACTTAGGATGATCGGTTCAGGTTTCCCTTAGCGGTGAAATTTCGGAGGAAAGTTGAAGAAATGATTTCCACAAAAAGTGAGTAGCTGGTTTCTACCACAGACTACGTCTTCTTAATGAGCAAATTTCACTAGTAAATCCGCAAAAATGCGAGCAGTTAACTTCCAACCACATGGACAAGAAAACCTTTTTTTTTGTACTACTTTTTCTGCCAGGAAAAATATCGGGATATTTGTTCTCTACCGTGAACAAGTTATAGAATCAAATAAAAAGAGTGAGCAAACCTTCTTGAGAGAACCTTGGTATGGGAATGTGCATAATATAGAAGAAGAATGACAAGGCGCTGTCATATTCATGACGGATGGCAAATGACATTAGATCTGGATGAAAACATCAGGAATGTTGCTGCTGTCAATCGGAAGGTAGGTTCAGGAGATTCCGTGTAAATTTATAAACTAATGATTTTCTATTTGTTTTAGGAGCCCTTGATTCCGAAAGCAGAGTGAAATACATTCGTGCAGTGTACAGAGTGCTTTCAATAAATTATTCATATTTATCTAAGCATTATTTATCAATTTAGTCAATAAAAGTAATCAACTGATCAAACTGCAAGAGGAATTTGGCCTGTAACACTGTTGCAGCTATGTCGTTCACTGCCATTGCAAACAGCGTGACGCTCAAAGTTGAACCTTGTGGGACTCCATTTTCCAAAAACTTGGGTGAAGATAACGTATCACCCACCCGACTACACTCTTAGGAGCAACCCTCAGAATTCTTCAGCGGACTTTCTGACTTTCTGATCGACCAGCAACCTACTATCACAGTTGTCTCTCCGACAATGATCGTTCATTCAAATATCACAAATGTGCATTTCATATCCTTGTGGAAGAATCGTTTCACTTTATGCAACGTTATATCATATATCAACCATCTACCCACAAAGTTTATTTACTAAACATTTTCTAAAAGGGAAAATATCATTTGTTGATTTATGGCATCAAATTTGGTAGTGTTTCGCGAACGTGTCAGTATTTGTTTAAAGAATACAAATGTAAATGAAAACAGAGCAACAGAAATGATATGCCAAAAAGGGAAAAAAATGACGGGCAATTCAAGAAATGAACTTTTGTCCGCTTTCATTAGATAAAATAAATCGCCTTGTCAGCTGAAATGCGAAATGGTGGAAATGCGTACAATTGCTTCTATTCGATTAAACAGAAATGAAATAACCGTTCCGTCTGCAGAATATTAGAAGGCGTATAATGTACTATACAGAGAATTATATTGGTAACATTAAAAACTAAGAAAGGAGGTCGTTTGACTGGATCAAAGATTGCGTATCTGGAATCGATGGGGTACTTACACAAAAATTAAATTGAAAAAAAAAACAAACGTAAGTTTATACTATTAAAAATGAAGCAGTGGGTAATTTTTAAGTTGAGTTGAAAACATTTTTGCGGAGTCATCTTCACAACTAACCTTTCTTCAAATATTCACTGCAAAGAATGTGTAGGCCAAATTTAGATAATAATAACTTACCCAATTTATTCTATATTTTTTATTTCAGTCACAAGAACCATTGTTTGCTAAATTGTTTGTCAAAAAATGTATTTATAGTAAAGGAAAAGGGACTATAATGATCCTAACCTAACTGTCGAATCGGAAATGCTTACAAATACACTGCCTTCTCCTACAGACAAAAAATAAGTCGTGAACTGAGGGAAAAACGCGGGAGAGGCGGGTTACAAAATGTCGTTAGTTAGAATTGGTTCAGTTTTTAGTCCGATAAGCAACTCCAGTCGCGCTTCGGGTATAAAGTTAGTTGTCTGGCAGACTAACATTGAAAATTAGTATATTTTTAGTTATCTGACAACGAAGGTCGCGTTGACGACTTGTATACTCCTACGCCATATATGTAATTCTATTTTGAAACATGGCCGGCCACTGAAACTTGGGATGCAAAACAAACATTTACAAAGGATTTTAAAGCCTCATTTTAGTTTTCTAGAAATAATTCATAGGCATCCAGAGTAGTTCACGCTTGAATCAATATCAACATTAAAAATTGTTTATGAAAATATTTATTTTTTATTCTTAACATTTGAAATCTTCGCAACAGATTGAGAGCCCTCGTGTTTTTTAGCATGAAACAATGGTATATTTGACAGTAAAATATACTGCGTTGGCAATTTCTGTTTCGTAATCGTTATTTTTCGGTAATATTGAGCATGAAATATTTCGATAATAACTTGCGGTAACAGTTACCAGAAAGTTTTACCTTATAGTCCATCTTGGCCATCAGTAATTATTTGGTTGATAAATCAACTATTTTCTGAACACCATAGAAAATAAACTGTCATTGCCGCTTGAAAGGGCGCTGGTGTGCAGTTGTTCTTAAGTAAATTCAGCAACGTTCAGGAAACGACCAACAGCTACCTACAGTTGCAGCAGAAACGTTGTAAAAACCCAAAAATGATTCACCAAATTGGTGTAAAAGAGGGTCGTGACAACGTTGTGTTGACGTCGACAACGCAACTTATGTTTGGTTGCACAACTTTTTCGAACACATTACCGCAACGTTGAATTGCTACTTGGGCAGTTTTAGGTCCACGAGGTAACTTGGTGTTATAATACGTATTTTGGGAATTACCCGGCCCAATTTTGGCCCATTTTGAACTATGGCCCATTTAAGTCAAAAAACACGAATTTCGTACTACTCACCTGAACATTTCATGTTTCTTCTCTGGAACTGACATAATTCTTGTATAAAAATCACCTAAAACAATTTTTGTTCTATACTAATTTCTCAGTAAGTTGATATTTAGACCGTTAAACAAACAAATGAGGTAAAATTGAAGTATGCGCTGGAACTATACTACTATTTCTCAAATCAGAGATAAAAGATTTATTCAATGGTTGTTATAATACACATTATTCGTACATATATGAAAACTTTCTGTAAGTATTTGTTGATGTGCATGCACAATATGAAATGCACGTTACCCCAGGCAATCTGCAACTGTACTGTTTTGTAGAGCAATTTTTACAGTCACATTTAGGAAGTAATTCCTTGATCGACGGGTATAATACATTTATTTTATCCTGGCTGGATTGAAACAATTCTCTTCTACGGAATATTCAAATTTTAAAGGAACTAACTGTAAGAAATTTGAATTCAACAAGTGGATTCGTCGATATGTGATAAAAAGCGCTCTTAAAATGCGCAATCGTATGACTGGCATATAGAGTTCAGCAACTGAAACAGAAGTGGTACAAGCAATATCTTGGACTATCGAAAGTTACAAATACATTGTTCTTTTTGATAACTCATATAGTGTTTGATATTCTTTGTAATCCTCACTAGAGTCCACAATTTGGGAATAAGGGTAATGTAAATAATACCAACAAAGTAGTGCTGAACCCGCACTTAATTCTGTCCGACGTCTCTCTACCGTCCGTCTGAGTCAAATGAGGATTATTCATTTACTGAAATCACCAATGAATAATCATTACAATTACGTGTACACTACAACTTGCACCAAGTATGGTTCATCGTTGTTTAAAGCAGCATTAATCTCTGTTCAACTTCTAGTCCAATTAAAATCAAGGTAAAAGGTCATGAAATTGCGAAACGGATGAGACCACTTCTCCCCAACGTATTTTGGGCCACTGATCACGAAAATGAGGGTTAAAGCTACCGCCAGTGGTTGGAACACCCTTAAAAATGTTATTTTGCAAATTTAGTCATCCTATTTGTTGTTGGGGGCGGTGATTACGAAAATGAGGGTGAAAACTTGCATTACAGGGTGGAATGACCTCTAAAATTGGGGAAAAAACACCCCGAAATGGGGGTGTTTTTCGACTAAAAGTGTGTTTTTGCCAATTAAGACATATTATATGTTTTTTGGGGCGCTGATTACAAAAATGGTGGTCAAAACTTGCAGCAATGGTCGAAGCACCCCCAAAATTGCTCAAAACACCCCTGTCAACCGTTGGATTGTGGTAAAAAATGAAATACAAAATACAAAAACTACAAATGGAATTTTTTTTTATAAATCAATATGAAATAACGTTTGGAGATCTAGCCGGAGATTATTTTTAGAGGACTGGATCAACTGTTTCGAGGGCCCGGGCGAGAGTTACACATCAATGAATGTGTGAAAGTACAGTCGACAACACTCCTTGTTAGGGGTGTTTTGAGCAATTTTGGGGGTGGTTCGACCATTGCTGCAAGTTTTGACCACCATTTTCGTAATCAGCGCCCCAAAAAACACATAAGATGTCTTAATTGGCAAAAAACACTTTTAGTCGAAAAATACCCCTTGTTAGGGGTGTTTTGTGCGATTTTGGGAGTGGTTCGAGCATTGGGGCAAGTTGTAACCATCATTTTCGTAATCAGTGCCCCAAACAACATATAAGATGTCTTAATTGGCAAAAACACACTTTTAGTCGAAAAACACCCCCATTTCGGGGTGTTTTTTCCCCAATTTTAGGGGTGGTTCCACCATGTAATGCAAGTTTTCACCCTCATTTTCGTAATCACCGCCCCCAACAACAAATAGGATGACTAAATTTGCAAAATAACGAAAATATTCGAAAAACACCCCTATTTAGGGGTGTTTTTTGCATTTTTTAAGGGTGTTCCAACCACTGGCGGTAGCTTTAACCCTCATTTTCGTGATCAACGGCCCAAAATACGTCGGGGACAAGTGGTCTCATCCGTTTCGCAATTTCAGGACCTTTTACCTTGATTTTAATTGGACTATTCACTAAAATGTAGTCTGCACCTGTTAGATCGTGTAAAGCGGGGAGTACTGAACATAGTGAATATTAATTTTTTTGGCAAAAGTGTGCAAGGGTGGAAATATCTTTGTAGCAGCAAAGTTCCTGAAATGAATGTTTGGTGAGGATGAAATTATGAAAAAATTGTTGTTCCGAAAATTTAATATAAAAAATAAAGTACCTATTACCTCTAAACATTTTTCTTTAAATTTTATTCAGTAATATAACAGCAGAACGACTACATCTGTATCTGATAATATAACTACAGTATTTTGCGATTTCCTTCCGTTTATGACGGAAATACATAAAAAAATAATTCTTGAATCTGCTTCTTTATATCTACATGTACCAAAGGAATTATATCATCAGATACAGATGTAGTCGTTCTGCTGTTATCTTAATGGATTCAATTTGAAGAAAAAGGTTTAGAGGTAATATTTAAATTTTTATATTTAATTTTTGAACAATTTTTTCATACTCTCATCCTCACCAAACATATAGGTATGTATATTAATTTCAGAAACTTTGGATTCGTGTGGGTGCAGCTGCAACAAATAGATTTTTACCCTTGAACACACTTTGGCCAAAATAAATTGGATATAATAATAATAATAATAATAGCGTCTTTATTGTCCATTTCAGTTTTTTTTAAATAACATGAATTATTTACATAAAAAATAACGGCATAATAGGCGGAGTTCAGCTTGACAAAATTGAAAATGATCGATGAAAATAGATTATAATGAAAAGGTAATATTAGCTGCTCTTCCACTCAACCTCAAAACACACCAGTCTATAAAAAAACAAAGTTTTACCTATACTAGAAAACACACTTATTTACATATTTGTTTACACGGGGGGTGGGGAGAAGGCTCATTTCATCTATTCTGATTATTGAAAAAAAATACTTTGTAATGTTTTTTAAAATTTTTCTTTCATCTCTTTCAGGTGGCTTGGTACATTATTGTGAATTTTAACTATCTGGTAACTAACTAAACGATCGTTTAAACTGTTCGGTACGATGTGTTGGGGGCGTCAATAAACCCTTAAATCGTAGATTCAATGTATGTACATCAGTTCAAAATTTCAGTTTGTTGAAAAGATAAATAGGCGTCTTTTGATTGATGATATTATGAAATAGACATGCTGCCTGTAACAATCTACGGTTTTTCAGGTTCAGCCAACCCACATCCTTCAACTTATGACTAATACTCTCTCGACTTCGAATGCCAAAAATTCTCAAGCAAGAGTTTTGTATTTTTTGTAATTTATTGTTACAAATTATAAGTGAGACTTGGGCCATACCAACAGTCGGCAAAATTCAAAATGGATAGAACTAAACTTCCGCATAGCATTACCTTGATTTTGATTGGCAGAAATTTTCTGCTGCTATATATAATTTTCAAAGAATTGTATGCTCTCTGAGTTAGTTTATTAAAATGCTTTTCAAAGCGCAAGTCACTGTCCATGATGACACTTAAATTCTTACAATGTTCCACTACCTTGAGTTTGTTTTGTCCAATGCTGATATTGACTACATCTGCAATTTCATTTCTCTTTTGTTTCGGACCAAATAACCTGACACTAGATTTAGTTGGATTCAGAAGAAGACAATGTTCTTCAGAAAGCTCGGCAAATTTTATTAGGTCACTATTTATTCGAGAACATGCGTCTTCGACATCATCTATATGGAAGGAATAATAAATTTGGGTATCATCGGCATATAAGTGAGATTTGCAATATTTAATATGACTGACAAATTGACTGGTGTATAGGGTAAACAGGAGTGGTCCTAAAATGGAAACTTGGGGTACACCTGATGTGAGCGTTAGGTAAGTAGAATTTACCTGTTCCACGCGTACTTTTTGTTGCCTATTTTTTAAATAGCTATTCAGCAGAGTAATTGTGTTTGCACTGAATTCAATATGAGATAATATTGAAAGTAGTACTTCATGGTTAATTGTGTCAAAAGCTCTACTAAAATTGAGTAGAACCAATATTCGCTGTGTTCAGTATTCTCCGCTTTACACCATCTAACGGTGCAGATTACACTAATAAAGTTGAACAGAGGTTATAGTTCATCTATTATCAATTGCAACAAATCGTATAGATTTGAAGGAAGCGCCGCGGAACATGTGGATCTAATTGACGTGCGGCAAAATGCAACAAATTTTGCTGGAGAGTTATAAATCATCATTTGAATGAGGTTCTGAAATTGATATTAGAAAGGCTATAATGCTGCTGTAGACAAGGCTGAACAATTCTTAGTGCCAGTTATCAAAAAGCATAATGCATCTGTAACTTTCGATAGACCAAGATATTACTTGTGCCATTTTGCCAATTGAATTTCAGTTGTTGAACTTACCTACATGCCTAGTCTATACAATTGCGCATTTTGAAAGCGCTCTATATCGCATATCGACGAATCAACTTGTTGAATTTAAACTGCTTACAATTAGATTCTATGAAATTTGCATATTTCATAGGAGAGAATGTTTAAATTCAGCAAGGAAAAGTATATTTCACCTGTCGATCGAGGAATTAGCTCCTACAAATGTAGATGTAAAAACTGTTCTACAAAACAATTCAGTTGCAGATTGTCTGGGGTACCGTCAAACGGGGCTACTTGGGACAATTTTCAAGTTCTTCAAATTGCCTGTGTCACACGATACGTCCCTTCAATGATGTATTGATTTCAAAACTCGAGTACCTATTCGTACTACACATTTGTCATGGTATTACACCGAAAAAAAAAAAACATTTTTTTTTTATTTTTTTTTCGGTGTTCCATGTTACCCGCAAGATGGGGTAACATGAAACCCATCGCTTTTATTACCGTTATATCATTTTAAACATGGCTAGGGCATCATAGGACACTTTTCAAACTTTTTAAAAAATACCTGAGGGAGAATTTCCCGGAATAGTCAACAAAAACAAATTTTATTCGAAAAAAAAACTCAAAATTAACAATGGTTCTTTACATGTAACAGTATGAACTTCGATATAAACTCATCTATTCATATAAAAATATGCCGGCCTCGGACAATGCTCTTTGGTTGCAAAATTTACATAATTCGACATAGTTCAACTTCGTCTTCGTCATTAACTGTAGGAAAAGTGAAAATATTTGGAAAACTCGTGGATTCACGTAAGAATCTCAATGTGACTTTGTCAGGAGGCGTAATGGAGATAATTTTTCCAACAATTTTTTTTTTTTGACTCTTTTTTAGTGTTCTGGTTATAAATATATTCGACCAATGCAAACTGGTCAATTTCTATATTTTCTAAGCAAATAGCATTTGTGAACGTGGTTGACACTGCACCACCAGTCTCATTATTGCATGGTTCTACATCAGTCTCATTATTTGTAGGTGCTATATCATCAGTCTCATTATTTCTATGTTCCATAATAGTCACCTCGTCTGTACGATCAGTTTCAATATTATATTCAAACTGGTCAAAGTCTCGTTCAAAATCTGAAAAATTAAGTTCAGACTCTCCAGAATCTCGGAGTGAGTAATTTTCAGAATAAGTTTCTTCGTCCGATGTTACAATCGTTATTTTCCTTTTCTTTTTCTTCTTCTCTATATTCAATTCAGATATGCCTTGTTTCATTGTTTTCTTCTTAATCTGTTTACTTGGCACTGGTTCTTCTTCTGGTTTAAGCATTCCCTCAAATACACTCTTTCCTGGGGGCAAATCTAATTTTTTTTCCTTTTTTTTTTAATACATCTTTGGGAAGAGTCCCTCTGTTTTTGGTTTTCCAGTCTGCCAGAACTTTGCTCCATTTACTTTTCAGTGGCTTGAAATACGCAACATCCAGTGGTTGGCATATCCCTGTACTATTAGATGGCAGCAAAACAAATCTAATATTGTATTCTTGGCACTTTTCTATCACTGTTGGTGAAACGTGGCTTGCCAAATTGTCACCAATCATAATTTTCGGTTCATCATTATCAAATTGTCGGAAATAGGGCAATACGATAACTTTAAACCAGTCTTCAAATAACTCTATCTATTGTAAGCCGTCCCTTTTGGTCCCCCTTCGGTCCAAGTAGTGTATAGGTGTTCGGATCTATAAACTATATATGGCGGCAGCAAATGCCCTGATGCAGTAGTTGAAAACATCACAGATGTACTACTCTTTGTAGAGTCAACAATTCTGTGCGGGTGACGACAGCCTCTGCGGACAATGACATTTGTTCTCTTCGGATCGTCAGTCATGTTAGTCTCATCAAAATTTATTATCAGTTCAGGATTAATACCTTCAATGGTGGTAGCAAGTTCTGCAAAGTAATTATTGATAATATCACGGTCAACGCCTGCTCTTGCCCGTTTTATATTCTGACTTAAGCGTTGGGTAAGTCTATCATGATGTCTGCTGAAGAAGGAACGAAACCAATCTGGACCTGGTAAGTTATTATTGAATCTTTTTTCAGTCATACCACGTCTATCGAGGAATGATTTTACTATTAGCCGTATATCGTAGCTCCCTAAGGGAAATAATTCCCCATTCGCCACAGAGGGCAATACAATCTATAATCGCATTTTCATGCTCACTTGTAAAGACGCAAGGTCTGCCATATTTGGACGTTTGTTTTTCACGCAAATGTCGACTGAGTGTAGATTTTAGAATTTGATATTGCTCTGCAACCTTTCGTATCGATTGACCCCTTTTAACTTGAGCTATAGCTTTCTGCAACTGCTCATCTGTAAAATCCCTATACTTTCTGCAACCAATCTTCCGATTATATTGCCTTGGCATTTTCTGTAATAGAAAAAAAATAAATGGGGTAACTTGGGACGTGTCCTATGTTACACTGTGAGGTGACTTTTGATTTATATGTTTACCAAAAAATTAATAAATACGGCAACACTGCGATTCCACCTAGTCTAGTGTTATTATGATGCATTGAGATTACGATGTATAATGAGTCTTGTTGTCTAAACCAAATTGTTCAAGCTGGGCAGACAAAGTTTTCAGATGCACATTTTTCGTGATAAAATTCTATAATATTAAGGGAATTAAAAAAATACTTACGTGGCAAAATATTTAACGCACTACACACTAGATGTTTGAGGACAAGCATGAGACCCAGTTCACGCGGGAAATCAAGTGTTAGCGTTGTCAGTGTTGCCACGATAAATTATTTAAGAAATTGGGGTGAATTGTCTCAAGTTAGAGCCCTGGTCTAAGTAACCCCATATGACGGTAACGTGCATTTCACATTGTACATACAAATCAACAAATACTTGCAGAAAGTTACATTCGTATATATTATATACATATACGAATAATGTGTATTAACAACCAATGAATCTTTTATCTCCGATTTGAAAAATAGTAATTCAGTTTCAGCGTATACTTCAATTTTAACTAATTTGTTCGTTTTACGGTCTAAATATCAACTTAATGAAGAATTATTATAGTACAAAAATTATTGAGAAATAGTTTTTCTACAAAAATTATCTCAGTTCCAGAGGAAAAAATGAAAATTTTAGGTGAATAGTCAGAAATTCGCGTTTTTTGGCCTAAAATGGGCCATAGTTCAAAATGGGACCGGAATTGGGCCTGGTAACCTCAAAATTTCGAGTCAGCGACCCAAAATACGTCTAATAAAATCAAGTTACCTCGTGGACCTAAAAATGGATACTCGACCCCGCCTAGTGCCCGGACTACAATACCCGCGACGACGGACGTAAACTTCCCAGCAGTGCTGCCGCTGGGCACTAGTCAAAAGGATCACAAGGCCATATCAAAATCCGCGCATTTTACTCCCAAAACTTTGAAAATCCTCACAAAATCCTCCCAATATTTTTCCAGAAACTGACACAATGGTTATGATTGTTATGAATAAAATGATATGGATTTCTTAAAAAAAGAAAAATGGTACTAATTTTCTAAAAAAACGTAATCGTAATGAAGTGAAGTGTCAAGTGTCACCTGTCATCTGTCAGCATAACTCATTTAAAATATACCGCCCAAAACTAAAAAGTTTCTAAAAAGTGAATAAACTAGCATAAAAATCATAAAATATCGGTCAGAACAGAAGTTCTATCTTACATTTCATGTTCTGTGATCCACAGAACAGAAACTTCGGTCTTTTTTTAAAGTTTATTAAATGATTCTAAATGACCCATCGAAATCCTCACAAATCCTCACAAATATCCAATTACCCCGCTTTTACTCCGCAGCGTTGAAAATACTCACAAAAGGAGTTATTACTCACAAAACGGCAGCACTGCTTCCCAGCACCTGGAAGCCTCTCATTATTCTCATTGCTCGCATCCCCTCATTTCGCGCCAACCCAGTTCCCGTACACAGCTCATCTAGCGCCCACCCAGTTCTCGCACACGGCTCATCACACGCCAGCCCCGTTCACACGGTCATTATAGCAGGTCTAAATACAGGTCCACAACCCTAAATTCCTCAGTTCTCTCGAAGGAGGATGCAGATAGAGAGCTAGTGACGAGTCTGGGGAGTAGACGTCAAATCACAAAACCCTAACGTGTTTATACCTGAGGGGTAGGCAGATTGAGAGAATAGAATCAGTTTTTGAGCGCGTGAAGTTTGACTAACGTGGTATAAACAGGGGCGCCTGATGCTAAAAATGTGTCTGCGCCTGTAGTGATTGAATCTTCCGATTTCGTTTTCAGCGCTGTCAACTTTTGGGTCATTCCTAGGATCTGCCGACGCCCCTAAAATCTGCGGCGCCTGAAGCTTTAGCCTCATCAGCCTTATGGATACAACGCCCCTGGGTATGAAAATGAACAATTGGACATAACCTATTTCAGGTATACCTACGGCACTGAATACAAATTGAAATTAATTATGGAAATTTACCTATTTGCGGGACGCACCTGGCAAAATGATTTTTGTTATTAATTCATTATTTTGTATTTTTTTGCCAGTAAAATGAGACCAACTACATTCTCATCTATCACATAATAATATGCAGTAATATAATTTTACCATCATCCAGAAAATATAAATTGATTTTGGTAACTTACATAGGTGGTCTGAAAGAAATGTTCGTGTAAGCGATTTGAATAAAGTGGCATTAGTCATTTTATCCAAATTGGACACTCTGTATATTATTTAATTTTCAGAGTCCACAAGCAAATACCAATAACTTTCACAAAGCATGTCCCATACCTATCTATTACCGTTTCTTGAATATTAGTTATTTTTGACTTGTTTAACGTCATCATTCGAATCGTATGAGATGGTTTCAGGAAATCAAATGATTCGGCGATATTTTATAGGTACATGGTGTCCGAAAAATATCTGATTTGAAGTTTTGAAATACGTTCATGTATTCTATGTTTTTTTTTAGTCATCCTGTGTATCACCTCAGTTTCGGATGATACTCTTGAATGAAAACTATTTCTATAGATCACGTTCCTCACCTTTGAAGACGTAGAAGGCCATGTATACGTTTTATACTCAATTCCGCTAATTCTGAGATACTGGTATTTCAAAACTACCGTTAGTTGAAAAAATGAATCGTGGCCCTTCGTAGAAAAATGTTTTTTTATTTAATCACAACTCACACGAAGTGTTGACCATCTACTCGCAAACATGGTTGGTTGCAGTTCTTCTTTTCTTTTCTGGCTGGGATTCTGTTTCTTCGAATGTCACTATCAGCTCCAATATAACTTCCTTGTACTCATTGGTGTTTCATGAACAGCCTGTTTAATTTTTTCCCAGGGGTAGAAATCCAGAAGGATAAGTTCTGGAGACCGCGGAGGCCAGAGGTGTGGACCCAATCGCCTTGTCCACCGATCTTTGAAGCTGGCAGTTAGCTGTTTGCTCTCCTCTTGCGAGGACGAGACCTATCACAACTGGTAACAACAATTTCTGTATTCAAGAACTTGTATAGCCAATTATATCAGCAATAATATAATTAAAACAATTTCTAATGTGAAATCAAATTCAATCTTCACTTCAACAGGTTCACACTTGTGGAGTAACAGCTGGAACTTTTCATCAATCATATCTTGAAGTTTTTAGTTTCAGCACAGACGAAAATACAATTAGTACCTAAGAAAAAGTTGGAAACATAATTGGGTAAAACGTATTTATGCTTAAGAGAACCATGAAGATAAGGTGACATACAGGATGATTAATTTGAATAATAAGATATTAATGTTTTACCAAATTTCAGATATTTTCAAGGCACTAGGTATAAACAATTTCAAAATAATGATTATTCAGGAAAAAGGTTAAAAATAGTTATTGGACATGTTCAGAATCATCGGTGGAGCGAAAAAAAGTTAAAATATATGACACTGAAGTAAACACGATTTAATTTTCACAGATTTTATTATACTCGTTATATGTTTCTCTATGCGGTAGGTTTCTCAAGCGAAAAGAACACTAAATCATTTTTCGTTGAGAACTACTTCAATATTCTTCTTAATGATTAAGGCATACAAAGGAGAGCAACTAAGATCCAACTGGTCATGGAGTAAACAATTTAATTTTTCAATTCGATAATTTCTAAGAATTCTAAATAATTTTCAACATGATAAATTTCGAAATTTTCTTCAAAGTTATGATCGTCCTTCAACATATGATTGCATATGGTGAGTTTGTTCTCTTCTTCACATATTTCATACGGTGTCTTCGTATGCGGTTTTTGAATGGTCTGGCCTACATATACTTAGGGGCAAGATCCAAAATTCGATTTATAAACTCCAGATTTTCAAGATTTTTGTGTCTCATCTTTATTATTTATGATGAATTTTTTTGTGACGGGTTCTAAATATGTTGAAAATCTATAATTATTGGCAAGGTCCTCATAGTGGGGTACACTTCTTGGATAGCTATCTGTTTCATGATATTCAGTTCTTTGTTGAAATTTTCTTCAGTGAAAGGAATATACACTCATCTGTGTATTTTACTATTAGGTATTACTTATTGTATGCCCATATTTTATTCATATAAAGATGTATCGAATTATTGTGTATATGGTGATGTCAGTATGGGAAGGTTTATGAATAACGGCAAATTGGTGTTTGTTATCGGCTTCACTTATCGTGAAATCTTGAAAAATTACTGAATTTTCTGATTATATTAGTATCTATTGTAAATTCAATGTTTGAATGAATCGTGTTCATATTTTTATGAAAGGTGTCCAATTTTCTGTTGATACCATTAAAACCTACTATCACGACGAATTAATATTAAAATTTCTTGCATTATGCGTAACAGGAAGTAAGTATGTAAGGAAACGATTTCAGCAAAACTTTGTATAGTCAAGAACAAAAGAAACACATTATGGAAACAAGAGAATTTCTCTTCCAACAACAGAGTACACGCTGATTCGGTAACTACCTACTTACTGATAATTAATTTTTCCCAACATAACTTACTATTCTTATATTTCATAATGGTGAGATTTCATTACCATTTGAAAAGCAAATTCGTTAAAAAATGAATCTGGAATTTCATTGACTTTTTGATTAATTTCCATGTACTAACAGATAACAATAACTCGGTACCAAAATGCAAAATCAATCGTTCACCGTATGCTGCCTGAATATCAAATACGGGGTATAATTCACTGACCGCCGTTTGCCCATCAACAGTTTGAATTACAAGTGTATATACGTCCCTGAAAGGTCGAACCACGTTTCTCCATGTATTTATATGTAAAACACTATGTATATGATGAGACACATGTGCTCCAAAATTTCAATACTATCTATGACTGAAATACCAATATGCATTCTCAGATTATATGACATTCATTTACAATGGTGATACACATTTGCTACAAAATTATACGATTGATGAAATAGTTCTATATTGTATGAAGTCTCGATTACTTTCAAAATGCCAATCTAGAACGGATCCAAATTCAAATTGAAACTGCTACAAGAAAAAAATGATGAATTCAATGATCCAATATACGATCATTTTCAAAATTTTAGTAAGTTTGTTACTTTGTGAAAAAACCTCTCGATATCAGTCAATCAATAATTAAATGTTGAGTTGAACTTTGAGAGCCACTGTTCATTCATTTTTCATTTTATGTTATTGAATTCAACCCACCAAATTTTTGAAATATAAACAGTTACTACAAAACCAGGACGTTTCTTCTATATTTTAATGATTTTGATGGGAATAGAAGATTTTTGACGAATATCAATCAGATGTGAAATAGTAAAATAGACAATGTTGAAGTACCCTCCTCTCCAAATATTTTCACTATATGGAAATATGAAGCAAACATCTGACAGAAAACAACCACTTCTCTGGCTAATACTACGACGAACATTGAATTATATCTGACAGATATTTGTGCAACCTTTTTCCAAGAAGACCCAGTTGCAAATGCTTATTGTAGCAGATTATGCTTCATTTGGCTGAAGACAGGGCAGGCCGGACAAAAATCTGATTTGTAAATTAATTAGATTTTTCAAAATTGCATGAAGTTCCGGATCGTGTACAAGGTTGCACATTTGTAAATGCATCAGAATTAATGTTTTCAAATTGTTTAACAAAGTTTCAAAACTTTTGCAATTAATTCGAGACAACCTTAATTACAAATCTACACAACTTTTCCTAATATCATTCCGATGTATCTATTGAGTTTGCAGAACTTTTGGAATTTTCTCTTATATATGGTATATCGAAGAAAAATATTATAGCTTGATAAAAAGAAATATTCTGTACACAGAAAAAAATTGGTACCTGAATACAATGAAAAAGTTCAGTGACTCAATGAAATTTTGTATCACTATTGGTCCAATGAACGCAATCGTTATGTCAATGTATCACTGGTTATCCATACTATGAATACAGATCTTAATAATATCAATGAATGCTTTCATTGATATCATGATCAAGTACATTAAATAGGCTCGTTTTGGTAATGAATTCCATTCATCAAACGAATAAAGAGTGATCACCCAAGCAATGAATTGTATTCGTTCAACTAATGAAACTGATCAGATTAATTATTATTGTTCGTTCTTCGAATAAATGTATGATTGATATAATGATTTAGATTGTTTCGACGATGGATATTTTTCATCGATTCAATGAATGGTGTTTATTGATAATCGGTTACTATAATACAAGGTTCGTTGGGGTAATGATTTCCATTCATCAAACGAATGAAGAGTGTTCACCCAAGCAATAAATTGTATTCGTTCAACTGATGAAACTGTATTCATCAAATTGGTTATTATTGTCCATTCTTCGAATGATTGATATATTGATTCAGATTAGTTCGACGATGTATATTTTTCACCAATCCAATGAACGGTGATTATTAAGTATCGGTTATTCCTTGATTCAATAATTGATATACATTAAATTTATGTTTCAGTTTATTCTCGTGATGCTTTCACACATTGGAATAATTATTTTGTTTCTCATTTGAATAAGTGGTATTTATTCAATCATTACATATCATTCGTAAATGCAATGAAGGCCTCCCACTGATATTGAGCATACAATGAGTTTTCGAAAGATATACAAAATAATTAACATGCATTCATCAGAACATCGCAATCCTGATTGGAAGGCGTATCTCCAAGTTATCTTTTATTTCGGCTGGCCCCTTTCGGAGCTCTTCGGATGTCTCTATAGTCTGTGCTGCCTGAGAAGGTGCTTCAACGATCGCTTCTGTCT
Source organism: Chrysolina haemoptera (assembly GCA_958298965.1). NCBI lineage: Eukaryota > Metazoa > Arthropoda > Insecta > Coleoptera > Chrysomelidae > Chrysolina > Chrysolina haemoptera. The sequence goes on along the minus strand of OY282596.1, from coordinate 21,686,090 downwards.
GCTTAAGTTAACCGGCTCTGTGCAAACAACGAAGTCGTGCGGAGTGGTCCCTCTAGTGGAGGCGCTGTGTACTACCAGCTAAAGCTAACTTGCCAGCAACGGAGATTTCCATGCGAGAATTCGGCTGAACAGATGCCGGCAAAATTTATGAGTATATTTAAACACGAGATGGCTTGGTTCGACATAAGGCTTATTATTATATTCATGAACATATTAATTACGGAGTTATAGAATGGGAGGAAAATGTTGCTTCTATCTGCCTAACAAAACTGGGACTTAGTAACTTTGTTACACCTTCTATGATCTTTCCATAGCCCCAATAAAACCTGTGTGTAGATCTGAAAATAGATTATCATTGATTTCGATAACCTTGGATTCATTATAACAATAAAATCATCTCTGGGACCATTAATTACGTTCAGTGGTATGATGAACAATTTCAAATAGATTCAGTGTACTCCTTTCATTACCTCAATGAACTTTTCCATATCAGCAACGAAACCTGTTCATAAATGTAAAAAAAGATCATCTTTGATCTCAATGAACTTGAATCATTGTGACGATGAAAATTGTATTGTGCCAATGAACGGAAAGGTAATAAACGGTATTCATTGATATTATGTACCACATTTTTTTCATGAAATAATATACATTGTTCCAATGTTCTTTTTTCTTCATTTCAATAATATTTTTCAAAGCCGTAACGAAATATGTTCATAGGTCTGAAATTAGATCATCATTGATCTCAGTGTACCCCTTTCCTCAATAAACTTTTCCGCAGGAGCAACGAAAACTGTTCATAAATGTAAGAAACGATCATCTTTGATCTCAATAAACTTGAATTCGTTGTATCAATAAATACCTACAAAAGTCAGTGAATATTTATTCATTGCCACGATGAAAAATGTATTTTGCCAATGAACGGAGAGCTAAAAAACGGCATTCATTGATATAACGTACCACATTTTTTTCAGTGTACACTTTAATTGGTTGCAAACTTGATTCGTGATATGAAATAACATATTCAATACTACTACAAGTTTGCAGAACTTTTATAATTTTCTCAACGAGTATACAGCGAAATTCAAGTCAATTGCTATTTGGACAATGACGCGTACTTCGGAAGAGGTTGAACACTGAGATTTATTGCCTTCTCGATTCACTTGACCAAAGTTTGAAATTTTTTTAATTATTGTTAAATTTTCGATTCTTCATCAAATTGTTCATGAATTATTTAAAATTGTTTTTTTCGTTAACCTGCTGTCGCCCCTTTCGAACGACAGCTGTCAAAAGTCGAAACTTGTGCGAGCTAATGATTAACGAGGTCTTACCTTTTAACGTGCGATTCCTAGCACGATTCCTAGCACGATCCGGGGGAAATAGATCTCGAAAGGAGGTCGTCCGTATAAGTCTCCATCCAAACCATAACTTTGCATCACGTTGCTTGACTTTGATATCGATGACCCACGCGCTCTACCGTTCGAGCTATCCTCTCGGATGAAAAGCGACAAGAACCGCGAAACGCTTCTGCAGGTGGTTTTCCCCAGCCAAATGAAGGATAATCTGGTGTATAATTACAATAAGCATTTGCAACTGGGTCTTCTTGGAAAAACGTTGCACAAATACCTGTCAGATGTAATTCAATGTACGTCGTGGTATTAGCTAAGGAAGTAATTGTTTTCTGTCAGATGTTTGCCTATTTTCCACATGGTGGAAATATTTGGAGAGGAGGGTACATCGACAATGTCGATTTTACTATTTCATTTATTTGATACCCTCCGGCAAAAATTCTTGAACTCTGTTCACTTTCTGGAGTCTTTGCTACCGAGGATTGCTTTTTGGTTTCCCTGCGGGTGGCGCTGCCACTGACTTTTACTGTGAGTCGCTGCTTAATTTGTGAGGAAATATTAGTTATACAGTGGATTATAATTCATTCAACATTTTCTGTATTTAGTACTGATTGTATTGTGGTAATTATACAGAATCATTACTATGTAAAGTGGCGAAGTCTACTAAATAATGTTGAATTTCAATAAACCGCGTAGTGTCTAATTGAACAAATTTGTCGAAGTTAGTCTCATATGAGGAAGTATAACAACTATGCTTTCGCTGATAATTATCCATAGCGCTTCTTTGATAAAGAGTACTGTGTACAGTTTAATGAATTTGATCAAACTGAAAGGTCGAATGAACTTGGGCTATCTATTATTTTTAGTTTTTGGTACGAACAAAAACTGCATCAACCAGATTTCATTCATAGGTATGAATTCTACTTACTTACGTAAATGGTTTTTGTTATAAGTGATACACGTTGATACAAACTTTTTCTATGGAACCAAAAAAGAATGCGTAGATGAAATTATCTCCGTCGAAAAATATTATTGGAGGTATACATAGATTGCATTATTCATCAATATACAGATGTAATGGAGATATGTCTCAAGTCATTCAAAAAACAGGCACCAACAAATTTCATGAATTGTAAACAAAAAGCTGATAAAAAATTGCCATCAGGAGGTAATTCTGAGTATTACTTGAGATCAGTTCCACCAATCATTCGCTGTTTCTTGGATTGAATTCAAGGGCTTTTTGAACAGACCTCAGAGTTTTATTGAATAGATGAATATTTTTTTTTGTTGAACATTTGGAACAATTTCATTAACCCACGCCATTGAGCATGATCCAGTTTTTCGACGAATGGTTTTCCCTCGAATTTCAAATTGTTATTTATACCAAAGTTTTATGTGTCTCTTATTCACATATCCTCAAATGATACCATCGAAAATTATATCGCATTCAAAGTTAAACTTTGCACCCTTTTCGATAAACGCCATCCCTTCTTTGCCTCCCACCTCCTACCAAGGTTGGTAGAACTACACTTAAGTAATCAGTATAGCCATTTCGATTTACTTGGAAAAGACGTGCTGTGGTGTGTTTGCTTCATGAGTATTGTGTCATTGCTGCTTGGTGATTCAAAGGCAATGGGCTGTGTCATTTGATCAAAATTTTCTATGGTAAGTATATCTCATTGTCTCATTTGTACAGACAAAACGTAGTTAGATCATTAATTCAAACCCAGACCCAACAACGGCTGCTCATACCCAATGGGCACAAGGACGTTGAAATAACGTTGTGAAATGGCTGAAAACCGAACGTTTCTTCAACGAAAAAATGTCGCGTGAAACTACGTAATATTAAACCAATTGCTTACTAATTATCGACTTATTGCCGTTTTCATTCAGGTTTTTTGAACATCGAAGATACTCAATAAAACAACATTGTTTTGACCAAATAAAAGGTTAAGGAAGGTATCATAAACATTGATAAATGAATCGCATAAAGCCAATTTGATTAAAAATAATTTTTGAATTAACATAACGATTGTTAAACGTATGGTTAACGACTTGTTGAGGAAGTAACGTTGAAAACACATCTTTATAACGTATTCCTTCAACGTTGAAGATTACACTAAATTATTGCCGTTGAAATTTTCAACCAGAAACGTTTATTCAACCAATGCCACGTTTATAACACGTTTGAGAAACGTACGTGTGCCCATTGGGTAGGCAGACTCCGCCAAAGTTGTTCGAAAGTATGAATGTACCTCACCGTTTCTTGGTGCAATCCAAACAATAGCGGCTGCTTAAATAGCTTCAGATGGGTCGGGATATTTACTGTCTTTTTTTTAAGGCAACAATACACCTATTTGAGAGGATCGACTAGCTGGCTGACTATCAAGATGGAAAATGAAATACATACATATAATTTTTTTTTTTTTTTGGATAAAGAACACAAAGTCGTTTCCACAAAATTTACATCATGTACCTTCATCTTAATTAGTTAGTCTTACTATTTTTGTATTTTTCTCTCCACACTTTCTTTATTATTAATTGTACCCAACTGATGATGAACATATATATGTTCGAAACATGTCTTGTTTGAGATTGGATTTATATCCTTTGCTCTATTAAATTTTGTGGAGACGACTTTGTGTTCTTTATCCAAAAAAACTTGGTCTTCCACTTCGAGTATGGACTATTACCTTCTTACATACATATAAATTGATCTCTAGATGAATTTACATAAATTTCACATTATTTTTATGTACTTGGCCAATGGGTCTAATGAATAAACTTAGGCAATTGCTTTTACTCAGGTTTCTTGAAACAGGCCTATTCATTTTGTTAATTAATGAGAGAGACAAACCTGTAGTAGAAGCTTTTGCTAGGTTTTATTCATACCACCCAATGTCTATCCTAAGTGAAATGATTGTAATCGTTTCATAACAGTTTGTTTTTTAGCAGTTTCTAGAGAAAGTATAACCCGATTATGTTTCAGAAAATAACGTCCGAAGTTAATAATTTATCAGATGCCTTGATTGCAAATTCAGTAGAAAATCTGAAGGAAAGGGAAGTTCTGCACAACTTATTTGAGATCAGTCTTCAGAAAAAAACGCATTGACAGGTTAGTTTGTCTCCTAGTTTCTAAGATGTATTCATAAAAAAATACTGCAGATGCCGCAAGTGAAGTTTTCCTGGATCTAACTTCAAATGTGCTTTTGTAATAAGAGGCAGGCCCCTCTACGAATACGTCAACTTCAAGTAAGTATATGGTTTCAACGAAAATTACCATACCACACACCTAAAGCATGGTTGAGTGGAAGAACAACTCAGTGGCACTAGTGCTACATGAATTGAACTTATTAACCTTTTATTTTCAGCGAAAAGCCTTTATTCAATTTTTGTGGTTACAACATAAAAAATAAAGAAGTATGATTTACGGGGACAATTTTTTTCAGGGCTCTCAGTAGGTATATTATGGCAAAGACTCGATAACTGTTTGAAGGAAATCTGAGAACTGAATTGGCAACAACATGCAAAGTTTCTGATTGGAAAATACTATCGACAGATGTAAACAGAAGGTTTTTGTTTGCATATTCATTATGACTGGAAGAACTAACGAATCTATTAAATTTTTTCAGGCTCAACAGAGATATTTTCGAAAACATGATGGACGAAATAATTGGTACTATGCAAGCTTGTGGAGAGACGAACAATGTTTTGCAAAAGAATATCATTCAATAACCACTGTAATGAAAGAAAAAACTATCAAACGTGGTGTGATTTAAAAGGAAAAGAAATTTCACAAGAGCAAGTTTCCAAAGGTAAAAATGATCTGATAACGTATTGTGTGGATATCAACCTGTCAGTTTTTTTCAGGATAAATTTCACCAGAAGAAATGCTCGATAATGTACAATGACTGACAACTACAATGGCGTAATCGATAACGCCAGAAAACATTTATAACTTATATCACTGTCAGAGAGAAGAGAGATACTGAGGGTAACTCAATTTTTTCAAATGGAACATCCTAATTATTTTCATTGCAATAAATTCAGCGCTCACCCGTTACTTATGTTTCCAAATATCAGATTTTAATTTAATGCGGTTTTTGAAATATGACAACATGGCATTTTCGTTCAAAAGACTGGGAACGTTCCAATATTTTCGAAACGGTTCGGGAAAAATTCATGAAAATTCATATAAGATGGTTTTTGATGATGCTAGATTCAACGGTAATATTGGCAATGTTGCCAAATCAATAGTTTTTCAGTTACTGAGGGTAACTCAATTTTTCCAAATGGAACATCCTAATTATTTTCATTGCAATAAATTCAGCGCTCGCCCATTACTTATGTCTCCAAATATCAGATTTTAATTTAATGCGGTTTTTGAATTATGACAACATGGCATTTTCGTTCAAAAGACTGGGAACGTTCCAATATTTTCGAAACGGTTCGGGAAAAATTCATGAAAATTCATATAAGATGGTTTTTGATGACGCCAGATTCAACGGTAATATTGGCAATGTTGCCAAATCAATAGTTTTTCAGTTACTGAGGGTAACTCAATTTTTTCAAATGGAACATCCTAATTATTTTCATTGCAATAAATTCAGCGCTCACCCATTACTTATGTCTCCAAATATCAGATTTTAATTCAATGTGGTTTTTGAAATATTACAACATGGCATTTTCGTTCAAAAGTCTGGGAACGTTCCAATATTTTCGAAACGGTTCGGGAAAAATTCATGAAAATTCATATAAGATGGTTTCTGAAGATGACAGATTCAACGGTAATATTGGCAATGTTGTCAAATCAATAGTTTTTCAGTTACTGAGGGTAACTCAATTTTTTCAAATGGAACATCCTAATTATTTTCATTGCAATCAATTCAGCGCTCCCTCATTACTTTTGTCTCCAAATATCAAATTTGAATTTGATGTGGTTTTTGAAATATGACAACAAAGCATTTTCGTTCAAATGTCTGCGAACGGTCCAATATTTTCAAAAGGGTTCGAGAAAATATCATTTTGTTTACGATGATTTTTGGTGAATAAACTTTTTAATAATTAAATTCCTTTTCAATACAGGATGAAATCAAATGAAATAACAAAAACTGAAAACTAACTGACTAAGTGCTCAAAATGTTTTCCATCATTTGCTAAACAATATCCTGGTCGTTAAAAATTCTGAAGGGTTGAACAATTCTTGACGCTGAAAAAAGTAGGACCCTGTGAATTATTTTGTATCGTGTGTACCATTGAATGGATTGTACTTGCCTAATTGAACTGATTAATGTCGAAAATGTCGAAGTTAACTCCAAAAAATCTTGAAAAAAATTTATTATTATCACCCTGTATTTCGAAAACCAAGCCGTTTGGGACATATGTTAATATGAACTTGTCGTCCTGAAATAATCAATCACTTTTCGAAGTTTGTGAGAATATTTGCTTCTTAAATTTCTATGTGTTATGCGATACTAGAAAATGTTCGCAATAATATTTTTATTGATGCTCCTTAACCGTACAAACAAACGAAAAACTACAACAGAACAAAAAGATGTTAAATAAAACAAAATTGATTATTCCCGTCTCATAATATGTCAGTGACGACCGAAAAAAAAATCTGAAGGGTTAAACAAGGCTTGACTCTGAAAAAAGGAGGACCCTGTGAATTATTTGAGAAATGAATTATTTTGTATCATGGATACATTGAATGGATACCTGCCGGATTTGAATTGATTATTGTCGGAAATGTCGAAGTTATTTCCAAAAAATCTTGAAAAAATGCATTTTAATCACCCTGTTAAAAACCAAGCCGTTTGGGACGTATGTTTATATGGGGGTTTTCGTCCTGAAAACTTTCAAAGAATCTCCTCCCGAAGTTTGTCAGCGTACTCAATTAACACCCTGTATATGAGTAGAAAAATTTCTAACTTTGGATTCCGTGGTTCGTTTCAAATTAAGTTTCAACCAGTGACTGTAGATGTCACAAGTTATTTTTCATTATCATTGTATTTGCCTAAGGTGTTAATTCAGAGTGAATTCTCACCCATGAGTATATTTTTCTGTGATAGATCGCATTTTCTGCTTTGAACATCTACTGAGTGATTAATCATATGGAACGGTTACACGAAAAATAATTTAAAGATCAATCGACCTGACCTGAAGGAAGATCAATCTTGATTATTCGAGTGGAACCGTTCCATATGATTCCAAACCCACTTCCGCCCAATATCCCATAATGCGATCTATGATGGCTCTATTATGCCCAACGATGAAGTGAGGCTCCAGGACGAGTGTCGTTATCAGCGAGTAAAAACTTCGTACGCTTTTTTATAATGTGCCAATTTAGGTAGAACTGATGTAACTACTGAGTGAATAATCCTATGGAACGGTTCCACTCGAATAATTAAGGTTGATATTCCTTCAGGTAATTCGATCAATCTTTAAATTATGCATTTGACATCTTATCCACGCGCGTGCTGAAAGATACTCTCCGCGTATGGATATAAACCTTTTTCCGTGTGACTGTACAGTGCGATATAGTTTACTTTCCTGTGTGGTCGTAGGAAAAAATCATTTACGCATTCACCGCCAAAAAAATAGATGAGTTCAGGAAGCTCAAAATGAAGTATTCATCCATGTTATTATCAATTCATCACCTATTATTTGGATAAGTGGAATTGGCTGGAGTTAGGCGCAGTCATCCTATGAATATTTATTTAAACTTTATCAGATTTACAGATCGTAAGAAATCAATATCTCCTAAAAATAACACTTGAAACGTAGGTATGTATATTTTTAAAATTCCAGTTTTTTGGCTCTATGGATCTATTCGGAAAATATTCTTCATAACTCAGAAATGCCAGGCTCAAGTAACAAGGGAGATAACGGCGTCACCTGTACTCGTTAGAGGCAAAATCAAAAGGGTTCATTATTCTACAATAGACGGCTCTTTCATAAACGTAAAAAAAGTGTAATATCTCCCAAACCGGGCCTGATTATAAAATAGTTTTATAGTAGGTAAAGTATGCATTAGTTAATGCCGAAGATCCGATGCATCAGGAAAAAACCAAAGGAAAGACCAGGGTAATGATGGCTTTCGTCAGAATCGTGTATCGCGCTCTTACAATAACGTTACCATTGGCGTCCTGGTAACTAGTTCAGAATCAGGATTAACTGAATAGTAAACTATAATTTACACAATATGCATAAACAGTCAGTTTTTAACCTACGGTAGAAGTCCATTATATCTCGAAGTGGAGTGGTGTGGGATTTACAAAGAATAAAAACTCGAAGTCATCTCCACAATTTAATATAAACGACGATTAAATGGGAAGGCAAACAACATTTAATGAAACATGTCTTTATTAATATTAGACATTAATAGTTAATTTCTTATGAATGGCCTCACCATATTGTTGTGTTTGATATAACAAGTTTTTCTTTTTTTCCTCTCCATGTAAGTATGATCACAATGTGTTTTTGTACCTGGAGTTACATTCTCCTTTCTTTTATTGTAGAATTTACTAAAGCTGATGATGAACCTATATAGGTTCGAAACATGTACTTCTTTGTGAACACCTAACTGATCGATGGTTATTTGCCTTCCCATTTAATCGTCGTTTATATTAAATTGTGGAGATGACTTCGAGTTTTTATTCTTTGTAAAGTCAGTTTTTAGCACAGTCCCATGATAAAAACGAAATGAATTTGGAATTACTATAAAAGCTTAAAACATGTTGGTTCACGTAAGATTATGATCTTACCCAAGCAACATTTTAAAATATACCTATTATTAAACTGCCTCTGAAAGTCCAGTGAGTTTCTTCGTGTTGCTGCTGCAAAAACAAAATGTTGCGTTGTGTTTTATATGTCCATTCGAAGAGGCATTAATAAAAAAGACCGAAAACTTTTAAAGAAACGTGTGGTGTTTTGGACACTTTGTTCTTTGTTTCATGGTTACAGGTTGTATCTAGGTTAGTGTGAAAGTGGTTGTCAATGTTTCACTTTGTGCAAGGTTTTTCCCTACTATTTCTGTAGCCTCTGTCTGAGAGAACCAAAGAAATCCAATTCTCTACAATTTTATTATTCACGACGTTTTAGCTATTAACATCTACAGCTGTTATGATGTTTTCACTCATTTTGCAACTCATTCAGCAATGAAACAATTATAATAATAATAAATGATTTTATTGAGTAAACATACAGAGCATAATACATAAATGAAATTATGTCGATATGACACTCAAATGGCAGAGTTCAATTCCACGATTAGATCGCTTATTGCTCTTGCACTCGACCACGAAAAGAGCTAATTCTTTGTGAGGAATGGGCTCCAACTTGAGTATAGATCGCCCACTTACAAGAATAAACATTAAATATACATATGTACATGAACTGAGAAAAAATATTTACATAAAAAGATAGGTATAATCAAACCTCAATAGTAATTGTAAGCTGAATTGCAGGCATCAAAATACATAATCAGGATTTTCGATCAGAAATTTCTTCAACTGAATCTTAAATTTAGAAAGACTACAACTATTGAATTCAAATGGGAAATTATTATACATGTTAGCAATTTGGAATGAGGATGAAGACCGATAGAGAGCAGTTCTATGAGTAGGTATTGTCAACTTGGCTTTGTGTCGAAGATTTAAATTGTGTAGGTCCGTCCTATAATGTATCTTCCGATGAAGGTATTTTGGTTTTTTCATGGTTATTAGTTTTTTCAAAAATAAGGCGGAATGTAAAAGCCTCCTTTCGTTAGTTCTGAGCCACCCGATATTCCTGAGACTCTCCGAAACATGATCTCGTCTGCGCAAGCCACATATGAATCAAACACATGTATTTTGTAGTTTCTGAATTCTGTAACTATCTGCGCAAGTGAGTGAAGGACCATATACCACATCTGCATAGTTGAGATGTGATTGTACTGAAGCTTCACACAGGGTAATTCGAAGTTTTTTACTGATAAGTTTTCGATTAGCATAAAGCTTTTTCAAATTGCAAAATCCGTTACGTACAATTTTACTCACATGTGATGAGAATTTATGTGAACTATCGATAATGACACCCAAATTGTCAGCACTCTCACTCACCGGGATTTGCGTGTTATCGACTTCGATGTTGATAAGTTCCAAGCATCTTTTTTGAGAAATTGTACTGCCGAAGAGAAGAACCTTGGATTTTGAAGGATTTATCGTTAGGCAAAATTCATTTGAAAACGTAGTTAAGCAATTGAAATCTTCGTTTATGAGGTCACATGCAACATTAATGTCATCTTCTTTGAAAGATAAGTATATTTGGGTGTCGTCAGCATAGAAATGAGAATTTCAATGTTTGAGACATTTATAAAACTTATGCGTGTATAGTATAAAGAGCAACGGACCAAGTATTGAGCCTTGGGGGACCCCATTAGTCAATGTTAAGAATGGAGAAGATGTATTGTTTAACCGGACCGATTGAGATCGGTTCATTAGGTAACATTTCAACAATTCGGTCACATTATCAGAGAATCCTATATGACCAAGAATAGCTATAAGAAGCTTGTAATAATAATAATAATAATACTCCCTCATAAACACTCGTAGAGTGTACCCAAAGGCACAGCCTGTGCGGGTAGAGGACGGCTATTATTATTATTTGCCGTGGCGCTCCGGGGCGATTTTTAGTAGCGTATTCACTTTTCAGCTGCAGGAAAACCTGGAAAACCTACAGCACCAACTCGGGTGGCCGGCGTGTACTTCAAGCTAGCACTAGACGAGATTGGCATCTAGACAACACACAATGCACTTGCTTTCAACAAGGACTGTGGTGGTCTATCGATTCCGATATCGAGTACTTGAGAAAAAATCCTTCGTACATACATCGGGCTCGAACCGACTACCGCTATTGTGAAGTTCTGAACGGCCTGCGCCTTAGACCGCCAGACCACCGACTACCACTGAAAACTGAAAACTGAAAGATAACACTTCTAGTCATATATTATATAAAAGGTACAAAACATTCTGACTACTATTCAGAGAACCAATCAGTATAGGATACCGTGCAGATGAATGTCCATATCGAGGGGGGAAATCGCTGGGAAACTTTGGTGTACATGCCTTGGGTATTAGTGGTATCAGTCGGGAATTGGAGGTCTTCACAACATGGGAATCAAGGAATTAATCCAAAATACCAAGTACCATGTGGCCCCTATAAATTTGAAAAAAGAATTGATGATGCCCTCTTGACACTAGGCCAAGTGACCACAATCATTTTTGTGCCAAAAATCACTGAAAGTGGTACCTTTTCACCTAAATTTTACCCGACCTCGATAGCTTGCTCCGTTCAAAAGTTAAAGGGGGGAAGACTGTTTTCGTTCTCACTATATATATATATATATAGATACGCACATGATCTTCTTTATAAACAGAGTTTCAATAATTGAAGTTGATTGCTGAGTTTTATAGTGAATGTTCATTCTCGGAGTTGTGGGAGTTGTGTGAGTCACGATTTGGTACAGATAGTATCCATCTCTCCATGGGTGTGAGAGAGGCGAGTGAGCTGGGGCCGTAAGTCGCATAGTAGCCATGGGTATTGTAGTCAAACAAGGCGTTGAAATGTTGTTTTCGAAATACGTCAGTTAAAAAAATTGTTAAAATTGTTTTTTCCTTTAACCAGCTGTCGTCCCCTTACGAACGGCAGCCCTCAAAAGTCGAAACTTGTGCGAGCCAAGGATTAACGAGGTCCTACCTTTTAACGTGCGATTCCTAGCACTTTCTCGGACCATCAGATAAAAATCTGAAGTCGCTGAGGATTCGAACCTAACCGACCAGCAGTCAATAGTTTGGAACGCTTCAGTCTCAACCACTGAGCTACTTGACCCTTGTCTCATCAGTTTTTTGAACTTGCAAAAAAGTAAAGACAGGAAGATTCGAGGATTTTAACGAGATAATGAGTCGTTGCCCTTAGTTTTCGACGAAGGAGATAGGCTGTAGAGTTTTGGCAGAATGCTTCGAGGAATTGAATTACAAATTTTCATTTCTGTTGGATTTTGTATGGAAGATCCAAGTATGTTTATATAAACGTCGAATCCAGTCTGCACGTCAAGTTTGGGTGTCGTTATTTCATGTTTGATAATAATTTTACTTTAGTTGTCCTTCTTACTGTCTAGAGAGAATATTTGGGAATGATTTTGGAGGTGGTTAAGTTACAATAATGGATATGTTTGCTAAGTCATTTTAATAATGCATAAAAATCATGGGGATCCAGTCAGTGGGCACCATTTCTGCAAATCCCCAGGCCAATTAAGCATTAGTCTCTCTCCGGCCTTGTTTCTCATTGCTTTCTATATCACTAGTTTGGAAGCCATGCACAGTTATCATCTGACTGGGTGGATCCCTCCGGTCATTGCCAATCAGTGATAAAGGTCATAATCCCCACTCCATACTGGTTGAAATCGATATCTCTGTAGTGAGCCCCTTGGTCATCCATTTCGAACTTTCTGGTTACTAGCGCCATATATATTCTGGTTTTCTGTTGTAGGATTATTGGTGGGGCCTTCAATGTACCCTTCACTGAGTAAAAATTTTACTAACCCCAGTTAGAAATCGAATTACCCCAGCAAGAATCTCTAATAGCATAGGGAACAAGCGAGTTCTCACTTTTGGTTATAAAGTCGACTTTGCTGATAACTCAATTGGGATTATTAGAAATTGTCGAATAACTTATATTCTCAAACTTTGCTATCGTAAGCGAGGGCACCTTCTTATGACTATGGTGCATTGTTGCAGTCGTAGGTATCTGACTTTGCTATCGCTAGTGAGTGCATCTACCTAGAACTAATAAGGTATTGTTCCAGTCGTAGGTATCTGACTTTGCCCCTGCTAGGGAATGCATCTACCTATGACTATTACTGATAGTTCCATTTGTAATTTACAACTATGCTACCGCTAGCGAGTGCTTCTATCTGTGAATATTAGGCAGTGCCAATATTGCAGACGGAATATTTTGCCTACTTATGTTGTGGAGCACACCAAAAAATAAGTTCATCAATTACAGCCACTTGTGTAGAATTCACAAAGCGCAAACATCTATTCCGCTAGCTCTTGTAAAATAATCTGGTAAGCCATTATATAATTAGGAAGGTACCTACTCTTACACATAAAACTAAGCTAAATTATCACTACACAGCGGCGTTATTCCCAATGAGTACTCCTAGACTGGCTAGATTATAAATTAGCCGGTAACAAAAGCATCCACGTTCACGAACAATAACAATAACCTAATCTTTGACTGGACCAAGCGACCAACAGTCCTTCAATGCCGACAGCTAAAGAATGTTTTCGTTTAATTTTTTTTGCACTACACGACCTAAAAATATTTGTTGTGTTCTTGGACGGGGTAATTTCTGTTGAAATATCAGCAAAACATCGACTACCCATAGCAAGGCATATAATATTGGTAAGCGGGCCCATCCAGTAATATTTTGGTAGCCGGTTGACAACTGTATTAGTAAGTGGGTGAACTTCTATGCGATTGTCCACTTATAGTAAGCAGAAACCTTACAGCCATAGGCATGTAACTCGCTAGTTATTATTCATTTGTAAGATTATAATTCTCTAATGAAAAAACTGATTGTCCCAGACTGACTAATAGCGACAGCAGTATACTTTTCTGTGGCAGAAACATCACTTTCAGCAAAATCGTTTTCACTGCCATGGGATTTCAATGTGCTGGTTCTATTCGAAACTTTGTTACAGTAATAGTATTTCTTATTATGGTAGCAAGAAATATCTCAGCAAAAACTTTATTAGGACGATTTTCCTTAGTGTTCTACCTGCTCCGCGATGTCACAGAAATGCATTAACTGCAGTGTTTGTCAATAAATTATTAGGTAGGATTATTATATACTTTTAAGTACCGTGTGCTCTTTTATTTTTCGTTAGTTTGTTTAAAAAATATTGCATGCTCAATCCTGACCATCTTGACGGTCTACTGGTTGTCACTGGCTCATTATAGAATTTAGCTGGTAAAATCTAATGAGGGAATGAATAGTAACTTACGCACACACACCCCTAACCGAACTGAGATTGGGCATGAGGTTGCGCTTCGTAAGCTACACAGAAAAAAATTGGTACCTGAATACAATGAAAAAGTTCAGTGACTCAATGAATATTTTTATCAATATTGGTCCAATGAACGCAATCGTTATGTCAATGTACCACTGGTTATCCATACTATGAATACGGATCTTAATAATATTAATGAATGCTTTCATTGATATCATAATCAAGTACATTAAATAGGTTCGTTATGGTAATGAATTTCATTCATCAAACGAATGAAGAGTGTTCATCCAAGCAATACATTGTATTCGTTCAACTGATGAAACTGTATTCATCAAATTAGTTATTATTGTCCATTCTTCGAATGAATGCTGTATGATTGATATAATGATTCAGATTAGTTCGACGATGGATATTTTTTATCAATCCAATGAACGGTGATTATTAAGTATCGGTTATTCCTTGATTCAATAATTGATATACATTAAATCTATGTTTCAGTTTATTCTCGTGATGCTTTCACACATTGAACTAATTATTTTGTTCATCATTTGAATAAGTGGTATTTATTCAATCGTTGCATATCATTCGTAAATGCAATGAAGGCCTCCCACTGATATTGAGCATACAGTGAGTTTCCGAATGATATGCAAAATAATTAACATGCATTCATCAGAACATCGCAATCCTGATTGGAAGGCGTATCTCCATGTTATCTTTTATTTCGGTTGGCTCCTTTCGGAGCTCTTCGGATGTCTCTGTAGTCTGTGCTACCTGAGAAGATGCTTCAACGATCGCTTCTGTCTGCTTAAGTTAACCGGCTCTGTGCAAACAACGAAGTCGTGCGGAGTGGTCCCTCTAGTGGAGGCGCTGTTTACTACCAGCTAAAGCTAACTTGCCAGCAACGGAGATTTCTATGAGAGGATTCGGCAGAATAGATGCCGGCAAAATTTATGAGTAAATTTAAACAGGAGATGGCTTGGTTCGACATAAGGCTTATTATTATATTCATGAACATATTAATTACGGAGTTATAGAATGGGAGGAAAATGTTGCTTCTATCTGCCTAACAAAATTGGGACTTAGTAACTTCGTTACACCTCATATTATCTTTCCATAGCCCCAATAAAACCTGAAAATAGATTATCATTGATTTTGATAAACTTGGATTCATTGTAACAATAAAATCATCTCTGGGACCATTAATTACGTTCATTGATATGATGAACAATTTCAAATGGATTCATTGTACCCCTTTCATTACCTCAATGAACTTTTCCATAGAAGCAACGAAACCTGTTCATAAATGTAAAAAAAGATCATCTTTGATCTAAGTGAACTTGAATCATTGTCACGATGAAAAATGTATTGTGCCAATGAACGGAAAGGTAATAAACGGTATTCATTGATATAATGTACATATTTCATTCATAAAATAGTATACATTGTTTCAATGTACTTCTTTCTTCATTTCAATGATCTTTTCCATAGCCGCAATGAAACATGTTCATAGGTCTGAAAATAGATCATTGATCTCGATAAACTTGAATTCTTTGTAACAGTAAAAACATACATATTTCAGTGAATGGTCATTCATTGACTCGACGAAAAATGTATTGTGCCAAGGTATTCATCAATAAAATGTACCATATTTTTTTAAAATATATACATCAGTGCTCTGGGACCATGAATTATGTTCATTGATGTGATGAACAATTTCAAATTGTTTCAGTGTACCACATTCCTCGCCTCAATGAACCTTTCCATAGCAGCAACGAAACCTGTTCATAAATATAAAAAACCATCAACTTTGATCTCAATGAACTTGAATTCATCAATTAATACCTTCGTACATCAGTGAATGTTTAATCCTTATCACGATGAAAAGTTAATTGTGCCAATGAACGGAAAGGTAATAAACGGTATTCATTGATATTATATACCGCATTTTTTTCATGAAATAATATACATTGTTCCAATGTACTTTTTTCTTCATTTCAATAATCTTTTTCAAAGCCGTAACGAAATATGTTCATAGGTCTGAAATTAGATCATCATTGATCTCAGTGTACCCCTTTCCTCACTTCAATAAACTTTTCCGCAGGAGCAACGAAAACTGTTCATAAATGTAAGAAACGATCATTTTTGATCTCAATAAACTTGAATTCGTTGTATCAATAAATACCTACAAAAGTCAGTGGATATTTATTCATTGCCACGATGAAAAATATATTTTGCCAATGAACGGGGAAGTAAAAAAGGGCATTTATTGATATAACGTACCACATTTTTTTCAGTGTAGTGAGCAGACAATAATTGATAATATCTATAGCGCGCAACAATTGTTAATAAAAGCCGCTGAAAATAAATATTTTTAATTTTTTTTTTTTCGGAAAATCTCCGAGATCTTACTATAGAGAAAATGCCTTCCGTCCCAACGAACGCCAATGATGCTGCTGTCCGGTGGTTGACCAAGGCCATCGAGTTAGTATGGAGTCTCAACCGTCGGCGAAGCGCATTCTTGGCGTAGGCGATTACCTGGGACCTGTGAACCAGTCATTCAACAGCGGTTATACTGATTTTAAGCACAGGTGATAAGCCACAAATATCGTTGGATTTCATTTGAGCTATATGTATATTCTATATTTACCAGAATATAAAATATAAAACAAAGGATTTAGCATCTGCTAAAAATAGGCAAATGGAATATAAAAAAGTAGCAAAATAATGCAAACTGTCACAAACGTGGAATTTTAGTGGTAAATTGAACTATAACAAGGTCGGCCACATTGTTAAATGTGAATCATAAGCAATTCTGGTTATTTTGTACAGAATATAAAAGAGTCGCAAAATGGTAAAAACGAAGAAAACATCATCCTATATCGTTGCCCAATTTAGCGATCATCTCCAAGTTATGCATGAGAGGGAGTCTAATAGGTATTCTTACATTTGTGAAGCAGCATTTTCACTATGCAACATGTTTCATAAACTCGTGTTTTACAACAAAGTTTTGAAACAAGTTAAAAAATGCAGTTGAAAAATTTGATTAAACAAGCGTGTTGTAAACATAAAATCGTGTTTTGAAACAAGTTGCAGTCTTCCAGACCCAAGTCGGTAAGATCAAAAGAAAATATGTGTTTCATAAAGTTTTGTTTATGAAACCAGAAAACCAGTGTGCATGCAACTTGTTTACAAAACATTCGGGTCTCGGGTCAGTAACCCACTTATTCAACTTTAAATATCTCGAAAACCGTTGATATTTGTGAAACAAAACGTAATGCTTTTTTGTATAGGAAATATTGGGGATTAAGAAAAGAAGACGAAATCGATATCAATCCAGTGGCGTGAAAGTTGGGGAGGGGCGAATAAGGGTACCCACCTGCCGTACGCCCCTGTTTAGAGTTACAAACACATGATTTTCGTTGAAATATGAAACTGAATGCTGTCAAGTGACATACCAAATTTCATTAAGAAAAGTTGAGCCGTAATGGAGTTATTCTGGAAAATATATGTTTTTCTGTCACTTTCAACACCCTGTAACTCGGTTAATACTCATTTTAGAGTATATATTTATTGGAACTTTCGGCTTTAAAATGAAGTGAGGATTCTACTCTCGGAGTTTGTCCCCTTTATTCTGGGACACCCTGTATATTATCATATATATGATGAAGGTATATGATGAAAAAATATTATGAAATAATCTGAAACCATATTACACTACTTAATATATTTGATCATATTCAATGTAAAAGCAAATCGGATGAAGAGAAATTGCTTGATGTTGTATTATATAAAAAAAAACGATATAAAAAGATTAAACGTTTGTGGGTTAGGCCATGGATTTTGCAAGATAATAATTTTTCAATCGGTTAAAATAATAACTGCTTGAAAAAGCGACAGTGTAGCGAAACATGTCGCGATATATTATTATTTGTTAAAATCTTACGTGTTTGATTAAGTTTCAGTAACTTAAGTATCTAACAGTCTGAAAAGTGCTTAGTGCTTAGTGCTCCCTGACTGGAATTACTTTTTTAAGTGCTTATACATTCATAACCAATTACTGAAAGAGTTTCAATGTGAAGATCACAAACATTATGAGAACTACATAAGAATGGATGAGAATACGTTTTGTTATATTAGTGACATCTCAAAACGCACTTTTTCAGTAGTAATTTTTTCGGCTAATAATGACAGCTCAACCTTTTGATTTTCTTCCCAATTTCTCCCTCACATCTGCTGTCATACAACCATCAGTAATATTACTATTCAGTGAAAACAAAGGTTTATTCTGGGAGGGCCAGGTAGCTCAGTGGCTGAGACTCTCGCGTTTAAAAGCATTGACTGCTGGTCGGCTAGGTTCGAATCCTAGCGACTACAGATTTTTGGCCCGAGAAAGTGCTAGGAGTCGCACGTTAAAAGCTAAGACCTCCTTAATCCCTGGCTTGCACAAGTTTCGACTTTTGTGGGCTGCCGTTCGTAAGGGGACGACAGCTGGTTAGCGAAAAAAACAATTTTAACAAAAAAAACAATACATATACATACATTTTAAATAAAAAACGCACCGCAGTGGTGAAATTTCATTTTTGACAAAAAATTCTCTGTATGAGAACTTCTTGTTATCCTTGCTATACATCGAACAATACGTTTCTGTGCAACTAATCGGAATCTATGTTGATTTTTACTTAAGATATCGTTTCTATCAATTTATTAGTCTATCTAAAAATGCGTATTCAAATACCTTGGAAAATGAGTATAGAACAGTTACTGGGCTATAATTTTCTTTGGATTGTCTTTCTTATGTATTGGAAGTTGGTTAAATTGTTATGGGATGTATTATTATATGAAGCATTTTCTCCAGTAGAAATAATGGTACTTCGTCTGGACCGGAGGACTTTTCGTTTTTCAATCTCTTGCTCAATATGGTATATAATTCTTGTTCAGTATAAGGCTGAAGAAAAAGAGCATGAAGTTAAAGTTATTATTAAAGAATGATCTTTTTGTTATACTTCTGTGGTCTATTTTATTTACGGTTTCACATGGTTCATTTAAGAAAAGTGTATCAAGCTCAGTTGCATTGATTGGAGGATTTTCAATTGGTATTCCATCTTCTTCAATAAATATATTTTTTGGCTGACACTTCCTATTGGTTAGTTCGGAAAGCACACTCCAGGATGCTTTTTTAAAACTTATTATCGGATTTGGCGATTTTGTTTTGGTAATATTCTTTTTTAGTTCTACTTGTTAATGAAATATGATCTTTTTTCGCCTTTTTTATACAGCGATCAGCCAGAGGGGTAAATAGTTTCAAGTCGGGCCAGTTCATTCAGAGATGAGCTTGATGCAATAACATTAACCCATTTTTTATTGTCTACGTTTTTATAATATTTTCGTTTCGAAAAATTCGTTTCGAAGTGAAGCATGAATGTGTCATAGAAAGACTCAAAAGCTTCCTCACATTGGTGAGTTTCTTCGGACATGACCAACCCTCATTCATCAGGCCATTTCACAATGCAGTTAAAATTCGACAAGACATTACATAAATCATTGAAGTAATCATTTTTAAAAACATCAAAGTTAAAATCACTATGCACAAATAATAAATTCAATATTGGGTTTATATATTGATTCATGACAGCTGTAAAATTATCCGAAAACAATTAAGCATCCCCACATGGAGATCGATTAAAGTTTAGTGTAATATTCACGGAACCATTATTTTTGAAACTCACGGCACATATTTCGAAATGTTACTGAATGCAAAATTTACTTACATTAACCTGGTTCACGTTGCTACACTTTCTAGCCCATATCGCGATTCCTCCGCATGACATATTCGTTCTGCAAAAGTAACTCACCAGATCGTATCCATCAATAATCACATTCTCAAGCGAATCTTCCTCTAGACCCACTTACAAAAAAAATTTATATTGTTATATCCACATATGTCAGATTGGATGCAATCGACTTTTCCTCCATTGAGAGTGTTCACATTAACAAGGAGCAAATGGGGCTCAATATCTGTTAATTTGAAACATTGATCTTGGCGCGCAACTGTAAAGAACGATTTACACAGGCACCTGTCCGCCATAGTACTAGGGGTCATAGCTGATTTGAAGTTTTTCTTATAAATGGTGACCTTTTAAGATGTATGAATATCCGTATATTTTGAAGTCATCTGCTCACACCTTGCTCCAGGAAAATGTTTTCGTATTTTTTTTTTGAAGTCGTCACATTTGGTTTCCGGATCTATTCTATAAACATGTAGAGATGTAAATCTTGGCACTCCTCTAATGCAATCTGAGTCATTATTACCTACGATCACATTCCGTCTGCGTTTCCTTCCCTCAAATTTATGCCACTCATTTTCGTAAGTCATCGCCGATGAATTATGGTCATTAGTTAAATTTAAATAGTTGTCCATTTTAATTTTTACTTCTGCTTCTAGGACTGCAGATGATACATCACGTTTTCTTAACAGCTGGTTGGAGTTCCCTTCATGTTGTTTTGCGTACTTTTTTTAACTTTTGTTCAGGCTAGACCCATTAACTGTTTTAACACGCTTTATATTAGCTTCACTTGTATGTTTGTTTGCTTGTATGTTTGTTTGTTTGTATGTTTGTAACTGACTCCTTGGTGATTTTCACCCATTTCCAGACGTCCGAATTATTTGAAATTTGGCAGGTGTTCATAGTTCCGGTGACAATGCAATATGACATTTTTTTTGTAAAAAAAACGAAATGGCGGCTCCAAGATGGCGGACGAGATTTGTGATAATGGTCCGATTCCATTCAAAATTGGTATATAAGGGCTTTCGGAGTCAGAGATTATGATTTTTCATCAAAATTCAGGAACTCAAAATGACGGCTCCAAAATGGTGTCTTCAAAATGGCGGTTCCAAGATGGCGGACGAGATTTATGATCATGGTCAGATTCGATTCAAAACTGGTATGGTTTTCGGGGTCGGAGATTTCGATTTTTTATAAAAAAAATAGTTTAAAAAAACTAAATAACACGCTTTGCTTCCCATGGACTAAAAAGTAAAAAATAATTGACAATTTAATTTCTCAAATGTAAAAAAAGCTTGGGGTGCTTTATAAAGTTCTATTGAGCTCTTGAACGCTCTGTATTGTTAAATTAATGGTTTTCGGGGTCGGAGATTTTGATTTTTTATTAAAAAAATAGTTTAAAAAAACTAAATAACACGCTGTACTTCCCATGGACTGAAAAGTAAAAAATAATTGACAATTTAATTTCTCAAATGTAAAAAAAGCTTGGGGTGCTTGATAAAGTTCTATTAAGCTCTTGAACGCTCTGTATTGTTAAATTAATCTGAAAAATATGAGATTATATATATTAAATTTTAGCATAAGCCAATACCTATGAAACGAAAAAAACAAATCCGAAATCAGACTATACTTCACAGAGTTAAATTTTTTTGAAAAATGGCGATAAGTAGCGAAGTTGGCTAAAAACGCGAAAATCATTTCGAAAATGTTCTGCCCTATTATCCTTTTTTTACCCCTATAATCAATTATATATATATATATATATATATATATATATATATATATATATATATATATATATATATATATATATATATATATATATATACATATACACGTATACAGTGCGGCTTTTTATAGTCCCCCCCCCCCTGTTAACTTTTGAACGGTTTGCCGTAGAGAGATAAAAAAAAACCGTTTCGAGGGTTTCACCGATACTACTTTTTGAAATATAACGCATTGTGATTGCTCGATAGATGGCGCGGGGGGGCACAAAAACCTAATTTTTTTAAATGGCATGGGGGGTCGAGTGACACATCGTTGAAAAGATAATTTGATTCTCTTTTCAACCATCTAATTTTTTTTTAATTTCGTTGACACGTTTTTCCACACTAAGCATTTGAAGTGTCAAGTGTAAGAGCGGATCTGAATTCGTTTCCTTACCTTATCTCAATAACTTTTGAAGGGTTTGATGTGAAATAATAGGACGGAAAATATTTTGGGTGGTATTAAAATAATAACGTTTGAAGAAAAATACCTTAATTGTTCTAGTGATTTACAATTGCAATCAATACCCCGAAATACGGTCAATAAAGACAATTCACAACATTAATAATTATTCATTTTGAATTCCTTTCAAAGCTTAATTAGGTATTAGGATATCGAAGTTATACCCATTTCATTTATTTTTAATGACAAAAGTAATAACAGGTACTACGAAAGGACTATTTATTGGATTTGTTTAAATGACAATAATTAATTAGTTACCTATAAAAGTACAATGGATTGATGAATTATTGTATTCATATTCACTGAGGAGTTTTGTCTACTTATAATTATTATTTACTTTGAATATTTGATATCATCATGGTTCGTATACGTCCTCTCGAAGAAAAAATTGAAGCAATTTATAATTTTGGTGAGGCCCATTGGAAATGGTGGTAAATCCGCAACAAAGTACCTCTCGTGTAGCAAGTACGATTGGGGTCTCAACAGCTACAGTAAAAAAATATTTGAAGAAACACAAGTTCCATCCATACAAATTAGTAATGTTGCACCAACTCACAGAAGACGACCCAGACCGAAGAATGGAATTTTGTGAAATTATGGAGGAAAAGATAGCTAGAAACCCCAATTACATTAGGAATATTGGTTTTTCAGATGAAAGTACCTTTTTCTTTAACGGAAATGTGAATATACAAAATGTGCGATACTGGAGTGATATAAATTCCCACATCTTTCGAGAAGGTCACACTCAGTTCCCACAGAAAGTAAATGTGTGGGCTGGAATTCTGGGAGACCATATTGTAGGTCCCTTATTTCTAATTTCTTATTTACTAAGAGATACAGTTGAACCACTCATACTTGGAATATTAGAAGAAAATGAGAACAAATTTCAGGAACACATCACCTTCCAGCGAGATGGGGCCCCTCCTCACTTCCAACGTCAAGTTCGAGAGTATTTGGATGGAACATACCCTATGAGATGGATTGGACGTCGTGGACCAATCGAATGGCCGGCACGATCACCAGACCTTACACCTTGTGACTTCTTACTGTGTGGATACGTCAAATCCAAAGTGTATGAGCAACAATTCAACTCTTTGGAAGAACTTAAAGAACGAATAACACGGGTTTGTGCTGGTATAACTGCAGACATGTTGAATAATGTTCGGCAGGAATTTGTGAATCGAATTTTTTATTGTCAAGAAGTATTAGGTGGACATTTCGGACACCTGCTTCGTTAATTGACAACAATTTTGCTTCTAATTATTTAAATACTACATGTCATAATAGTTTGTTTTCTTTTTGTTACATTGACACTTCAAATGCTTATTGTGAAAAAACATATTAACGAAACGAAAAAAAAAATAGATAGTTGAAAAGTGAATCCAATTCTCTTTTCAACGATGTGTCACTCGACCCCCCATGCCATTTAAAAAAATTAGGTTTTTGTGCCCCCCCGCGCCATCTATCGAGCAATCACAATGCGTTATATTTCAAAAGGTAGTATCGGTGAAACCCTCGAAACGGTTTTTTTTTTTATCGCTCTAAGTCAAACCGTTCAAAAGTTAACAGGGGGGGGGGGACTATAAAAAGCCGCACTGTATAATAATACGTGTATAATAATTGTATTATACAGCAGCAGGAGCAAAATTCTTGGTTGGATTGTACGGAGGTGATTTTCGTTGCACTTCCTTGAACGACCATCGCTACAGGCAGTAAATAACTTCAGCCTACAAATTCAATTCAAATTTTGCCACCATTCCACCCTCAGAAGCCGCAGCCAAGCAGCACACATATCAGGTACAGCAGAGACTTGGAAACGCTCTACCAACAGAGGAGTAGGGTTGGCGGACAGTCCAGGGGAACTTGACCCATATAACCACCCTCAAAGCTCCAGCCCCAGACAGGCGGCTGACGTTGATAAGCTGCAAGTGTCAGAAGGGGTGAAGGGGCAATTGTGGCTGCAGAAAAATTGGATTATTCTGCACAAGGTTGTGTGACTGTGATGATCACTGCTCTGATCAAGAAATCATCTGTGATGAGGACGACCTTCTGGAGTCACCGCTTTCATCTGATAATCTTGAAGAAGTTGAAGGTATTTTAAAACATCAGTATATCTTATCAACTCGCATGTGACATATTCATTTATTTTCTGGTTTCGCCAACAGATGAGAGCCAACCCTGTCACAAGCGCCCAAAATTGTCCTCTCTCGATACCCCGGGTCCATCTGGTTAACAACGATGGCAGACGAAACAATGATGATGGGTAAGTAATGTGGTATCCTGTACACCTGCTTATAAGAATTTACTTGAATGAAACTATTTTTCTTGATCTCTGAAGACAAAATAGATCTATAGACTCTGTTGTCTCTGTTTCCAGGTGGAGCTGTACCCAATTACAATTCGAGTTGTCTACTTTCTACAATTCTACATTTCTACAACAATTAACTGAATCTTAATCTTTAACTTACTATTTCTATATAATAATATGAAAGTGTATAATAATAAAAAGTTGTCAATAAACATAAGCTAAAAATAAATTGTCGTTCATTACAACCAATCCCTTGTATCAACTGTACTTGATAGAGTGGGGTCAAAAAATGCTCACATTGCTCACTGACGTTCGGCAGTTCAGTAAAAGTGGCCAATTGTACAATAATTTCTAGCACGATACCTAAATTTGATTTTTCGTTGAGATTGAGAAAGAGAGTACTTGTGAAGTGACCTAATAGGTGAGTAGGTGCCTCATTGACATTCGGTAATGTGAGCTATACATATGAAAACATATAATATATAATTATAGGAGTGAAAGATGAATAATAGGCCACCCTCAAATATTTTTGAGGTGGTTTTTGTATTTTTAGACAACTTCACTGCTAATCGCCATTATTGAAAAGATCATAACTCCGCAAAAAATTGTCCTAATTCGGATTTCTTTCGTTGTGTAGGTATTAGCTTAAGCTACAATTTACTATATGATGACTTTCTTTAAAAAATGCTTCGTTGTCGTGTTAGAGGCGAAAAACCTTCAATTACCGCTATTTTGGGCGGTTTATCGCGGTTTTGAGTATGAAGCCGATGGCTCCGTGGTAGCAAACTTCAGATTCGGATTCAGCATCCCAAAAAACATGAAAATCCGTTGAGAAAGAAAGTTCCGCAGTTTTTTCCTTGCCAAACCCTTATATTATTGGACTACTTCTGCATTGTAATTAAGTCAATAGTCTCACTCTTTTTCAATTCATCCAATTCAATCTTGCGACGCCATCTTCGAGGCATTGGATCTGCCAATCCGTCAGATTGGATGACGGATGAATTTTTCCTTTATTCAAACCACTTCTTCAAACGAATCTAGAAAAAAAATTATATGTATATATATATATATATATATATATATAAGAACACGCTTTACTTCCAACGTGGACTAAAGTAAAAAATAATTGACAATTCAATAACTGCTTTCGAACTACCTATATTCTGACATTTTCAGGTTAATTCAACAATACTGAGCATTCAAGAGCTCAAGAGAACTTTGTCAAGCACCCCACGCTTTTATTACATTTGAATAAATAATTTGTCAATTATTTTTTAATTTTTAGTCCATGTTGGAAGTGAAGCGTGTTCTTCAGTTTTTTTATGAAAAAAAAATTGAAATCCACGACCCCGAAAACCCCCACATTTTTTAATCGAATCTGACTATAATCACAAAACTCGTCCACCGTCTTGGACGCCATCTTAGGTCGCCATCTGGAGTTCATAAATTTTGACAAAAAATTCATAATCTCTGACCCCAACACTGATTTTGAATTCAATCAGACCATAATCACAAATCTCGTTTGCCATCTTGGAGACGCCATTTTGAATTTATGAGTTTTGATGAAAAAATTCATAGTCTCTGAACCCAGAAACCCTAACATGAATGAATCGAATCGGACCATTATCACAAATCTTGTCCGCCATCTTGGAGCCGCCATTTTGTTTCTGAAGAAAAATGCCATATTGCATTGTCACCGGAATTATGAACACATGCCAAATTTCAAATCATTCGGAAATCTGCAAGTGGGTAAAAATCTCGTTCAAAATTTCCGTTACATAAAGCTACATACAAACAAGTGAAACTAATATCAGCGTGTAAAAAAAACAGAAAGGAACAAAAAAAAATGAAAAAAACAGGAAAAAAAATCAGGAAATAAAATCAGAAAAAGTCCTCCGGAAAAAATACGGAAAAAAACCTGGAGTAGTTATTCAGTCTGATATAACCAGGACGATCTAACCATACGTAGACATTTAAGTGGGTGGAAATTTAATACATTCATTTTGCGAGAAGTAATTATTTAGTCTGATATAACCAGGACGATCTAACCATACGTAGACATTTAAGTGGGTGGAAATTTAATACATTCATTTTGCGAGAAGTAATTATTTAGTCTGATATAACCAGAACGATCTAATCATACGTAGACATTTGAGTGCGTGGAAATTTTATTTTTGTTCGTGGGTTTTTTCCGTTTTTATTTTTCCTGTTTTTTCCGGATTTTTTTTTCGTTTTTTTTCGGGTTATTTTGTTTTCGTTTTTTTCTCCGGGTGTTTCATTCCGTTTTTTTTTGTTTACCTCTCAGAATAGTCCAGGTTATCTAGAGAAAAACCTCTTCACTTGATATTAGATAATTATGACTCTCATCTCTCATTAAAAGGTATTACTTTTTGCAAAGAAAATGTAATTGTGGTAATTTCTCTGCCACAACGCTACTCCCACCTTTGGATCGGAAAGGGCAAAAACCTGTCCGATCTGCCATTTGAACGGATACTCCAATTAAGAAGGAATTATAAAATAAAAAGAAGAGGAAATAATTTTAAAATACCAAAAATTAAATATTCCGCCAAGAGAAATATATGTCAAGGAAAAGCTGCACCTAAAACCATTGTAGTGGCAGTTCTAAAAATGAAGTTGAAACTTATGTTTGATTTGTAGCAAACATATTTCTTAGTCTGGTCCAAAAGAAAAGTGTGGCAGTGCACCCGGTGCTCCAAATGGGCTCATGAAGAATATACAGATAAAAATTCATATTTTATCTACGTTCACTGCAATTCCGACAATGATATGAAGAGGAGCAAGTATTGTCACAATCAACCATATTATATATGTCGTAACTAACCACAGGTCGGGGCAAGTTGTGACATTTGGAGTGACCTTTTTTTATTGGTAATTATGTTTGTATAGCTTCTAATTTGTTAGTTTTCATATTTCTATACTAATAAAAGTTCGATTAAAATATATAATATTCAATCAAGCTTCATAGTCTTATGTCTAGATTTATGAAAAATTACTAATGAAAAGTGTCACAACCAACCCCGTTCTCCCCTACAGAACATGCACGTATTGTTGGCTTATGCATTTATATGAATCAATACGTAACGACCTAATAAATAGTTATTTACCCATGTGTCAAGTGAGTAAAGTTATACTTCTTTTTTACAATTAGGAAATGTTGACGCACGTCGCAGCAGTTTACTAACGAGTTTCGTGCAGTATTTTTTTCTACAACTGTCAAAAAAAGACACCCAATTGAGATTTTCATTGCAATTATGAGATGAATTTGGCACATTGGTTGATGTCAATACTTATTGTTAACGTTGCTCCAACTTTCAAATAACTAGCCCATTGGGAGGAACTTTTCTTAGATTCGTCAAAATTATCGAACAATACTCTGTGAAGTTACGAATACTTTTTCTTTACGTTATATGAAGAAAAACTCTTAGTCACACTAACCAAAGTTTGATTTCTTCGGTCTTAGTTACTCACAATTTCACTAATTAAACCGATTATTAATGTCAAGTAGGCCCTGAAAGCCAAACAGATCCAGCTACCTTGGAATACCTACTGTGAATTAGGTTATGTTCGCCGAAAATGTTAAAATTTTTGGCAATAATTGCTTTCTAGTCAAAAAGCTACGATTACTATCGGTGAAGTATTTGTTTAAAAAAAAATCGAAACTTGTGCGTGCCAAGGATTAACAAGGTCTTACCTTTTAACGTGCGATTTCTATAGACTACAAGCCCGCATAACAACTAAAAAAAAATTAAAATTGTTTTTTCCGTTAACCTGCTGTCGTCCCCTTACGAACGGCAGCCCTCAAAAGTCGAAACTTGTGCGAGCCAAGGATTAACGAGGTCTTACCTTTTAACGTGCGATTCCTAGCACTTTCTCGGGCCATCAGATAAAAATCTATTCTGTAGTCGCTAAGGATTCGAACCTAGCCGACCAGCAGTCACTGGTTCCGAACGAGAAAGTCTCAACCACTGAGCTACATGACCCTACATGGCCCTACATGACCCTACATGACCCTACATGACCCTACTTGGGGGAGTCATTTGACCCAGCTTTAAACATTTACAGAACGATGCTGCTATATGAGAAAATAACGTTAGACACTCTGCCGTCAATTCTGGGTGGTGCATTTGATAATAATAATGATAATTTTTCATCTAAAGATGTGTTTTTCGAACAAAAAATTTTTGTACGGCATTCCCCACGTTGGGTAGATTATGAAAAAATAATCTCCTAGAACCGATTGCCATACAAAAATAATGGGACGGGACCAGGAAATTTTTTTGAATTTTCAAAATTCAATAAACTGCTGCTGGTAAACTACCATCAGAGGCTTTGAACGCGACGGTCTTAACCACTGAGCTACCTGACCCTATATGTATGTTCAAAATAAGAACTAGCCCACTGACAGGATTTCGTTGTTACCTATTCGGATCTGTCATTGTTGCAGACGACAGTAAAATGCACGAAATAAGCGCTCTGTGATTGGTCACTCTAACGGCGGGAAGTTTGAATGATAAAAGATTGTATTCAAACTTAGTAGTAATGGTCGGAGCGTTTATTTCGTGCATTCTACTGTGAAGTTATTGTTGTCGTATACCAATTTTCTGTAGTCTAGAAAAAACCATTAAAAAACGTGTACTTTCTTTTCACGCTTTCCCGTTTAATAATATAATCATATGTTGATGGTGAAATATTGTGATAATTTAGGCACACAAAGTGCACCAAAAAAGTGGATATTTTTGACAGTTGTTGAAAAAATCTTATTTTTAAAATCATGATGGCTGGTTTTGTATGCACAAACGACAACTAGCGCCACGTTAGGGATAAAGTGAGAGTTGAATAATATTAGTACAAATTTGGTTTTTGTTTGAAAATATGAACTCGATGCTCATAATATCAGTTGTGAAATTATCTGCGGCTGAAAAACAAACTCTAGTAGATATTTTCCATCGTTCAAGATAACCTCTTGTGAGGTATTCATGTTGAAAAGGGGAACATCCTCCATTAATATTGAAAATGTGATTTTTTTGTAATATCTAACAGAAAACAACTACTTTCCCGGCTAAACCCACACTGAACATTGAACTACATCTGATAGTTATTGTGAAAAGACTGACTGAAAAAAAAATCTGAAAGTTAAAATTCGCATTTTCATTCGGATAGTTGATTTTTTTAAATTATATCTAGTTTTCATTGAAAATTCAAATAAATAATTTAGATAGGGAGAATGCTATTCAAAAATATCACTCACAGAAATTGTTCATTCAAGCAATGATCGCTTCACTCTGATGTAATCTCCAAAACATTTTCGTCGGCGAAAATTTATTTCGCTTTTCCGAGCTCATCAGGGAGATCGGAAGAACTGGAAAGCAGACTCTTCAGAAGCAATTTCACATAGCAAGGATGGAAATATTTCTTCTGCGGTAACACTTTGAAAGTTATTTTTTGACATAAACATATCATTGGCATTGCAATTTTATTTTTCTTCGAAAATATGAACAGAGTGTTCATAAAATTAGTTGTGGAATCATCTGCGGCTGAAAGGCAAACTTTAGACGCTATTTTCCATCCTTCAAGATAAACTCAAGTGTGTAAATTCAACAAGATATTTCTGATACTTATTATACAGCCTGTGCCATTAGCTGGCAACTAATGTACCTGCTTTAAGGGTAATTATGCTCTGCGTGGGGTCTCTCAGGTCATCAATGTTGATTAATGTGATAGCGTGCCAAAACGGGCACGCTAATGTCACAGGCTATATAATAAGTATCCGAGATATCTTGTCGCATTCACACACTTGATAATGTCGTGACTGAAACACACAGATAAATAGTTTTCTTTGTTTCTGGACAATGGAAGTCCAGAAGAATTCTACTCACGTCCCTTTCAATGTTTCACCATGTAAAAAAGTTCCTATCAACCTATGTTGAATAAATAATGATTGAAATTTAGTCGTTAAAGTTCGAAACTTCAATAAGCGCGGTAGCTATCTATGTACATCGAAATTATTCATAATTCATATACGCTTAAAAGGCTGTATGTCGAGTGGTGTAAACTCAGTGCTTAATGGTTTTGCATCAACGAGTTTTTCCTTCATTTTCACGAGTGCACATCATGCAAATAAAATCGGGAGGAAAATTAAAATTAAAATGATCCATCCAAGCGGTTCCTAAATCTAATTCTACTTGCCTGGGGTATTCTGCTAAATATCATTACTTCCGCCACCGAAAAAGCTCATAATGAGTTGGTTTGTAATCTTTCTGCTTGCAGCAACTGTGGTAATATAATAATTTTATGATGACTTGTCATTGTAATCATATCGAATATTTTCAAAAGTCAATAAACACTTATCACCGTAAATATGTTTTTCCACATTCTTGCAAAAAGCAGAACTTTATTGAACTATATTCAGTAGTAAAAGAAGTTCTTTATTGCATTCATCTGTCATTCAACTTCAACGTGCTGTCATCAAGACAAACATAAAAGTTCAAACTCACTTCATATTTAGCAGATATTACATATTTTATATTATTTTGTTTTAATGTTAGCAGCCAGAGATAAACAAACAATGCCTCCCGGGTAGCACCTCATGTTGGCTGAATCTTGTTTTCATATTGGGCCAATATGGATATATTGTGAATGTAAAAATAATATTGAACCAATAATATGCATGCATATTAGAAAAACAATATTTCATTGATAATATTGGTGGAATATTGGCTCAACCTGTTCTGAATGTATATTGATTTATAAAATATTGGGTCAATATTGGTTCAATAATATTCACCGATATCGATAGAGCTATATTGCCTACATACTGTTTCCAGCATCTAGCTCCAATATTGCGATTTCAATATTACTCTCATGTCGATTTTAGAGATAAAAAACAATATTGTATATCCAAGTTTTATAGCACATTGGTGGAATATTATTTAATCCATATTCGAAAAATTATTGACCCTGTATTGATTGAGATTGTTACGAAAACCTCACGCCAATATTTGAAAGACCATATTGATACAATATTACAAAATACATTTATCACTATCATTGGAATTTGAATATTTGTCGAATATTCAATTAACAATATTGAAATGAATTATGATGAAACTTGGATAAGAAACCGCTAGGTGGCCCCACATATGGAACGACAGCTGAATCATAGTAACATATATTGAATAAGGCTTCTCAAAATGCGTCAACAATCTACTCAGTGGTTAATTGAAGTAGAAATGAACTTGTAGAATTTTCAAATTATTCGACATTTTCTCGAAATTATTCAACAATGTTTCCAAGGCGACATATTCACTTTGAATATTTTACCAATATATGCAAATGATATTGTACCAACATCCCTAAATATTTTGAGGCCAATATTGTAACAATATCGTGAAATAAATATAATATTATATTATAATATTACGTTTGAATATTTTGCCAATATTTTACCATTATTATTACAATGTAAGTGTGCTACAGCGATATTGTACCAATATTGCTTAACATTTTGAGGCCAATATTGCTTCGAGAATATTACACCAATACTGGACCAATATCGCCGAATGTTTACATTTTTTTTCCCGCCAATATTATTATTTGAAATATTTTGCCAATATTTTCACAATATTGTACACACCCATATTGTCCCAATATGGGTGTGCTACTTAGGTTCCCGAGAAAAACTCCATAATCAAAACTGATCCGCTTTGTTCTAAACCGTCTACCTGCATAGAGCAAACTGTCTGTACTATGGCTCACGGCTACTATGATTTTGATTTTTATAATGCAACTGTGGTTATATACAAACGTCAGTCAAAAATAATTTCTGATAATTACAGAATTGAAAGTTTTGAAATGAGTATTATTGATTGAAAATAGATGATAGTGATCTGTTTCAATGCATATCGATAGTAATAATCAATTATTTAAGTTGCGCTTTGCATTTTCCAATACCTAGTGCCGTACCTTAAAAAATAATCATTTGCTTTTTGCATGAACGTAGAAAAAATGTATGCAACTCGCGCAAAAATCGTTTATTGCACTCAACGTGTTGTCCAACTCGGCCTTACGGCCTCGTCAGACAATTTCACGTCTAGTGCAATAAACATTTACTTTTTGCACTTGTTGCATAAATAACTATTAACCAGAATTTTTGAAAGTACAAGAATTTTCTTAAAAATTCGTGAACGAGAAAAAATTTCCGGTTAGGAGCTCCTATTCTTCCACTTAACCTGATTCCTCCACTCAACGTGTTTTAACTGAGGGGGTAAGGTATCTGAACTGAATAAAAAAAAACAATATTCCATGATTTTATTTGAATGAAAGTACCAATAATTGTTTAAAATTAATCCATTTTATTTATAACCTAAGATGCTTGAGATCGCAATTTGAAAGGTAAGACCCCCGTCATTCCCAGCTCGCACAGGTGTTCTAAAGACTGATGTGGGTTGCTCGTCCGTGTGCAGCTGGGTGGCGGTTAGAACAAAACAAAAATAGGTGAAACGTTGTTTTTTTTAATTATATAGGGTGACAACGAGGTGAGGTACGCCCCCCAATTTTTCTATAGTTTTGAAGAACAGATTTCGAATTTGGTATATCGCTATAGTACTTGAATACGCATATTTTGACCCCTCTACTGAAAATTCACCACTTCCGGTTGAACCGGAAGTGACCCCAACTTTTTTTCCAAGACACCCTGTATATATTTCTTCACTATCCGAAAGAGCACGCAATTTGTGATAACACTCTTCTTCGAAAATTGAAAATTGATTGAAAAATGACGGAGATACAGTTGATTGTTTAGTCAAACAAAAATGGCCATGAAATTCAAACTCAAATCATCACAACTGACTTCTGATGTCGTTTATCAGAAGTTATCAGAGGAAGCTTCGAAGTGCGATACAGTTGAAAACTGAGTTTCTCGTGCAATTGCAGCTCCAACATTATCCAACATTATCAAAAATTTATTAAAAACGTATAGTACCCCTGAAGAAATGCTCACAACTGCTATTTCTCAAATGGCAACATGTTCTCTTCACTTCGTCATGATGAAGAATTATGAATTATCAGATTACTCGTGTGAGAAATTTTGAAGAATTCCGAAAGAAATCGTAAATACAAGATGTTTTATCATGAGTGTTCTCAAAATTTTTCAGCGAAGGCGGCCATGAACATATAAAAGCAAAACAAAAAGCAGCATTGTTTAAATAAGTAGAACAAACTTTGGCTTCGTTGAAATAATATTAGCTTTTGTGTAATACTTTCTCAATTATGTTCTAAGCCGCCTACGTTGAAAAACATTGAATTTTTGGAACAGTCATCTTGAAACCTGATTGTATCTCCGTTTCCTTTAGGAATTCTACAAAACTTTTCACACGAGTAAACTGATATTTTATAATTTTTTATCCTGACAAATTGAAAAGTACATATTGAAATTTAAGAAATGGCAATTGTGAGATTTTATTTATGGATACCATGCATTCCGTTTTTAGGTAATTTTTGATAATTGTTGCAATATATGGGAGCTGCAATTACATGAGAATCTCAGTTTACAACTGTATCGCACTTCGAAGCTTCCTCTGGTAACTTCTGATGTCGTTTGTCAATTGTGATTATATAAGTTTGAGTTTCATGGCCAACTTTGTTCGATTGAACAATCAACGGTATCTCCGCCATTTTCCAACTGATTGTCAATTTTGAAGAGCAGTGTTATCACAAATTCAGCAAAGTGGAAATTGTAAGGCAAACATCTGACAGAAATTAATTACTTTCCTTTATGGACATTGAATTGCATACCACTTATCTTGACTTTGTCGAAATTATTCGTCATTTATTTTTGTTACTCTCCGGTACACTTTCGAATTTTGTTCGAATCAATGATAGGCCAAGACACTAATATCGATACTTGTGATATTCACCAAAAACCTGGTGAGATCAAGCTCTTGTGGGACAAATGTACTTCCGAATGACTCTTAAAACACAATCAATCATACAGCGGAAATGCAACCCCATTGATTTACATATACATGAACATTAATAAAGTTAATCTGTACCTTGCTCCACACCTAAACAATTTCCTTGGAATTATAGATATAGGGAATAGTTCGTAGTTCGTAAACCACATCCAATTCTGAATGATTAACACTTCGATCGCTCTAAACTTTTGTTAGAGATCAGGTGGTCTGGTGGAGTTGCAGATAATCCACCAAACTCTAGTCATGCGCACTTTCAGCGAACATAATTATTAGAGCTCAATTCCACTAGTCAGAAAAAAAAGAGTGACTCTATATAATTCCGTGAAGGAGATTAATGCCGATAAAGTTTATTTTGCGAAGTTATGATAGGTGGACTCAACCACGATAAAAAATTTACGATTCGTATTTTTAAATGAGAATTCAACATTGGCGCATCCTTGCGGTATAAAGTTCATGTGTATCAAAGAGTATTATTCTAGAACGAATACGTGAGATTGTTCGTGTAGTATAATAGTTCAGTCGACAGTTAATTTACTTTTTTGTATATCGTTAAATTCCCTACAAATTTGTTTTTTCA
This sequence comes from Chrysolina haemoptera, assembly GCA_958298965.1. NCBI lineage: Eukaryota > Metazoa > Arthropoda > Insecta > Coleoptera > Chrysomelidae > Chrysolina > Chrysolina haemoptera. Next base: position 21,650,797 of record OY282596.1, on the reverse strand, counting down.
AACATGTTTGTGTGTCAATTTGTTACCGAGATAGAAGAATAGGCCATTTTTCAAATTTCGCTAAAAAATGCCACAAAGTGCAGAATTCCACCCCATTTCTTCCGTTATACCAGAATTATGATGAATTGTAGCTGTTCTATGATTCCTACTTGAAATCACCAACTTTAGATAACCCCCACCCCTGCTTTCCCACACATTGGGCATGCTGTGCCTTCAAAGCATTTGTGAACAAATAGAATTGTTCGCTGATGTTCGCTCTGAGACATCTAAACAGCATGGGACCAACCAGAGTAGTAAGAGACAAGATGGACATTGGGAAACTGCGCGCATGGTTCACTGAATATCACCCATTCCCGCACATCCAGGCGATAGTTTCTCTGAGCACAGGAATCATTAGTCATGACGAAGTGAACTGTCACTTAGCGCGACAGGTAGACATATCATGCATGAAGAATTGAAACTGAAACAGAAGTATAAGGTCGGTTCCGTTTCTTGCTCTTTGAAAATTGCTGGTAAAAAATTCACTCTCGATCCTCTCACTCTCTTCCAGCGTGTCTGCATTGCCAAAAAAATCTGAAGAAAATCTGAAAGAAATATTCAAGTTTGAACTCGCACCCTTTCCTATGTCACTCTTTGGTGAGGAGAAAATGCGCAAGGGAACGAAGTCTGCAATGTGCCCACTCTTCACCCCCATAGACGAAGTCAACCTTGGCAACAGGAAATGTAACGTGATTGATGAAGGATACCTGTTATATAAAGTGGTGTGGAACAAAGTTCCCACAACCACATTCGAGATGCTATGCTCTTCGTACATCTTTTGAATTGATATAGCCGATACTTGATGAACATCCATGTTGATCTCTATAATGAAACTATAGTTCAAATGATTTTCACACATGATTTTTCTTCAAGTGGTTCACCACTTGAAGAAGCTTTTGTAAAGCGAAACAATTGTCGTGGTTTTGTAAACCCTCTCTATGTGAAAATCATTTTAACTATAGTTTCATCATAGAGATCTTCGTACATCATCTACGCGCAGAGATAGTTTGGGAGCAATATATCTGTTGTATCAAAGCACCAAAGCCGCAGAACGAGCTCGCCGTTCTGCATGGCAATCAGAAAGCAAAGTCGTGTTCTCCTGATCTAGCATGGTGACCATAGCTCAGGAAAAGTTCTTGGCAAACGATCATAATAAGAGCGCATTCACTTCGATGTTGATGATACGAATGGCGGGTGCTAGCATTGAAGTGAAGCAGGCATTTGAGGACGGCGACATGATTATCGTCAACATCGCCATATCCAAGGCCAACGAATTCGACAGCGTCATCATTACTGCTGAAGATGTAGACATACTTATTCTGTTCGAATGCATTAGGTACGTCCACAAAAAACATCTATCTTCAAAAAAGTGGAAGAGGTAGTAGCCCCAGTATCCTCTACCCGCCAAATTCCTGCTCCTTTCCCCCCAAGGACGTACTTTTTCTTCACACAGTGAGTGGTTGTGATACCACTTCAGCACAATTTGAATTGGGAAAGAAGAAAATTTGCAGTACCTACATGAAGAATACCTCCCTCTGCAGCAGTGGCCCCGTTTCTAACACCAAACGCTACTCCTCAGCAGATCAGCGACGCTGGAGAAAAGTTTCTGGTAACAGTTTATGGAGGCAACATTGACAATGACAATCTCGACGATCTAAGGTAACAATTATTCACACGATCAGTGACGAAGGCTAAATTACAACTAGCCCGTCTACCACCAACAATGGACGCTACCAAGTACCACTCCCTTCGCAAGTACAGACATGGTTGGGTAATGGTCTTCTCCCATCAGTAGGGGGCTAGAGCCTATACCACACGAGGGGTACTACCAATCCCCAAAACCAGAAATGCTGCGCCGGATGACATCCTCCAGATTGTTTCCTGCAGATGCAGCAAAAGCTTGTAGCACCGGACGTTGTGGCTGCAACTAAGCTGGTCTCCACTGCTCAGCAATGTGCAAGCACTGCACAGGCCACTCCTGCGGACACGCCCCCGCAACTGCTTTGAACGAGGAAGACTTACCAGACATATTGACCGAATACGACGACGGCGACATCATTGACAGCCAGATCGCTCAGGAGGACAACGAGCTGAACCGGCAGCTAAGAAATCTCGACAAGAAACGTAATGAGTACAAATGAGTATCTACTATGATAAGCACATCTACTTTTTATAATATCATTCCTCAATATAATGTATGCATTGAGAAAAACTTAATATTGTTAATTACATTATTTTTTCCACGAAAGGACTACGTCTTTTTTTCTACCCGCCCTGGGAAAATTATGTAGGGGGGAGGGGGGATATCGATCCGAAAAGTAACTTCATCAGAAAGTTAGCTTTTGAGAATTGGGGTTGGGTGAGGGAAGAAGGAGTGGGGTGTCCAAAGTTGGTGACTTTGACCCAGAATCATACTTACAACATTTCACCAACAGATGAAATAAGGTGGAATTTTGCATTTATTGTCATTTTTTAGCGGATTTTGAAACATCACCTCTTTTTCGACGCGCCATATCTCGGTAGCGAATTCACATACAAACATCTTTCATGAGTCAAACTTGTAGGAAATTTAACGTTCTACACAAAAATATGGATATGTTTTTTGTCGTAGGACCGAAGAGAAAAACGTTTTTCCACCTAACACCACTTCTTTCAACCTGTCGACTGAACTATAAGGGGTTGTATCACATGTTTTCATTTCTATGTGTCTCAACTCGAATTAAATACTATATCTTCAAATTAGTTACAAAATAATTATTTTTGAACTTCATATTTGTAATAAGTCATCAGAGCAAAAAACAAAATATCTGTTTAGACACTCAAATCCCCGAAAGGGGCGCACAACGCCAGGATAAGATCAAATTTCAATGAGTGTCATAACAGGCCCCTCCTAGTATCGGTCTTTTGCCAAAGCTGTGTGTGGAAAGATATTTCACCAGCTCCAATATCTGCCAAAATATTTGCAGCAAATTCTATCCTGGATTCATTGGGAAAACATCTCCAGAACATTCCTCCCATTGACAGTTTTATGCCTGAGAATACCTTTTACTTCAAGCATGCGAGCTCCAAAATTAATGTTTACAGAAAAAATTTCCTGAAGTTTCTTGCTCAACGATATTAGGTATATTGTGTTTTTAGTCACAGAGATGAGGTAATTCAATAATCGCGAAAAACCACGGTTTTTTGGAGATTTTTCGCTAACAGCTCACGATCTATCCTTTTTTGATAGTGACTATTCTATACAAAATTAAAGTAAGTAAAGTTTCCAAATCAGGAGCGTATACAAGGGGGGGGGGTAATTACCCCCTATGATCGAAGAAAATTCAGTGTTTCAATCAAAATTAACTTTAAGATTCACAAAATGAATCTTATTGCATTCAACGCGTAAGTATCTAAATCTAATAATCTAATAGATTTCTTCATAAAAACTGAAACATGCCAAAACTGCCGCGTTGCAACGAACGTACTGGTGTAACGTAACGAGAACATCTAATTCTAATTCTAATCTCTACTAAACTTGGGACTTGAATACCTGATTGATTTGTGTTATTTGATTTGTAAACCTGATTTTGATTTGCTTCAAGTTACCTATGTAAATGTAATCAGTTTCAAATTCTGTTACACATTAGTACCTGATTGATTTGATTTCTATACCTTCCTGATTACCTTAGAGCTTCAAGTTACCGACATATGTAAAAGTTAAATGTATTTAGTTTCAGAATGTTAATTTGGTTGAATTATTTTTTCTTGATTCCATTCCATAATACTCGATCTCATTTTCTCTTTTATTTGGAAGGTGTCATCGTTTGTTTGTTCTACTATGCTTTTCGTTTTTCATATTAAATGAAACAAATTGAATTTGACATCCTTTTTCTCCCACCTTTATGATACCCCACTGACAAAATTAACTATCAAAGGCATTTGACCTTGAACAAAAAAAATGTTCGCCTGCTGCGCTATTCTATTTTCTGTCACCCTCGCGCACGAATCACCTTTTTTCCCACCTTTATGATACCCCACTGACAAACCTAATTATCAAGTTGAAGGCATTTGACCTTGAACAAAAAAACAAGCAAAGCTGTATACGCACCTGTTCCAAATTTTGTTGTTTTTCAGAATTAAACGAACGTGGTTTGAAAATTAAGTAGGCCATGGATATATTAACTGACAAGTTTAAAAAGATTTGTCAAATTTAATAATTTGTGAAACCGAATGAAAGCTCTGAGAGAATTGAGATTTCAGGCGATTTGTTGCAGAAGGCTGAGAAAGCTTTTTCTAAGACATAAGAGGGAGTTAAACATTCATAACTGCTTAGTATAACTCCCAAGGGAGTTATGAACATGTTTATAGTTACGGTAACTAAGGGTTCATTTGTTTTTCCGTCGACCGTTCATTTACGATGTATTTTAACGCACTCAAAATCGTTGATTAATGACCCCTGTTAATGAATGATTTTCTGTTGATCAACGATTTACTTATATGCAACCCAACCTACATTGCTCCAATACGTCTTATACTTATATAGTGACCTGTGGCGTAGGCAACCATATACTTACCCGCTAATACATTTATTTTGAAATCAAGTAGCTGTGTCAGTATTATCTATGGTTATTTATTTTATTGTTGTAATTTCTTAAAATTCATTAAGTTTCAATGGTTGTAGAATTTCTAATATTAATATTTATAATAATAAAACTGAAAATTAAAAGTAAGATCTTTTTATTTTTGAAAAGTATGTTTGATGAAAAAGTTCTGTAAAAAAATATTCAGAAAACAGTCAATAAGTATACTAGTTGTCAGTAACGTTAAAAGGTAGTCACGCAGCCGGCTGGTAAAATGCTGGTGTAAGTCTTGAGGTGATTGCGAGGTCGAGGGTTCCAGACCCAATTAAAAATTTTTTTTTTGAAAATTACGGTCAACGGAAAAGTTTTGTAATGAACTCGTGAATTAAAATGGCGATTAACAATCTCGAACATTAACGCGCTCGCTCCGCTCACGCGTTAAGTTATCTCAATTGTTAATCGCCCTTATTAATACACTTGTTCGTTGAATAACCATTGATGCATAAGTATGAAATAAATTATTCATTAATCCAACCACTATCATGGTATACAGCAAAAGAACCTAGAGGTGCATCCGTCAAACAGGGTTTGCACTTTTTTTCTGGGAAACACAAACATGGTTGAGGGCTTATTGGGCACCGTGAGAATTCCAGTTATATACCTATAGACCAAAATTTTATTTCTCATAAAGGGGCTGCAACAAATCAGAGAGTTGTTTTACAGCTACTCAGATAAAGCCTTTGGCTCGGCCATGAACGTTTTTTCAGGATTTTGCAAACCTAATAAAGGGTGTACTTCAAGAAAATTTTAAAGTCACTGTTGACCCTATTTCCTTCTGTGATTTGAAAGAGTGCGATTGGTTGTTTTATACTGCTAACTCATATGCTAGCAAGCGCAGATCTGTTAACTTAAGGCCAAAAGGCCTTTGTTCTAGTGTTAAAATCTCCTCCCCCAACCCTTTTTCTTGAGCCCCAAAAGAAATTGATTTGTACAGCCCCAACCTTTTCTCTACGGCTTCTTTAGAAGACAATTCCTTGTCCCTTGCTTGCATCGCCTTTCCACTGAGTGTTCTTAATGGTACATTGAAGGCTGCTGAAACTCTTCTTTCTTCTGACCAAATCTGTCCATCAGTTTTTTTTTCAAAAAAATTGTTTTCAAATCGTTTAAAATTGTTGTTTCCATTAACCAGCTGTCGTCCCCCTACGAACGGCAGACCTCAAAAGTCAAATTCAATTCAGGTACAATTAAAATGTTTTCACTACGTTTCAATTGCTTGAGTCTGCAATAGTCTTCAGGTGAATATCAGTATTCACCGACCACTGCGATGTCCCAAAGAGGTTTAGGTCCCAGATAGTGCGAAGAGTAATACCTTAGTCTTCTCTAACCGGAAAGAATTAACCTTACATTTTAGTGCGTCGAAATTGAACACATGAATTTGGCGAAGAATAATTTTATTTTATATCTAATAGTTTTTTAGTCTCATCTGACCAGAACGAACTAACCTCACGTAGACATTTCAGATCGCGGAAGAAGAAAACAAACACCTTTGGTATCTACAATACTCGAATACAATAATTTGAAAATACTTTCTGTTGGAAATAGCTACATTCAAAAAATATACTGTCACTTAATTTAAAGAAAATATAACAGAACAAGTGCATGATCAACATTTCAATCTATATGAACAGCTAGCGCCATCTGTTAAAGAGTAGCGGAGTCAATAAGCCGTTTGAGAAACGAATTAAAAAAAGGTAGATGATTCTAGAAAAGACGGGAAAGTCTCTCTGCAGCTATATAAGAACGTGTCACTCGCCGCCAGGGTAGTATTGGAAGAGCGGATTGAAATCATATTATAGCCCAGTTATTGTTCTATACAAACTAGCGTATTCTGTTTCAAGTGTCGAAATAGTATTTTATGATACAAGTTTTATAAGACATTATTTTGTCGCACGGGTTGTTTGGAGTACGACGAGCGAAGCGAGGAGTGCTCCAAGAAAAAATTGGGTTTAATATTAATAAATAATATCAGAAATATCGGGTTGGTAACATTGATGAAATATTCAAAATTTGAAGGCTGTCAGGTAATTAATTTTTTCACATAAATTATTTAAATTTTGAATGCAAATGTCAGTAAATTGCCTTTTTGAAAATGACTGATGGAGAAAATTCAAGTTGCACCCTTCCTGAATTGAGAGTAATTGCTCAAACGGCTGTGAACGATTTGTTGCCCAAAAAATCTCGTTCAGTTTACGAAAAGGAATCCCATCCCTCTTGTCTGACGTTCATCTGACAGTTGATGTTACCAATCTCGAAAAAATTAAAATGCATATCGAAATAGAAGCCATAACTTCATTTCAGACTCCAAATAGAAAATAAATATTTTCCGAGTGACCTACTGAAAATTCTTCACGGTGGTGTACAGAAGTAATTTTTGAAAATAAAATGCTGTGTTCGTGTAAGTAGACAATTGTGTGTTTCGAGAAAATAGATTGTTCAAGTTTTTTTTCGCCAAAAACAGACAGTGACTGATAAATATTTTTCGTGAAGTGGCCAGTTGTGTTCATTAACATGGGTATGAACTGATACCCTTCTCACGTGTAAAAATAATAATAATAATAGATTGGTGGCCCATGAAAAATGTTTGTGTGACTAAGACAAAATGTTTTCGAAAAGTCGTGGAACATAAAAAAGAATTAGAACTGGTGAGAAGGCTATACAACAGAAGAGACTTTCAGACTGATTGGTTACTGAAGGAAACCTTCTTATTCGAAGTTTCTGGAATTGATTGGGTACGAATGAATGAACTCGACGAAAATATCAAATCGTTGAAAGATAAAATGCAACAAAATTCAAGGAGTCTGGAAGATAAATTCCTAGAGAATTCAAATAGTTTGAAGGAAGAACTTCAAGAAAGTTCGAAGAATTTGGAAAAGAAACTTCTAGAAAATTCGAATTGTCTGAAGAAAAAAGTTTGAAGAATTTAAAGGAAGAACTTCTAGAAACGTGAAAATTGAAGGAAACAATCAGTAATGAAATCAAACGCGGAATCGGAAATCAATAAAAGTAAAGGAAAAAATCCCATACCACAGAATCTGCCGATGAGAATTCAATGCTGGAACTGAGTTTGAACTTGGATGATGTTCAAAAGGGTTTGAAGGATGTAAAAATCAGGAATGGATAGGACAATAAACCGCCACCTGTCCAAGGTAGTCTCTGCCTATCAAAGAGACTGGGACCAGTATCTTTATCGTTTCCTAATGGCTTATCGTTCAGCAGTGCACGAATCAACCGGCCAAACTCCTGCAAGTATTATTATGGGACCAGAGCTATAACTGCCCTTTAACTTGATGTTTGAGATACCACCAGGCACGACACTACGGGAGAAGAGTATGTCAGCGAACTCCGTCAGAGAATGAACGACATCCACGAGCGAGTCCGTTTGAATATCGAGATTGCCAGTAACCGTATCAAGAGGACCTATGACATCAACTCAGATGCTAGACCATTCAAGACCGGCGACCTAGTCTGGCTGTACAACCCCAAGCGTCGCCGTGGCTTCTCACCAAAATTACAGATTGTATGTGTATGCTTCTGATGAGCCTGTTTTATTCCAATCCTATTTCAATCCTCCTGAAGAGCTTGGCTAAGCGAAATAGATTTTTGTCGACCAAAATGAATACCTCCCAAGAGGTTATCTTGAACGATGGAAAATAACGACTAAAGTTTGTCTTTCAGTCGCAGATGATTCCACTACAGATTTAATGAATGTCCTATTCATATTTTCGAACTAAAATCAAAATGCTTAGGACAGGTCTATGTCAAAAAATAATTTTGAAAGTGTCACCGCAGAAGAAATATTTCCCTCATATTCATCCCTGATGTGTATGCTTCTGAAGAGCCTCTTTTATTCCATTCCTATATCAATCCTCCTGAAGAGCTTGGCAAAGCGAAATAGATTTTTGGCGACCAAAATGTATTGGGGATTAAATGCGACAGAAGCGAACCTTGCTTCAATGAAATGAACGATTTCTGTGAGTGATATTTTTTAATAACATTCTCCTTATCTAATTTATTTAATGATTTTTTCAATGAAAACTAGAGAGAATTAAAAAAATCAGTTATCTGAATGAAAATGCGAATTTTCACTTTCAGATTTTTTCTTTCCTTTTCAGTTAGAGTCTTTTTACAATATCTATCAGATGTAGTTCAATGTCCAGCGTGGCTTGGCCGGGGAAGTAGTTGTTTTCTGTTAGATATTACAAATAAATCACATTTTTCATTGTTCAGTTTGCATGGAGAATGTTCCCCTTTTCAAAATGTGATCACATTTGGCTAAAAGGGAAGTTTTATTTCTATCGAAAAATTCATGAATGACATGTTTTGTATTTCATGGTCCGATTGAATTTTAAATTTGTGTGTCAAAAATCAAAAAATTTAAAATGACGGACAAATTTTTGAGATTCTTTCAATCGGGTGTTAGGAATGAAGATTTTGTAATAAAAATTTGTGGATTCAGAATAGCGGCCGAGTTTTGTGAGTTATGATCCCATTCTATCCATAATTGGGTTTCGGCTTGGACTTTTCGGCGATAATAAGTCGAATTTCCGACATATAAGTCAAAATTTCGAATTTAATGTCTCTCAGGCGCATTCGTAATTTTTCGACGTATGGTTCAAGTATATTTTAATTTGGTGTCTGTTTATGTTGTGCGGATTAGCAACTTTTAATGATTCACTAAAAAGACTTGAATACATATTAGTTAGAAACCTTTTCTAACAGCTCTTATTTTTGTCTCACTGAAAATATCTACCAGGAAAGTTTTCAATCCTCCAGCTTAATTTTCTATTTCTGTACAAAATGTTTTTTCTGTGATCATTCCTACATTTTGTGACAGTTTATTCATATAAAAAAACACCAACTTCCTTGAGGAATGAAACTCACTGAGAAATATTGAATTAGAAAGTTCATAATAATCATAATAATAAATAGCTTTTTCTCTCGGTCAAGGTTTTATAGATTTGAAACAGCTGTCAGATCACGATTGACCCTTAGCTCAGAGAAGTGAGAGTGTGGATTGCCCAACAGAGAAGGGAAGTGAGTTCGACAGCGGTGGAATGCAGATTATACGAAAACAAGTAGAAACTTCTAAATAACTAAATTTATGTGGTTCGTTTTTATATGATAAAAACGTCTATAAAACTTATGGTCCTGGTAATATGAAGATGTCCAGCTCAAATAATACACCAGAAACGAGTTCATTCATACCAAAATATGTTAATATCGCAGCCTTGAAATAGAATTTCAATATCAGTACCAGTGCTATTTCTTCCGCCCGGCATTCAAGAGAACCTGCCTGATGAGTAATAGGTACTTTAGCCAGCTGAATCTCTTCGCTCTGTTCTTCGTTGACCTGAAAGTATTCAGTTAGTTATCGGAAAGGGGTGAACAAAATCGTTCCCATATGAATATTTAAAATATTGAATGAAAATAATTAAAAAATATATGTTTCAGAAATAAAGGAAAATTACGAAAGCGTAGAAGGGCCACAAAAAATTGAAATTATAATTCTGACTTTACAACTCGGAATTAGCCTAATTCCCACTCCTCAACTCGGAATTAGTATAATTCCGACTTTACAACTCGAAATTAGTATTATTCCAACTTTACAACTCGGAATTAGTATAATTCCGACTTTACAACTCGGAGTTATCCTAATTCCGACTTCTCAAATCGGAATTAGTATATTTCCGACTTCACAACTCGGAATTAGTGTAATCATTGCGATTCCACGAGTTGGCATTGGAAATTGTAAGTATTGAAGGTGTAAAAATTGATGTCTAACAAACGAAACGAAAATTTTCGACAAAGTCGAATTCCTCTTCTCTTCAACCATCATACAAAGTGAAAAATTTTAGATAAATATTTGTCAGAAAACAACTACTTCCCTCTACGAATATTGCAACATCTGACATTCAAATGTCCAGTTGTCCTTCAGGGAACAATTGCAAGTACTAATTGCAATCAAGCATTGAATATTATCCCCAATGGCTGGGAATGAACACCTGGAGGAACATTGCACAAATGGATGTCAGATGTTATTCATAAGGGTATTTCGACTCAGTCGAAATTTTTTGTTTCAATTATTTGAAACTCTCCGCCACACTTTTCGGACTTTGGTTCGAAATCATGCATTAACTCTTCCCGGAGCCTGTGCTACCAAGGAGTGCTCTTGTTATTGGGTTTTGGGTATTGTGGTTCATTGGGTGGGCCAGGATACCTCTTTCATTATCTGACCTATCCTTGCACTGATGAGTGGGAAATGAACCGTGAAACATGTCATGTCTGCATAGGTAGTCATTCCCTTGCAATTGTGTCTTCTTGAAAGAACATTGTACAAATTGAGGTCAGATGTAATTTAATGTTCGTAGGGGGAGTAGTTGTTTTCTGACGTTGGGAAGACGGAATTATGCTAATTCCGAGTTGTGCAGACGGAATTATACTAATTCCGAGTTGCAAAGTCGAAATTACGCTAATTCCGAATTGAAAAGTCGACATTACGCCAATTCCGAATTGTAAAGTCATTATACTGATTCCGAGTTGCGCGGTCGGAATTAGTATAATTCCGAGTTGCGAAGTCGGAATTAGGCTAATTCCGAGTTGTGAAGTCGAAATTATAAATTTTTATTTTTTGTGGCCCTTCTACGCTTTCGTAGAAAATAGAATATGCATTCAAAGTTTAGATTTCATCAAAGATGAATACGCGGTATTACAGTCTTTATGAAAAGAAATCAAGTTTTATCCCAACACCAAACTGCTATTTTTAACACCTTGACACGTGTTTCAACCACAGAATTGTGTTTATTTATACCCATCAGATACCTCTGCTACGTAGGGGCGTAGCAAGCGGGTGGCAGGGATGACACCCGCCACCCGCCATCAGCGGCGCCGGAGCAGGGTGGCGCCGCAGCAACATATTCACTCAATCGTCAAGATATAGGTTATCACCTAATTTTGATACCAAGAACATTGAGAGAATTACATAAAAACAGAGACAGATAAAATAAAAATTAGGATATATGGCTACAACGGCTAGTCGTAAACTAAGCTACAGATTGGAAGTCAAAAGATTTCTATCATTTGTACAAGTCTGGAAAACAAAGGAACTGGGCGTCGTTATCGCGTAATTCCGTAAAGTTCGATGAGTCATGCCCAGAAGCCCAGGTGGCTGTAGTTTGTGCAGAAAATGAGGGGATTTTTATGATGTGGTTGTGGGTAGGGGGCGTGAGAAGAGGGCCAGTCACCTTGGCTACGCCACTGTCTGCTAGATACCTGCATTTTAATGGGCATTTTCAGCATTTTGAAATATGCACTTTCTTCACATAACATCATGAATGGTGGTTCAAATTCAAACGTCTTCCGGCTCTGACGTCATTGTCTTCTTGTAATATGATTGGCTGAAGTTTGGGATGGTGCGGACATGGCCGAAAACAATTCCTTAGGAGCACCACATAAATTGTTGTACTATGCTTATAACACGAGTGTCTGTTGTGATGATGTTAATTTTCAGAAACCCAAAGTTGACATATATGAAAATACACTCTTCCAGCGCTAGTTAAATGTTGACCCGGCATTATAAAGATACAAAATATTTTTCCAGAGATAATTTTATTTTTTTCAAATAAAGGTATCAATTTTCCTATCACAATCGAATAAATCAGGAAAATGTTTTACCTAAACCATTTTTTTCCGTGTAAATACACTGCTAACTTTATATATGTCATTTTTATGCTTTTTGCCACGTGAAAAATCTACTTATTTGATAAAATGTGATAATGTTGATTATATATGTATCGGAAAGTTTTCATTTTGGGTATGGTGGTTTTATGAGAGCGTGAAAAATAACTTGTTGAGAGAGCATTACAATTTCTCCTCTACTTGTTCAAGGAAGGGATATCAACGAGAGGTGTTAATTCGTCGGGCGAGGTAACAGGAGAGGCGCGCAGTAGTGCGTCTCGCTTATTTATGTGGTATTATCATAGCATTGCGTTCCTTGTTGCTCGCGTAGATTTCTGTCTATATACCACAGATGAAATGTTTCCGATACTGTATGTTGAGAGATCATTAAAATTTCTCCTCTACTCGCTCGAGGAAGGGATATCGACGAGCGCTGTTATTGGTGTATAGCATTGCCACGTGGTCCGTTAATGCGTCGGTTGGAATAAGAGGAGAGGCGCACAGTAGCGCGTCTCTCTTGTTTATGTGGTATTATCATATTATTGCGTTTCTTGTTGCTCGCCTGGATTTCTGTCTATACCCCAGATAAAAAGTTTCCGATACTGTATACAACTTTACTTCATTTTTCATTAGACATATTTCACACTAATCGGAGTTCATAAGTGCATGTAGGTACAGTATTATAACGACTCTGCTCCGGTCAGCTGACGATCGGCGGACAACAGTTCCCAAAATTTTGACGAAATTTCCAACACAATTTAAACTTTCCACAAATTTGTTTCGAATTTTTCACACTTGCCATTCGTTATAAAATGGCATTATACACCCGTCCTTCACGGAAGTGCAAGAGGTTAGAATACACCCTGTATAACCGGATCAAATAAACGACCTATCTATCTGTCACTTATCTATATTCAATCACCATAATGATATTGAACGGAAAATTTCATTTATTTCATTTTGAATTCACTCTAAATTCGGTAGAGTTCACTCGAAAATTCTCTACTTCTGCGAACGTATCGAATATTGGAGGGAACAACAATAGCGTGAATGATTCAATGGATTATTCATGTAATCGATGAGATAACATGCGCTTGACTTTCATCCATTACTTTGATGCTCTCTACATAAACTCCAATTATCCCGATATTCGGGAAACCACCAAGTTTCCATAATTCTGTGTATAATTTCAGAACAAACAGCATTTGTCTCTATTTATTGAGCTACGATATACATAGAGATTATTAAAACAAAGAAACTGAGACCGGTCGACCAAAGGCAAATGAACAACTATTATCCCAAATGTTTTTATGCAATTAATTTGCTTTCTGATTGGTTGGATTGCGAAACAAGGAGAAGTATTAAAATGAACTGTAATACGTAGTTATGAAACCGTTTCAGTTGTAGTAATAGCAGTGTTTTGTATGATGCAGCCATCTTTGTTTGAAAAATCTTGATTATAGCATCCATCTATCAGCTGCATCTTCCCGAGCAGCCCTCAAAAATTTTATTGAAAGTTGGGTGAGGAGAGAGTTGAGTGGTGTGAATTTTACCTTTCAAGGTGCGATTACAAACATGGTCAAGAATCGACTGAAATACAGGGTGTTTCAGAAATTAGAGCGATTAAGAAAATGGATTGTTATATAAAACATAATGTAACAATGAATAGCAAGGATTTTCGTATTTGCAGAAATAAAAATTTTTCGAAATTTTTATGAAATTTTTTGAAATTGCTTTCATTTACCTTTGTTTTGGGAGGCACTAGTTTGATTCTCCAGGCAACAGCATGTCTGCCCGCCTGCAGTGTTTCAACGCGGTTTGCGCAGGCTGTAGACCTCTGATTAGTGATTCCCAGGAAACTTTTAAAAACCAAATTTTTTTTTTTTTCGACAAAACGTTTTCTTTCATTTCGTTTTGTTTTGTCATCTTCTACTCCTCACTTCATTTATCGCTCCAATTTCAGAAACACCCTGTATATTGCACTATTCTGCAGTTATTTTCTGTATACAGGGCTTTTTACGATGAGTGTGTATAAGACCTTTCTGCTGCACCAACGATCTGAAAATTTGGTGGTGAGAATTTTTCAAAATTTTAGTAGAAATACAAATCGAATAATTTTAGTTTCTTGACTATACTGTGAAAAAAGTGCTGCACACAGGTGATAATCATTCGATGTTTGGAACATGTGAAAAGTAGCACTTTTTATCTGCTTCGAACTGATAAGACATCGAAGTGAATCCACGGTCGCACAAAACGCCGGCAACCAACAATACAGCTATGCTGTATCTACGATTGCAAAAACTAGAGGTACAAAATTGCATACTGCACCGTCTTCATCCAAAAATGCTATATACTTTACCCACTCCTGTCTCGTATATTGATGTAGCAAAGTCTCAAACATTTCCCTAGAAGGACCAAGGTATTCTTTTTCACTCAGTTGATGACTTGAAGCTATTTGATTGAGTAAAATCTGTTGAAAATATAGTAAGCCACAAAAACATATCCTTTGCTTCTAGAATATCAAACTCATGCAATATCGTTCTATCATCCGAGTGGGTGAAATTGACTAGTGACACCAGCTAAGCGATTGATTATCTAGAATGTCTGCCCCTTCATACCAAATGATTTAATTGAAACATCGCTGAACGACTTTGGCTTACAACTTGCCTCCCCGATCACTCTTTTGAATGCTAGTATTCCAGTAGATGAATACAGTCACATCCTGTCTTTTCGTCGACAAGTTTATATACCTTCTGCAGAAAATTATGAAATTCAAACTTCCTTTTTGATTTAATTCGATAGGAACTCACATCGATTATTGCTATCCACGAATAAAATGGAATGCTTTTTATGCAAGGAAAAAGCCCATCTAGCGGCGAACTGTTCAAACATCAATACAGATAATGAATAGCCATCTGATAACACTATAAAAGTTTCTGTAACTTTGGTTCTGTCACCTTGAAACATTTTCATGATTAAATCACAAAATTAGACTAACTTGTCATTTATCAATTTCAAAAGCACATATCATTTTATTTATAGGTCATTTTCTATGCTATAACTTCATTGTCATTGTTAACTTTTGATACAATGTCAATTTTTATTCATTTAGTTAGACAGTAGACTAAGCTTCAGCAGACATGTGTTGCTCTGCCTGTTGAAACTTTCTTAAATCTTTTCTGTTTATGGTATCTATTGGTTTTGGGATACCCTTTTGTCGCTTTGGGGAGTGTGAAGGTTCTCATTAGACCTATCTCATTATCCTGAGCATGGAATTGGTTTCACAAATTACCAAGGGACTGTGTCTTAAGCCTGGTTCTGTGCACTTCGGGTGGAGGTTCTCATTAGACCTTTCTCCCGGTTTGTCATATTTCCTTGGGTTTGGATTAACAGAACTATAAATATATTTACAGATCAATTTGACTGATTGGTCATTCAACAATTTTCGAAACATAGATCAGTGTTTCTAGAAGTTCATGTTCGAAGCCAATTGTCATTGTCAACTTTTGACACAATGTCAATTTCATTCATATTTCATTTAGTTTGACAGTATACTAAGTTCAGCAGACATGTGTTACTCTGCCTGTTGCAACTTTTATCCAACTCAATCCTGGAATAAGGATTTTTTTAAATGTTAATCATATGATGTCCCGTTTTAAATTTTTACATGGTCCTACGGACACATGATATTTTTATGGTCTGGCTCTTGTACACCTGACGAGTAAGTAATTTTTCAATTTTCAAAATTCACATTATCAACATTTCTTAAATTAATTTCAATGTCACTTACTTACAGGTACGCACTGATGATGACTTTATAGTCGAAAGCGCTTTGCTATGATTTTATAAATAAATTGCACGAAATACAAATCTTTTCTTCATCCAATCTGATAACACACAAACAGAAAACATTGGCAATCATCCCCCCGCATCCACTAATATTGAAACAAAGCAAACCACAGAATCACCACAACCTGGACAGAAAAGAACACTCACGGACCCGTTGAATCTAGCTCCTCCAAACCCCAGAGTGATGAAACTCCGAAATACGTCAGAAAGAAGTCCAAGACAAACTCAAAAATGCGATTCTTCAAAAAAAAAGATATAAGGGATCTCTATAGCAATGATCCTAGTAATTTATGTATTCCAGTCAACAGTCTCTTAGCTTTCCTTGAAAAATCACTTCTCACTGATATGCATTCTATTTACCCCCATCTCACAGACAGATCACTTAAGAAGAGATTTTCTAGAATTACCAAGAAATTGAGAAAAATAGTGGAGCTAGATACGGATGAAACTAGTAGTCTTGATCCGATTTCTTGAAGGAGGATTATGAGTCTGACAGCTCACATTTATCAACTACATACCATGACCCTTCATAATCGTTAGGGACTTTGATGTCCAAAACGAAATGTGGGGATCTTCTTCGGAAAAGGTGAAATGGTAAATGTAATGGACGTCACTGATATATGCCCACTCAATACTGGATCGAATACGCACTTTAACATATCTACAGGAAGCTTTTCCTCTATAGATCTGAGCCTGTGCGATCCAATAACGTTCCCTGACAGATATTTGTGCAAAGTTTTTCCAAGAATTGCAAATACTTATTGTAATTAAACCGTACATTATACAAAAGCCTTTGACTCAGTATGGGTTGAGGGTCTGATCTCTAAATTGCTGTTGGCAGGCATGCCCTCATATATGGTAAGACTGATCAATTCCTACCTTGTTGGGAGGACTTTCATGGTGAGAGTAAATAACATTCGCCCCTGAGTTTCCGATCGAGGCAGGTGTTCCGCAGGGTTCAAGTTTATCACCACACTTGTACTCTCTAAATACGTACGACTTTCCTCAGTGCAAGAGATTGGATATGGGCACGACGGTATACGCAGATGATACCGCCATTTTCGCTCATTCCTTCTCGAGCGTCGCTGCCCAATACAGGATCCAAGTTCACTTGGATAGAAAGGTCATACCCTATTTGACAAGATAGTGGTGAATCCGGAGAAGTCAGAGACTGTCAACTTCACTAAGAAGTATACATACTCAAAGCTTTACAGGAAGTTGACGATCAATGGCGAAGCTGTTGAGAACGTGAACACTGCGAGGTACCTGGGAGTACAACTGGACAAGCGTCTAAATTTCGGTAGGCATATAACCTTGGCTATTCAGAGAGCTGGAGCTGCGCTTGAGCGCACCTACCCACTGATAGCCAGAGGCTCAAAAATGAGCCAAGAAAACAAAATTTCAATATATTAACAAATTATAAGGCCCGCGATGACTTACGCTTGTCCAGTGTTTTGCAACCTGAAACCACCCCTCTTATGCGGTTGTACAGGATGCAAAACAAGGTACTCCGTATCATCACTAATAGTAGGAGATACGTTCGTTTGGAAACTTTAAGGGAGCTTGCTGACGTCGACTCAGTTCCAACATACATAAAGAACTTGTTGTACAAGTTCTATAAGTACTTCCTCCAGAACAGTCCTCTCACCAAGAATATTACCAAGCTCAAGGTATAGGATAATGAGCCCCGCAAACATGGCGGGCTCATATATCAGGCGCTGGATATTTTCCAGGAGCGAAGGGAAGAATCACAGGTTCCGTAGGGAACCAAGACGAAAGGAGTAACCTAAAACGCGAAGTACCTCGACCCGGTTTTTGCCTTAGCCTTTTCCGGGGTATATCATCGCAACAACCAGCTTTATAAACTTACTGCTAGCATTATCTACACCGAATAAAATTCACTACACGCATAAGCTATGCAGAAGGCGTGTATCTCATCTATCAGCACCGTAATGTCATGAAATGTCCGGATTTCCGTTAACATCAGCCAGCGGGCCGGGCATCAGCATCTTGGGAGTTTC
The DNA here is from genome assembly GCA_958298965.1 of Chrysolina haemoptera. Lineage (NCBI taxonomy): Eukaryota > Metazoa > Arthropoda > Insecta > Coleoptera > Chrysomelidae > Chrysolina > Chrysolina haemoptera. The sequence goes on along the minus strand of OY282596.1, from coordinate 21,632,592 downwards.
TGGGCTCGACCTGGCAGGGCGTCTTTCTAGCTTCCGTGACAAGGAGCGAAAGGACATCTACTTCTGTGCCTTCACCTCCTGTGACCCTCCCTGGGTTAAGAAGATTAAACATGAATATACTCGTTTATGTGACATGTCATACATTATATTTTGTAGAATTGCAAACTATGTAATGAAAGCCATATTTTCATTATTTATCCAACACATGACAGTTATGACTGTCATTATTAATGTCATTTTAGACAAGTAAACTATCAAATATAACACTGGTGTGTTATAATCCATAACTCACTAGTGACTTATGGATTATAACACGTTCATATATAAAACTTATTAATTTTTATCTCATAAAAAAAAGATTTCTTCCACTTGTTGTATAAAACATTGTATGCCACTCGTGTGTTATGTTTCCTACGTCACTTGAGAATTTATAAATCTTTCTTGCCTGACTTTTTCAACATAACACACTAGTACCATGAATAACTATTATTTATTTTATTTGTCTGAACTCCGCGATTTATTCATAGAGGTAATATTTTTGTTGAATAAAATTTTTACCACAATAAAAATAATTTTTTGCCTTCACACTTCTAGGAATTCCTGATGATATTTTTGGTAATCGAAAATAAAGCTGATTTAACTCTATCCATTTGACACCAAAACCCTCGATTAGGTTTTGAAATTGTTTTTTCTTCAACTAGCATTTGGCTATAGAAGACCATCCCAGACGCGTTTCGACTGTTTCGAGGTTCTTGCCTCTAGTTAGTGACAGGGTAGGTCTGATAACATTGAAGTCGTCTTGCCCCAGCCCAATGAATTATAATCCACTGTATAAATAATATTTCCTCCCAAATGAATAAGCAGCGACTTCCACTAAAGTCAGTCGCAACTTCACCAGCGGGAAAAACACAAAAAGCATTTCTCGGTAGCAAGGACACCAGGAATTGAACGGAGTTCAAGAATTTTTGCCGAAGAGTATCAAATAAATGAAATAGTAAAATCGGCAATGTCGAAGTACCCTAGCTTCTCTTCGAATATTTCCACCATGTGGAATATTTGAGGCAAATATCAGACATAAAACATCTACTTCCCTGGCTAATACCACGACGGACATTGAATTACATCTGACAGATATTGTTGTTTTTTGTCAGATGTTTACCTCAAATTTTCCACAAATATGGACATATTTGGAGAGGAGGGTACCTACTTCGAAATTGTCGATTCTACTATTTCATTTGAAGACCTCAGGGAAGGAACGTGGTGAGGAACTTTGGCAATAATTTTCAGGAGAGCGTTCTTTAGGTTCGGGCAAGTTGCTTTCCTGTATATTGTTCACAAAAGTGTTAATATCTCCTGATCCGACACGTTCTTCCCCAGTACAAATATGCCATGTGATAGCATAGCCCGGCAGCTTAAAGCTGACATGGAAATCGCGATTTGAGGCGAAATGTGACCTAACACGTGGTTTGCCTGAGCTCCTCATTTATTTGATACTCTCCGGCAAAACTTTCCGAAGTCTGTTCACTTCCTGGAGGCTTTGCTACCGAGGAATGCTTTTTGTGTTTTCCCCGCAGGTGGCGTTGCCACTGACTTTACTGTGAGCCGCTGCTTCATTTGTGAAAAATATTCCCAAAGGTTTAAAGACAGTAGGAATATGTATGCGTTGGGTGATAATGAAACAAATTTTCTATTTCTTGCAACGAGTTTCATGAAACTTGTTTCTCCAGTATGTCATCGGTCTAATATAGATTACTAAATACACATTTCATTTAACAACTGAATTTATTATTTGACAGTTCATCCATGGCTAACAGTACTGAGAAATACTTAGAAATGATTCATTAGGGTATAACATTCAATAGAAGTATAAATGTGAGATTTTATTATATCCATAATTTAACAAAGAAGTCAATTCAATTTCAAAATTTCGCAGAAAAATCCCAAAATAATAAAGCTGGAGTACTCTGTAGGTACAAAGTCCAACGAAAGTTATACGTAATGACAGATAAATAAAGTTACAAATATTGCGAAACTTATTGAAACACCATTTTGAACAGTTTATGGCATGAAATTCTAACTGATTTACTATGTGAAACCATGTAGATCGCCTCTCTTGTGTATCTGAAACCCGACTTGAGTAACAATGAAATGAGGTTAATCAATACCCGAGATTTTACCAAAATGTTGTGAAAACCTTTTCAAAGGCACAATAGCGCCATAACACTATTATAACGAACATGAGGCAAAACAACGGTCGAGCCCTTTAGCGAAAAGGGTAATCATATAATTTAATTGGGTCAATTGTATAGGTACTGAGCATCAATTCATACCAATAATTGACAATATTCCACAGGCTATCGGTGACCGTTTTTTTGCTGTCAGGTTGGTAATAGATTTTGTTTTTGAATGTTGGAAACACTGACGTTTGCCAATTATAATTATGTCATCTGTCAATAACAACGAATTGTTTTTGTTTATTGTTTTGTTTCGAAATTGGGGATCACAAGTTAAATATAGGAAAAATTTATCGAATCAGATAATCCTCGTTTTTGAATAGCCTATTCGACTGGTGTGTTCTAACTCGGTGTAGGTGTGTATTTAGCACCGCATTAATTCCGGGCGGAAATTTGTTTCGAATCGACCGAACCTAAAACGTGAAATACTCAGGAATCTGCGTGGAGCAATTACATGTAGCATTCGCCTGATACCTACGGTTTTAAACGACAAGCACTTGCGGAGGGCAGACTGGCACGGTCGAAACGTATGGTGGTGGTGCAAAAAGATTAAAATTCATAACGAGCACTAACCAGTCGAACATAGATTTTGCTCTAACTTCGAGTTATGCCTATCAAGTCGACTAGGAACGTTATTGATACCCTAGCAGTTTATACTTAGCCAAACGCAGATAGCGCAGGACGTCTTCGGGACGTCCGGTTTATGTCCATTTTTGGTCCGACTGTCCCGAGCTATTGAAAGGATGTTTTCAGGACGTCAGAAACGGACATATTCTGGACGTCCAAACATGTACGTCTCTGGTACGTCCATTAGAGGTCCGACATTCTTTATTTTTCCAGAATAAGTCGGAAAATATTTGTATGTATATGGAGTATTTATTATATAAGATTAATGTTTCAATGAACGAAATTCATAAAATAAAAAAATATGTGAACAAAGTGAATTTCGAATATTAACATTTTTCTGTTTAATGGGAGTTTCGACTCTCCCGAGTCGCAACGAATGGATCCGACTCCAACATTTTCGATTCAGCTTTCAGATAAGCAGCATCTAGCTAATCTAGCGTTTCTACTGATTTGTTGTGTTTTGCGTTCTGCACGTTTGATATTATTATATAGTTCTAGGTACAATAATTATATTGTAGTAACTAATCAGTTAACAGTTGTGTTGTTTCAATGAAATCTAAAATCTTGTTAAGTTAAACTTCCTGTCAAGAAAACTGACGCTGGTTTTGGATTTTTCGGTGTGTGAAGTTAAAAGTGCGAAATAGTGTAAATGATGAATGTGTTTTTTATTTGTAGATATCAGGCAGTCACGTTGTATTTATGGGTGAGTAGAGATTGAATTAGAAAATAGATAATAGGTATACCTACTTCAGAGAAGAACATGATGAAACATAACCTCCAAAAACACAATACAATTTACTAACTTTCCTGTTGTTTAAGGTGCTGCAGATGAAGCAGAATTGTCTCAGAATTATACTGCAACTGAAAAATCAATTCAATTGTGGCTAAAGAGAGCAACTGATCGGATGAGTGCTGAACAGAACAAAAAAAAAAAATAGAATTAATGAACCGCTTGAAGTGATATACCGAGAAACCGAGAAGTATACTTTTAATTTTTGTGATAATTTTATTTATTTTATGTATCATGAGTACTTACTGTTCATGAACCTGTTATTCTTCAGATAATATAGAACAAAACCTGTAATTTTTCAGATTGATATATTGAACTTTTTGATCGTGATTCTCATTTTATTTGTACTTTCTGGCAATTTTCGAGATCTTTGTTTGATCAATTTATTTATTTATCAGTGATGTGTTCATCATTATCGGTGTCCGGTCACAAATTAACATTATTTATGATGTAATTCAAAATTTGAATGAAAAATATGTTTTTGAACCAACATACGATAAAGGTCTTTAATGGTCCTGTTCAGACTCAAAATGGTCTTAAATCGGACGTCCTATGGACATCTGGTTTTGTAACATCGTCTGTCCATAGGATGTCCGTGGGACGTCCCTAGGACATCTGTAATGTCCGAAGCGGACGTCCTGAGGACGTCAATGGGACGTACTTGTGCTATATGGGAACACTCAGGCTTAATAAATATTGAAATAAATGCACATCAGTGCAGCCAGTCGGATTCACTTTTAGACAATTGTCGATACATATATGCATTGTCCTGAGTTCACACATTTTTCTACTTATAGATTACATGATCTATTGAATAGACAAAAAAATTATTACTGGAAATATTGTGTGTTCCTACAAAACTGCCGGGGTTAAAAAAAAATCTGTAGGTGGGACTAAAGTAAAAATAATGTTTTTTTAATTATGTATTTCATATACCAAAAATCTTTATAACAATTAGTCAGTAACTGGTAATAACATCTGAAACCCTAATTTTCTGGAAAAATTTTATTTCAATCAATATTGGATTTAAAATATTCAAAATAGTACCTTGTTAATATTGGTACAAGATCCAAAACCCAGTCTTTCTCAGAAAATTGAATTCATTGAATTCATTGAAGATCTTCGTATCAACATTAATTTGTCTTCCTTTAAACATAAGGGATTGGGGTTGTTTTCTTTAGTGGTGTTCTCTGGAAAGAATACATCCCTTAAACTTGTACTCCATGGTGATACTACAAAACTTCTGCATAATTCCCTTCAAGTCTGGGACAAAGTTGCAATAGCATGGGAATATGGATAAAATGTATTTGTTATGTTATAGGCGAGTACAGCATTCATCAACTAACCACCTTAGAGACTACAGTCAACAGACTCATCCATGGGTTTGGGTTCCTCTACACAACCAATAGTGGTACTTTTTTCAGTAATAGTTCCTAACAGGAAATGCATCAGAGTAACAACAGTAGATTTTACCAACTTCCGAGTTACGAGAAACATAATCACTTTTTCATTTTCTCTGGTGAAAGTATTGGGATCATTTTCAGAAAGTAAACATAATGAAAGTGCTATCTCAAATTTCGAATTTTACTGACTTCGACTACGACATGAGAATGAACTCACCAACATCACAGCGTTTAGACATAAACAGTGTTTTCCGCTTATTCAACCTTTGACTTTCCTGGAAACGATCACAAGTTATGTTCTAGATCGTCGCGTCAGTGAGAAGAAACTGAACAACCATTTTTGAGCAAGTTACATAGTTTTTTTGTATAATCGTATACGCATTCCCACATGATGGACCACATTTCCAAACACGCTTGATTTTTAGCCCTAGGACATTTTTTTCCAAAAATTCAAATTGAACAAATTTGAATTTGACAGTTGATAGTGTTGACACATGACAGTTTAACAAAATTGCAAACATTTAAAAACAATATGTATTGCCAACCTGACAGTAAAAAAAACGATCACCGATAGCCTGTGGAATATTGACAATTCTGATCTGGAACAGTTATATCCTGTATTTTATTCATCAAATCATAAGAATTTGTAAGGCTAAATTTCGGTTCAAATTAGGAATAATCTGATATTAAATGTATTAACTTTCTTGATAACTTAACTGATGGTGCTGTAACAAATGATACTACTGGCCGGATAGGGTAGTTTTGTTTATGTAATTTTATCAAAGAATATAATTTTGGTGATTGAGGATTCATCAGAGTTAGTCTGAACTTCTCGACTTCGTTGAAAATAGATTTAGAGTTTCTCAAAATTCCTTAATTTGTTGTATAGCATCGTCCTGGTAGTGCAGGACATCTTGTTTCTCTCTTGACAAGCTTATTGTGAACAATGCATGTAGATTTCTTTCATTAATAAATACTTTATTGTCAAGTTCCATAACGTTTACCTGTTCCAAATAACGTTGGTTTTAAAAACGAGTGTTTTCATATCTTCGCATATTTTGGGTTAGAAAATATTGACAGTTTATACATTCAAATGATAATAACTCAGTGATGAAAGCACGTATCAACATGAACGAAAAGCCAATTTGCAGTAAAAATCCTCCTCTTTTCGAAAATATTCATATAAATTTGATTACTTGTTCAAATATTAAATGCAAGCCGGTCAATCTTTTGAGTACTCATAATAAAGGTTTCTCGGCATCTGATCGCATTATTTCTTATATGGAAAGAAAAATTAAATCAGTCGTTGATGGAATAAGGAGATTCGAGACTGAGGAATATAATGCACCCAAGGAAACTGCCCGAATAGTACCTGCTTCAAACTCAGTGACATTCTTAAAATATCGGCTTGGGACCTAGTCAAAGCGGCAGCTCGCACTCCGCTGTATGTGTTTGACATGCACCTACAGCTGATGCAGCCAGGCAACATTGTTATATTTGCTAATCAAGAAATTGTTGTCCTATAAGATACATCCCAAAAAGTGGGTCTAGGAAAAGGGTACCTCTGAAACCAATCGAAATGACATAAAAAGACGCTCTGGATTCAATTTTGAAAATGACTTTCTGTAACTGCACGACCGTATGCATTAGCGTGGTCTGAAATTTACAATCGTTTGTAAATGTACCACAGAGATTTGTTAAAACTTTCTAGTGATTGTTCGGATTATGAAAATGAAGACGATGAGACTGAAGATGAGGTAGATGATGAGTTGGATGAGTTCTAAAAAATACCCCCAATAAACACCTTTAAATTGTTGGGGGACGAGAGGGGTGAGAAAGTGACTGTTGAATAATGTCGTTCAAAATGTATCAATCCTGACAGTGATGATATCCCCCAGTGTGTTTGTCGAGTTTGTCAAACAAAACTTTACCTATAATCCCTTTCGAATATTTGGCGGAAGCACCAGGTTCACTCCTGAGCTTTTAGATTATTATTGATAAGAACACAGACAAGACCGCTCAGTCGATAACTTAATTTCTCATCGATTTTTTTCGAGAACAAAATAATTGGCTGAGTTTCAGTAATACACGTATGATCCAAAACACTGGGAGACTTGGTACTACTAGATGGATCAACAAACCCTGTGGATCCAATTGAATTTCGCCAATTATTCAACCAATGTAATCAATGAAGGACTATCTAGTTCTAGTCTTTTTCAGAACAACATCAGTTTCTGCTGAATCCATCCACCATAACACAATTTTGATATTCGGTAAAAATAAAACCCAAATCGAAAATGACATTGATTTTGAGAATGCTGGTAGTTGAATACCATGTGTCAGAGTTGCTACAAAGGACCCCGCACGGAATACATGGGATTTTTGGTTGGTTGCGGAATGCGGAATTCAATGAAACTCTGGTATGATCTAGATCACGATCTGTATGTTAAAAATTAAAAAATTGTTAAAATTGTTTTGTCCGTTAACCAGCTGTCGTCCCCTTACGAACGGCAGCCCTCAAAAGTCGGAACTTGTGCGAGCCAAGGATTAACGAGGTCTTACCTTTTAACGTGCGATTCCTAGCACTTTCTCGGGCCATCAGATAAAAATCTGAAGTCGCTGAGGATTCGAACCTAGCCGACCAGCAGTCAATAGTTTGGAACGCTTCAGTCTCAACCACTGAGCTACTTGACCCTCAAATGTATGACTTTAAATGGACCATAATCAAATCGTAGGATTAGTTTCTGAGAAACATGGCGATTTTACAAAAACAGATAATGTTGTTAATTTATCACAAATTGAGAATATTTCTGGGATATTTTCGTGATTTGGTTAAAACATGTCATGCCTTTGGACACTCACCACTATTATGATACAAAACAGTATTTAGTTTCCCGGTTAGTAACAAACGTTATCAAGAATATTCCATTTCGACGTTGTTTACCTTAATCAATAGAATGGACACCTTAACATTAAACAAAACTTACATCTTCAAAAACTACAAAAAATGTCAGCGACACTATACCTTTTGACTTTCTCTAAAAATTCCCATGTGGCGCAATTTCCATAGGTTTATTATATTACTATAGGTAATAGCTATATTTGAAGATGGTTGGAAACAAAAAAAAAAAAATAAAAATTTAAGACAGGTGTGTATTCAAAACGTATGTTCTTTCGTGCCTTTGAGTTATTGATAAATATCGGGAAAAAATAGCGTCGCTGACGAATATTGTGGAAAAAAGTGACAGAAAAAATAAAAACGCTGCCACTGGCGAATTTTTGCAAAACTCCAAAGATATATTAAGAGCTCTGGGGGTAATTACCCCCTTTATTCCAACCCCTTGGAACCCTTTGTCTGGAAAGTCTTAATATTTTTTTCTCTCAAGATGGCCGCATTGGGGTTCAAGGCGATGTCTGGAGTTCGGGCACCCCAACGCAACTCTCACATCCACGTGGTGAATCCTGAGAAACTGCATGAATTGTAATGAAGGCTAACGAGAGTAAAGCCGAGTCTATGGGTGGCTCAGGCTCCGCCAACGGAAGTAAAGCGACGCGTGGGCTCCATAGCTCACCGTACACCGACGACAAAAATACACATGTTCCCCGATACTCAACACACACTTACATTACAGATGGATGCAAGAACTGGAAAACATGTCTCCAGTGGGAGCAGAGGAAGAGGCTCGGATCTGGTGCTGCGGGACTGGTAGCTGGTGAACGAATCACCCGCAGCCGCTGCACCGCTTGGCTGGGAACCAGCCTCACCAGGATTTCACAAGAAGGCGCCCTGAAGGAACTCGCGGCGGGAACTGGAAAACCTGCCTTTGGTAGGAGTCGAGGAGGTGCCTCGGACCGAGTAATGTGGGACTGGTAGCCGATCCGAGGCACTTCCTCTACTACCACTTGAGACACATCTCTCTAGTTTCCGCATCCATCTGTAATATAAATGTGTAAGTGTTAAGTGTCGGGGAAAATCTATGTGTTTTTGGTGTCGATGTACGGTGAGCTAGGGGCCCACGAGTCGCAACTCCGGTTAGCTGCGGCGCCTCAGCCACCCCGCTTTACTCTCGTTAGCCGTCATGACAATCCATGCCGTTCTCAGTATTCGCCACATACAGGTGAGAGTACCGTTGGGGTGGCTGAACTCCAGACACCCCTTTGAACCCCAATGCTGATATTCTGAAAAAGAGATTCCAAGGGAGAGAGTAAAGGGGGTAATTATCCCCAGACCTTGGAGATCTGCCGAAAATTTCAGCTGTGGCAGAGTTTTTATCTTTTCTGCCACTTTTTTTTCACAACTTTCGCCAGCGTCGCTATTTTTTCCCGTATTTGTTTTACGAGAAATGTCACAAAATCACACAGGTTTTGGATAAACACCTATCTCCAATTTTTATTTTTTACTATCCAATCTATCTACAAATATACCTATATATACCTATTATATATACCTATTACCTATGGTAATATAATAAACCTATGAAAGTTGCGCCACATGCGAATTTTTAGAGAAAGTCCAAAGATATAGGGTCGCCGACAAACATTTTTTGTAGCATCCTTGTATTTTCAAAATGTAAGTTTTGCTCAAGGTTTTTCACGTATTACAACTTGAAGGTTTTTTAATTCCAAGGTTAAACGTTAAAAACATAGGGTTCTTTGAAGTTCCTATTGAAAAAAATGAAGTAAACAACTTTGGAATGTGATATTTTAAGTACTTTTCTAATGACCCCGACATGGTAAAAATAGTGTGTTTGTATTGAAATAGCAGGTATTGCTTTTTCAAACTAGCTACGTTATTCAGGCCAATATTTAAAATAAAGTAGAAAATATCTCAATTCTGAATAGTAAGGTAAACAATGTCGAAAAGGGATATTTTTGAGAACTTTTGTGACAACCCAGTCAAACTAAATAGCCAATAAACCAGAATAAACCAGAAATATTCTCAATTTGTGATAAATTACTTTTTTTTTCTGTTTTCGTAACTGCTTTTAAAATTACCCTGTTTCCCAGAAACTAATCATACGATTTGATTATGATCCATTTCAAGTGTTATCTATAGATCGTGATCTACCTATAACATACCAGAGTTTCATTAAATTCCGCAGTCAACCATAATCCCATGTTTTCCGTGCGGGGTCCTTTGGCTTCGTAGTGAGATACCGACTTGCGGTTCAAGTATCATGTTAGCAAATGCGTGATACAAGCCTAAGGCAACTTGAAAATATTCACGTCTTGGAAACATTTTTGAATAATACAGAAACTGATTGAATTCAGCTGGTATCGAAATCATGTCTTTGGTATACCGAGATTAGGTACGCCTCCTAATTATTCAATAGTTTTGAAGATAGAATTCAAGTTTGGTATGTTGCTATAATATTTGAAAGAAATATTTTGACAACACTACTGATACTTTACCACTTCCACTTCCTGAAATGACATCAACTTTCAATTTTCAAATAGGACTCCGTGTATATTATAACATGATCGATTAGGGATGATTATAAAGAATCCTACAGTATGGGGTCAAGTGGAAGACCTGAAAACGCTTCTCATGGTTCGATCTCGGGCCATGAAGACGTAATCTGAACTTCGCCCTTTCCATTGTTATTGATGATTTGGAATAAAGACTGTTATTATTATTATTATATCAGGTTTGATGACTATCTCCAATGACTACTGAAATATCGTCATTTATTTTATCCATAAACTTAATAAGTAACACAGATAAACTTTTTTTTGGCGGGTCCATCCAACTATCTTTCCCACTCATTGATTGAGCATATGGATGAAAAAATTAGCAATATATCCGTAGGCATTGGAGATAAAAACATCAAATCTGGTATCGTTGGATTCCTCATGATGATCTGAAAATCGAAAATTGATGTCATTTCCGGAAAAACCAGAAGTTGATTTCATTTTTCAAATATTCCAAAAGATGCAGTCTAGTGAGCATATTCAATGTTTCAAATTTCAGAAAGGTAGCTAGAGAAACAACGTAAAAAACGAGGGCGAACCTCGTGGTCACCCGGTATTTATGGCATAAAAATGAGATATATAATAATAACATCTTTATTGAGAGGGCAAACCTAATAAACATAACTATAGTGGTAATTCTGTAAGCTGTTTGTTAATGTTTAACGGATGATAATTTTCACACATACTTGAAGTCTGGTTATTCTGTAAAAAATATAATAATGTAGTGATATCTCTGCAAGCTGTATGGCCTGTATGTTCATGTTCACACATATTAACATATCTATTTATTCTGTAAAAATTATATAAAAATATGTTAAATGGGTAAAAATTAACACAAAGCTTACAGAATTACCACTTATGAGTGTTAAATAATAACACAAGCACAATGAAATATATATATACATACGTTGAAAAACTGAAAAATTTAAAGTAACATGTAAGTAGATAATGAAGTATATTAAGAAAATAACAAACAAAAAATAACAAGATCATACGTTATAAGAACTTTGAAGTGACATGTACGTTTAAACATTGTATAATTATTACAAAACTAATATTTGCTCCATTACAGATACAGATACACTAGTGAACAATTCAAAACAATTGATGATGGAAGAATAACTACAGCTTGGCAAATCTATGAAGGGATATGAAATAGGAACGCCTATTGATGCGCGGTAGCTTTATACTACACTCTTTATCTTCCGAATACTTTCTCATTGTAATTCGTGCAGCTCATGCGTTTACCGATATTTCTTTATAGATTTGCCAAGCTGTAGGTATATAATTTTACAATTTGATATCTATTACTTTTTCCAAAATTCTTCAAGTGCCGTTGTAAAATCTTCCAAAATGGATAATTTTTTGAATTTTTTCGGTAATTCATTGAATTTGTGGAAACCCTTAAAAAATAATGAGTTCAAGTTATTTCCGAATGCCGTTCTGTTCATATATATATAATTGGGAATTCTAGTCATATAAGTATGAATGTTTCATTGAATTTGATGTACACTTTATAATATTCTGGTGAAATAGTAGTCTAATTTCAACTGATAACCAATTGAAGGAATCCAGCATACTTTTCAAGGGATAATGACGATTTGTTTTCAAGATTACTATCATCCCTCGATTTTGTAGTTTTTGTAGCATATTTAATTTATTGAGGTTTTACTACTCTACTGATTAGTATTTTTTTTTTGTATTTCCTCATGAATATATTCAAAGTGATAGTCAAAATATAAAAAATTGTCCAGTTGAAAACCCAGGTATTTGACCGCTGGCACAATTTAAATTGTTTTCTTTATTCATATTGAGGTTAATACCGTTGATATCTAGGAAACCATATTTATATTTTGTGGTGACATTATTGCTTTTTTTCTTTTAATGTTCAAGTTCAATTTGTTAGTGCACAAATACTCGTTCACTGTTCCTAAAATCCTGTTCATTTCATGAATAGCTCTATCTAAATCCATATCGCTACACATAAGTAACGTATCATTATCAAAAGGTTTAATAACTCAGATTCAACAAAAAGTCCAATATCGTTCAGATATGAAACAAAAAGGATAGGCCTCAGAACGCTACCCTGAGGAACACCGACATCAATGCCTTTTTCATTTGATAATCTTCAAAACGGACTTTCTGTTTCCTATTATTTGAATAATGACTGAAATATTCTAACACGTTACCGTCAATCCCATACTGTTCCAATTTAAACAACATAATTTCTGTATCAATTGTCTCAAAAGGTCCAAAAATACAGCAATAACGTATTTCTGGCTATCTAAATTAGTTTCAATATCACATATTGTGAGCTGTAATGCTGTTTCACATGAGAAATTTTTACGGAAACCCGATTGATTATCTAATAAAATTGAATTTTTATTGATGTGATGTAATAATTGATCGAATACAGCAAAGTATTTATGGGACGAAATTCACCGGCTTGGTGTTTGCTATTTTTCGAACAGGAATAACAGTACTGCTTTTGAATTTGTATGGTATGTTTCCTGTTTGTAGAGATGTATTAAGTTTAGAAAAATATGACTGTTTCAAAGACCTCTTTGATCATGTCGCAGTTCAGCCTTTCATATATTTATTAATTTATTATCCAAGTTACTAACTATTTTTCGCCAATCTTTCATAGAAAGCATTTTTCGAATTTGAAATATAAATTATGCTTTACATTGTGCCAACGTTCAGTGAATAAGAATGTATCTTGTATAAACTGAAAGACACGAACTGGCTAAGTATGTCTGTTAGGAGGAAATTACACTCAGAAAACTTATTTTACCAAGTTATTCTAAACAAAACGCCTCCTTATCTTTACAACAAAATAGCATATCCTAGAGATGTTTACAATTCGAACACATTCTTCAGAGGAATAATCTGGCTCCAACCCATCGAGCTGTTATTTTCAGGTCATTTACTCTTTATATTTATTATCTTTACAATCACGTTTCAGCAAATCTAAAAATATTATCAAGTCTAAAGTTCAGAAGAGTTTACAAAGATCTACTTTTCGAAGCTAATCGTTAGTCCACTTAAGAAAGATATTGCCGCTTATTGATGTGCCATACTTATTTTTTCCCTTTTCACTAGGGATGACACCCGTATAAGTTTTACTACCTGTCATCACTAGCTTGCGGCATGATCCAATAAACATTTCTTTTTATAATTCTGTTATGCATTATGCGTATCATTCTACAAATAAACATAAACCCTCTCTGATTTGGGTGTATTTCTTTTCTCTTGCAAAATTGCGAGACAGAAAAGGAAAAATACCCTTTATCTAGCAAATACAGAACAATTGCTCATGCAAGCAAGCAGCATACTGTCGATGGTTGAAAAATCAGGGGTGGGATTCTGTGTACCATAGAATTCTACTATCGACAGTTTTGTCTCTTTCTTTCCAATGAATTCAACCATAATGTCACCTCACTTTTTCTATCGAAAATAGAATTCTATGGTACACAGAATCCCAGCCCAGGGCACTGAGAATGGAACGGAATATGTTGTGTTAATTATGGTAATATTGATAACAACACTGAGTATCTACTGTAGTCCAGTATAATGATAATAATAATAATTATATCTATTTCCCAAGAAACAACCTATGTTTATAACAGGGAACAAGTTTTTTCAGTTACATAGTATACAGCGCCTTCATTTCAAAACTTCCCACCCCTATTACTTCTTTTAGCAGGGAGAATTTGCCGTAGACAAAAAACACGTCAATTTAGATAAGTTTAAAACCAGTGCCGGTGGTATTTTAGGTTTAACCCCCTTACCCCTAGCTACCCCCACTTAATAATTTTAAATGGCACCCCCTATCTTGTAACACATCATTTTAAAGATCTTAAAAATCCACACTCAACCCTGTTAAGAACACTGAAATTGGTTGGAAAAAGGGCAAAAAGAAAATTAATTATAATAAATAATAAAATAATAGCTATTGCAATTAAATAAATGTACCTTACTTTATTAGGTGTTCAAAATATTCACCATTGGTAGCTAAGCAAAAGTACAATCTCGAATTCCTGTCGGACTTTTGTAAATGTTTCGATATCAATTTGTCAGCATGTGTCAGTAATCCTGTGTCTAAGATCCTGAATGTCCTGCGGGGGAGTTTTGTATACCATTGTCTTCAAATAACCCCAGAGAAATAAATCCAATTGCGTTAAATCCGGAGATCTCGCCGGCCATTCCAGAGCGCCTCTTCTGCCAATCCATTTGTCAGGATACCGTTGATCGAGCCACTGTCGGACATGCAATGCGTAGTGTGGCGGTGCGCCGTCCTGTTGAAAATGTAAATTTTGTTCATCCAAGAGCGGGTGGCCTTCTTCATCAACTTGGCTTTGTACGGACTGTGTTATGAGTGGATCGACTACATTTTCCATTACGATTTGTATTACTGTCAGTGCAACTGACACCACTTGACAAACAGTTTAACAATCAGGAATACCTAATTCTTATAAATATTTTCACCATTTAATTTTAACTGACGCCAAGAAGAAACTGTGTGTCCTTATCTCACTTTCAGCTAAGGCAAAAAACTCTGTGTAAAAAGAAACAAAAACATACCGTTATTGAGTCAGTGGTAGCGGTTCTATAAATTCATTAATTTATTTTGCATTTTGTTATAATTTATTTTCTTTTTGCCCTATTTTATGAGAACGGATCAACCAATTTCAGTTTTCTAAACGGGGTTGAGTGAGGATTTTTAAGATCTTTAAAATGATGTGTTACAAGTGTGGGGGTGCCATTTAAAATTATTAAGTGGGGGTAGCTAGGGGTAGGGAGATCAAACCTAAAATACAACTGGCACTGGTTTTGAACTTATCCCTCCATATCTAAATTTACGTGTTTTTTTCCTACAGGAAATTTTTCCTGCTAAAAGAAATAATAGGGGTGGGAAGTTTTGAAATGAAGGCACTATATAGAATACAAAGTATGTAATATCTTATGAATATATAATATGAAATGTATAGTCAAATCTGTTTCTACTGTAGCATGTATTTTCTGAGTTTGTTCTTGAATTTCAGAATTGTCCTAATACTATTTAGTTCTGAAGGCAGAGTTGTATATTTTGATTCCATAATAAGAAATAGATCGTTTTCCATAATTTGTTTTTATTTTCGTCGAACATAAATAATCAATTTGTCTTGTTTTGTGATGAATAGAGGACTTCATGGTAAAATTGATGTTAGACATTTTTTCTTTTATTTTCACAGAATGAATGAAACAACAAATCTTCGATTGGTATAATTTTTCACTGTTCAATAGATTTCTATGTTTATATAAATTTATAGTGGGTTCTGAGAATGGAAGATTGTATATGCATTTAATAACTTTATTTTGTAATTTTTTTAAAGGTTTCAAAATATTCAACGTTGCTGATCCCCAAACTGAGATTAAATATTTTGAATAAATTAGTGAGAAATAAATGTTTTCAAGATATTTAACTGAAATATACTGACGAATTTTGAAAAGAATACCTGTGATTGGTGCAATTTTTTTCCTTATATTTTCAATATGTGTTCTCCAAGATAACGACTCATCGATGAATAGTCCAAGAAATTTGCTTTTGCTGCTTAAATTTAGAGATTTTCCTTTGAATATAACAGGATGTTCGTTTTTAATTTTTTTTAGATATTGACATGACAGTAGATTTCTCATAGTTAATTGTTAATGCATGAGTTTCAAGCCAAAAAGAAAGTAATATAAGATATTTTTCAATGTAGTTTTCAATTTCTCTCTCAGTATTTCCAAACTATATAATAGTCATGTCGTCGGCATATAACTTAATGGATCCATTTGATTTCAGTAAACTGATTGAATTGAAATATATTAAAAACAATAGAGGCCCCAATATAGATCCGTGTGGAACCCCACATGATATGTTCTTAAGAGAACTCCTATTGTTTCCAATATACACAAATTGCTTTCTATTTTTTAGATAACTTTCAAACCAAGCATAATTTTCTCCTCGTATTCTAACATCATATAGATCCTTCAATAGAATTTAATGGTTGACCGTATCAAAAAATTTCCTACGACGTGTGTCAAGTAATGAGTCTGATTTTTGGATCATTACGCTGTTATTGTAAAACTTATGTTCTCGTTGTAAGTTAATATAGTTAATAAGTGGCTGGGCTCTGTATTTCATAACCAAAATATGAAATATTTATCAGATTTTGGACCGAGATGAACGCAAGTTTTGTCTATAATTCGTGAACTGTGAAAATTCGTATAGTCCAACCCAAACGAATACTCTTCACGTATGTACAAAATAAAAATGAACTCAACACAAAGCAGCAGCAATCCAGTTGGAGCCGTTAAACCATTCAATGGTCAAAATTTATCTGATTGAAAGCTACACATGGAATTATATTTGGATGAACAAGTCTTTGAATGCACTACAATTAAAGCCGATCCACATAATACCAAGGTAGTTAAAGCTGACAAAAAGTGCAAATCACTATTAGCTCAACACTTAAAAGATTTTGATCTGTAACATATACGAAATAATGACACACATTTGGAATTCACTTTGCCACACCTATGAGACGAAGGGCACTTGCAGTAAAAGGCTACTACTCAAGAAAGTAATGGACAAGATTCAAAAATCTTTGAAAGATCATTTCATAGTATTCGACAGCATAATACGTGCATTGAAAAACGTTGGAGCCAAACTGGACAAATCTGATTGAGCTGCAGCAGTAATACCAACCGTGGTGTAGCAGTCTTTTGGAGGAAAGACGTTGACAATTTCACGATGCGGAGAGTGCGGGACCAAGAGTGAGCGAGTGGATAAATAATAAACATCTATTCAATATAAACGTTGTACACAAACAATCAAGAGATATACTGAAGAGAGTGAGACTGTTATATGTATATGAATGAAACTACCTCAAATTCCGTCCAAACTGGCGGCGCCGCGACAGAAAAATAATAGAAAACCGGCACAAAAACCAAATTTCGATATCTCAGATCTCAATTATCTGACATTCATGGATACCTACGATTTTCCAAGATCATGAACAAATGGTATAAAAATGAACGAATAGATAATTAGAAACTCTTGGAAACAGAATAGAAAAAAATTATCGAACCATCTACCTTGCGAGCAGATGGTAACTAACATTGTTGATGAAACAACGATGCAAGAATGGATCTGAAACTGAAAGGTACTTCCGTCGACTTTAGTAATACGAACTGAAGAATATAGATAGGTGGGAAATAACTTCATTATGATTAAAATCTTCGTTTCCAAAACGTAACATTTTTAAATGCTCTAATGATTCGACTAAACCACTCCAATAACTTCATAAAACAACTTATCTGCCATCATGACTTTTCATATTCCATAGACGTCTTGGATGAATTTAACAAATTATGGACGACTGTAATTCTAAAATGTCGTTTTTCGTCAAATTTTCAAAGTTTGTTAGATATTTGTTAGATATTTTGGTGTGAAATTTTATATCCGAATCTCCTTCGTTCTTGAAATAATCGAAAATTTTAGTTGTGCACCATTTTTAAGGAAATTTTCAAATAATCATGCACCTCAAAAATTTCCTGTAATAAGTACAAGTTTATACGTGAAAGGAAAAGAAACTGAAGACATCCACCATATATAATATATATAAAAAGAAAACGAATTATGAACTATTCCGCAGACACTTCTTTCACTTAATATTTACCCCTTCAAAGCATCAGCAATTTTCTGAGGAATACAGAACCCTCAACAAGATTACCCTAATATATTCCGCTCTTCTATTCCTTAGAACTCTCAGTTCGCCTCATATATATCCAGTTTTCATCCCATATGAAACTGATATGAAAAATACGGTATTGATATATAGAAATGGCTTATTTTTACTACAGAAAATTCATTTGGCAAAATAAGACACCTCAGAAACATTAAACAGATAAATGTAAATCACAGAAAAAGTAAGCAAAATAATGGACTACCTATAACGACTGACGCATGGAACGAGATGAAAGGAGGAATATAGACTTCTGAAATTAATCACAGGAAGTGAGACAAAATAGGTTAGTCTCTTCGATGATCCCTTTTATGTCACTCCAGACACTTTTCCTAACAAAAAGTCGGAAAAACGAGAAAATCTCGATTTCATAACAAGATGTACATTTGAAACTACTTTATTTCCACCCAGTCATAAACAGGGAAGTACTGACTAGGAAATTTAAATAAACTTATGCAATCTCATTCTGATGTTTCGAATGGAATCGTATCAAATGGAATGAAATGAAATTGATGGATCCCGGGTTGAACTGACAAATCCGCTGATCATTAACAAACAATGACGGGAGACACCTGCTATTTCGGTGCGAATAATTTCCGTGAAAAACTGAACAGATTGCTACCAGCCGACCAGTTACATTCCTATCGGCCTGTTGCCAATCATGATTGAAAAGTTCTACCATTATCATTTTTGGTAAATGTTAAAATATTGATAAGTGTCTGATAGCTTTTAGACATGCGATAACATGGATAATTCCACTTAAGCTCATACAAGTTTTTTGATTGATTGCAACGTTTTGTTGATAATCGAAAACATCATGTTTTCGATTTTGTAGTTTGCTTCCTCATTGGTTGTTTTACATAAAATTAACTACTTGTTCGGAAATTACATAACGCCGAACTTTGACCAAAGCCGCGACATGCACTCACTATTAATTCGTATTGGGTACCTTCATAATTTACGAAAAATTATGTATAATGTTTACGGATCAATAAAAGCAATGCGCGAACGTACCTAACCTGATATTGTATAACTCTTTTTTCTACATTCATGTAAAAAACAAATTATATTTAGTTAAAAAAAAGTTCTTTATTGCACTCATCTGTCATTCTATTTCAACGTGCTGTCATGATAAACATAAACATTGAAATCCACTACATATTCAGCAGATATTCTGTGAGATTGGTAAGGGGGCATCCATTGATAACGTGAGGCTTTTAGGGGGGGGAAGGGGATCGAGCGAAACCTTACTAAATCTCACGTGGGGGAGAGGGTATGGTCTCGGCAAATATCACGTAAGGAACTAGATGTCCTGCCATACCAGGATTGCTCATAATAATCCTATACAATAGGAATATATTTAGGTCAAAAATCCATCAGAAAACAACTACTTTCCTGGCTAATACCACGACGAACGTTGAATTACATCCAATGAATTTCCGTGCAGAAAAAAAAATGTTTGAATCAACAAAAATTGCATGGATTTAAGAAAATCTGAGGGTCATACATCCATTGAATTGAATATTTTGTTAAGGTAAAGAACTATTATGTCAACCCTAATATAGTGATTGGTTGAAAGAATAAAACATATTTTGTAACAAAAATACAAAATATGCTGTTATAAACTCAGTTTATTTGTTGGAATAAGTTAGTTAAGAATTGAATAGACATATAATGTGTATTTGGTTACAAAAATTTCAGTTATAAATTTAGTTGAAGTGTTTGGATAACAAGATATATATTCAAGGTGATAAAATATCTGTTTAATGTAATTGAACATAGTATTTGATCTATGCGCTAAAACCCAGAAAGCATACTTATGCTTATTTGTTTGTTTGGCTACTAAGGCTTTACATCTGGAACTCTCTTCTGATCTGTCCACCGAAGCGTTTCTTGCAGCTTTACGCCGATTTATTGCCCGTAGAGGTCGCTGTCAACACTTATACAGCGATTGTGGATCCAATTTCATTGATGCTAATAAACAGCTCATTTGATATCTTCAAAACTGCCGCTTCGCAGGAATCCATTACTTGGAGTTTCAACCCCCCTTCCGCACCTCACTTTGGTGGTTTGTGGGAGGCTGGTGTAAAGTCCGTCAAAATTCATTTGTCACGTGTCATTGGCGAATAAGTTTTATCATATGAAAAATTAATTCAAATTGAAGCCCTTCTAAATTCCAGACCGCTTACTCCTCTAAGCGATGACCCCAATGATTTAACTGCGCTCACGCCGGGACATTTTCTTACCATGGAGCCTTTAAGCATGCCTCCCGAGCCCATTCTCACTGGTTCTCCTCTAAATCGTCTCACTCGCTGGCAGTTGTTGCAGCGTATGCAGCAAGATTTTTGGACCCGTTGGTCCCAGGAATACCTCCATACACTGCACCAACGCGCTAAATGGACAGACAAGGTCGATCCAATCACTCCCGGGACATTAGTTTTTAAAAAAAATAATAATACAACTCCTATGACTTGGCCAATGGGTCGCGTCACTTCTGTTCATCCCGGACGCGATAGAATCATACGTGTGGTAACCATAAAAACTGCTGGAGGCACATTCAAGCGACCTGTCGTTAAAATCTGTCCCCTTCCATTAGAAACATAAAATGCATAAACATTTTGGTGGGCGGAATGTTCTGTCCCCACTTTTGTTAGTATTATCATAGTTTATAATTAGTATTATTTTAGAACATAGTAAATAATTATTATTAGTTTTTCCGTTTCATCATAGTCATATCACCCTGTATACTTATTTCGCGTATTGGAGAGTTTATTGTTTCAATACCGATGGTCGCCTGTGGATGAAAAACTGAGTACCTTATCAAGGTATAAAAAACACAACGGTTAAAAAGTGTTCGAGACCGACGAACTCAGAGAGAGACATTTTTCCACGTCGATGAACACAAGTTCTCATAAAAGGACTTTTTCGACTATTTTTCCATATTACAAATTCAGTGTTTGTGCGTCACACCATTGGTTTCCTGTTGGACAACGATAACACCGGCCGGCTGTTTCCCCGCAAGAGCTGCAGTCACCAGATCTATCAGGCCAAAGGTAACCAACTTTAAACTCTCTCGCAATTATTATTGTTCAATTATATAATCATTTTACATCTCAACATACAGTCCGCCTCTTTCAGTTGAATATATCTGTGATTCATGGTGAATCGGGAAATTCGACAAACAATTTCAATTCAACAAAATTTTTAGATTCAATAACATATTAAAATTGTTGAATTGATATCAAAATAACTTCATGATTTTATTGATACGTTTTTTTTTCATCTAACAAATGGTTTTGTTGGAATTTCACAATTTTTAGTTAAAATTATGAAATCAATATCCTCAAATAAGTCTATTCACACAGTCTCTCACTCATTTCTAACAGAAACAAGGAGATGGTAGATCACTGAAAAGTGAAGACGGCTCTGTTACCATTTGTTCCCATTCCGGATCATTACAATTTACATCACTCAGACTGGCTACTCTGGTCCTACGCGATGGAACGGGTTCTAGGCCGCGCCACCTTGCGAGAGGTAGAAGAAGCACTCCGGGTATAGAGATCATTCAAAGCTTTGCTTTGTACATTCATCATAGAGCATAATGTTGAAACAACAATATCTGTGTTTCTGTTCAAATAAAACTTTGATCATGCAAGATAATAGAATTGTTGTATTAACAAAATATGGAATTTGTTTCTAATATGCAAGTAATTCGGTGGACAAAATAACTGGATTTATGTGACAAAATAAACATTATTGAAAATTAATAAATTTTTTTGTTGATATCTGTTGTTATTATTTATTAGATCCAATACCAAGAATAATATCATTTCTATTTGTGTCAACTGTAAGTTTTGTTGGATGAAACAAAATATTGTTCATTTGTACTAAAACTACAATCGAAATAATTTGTTAATTTGAATACAGTACTATTTTGAAATAAACGTTTATCTTGTTATTTTTGCAAAAAATCATTCAAAACAACAAGAAAAATTTGACAAAAAATTGATTGTTGGTACAACATTTTTTTTACTGTGTTCCTACAAGGCTATCTCCGCAATTGCTAGTTGCATGGAAATGCTAATTGAAACATTTGGACCACCTATAGATCGATTTCTGGCGTCTTGTCCTCATCAGTATAGGGTAGGTCTCTGCAGACAATGGGTGGTATGAATACCAGCAAAAGCTTTTACTATAGGTTTGGCTCTCTCATTAATTAACAAAATAGATAGATCTGTTTCAAGAAATCTAAGTAAAAGCAATTGCTTCTGGTTTATTCATTAGACCCAATAACTAATGTCTGCAACAAATGGTCCAATTATCAATCCATGTCAAGGCAAAAGCTGAGACACCGCCCATAAATCGATGTTAACCAAACCACGAGCGCCATCTCTTTGGTTAACACCGATCTACGGGCGGTGTCTCAGCTTTTACCTTTACATGATCATTTTTGGCAGATGTTCATCGCGGTTTAATTATGCACTGATGGAAGAATTTGAGCAAAAATTAACTCATTTACATCACAAATACGCATTTGGAAAAATCTCACGTGAGATTAGGGGAGGGGGTCGAGCAAAATCTCACGATATCTCACCAAGGAGGGGGGTCAAAAAATCGCCAAAATTGTCTTACGTAATTGATGGACGCCCCCTAATACGTTTTAAACAGTTACATATTTTATATTATTTTGTATTAATGTTAGCCGCCAGAGTTAAACAAACAATGCCTTCTCGAAATAACTCCATAATCAAAATTGATCCACTTTGTTCTAAACCGTATACTTGCATAGAGCAAACTGTCTGTACTATGACCACACTTCGTGATAAGATACGCGCTTACGGCTTCTATGATTTTGAGTTTTTGAGTCAAAAATTGATTCTGACAATTACAGAATTGAAAGTTTTAAAATGAGTATTATTAATGGAAAAATAGATGATAGTGATCTGTTTCAATAAATCGATAGTAATAATTATTTAAATTGCGCTTTTCATTTTCCCACAACTAGTGCCGCACCCTACTGAAAAATTTTTTGCTTTTTGCATGAATGTAGAAAAAATGTTGTGTTGAATTCGTGCAAAAATTGTTTATTGCACTCGACGTTTTGCCAAGCTTGGCCTAACGGCCTCGTCGGACCATTTCACGTCGAGTGCAATAAACACTTACTTTTTGCACTTGTTGCATAAATAACTATTATGGCGACTACAGGTTTCAGCTTAACATGATGTAGTTTTATTGAATTGAGAAATCGGCAGTGAGCAGGGTATGAATAAAGGAAACCCGCAAATAATGTTGATTCAAAAATATAGGTCAATATGAATGAACATACCGTTTCGAGGATTATTTCATTCGTGAAGTAATCCTTACAAATACAACAAATTTTTTCGATTATAATTAAAAACTCCTTGTCTATTTCGAAACAAATCCTATTGCTTTAGGATACCACACTCGCGTTACTTAAAATCGAAGGATATTTTCTTTCGATAGTCGTCGATACACTTTTTATAATTCCTTCGATAACACAACCAAGCAATCAATAATGAAATTTCATTTAATTTTTTATTATTAGTCTTCCATCGAGTAGTGTCACCATTTTTCATAAAATTATTTTGGGTTCAAATTGAACTGCCTTCGCTGATGGTCTCTCTTCATCCTTTGAAAAAACCTACCAACTAATAACTCTGCTTGTAATTTGATAGAAACAAGAGACAATTAAAAATGTATATAATTAGGTCTTTTACGTTCCTCAAATTCTTGTACTGATTTTTTCAATGCAGGGATTAGTGGATTAGTGGTTAGGTGGTTCAGTATGGTATTGTACTGTTCCACCACATTTATCCAACAACATTTCCTTGTGAAATTATGGGGGGGGGGGTTCGAAAAACCACGATTTTTTCGAACCCTAGTTACTGTGGCTACGGAGTCCTTTTCAACCAACGACACTAACAATACCAACCTAATCGTAATGCTAATGGCAGAAATTGCAGTGGACGGCCTTGAAGTCAAACTGATATTTGAAGCTGCCGACTTTATGATTGCTCACACAACAATATCAAAGTTTGCTAAGTATGACAGTGTCACCATAACTGGCGAAGATGTTGACATCCTCATGTTGCTCTTCCAATGAAAATATTTACTTCCAAAAAAAGTGGGAGAGGCAAAGTCTCATCATTACTATACTAAGCTGCCTCCTGCAAATTTGATCCATGACATTTTATCTCTTCACGAAATAAGTGAGTCCGACACAACTTCAAACCCTTTTGGACAAGACGAAAAAAAAATTTGCATGTTGAACAAGAAAAACACTCTTACATGCCTTAGCAGCTTTCTTCAAAGATTCAGATACTGATGCCGTTGGTGTGGAGGCCTGACTTTCAAGAGGGAGGATAAAAAAAAACAAGAAGAAAGAGTGAATGAGGGCGATTTTGGGGAGGAAGAACCTTGACACGGAAACCACCCTTTTTGTGCAAAACATACTTTCAAAACATATTTTCTTACAAATAATAATAATAATAATTTACAAAACATAAACTGACTATTTCTAATACTATAGAAAATACATTTCTATTTCTACTATTGTACGTTGATTTCAAAATAATATAGTTCTTTCGGCATATAATGTGTTCTCCAAAACCTGAAAATATTCATGAAATTTATATGAACGGCATTGACGAACTCGACATACCAGCTTCTCTCACAGTGTATGCTGATGACACATCTCATGTAAGGACCATATTGCTCTAACGGAAAAATGCAGTGCAACGGTCAAGAAAATGGAAGAATAGTTTGGTTCCAATCACCTCTTGATGAACATAGAAAAAACAGAGTCCACTAGAGAGAAACAAGATGTCCTGCACTACCAGGACGACGCTTATTGCCATAATCATATACAATAAGAATAATTGGGTCGAAAATCCATCAGAAAACAACCACTTTCCGGGCTAATACCACGACGAACGTTGAATTACACCTAATGAATTTTCGTGCAGAGTCCTACAAGGATGTCTCTGCAATTGCTAGTTGCATGGAAATGTTCATTGAAACATTTGGACCACCTATAGATTGATTTCTGGGTTCTTGCCCTCATCAGTATACAATTATAACTAATGTCTGCAATGTCTGAATTCCAGCCCCCCAACCAAAGCAGTACCCAGAACTTAATAAATCTGCATTGCATTGTTCACAATAAGCTTGTCAAGAGAGAAAAAAGATGTCCTGCACTAACAGGACGACGCTCATTGCCATAATCCTATAGAATAGGAATAATTGGGTAGAAAATCCACATACAGTATCGGAAAGTTTTCATCGGGGTATGCTGGTTTCATAGGAGCGTAAAGAATAGCTTGCTATTATGTTGAGAGAGCATTACAATTTCATCTCGACTCTCTCGAGCAAGGGATATCGACGTGGCTGTTAATTCGTCGGACGAGGTAGTAGGGGAGTCATACAGTAGTGCGTCTCTCTTATTTATGTGGTATTATCATCATTGCGCTCCTTGTTGCTCGCATAGATTTGTCAATATCCCGATGAAAACTTTCCGATACTGTATAAAATTATAATAAATATAAAATTATAATAAATATAAAATTTTAACTGTTTCCTCCCTATACATTATGGAAACATGTATGTATGTCTTTAAAAATATGAGAGATTTCAAAGTGATATCAGACGTCCACAATGTCAATACCAGACGAAAAAATGACATTTCTGTACCACACTGTAAAACCACTGTTTCTTTTAATTTTGCTAAAATTATGGGACCGAAACTTTTCAACTCACTACCAGATGAAATAAAAAAATGTAAATTGGAGTCTTCATTCAGAAGTCGTTTGAAGCTCTATTTAGCTGATAGGTGTTTTTATAATGTGAACATGTTTCTACCGTAATTTATGGTGTATGTAGTTGTGTCGTGTTATTTTGTAAGTTTTATTTCTTATCGTCTGTATCTGTTAATTTTATTCATGTATAAGATCTATAACATTTATGTTTACAGTCCATTCGACTGTTTCACTTGACTATTCCTATACAATCATGTGTTGTCTTAAAGGAAAAAAAAACGAATTGAATTGAAACAGTAAAAAAGCAAAGGAATTTTAATTGACATCAGCATAAAAATTATCAAATCGAGGGGCGGTGGGTGCCACTATGCCAAATGAAAAATGAATCGAGTTCCTTCTTGTATTTTTAAATCTGCAGAACATGAACACGATACAGATAGTGACAGGTTTTCAGATACGATTTTACTCAGTTTGCCTTTTGGAGCAGGACAATATTGTCCTTATATCCTCATGATAATAATGCATGAATAAAAGAGTCGTCGTAGGTTCTTCATATTGTGAATTACTTACAAGTTCATATAAACGTGTGTCCTTACTTGCTTCGTTTCCGAGTTATATGAGCTCGATGTTGATGGGT
Source organism: Chrysolina haemoptera (assembly GCA_958298965.1). Taxonomy (NCBI): domain Eukaryota; kingdom Metazoa; phylum Arthropoda; class Insecta; order Coleoptera; family Chrysomelidae; genus Chrysolina; species Chrysolina haemoptera. Next base: position 21,605,882 of record OY282596.1, on the reverse strand, counting down.
TTCTCCACCACCTTCGAGTTAACATATAGTAGTGCAATAGGTTTGTAGTTGCTGTGTAAAGTCTTTTTTCCTTTTTGGTGATTGGTTGTCCCTTCCGATTTTCCCCATATCCCGAAATTATAAGAGATATTGAATAACTTGCAAAGAACGGGTGTCAATTCAGGAGAACATTTCTTAAGAACTATCGTCAGATCCACTAGCTTTGGTGGTATTAAGATCCAGAAAAATGCGTCTGATGGTTCGGTGGTGAAAAATAATCTCAAGCATATGACTGTCACATGAATCCTACGTACAATTTGCAGCAAAAATGTTTGCAAAAATATAGGCTTTCTCCTGAGTGTTCGTTGTTAGTGGTCCATCTTCCTTGGTTATTATATTTTGGTTATTAAATACAGAGCCCCAGCAACTTATTAACTTCTATTACAACGAGAACATAAGTTTCACAATAACAGCCCAATGATTCAAAAACCAGACTCACTACTTGACACACGTCAAGAATTTTCAGCAAACTTTGTAGCAAAGATATTGGTTTTTTCCTGAGCTTTCGTTGTTAGTTTTCCATCTTCCTTCGTTAGGGGAGGAAATGAATTGCAAGTGAAATTTCTTCCGACGGCTTTAGCAGATGACCAAAAAGAGCGGGACCCGTTAGGACTCTCAACGGTCGTATCTTAGCGTTGTTTTTGGCCTCTTTCGACGATGCGATTGTCTCCTTGCAGATGTTTCTTGCTTTAGCATATTCTAATCTAGTCTCATGGCCCTGATTTTCCAACCATCGACGGTATGCTGCATGCTTGAGGGCGACAGCTCTGGAGTAGGTAATATGTTTGCATCCCTAGCTTCAAGATCTCAGACATTATCTCGGCGCATTGTATTGGATCTCTAAGAGAGAAACACACGCATTCCGATGGAAAGGCTGAGAAAAACATGCGATGACCATCCCAGTCGGCTGAATTGTAGTGCCATATGAGACGGGCAAGCCTTAAGCTGCTTGATGGTGTAGAAAAAGAGCAAAAAGTGGCGATAAGGTTGTGGTCGGACTTCCCAAGTGGAGCACAAACTTCTACACTGTATGGATCAGGATTGGTGGTGAGAAAAAGATCAAGTGTACTGGCATACTGGTTGATGAAATCAGAAATGCGTGTGGGTAGCTTGACCAGTTGCTCTAGACCATTCGTGATAGCCTGATGACCTGCCCCGTCTGATTTGCTGGAAAATTTGACCAAGTAGAGTTATGTACATTGAAAACTCCCATTATAATGACTTGGGTGTTTTTTTTTTGGTAAAGTCTAATTTGAGAGATGAAAACTCAAAGAGATCGTTATATGATGGTTCATCAGGAGATAAGTGAAGGCAGCAGAGGAATTCGGCCTGTTTGGTATTAGCCAGCTTGAACTAAATCACGTCAAAGTCTTTCGTCTCCAAACTCCCTTCACATTGGAGAGGTTAATTTCAGAGTAAAGACAAACACCACCTTTGAATTTGAACCGAGAATGGAGTTCGTAACTAGGACAAAGCATGTGAACCTTTTTGGTGGAGGAGTTTACTTGTGTTTCTGTTAGAGCCAGAAAATGTAATGTTTTGCTTCCGGGCTATTTTACTCGAGGAAACCTCATCATCATAACTGTTGAAATACGACCTGAAATATGGAATAATCCATTTCACAGCACCTGTGTGGTGGTTTTCCACGGGGCGAATGTGGAGACCATCTACCGCCTATGGTTTCCTTTTTTTAGCGGTCGTGGAGGGCAGTAGTTGCTTCATGTCAATTACTTACGGACGAACAACTCATTGTACATTTTTTTTGGCAGAAAATTGGATCAATCAATATAGTTTTCATTATCTTTCGTCAAGTAGTGTCATCTATTCTTCATGAGCAAAGCAGTTGTCGTGAAATGCTCCACAACGATATATGAACAACACCATGACGAAATTCGGTCTACTCTGATGAGCGAGGAGGACTACATCCGGTTCATTGCTTTGCATTAGCATGAGGGTATGGAATGACTTACTTCAATAAATTCGACACTTCTCATTCTCTACGACAGATTCAACATACCCCGAGCGTGAAGTAACACACTGTGTCCGTCTATATCAAACGAGCATCCTAATATATGATAGTAACACTCGCAGCTCGATATTATGCGTGTGGATATATTCTGATAACGTATAAACTAGACATGCTGACAACAGATAAATGTGTAATAGTCTCAGCTGGCTCTGCATCTGATTTCAAAGACCTCTATATCAATCATGCGACTACGGTAGATTCGGGCGTTGAGGACACCATCCTGACACGCCAACGTTTTCGACGGTTTTCAAAAATACCTTATTCATTGACATAATAATAATAATAATAATAATAATAATAATAATAATAATAATAATAATAATAATAATAATAATAATAATAATAATAATAATAATAATAATAATAATAATAATAATAATAATAATAATAATAATAATAATAATAATAATAATAATATCCTTTATTGCCATAAAATCATCAATCGGATATAGCAACGTCAAACAGGTTTGGGTTACAATGTTTTCTAATATTATAGCACAATAAAATCATCTTTAAAAAACATATATGCACATAGCACATATACGCATATATTCACACACATATTATATACTCGCACACATACTTACATATACACCCACTTAGGTATAATCATATATTGAGATTCATCTCTTACCAGCTGTTGAAATTGTAATAGACTTTTGTCAAGTATTCTGTGACTGATGTTTTAAATTTTTTCGTGTGTACAATATTTCTGACTTCAATAGGAAGGGCGTGATAGGCTTTGATTGCTCTATACTGGGTTCCTTTTTCAAAAAATGAGGAATTGTGATGTGGTATCCTCAGTTCATTTCTAAATCTTGTAATACTTAATTGTCATTTCATTTGAATATGAATCACAGTTTCTTGTAAAGATATTATAGTGCTTTTTGGCAAAGGTGACTAGATGTAGGAAGTTAAAATTTCTAAATTGATAAAATGAGATTAACAGGATGATCCATATGGCAATTTCAACATAGTATGAATAATTCTTTTTTGCGTTTTGAATATTTTTTCTGAATGAGTGGAACTCCCCCAGAAGATGATGCCATACTGAATGATGGATTGTACATGGGCATAGTAATATATTTTGAGGCTATTTATTGATACCTGATCCTGTAGAGCTCGAATAACTCCACATAGAGAGCAGAGTCTGGAGTTCAGAATATTTATGTGTGTTTCCCAACTGAGATTGCTTTCAATTGTTACCCCTAGGAATTTAATCAGTGGAATGGATTTGGAGTTAATTCTTACATAGATAGACTCTTGACTAGGTTGATGTCTAGAGAATGATATAAGGCCTGTTTTACCTGTATTTAGCTTTAGATCATTTTTTGTACACCATGTTGACATGTTTTCTGCTATATCCGATAATCCCCCTGAAAGCGCTGCAAGCCCAGGAGTGGACATTATAACTGATGTATCATCTGCAAACTGGTATACCAGACCTGGACTCAAAGATCCTGGGAGATCATTTACATATAGCAGAAAAAGAATCGGGCCTAGGATAGAACCTTGTGGAACCCCTTGCGTGATTTCATTTTTCTCTGAAAAAATTAATGAATTTTTTTGTGACAAGCTTACTATTTGGGATCGTCCCGATAGATATGACTTCAAGAGATCATTACACTTTCCTCGGATTCCATATTCTTCTAGTTTTCTCAGTAGGATAGAGTGGTTCACCATATCGAAGGCCTTTGAAAGGTCAAAATACAAGCCACCGGCCACCTGATTTTCATCAATTTTGTTGAATATTTCAGTTATTGCATTATATATTGCTAGTTCTGTTGACATGCCTTGTCTGAAGCCATATTGTTGAGGAGCAAGCACTTCAAATCGATTTAAAAATGTTACGAGTCGCTTGTATATAACCCTTTCAAAAATCTTTGAAGGTGAGGGCAGAATAGAAATAGGCCTGTAGTTATTGATGTCTGTTTTGGCACCTTTTTTGTATATGGGAATTACTCGAGCTATCTTAAGGTTATCTGGGAATATTCCTGAAGCCATACATTCATTTATCATGTCCACCAAAGGTTTGCTAATGTATTTTCCTACATATCCAAAGATAAATTTAAACGGAGTGTAAGTCAAAATGCATTTCAGAAAAATACACTCAAAATTATTTCATGAAGTCTCTACTACACATGGTACCGAAGGGAGGACATCTCAAAAGAATATTCTTCCGAATGTCGCTATGTTTATTGGTGACTTTGAAGACTCTTTCACTGTAAGCAGTGTTACTTGAATACTAGTTTAGGCTAGATCATTGAAACGACGATCTGGCCTAAAGAGGCTTCGAAGTTATTCTTAGGTCAGGTCATTAAACCCGGGAAAATGAGTTCATTAATAATAATAATAATAATAATAATAAATGGTCTTTTTTCATCATAATTACAAGAATTTTGAAAAGGTTCAAGAACAGGCATTAATAATGAGTTTTGATGAAAGGGCGAAGTTCAGCTCAAGCTGTTTTTCAACTTTACCCAAAATAAATAGAGAAACTGAGTACCTAAATATACAAATAGAACTATATACAATATACAATAGATAAAGATATACAATAGTAAATAGAGAGACTGAGTACCTGAAGAGAAAGTAAATACATAAACTCCAAAATCAGAAAATTCATTGAAATTTCAAATCGTTTGCCTATTCCTTTGCCTGAGTTGTGTACATTATATTTTATGTTGTAGTGCGGAAATTAATTTTCAAGCGTTTTTAAAATTCATTATTGTGTAGGATCTAATTTCCCAAGATACCCGATTATATTCAGTGCTTGCTTTGTATGAAAATGACCTCTTAAATAATGATGTTTTATGTTTTGGTATCACTAGAGTTGATCTGTTTCGTGTAGATGAGTTGTTAATGCTAGAGAAAGTTATAAGTTTATTGTGAAGATACTCTGGTTGCTGGAGTTTTACAACTTTATGGCCGAGAGTCAGTAAATGTTGTAAGAGGAATCTTTCGAAGCTTAACCAACCTGATTTGTTCATTTTGTGAGATATGTGATCGAATTTTCGTATTCCATAGGCAAAACGTAAACAACTATTTTGAATCTTCTGCAAACGTAAGGAGTCAGATTGGAGTAGTGCGGGTCCATATATCGAGTCACAATAAAAAAAAATTGAAAAAGATTTTAGTAGACATCAAGTCGCGGTTAGGATATAATTGTCTCAGAACATTAAAGGAGGATTCAGTTAAGGACATCACATGTTTGGTAAACCGAAGGTCAGAATCCAGACAGAGCCCCAAATTTTTGGCATTCTGTGTAAAATCTAGATCTGTATTTTTTGATATTAAGTTGATTTACTATGGTTTGTCTCACTTTATTTGGTCCAAATAACATTACAGTCGACTTGTTGGCATTTAGTTTGAGTTTGTGAGCTGCAGAAATATCAAAAAGCGCTTCGAGATCTTCGTTGATGAGATTTTCAAAATAATCCAAAAATTCGATATCCAAAGAGAGGTAACAACTGCGTATCGTCGGCATAATGATATGGACACTACAATTTTTTACGAAGGTATGAAAATCGGCTATGTATAAAGGAAAAAGAAGTGGTCCTAAAATAGAACCCTGTGGTACTCCTTGGATTACAAACATGTTTTCCGACGCCTGGTCTTCCGAAATAACTCTGTAGCTACGATTGCTAAGATAGTTCGATATCAGTGAAACTGCATTTCGGGAGAATCCAAAATATATTTTTTTTTACAGAGAGTATAGTGATCTAAGATGTCGAATGCCTTGCTATAATCCAAGAGCGTTAGGCATGTTATTTTTCTTGAGTCCGTGGCCTTGATGATATCGTCAGTGATCGACAGCAGGGCAGTAGTTGTGCTATAGTGACTGCGGAACCCTGACTGACACGATGTTATGATATTATGTTTACGGACATATTCATTCAATTGTTCTTTGACGATTAATTCAAATGCCTTGGAAAGAGTTGAAAGGATACTTACTGGTCGGAGATCCGAGAGAGTTTTTGGCTGATCACATTTAGGAAGGGGAATAACTACAGCACTCTTCCAAGCAGCTGGATATTGAGCAGATGACATTATTTTGTTGAAGATAAAAGTTAGATGTTTCATTAACTTATTTTCAATCAAGAAAAGCATTCTTAGCGAGATATTATCGTTATCGATAGTATCGTATTAACAGATTCTTCGTCGATGGTATTGAAATGAAACTCACTATCGACTAAGTTATGTCCATCATATCGATCTAGCAATGTCAATTGATTTGCAGATTTTTGGGCAAAAGGGGTAGAGTTGAAATGACGAATAATGTCATGACATTTTTGAGTTCGATGGGAATTTCTGTTCTAGTTTTTTTTGCTAAGAACTTCCAAAGATCTTAGTGTATTTCAGGTATTTTTTGAGTTTTTTTGTCTGAGTACGAAGTCAAGATAAGCCTTCTTCTCTCTACGAATCGCACCTGTAACATAGTTTCTCATTTCTGTATAACCATCCCAATTTGCAGCAGTTCTAGTAACATAGTTAGTTTCTCATTTCTGTATAACCATCCCAATTTGCAGCAGTTCTATTTTTTTTGTATTTGTCGAAGGCTTTTTTCCTGAGTGAAATCATTTTCTTTATAATATTATGTAATCCAAGGTGCATGTGGTTTACTTACTTACTTACGTTTTTTTCACCATAGGGGCATATTCTGAGAAAAGTAACATTAGACTCCCATTCAAATATGAAATCATTTCATCAATGTCATTTAGTGAATATATGAGATCCCAGTTGATATTATTCAAATCGAAATTGAATTCATCCAAATGAAGATTGGAGAAATCACGATATGTTATCAATTTAACTTTATTTTCTGATACCGATGGCTTTATACTACAAGATACTGCTGAGTGATATGATAGCCCACGACCCTTCACATCTACCACTTTTACACAAGACACTTGATCAATATCTGATACAAAGATTATGTCTATCGGAGTTTTACTCCGTGGGGTGAAATATGTAGGTTCATTGACCACTGGATGAAGATTAGAAGAAGAAGAAAAAATTTACGCATAACTCAACTCCTCTATTTTGTGCCAAACAATCTATATTGATGTCACCTGACAGAATAAGAAAATCACAGGTAGGCAACAGGGCGCCGATTGAGTCTTCCAGTTCATTAATAAAACTGGGGATTGAAGAAGAAGGGGGGCGGTATACAACTCCAAAAATGTAGGTTTTTCCTTCCGATTTAGTCGATATCCAGAACTGTTCAAGAGCAGGAGAGGACCGAGAATGAACATGTTTGTATTCAATATGATTGTTTATGTAGAAGGCGACACCACCTCCTCTACCATCTCTATCCGCTCTAATTAATTTATGAGAGTCGATATTAATTATTCTGGAGTCGATAAGTGGGTTCAACCAAGTCTCGCTTATACCTAAAATATCAACTTGTCTATTCGTTAAGTACTGGGCTACACAGTTGTACGAGGGAATAATAGATCCTACATTAAAATGAGAAAAAGTTACATTTCACTTTATCATTTTACAAGTAACACTAACAATTTATGAAAATACAAATCAGTAGAATTCAGTTTGGTTTAGCGGCTCTCGTGACTCTTTGGTAACCAGTGGAACAGCAAGAGAAGGGGGATTTTTAGTTTTCTTCTCTTCTCCAATCAGAGACTGCTACAGATCAGGTTTAGCGATGAAATCATCCACAGTATATTTCCCATCATCGACAATTCCTTATGGAGGATTTCTTTCCATGAACTTCCAGGGAGTTCAAAAACCCTCTCAGCGTCCTGTGAGTTTGCTGATCTTCAGGACTGAGATCGTTGGTCACGAAGATTTTTGTATCTTTCAACTTGTGGAGTTTTCCCAAGATTTCAGCTTTCGCTAAATATGAGGGGAATTCTATTTTTAGAATATTCGTGTTTTTATTCGGAAAGAAGTAAATGTTATTCAAATCCTGGAAATCAATTTGAATATCAAGTGCAACCGTCAACTTCTGTAGGGCTTCAGATGCGTCGTTGGTTTCCAGGCCGAAAACAATAATGTTATTTTTTCGCATCTGATAATTTAAGGATCTGATTTGGTTTTTCAGTTTGAAATTTTCGTCTTCTAGTATAGACACCTTATTTGTCAGACCAGTTATTTCAGATTCAATATCAGACAATGTCTCTTGTTGCTTATAGATTTTTGTATTTGAAGAGATGAGAAGATGATGGAGATCTCCTAATGTTGAATTTTTCTTATCTTCAGTTCCCATATCCAGTTTCCGAATAGAATATTTTAGAAAATATATGGCCACCAGACTAATAATAATATTTACTGTATCGATGCTGTAGATAAGAAAGAAAATCGATTTTGCACTTGCCTGTTCAATGTTTTTGTCTAGACGATATCAACGCCCGAAAAAAGGGATTGGCAGCAAGAAAAAAAAAATGTATCAGCTTGGTCTTCGAAGAATGAATGTTTGGTACCCAGATTAGGTATTTATGCAATTTCTAGGTCATGAAATGAAAGATACAAACAGACAGAGTTCACTAAAGTATCTACAGTATTACAGAATTCGAATATCTTCTCAATATTATAGATAAAAAACAATACAATATACATAAATTGTACAGAATGCATAATACTGAAGCTTTGTCGATGAGTTGATAAGCTGTACAATTCATTACATTAAAGTACATTTTCACTTTGACTGAAGGTGGATTCATGCAAGCATAAATCTAAACTTGAATGAATTTAAAACTAAAATTAAGAATATAAAACAATGTAATGAAATGGAGGTGTTCACGCACAAAATTAAGCAATTAAAATTAACATTATTACTAAGAAAGATGGCCAACTTTCAACTAATAACTTAATTTCTTCCATAAATTAGAAACGGCGCATGTGTAGTCTCTTCACTCAAAGCTGATTGCTTTCAAAGAGGAAAGAGGTTGTTTATGTTCGCAATTTCAGCATAGGTTTGATGCCATATTTTCTATATCTCTTATTCCTCACAACGCCAGAGGCTCCCTCAGAAGCAATAATGTACTCAGTACTAAACCATACTCACTTCTCTTGGTGATAGTTTCCATGCTGTACTGTAAACACCAGACCAGAATAGATAAAACAAAAAACAACAAACCACGATAATCTCAGGTTAGGGTTCACCTTCTGTTTTCTCAAAGAATACCGTTTCAAAAATTGACAGTTGGAACGATATGCGCATGTCTAGTACTTTCTTAATTTCGTTAAATTGATGTTGCATGAACACCGTCATATTCTTAATTTAAAATTTATCTTAATCTTAAATTCATTTTAGTTTTAGTGATGTTGCATGAATCCACCTTTTTAGACTCCAAACTCAAATTTAAACTTAAATACCATTTCAAACCAGCAATTGAGCCAAATAATATATAAAAAAATGTATGACAAAGTAACAGAGAGAAAAGTTTGAATTTTTAAATAATTTAAGTAGAAATTGCTACGTGAGACGACGTTTCAAAATGGTCTTTAATTTTTGATGAGTTGTAGAAAAAATGTCGATTTGATCATTGTACCTGTTAGTTTTGCGAACAATCCTAAATAAAAGAGAATTATTGAGACGAATTAGTTCTCCGTAAGGGTATGTGGAATAAATGGTTTGTTCTAAGTGGCCGAATAGGAATGTTGATTTGAATTTCATTCAGTGCATACGAGCATTGTCTACGGAATTTAGGATAATTTTGTGTAAAAATAAATTACCCTTCTACTCGATATATTGTATTGAGATCACCATATAATAGAAGCCAAATTTAGCTTACTGTACACAAATACATTATAAACACAAATTGAAGAAATTCCTAACATTCGTGATGCGGAGTTTGCCATTGATTCGATATGTAAATCGCAAATCAATTTGGAATAAAATATAGTGCCAAGGTCCCTTATCTTACTCATGGTGAGTTGATACAACAAGTAAAATAAGGAATCAAATAAAGTCGATGTAAAGTAATAAGTTTCGGTTCACAGCAGGGTAGGATAATGTAAGAAATAAGAAGCTGTCAATCAAAATTTGGAATTTTATATTCTCACCACTTCAAAAACACTCAGCCTTTTCCTTTTTCTATTCAAAGGTCATATTTTAAGTTGACAGTGCCTTGCTTAATTCAATAATAATAATCCACCGTTGCCATCATTGAACTTATAATGATATCTTCGTCCTCTAACGGCATCTTTACTAGGCTACTTATAGAAGTTTAATGGCTATTTTCAATATTGGCAATACAAATAATAAATAATGTAATGAGAAAATAAACAAAAACAAGCACTCAGCCGTATTCTTTGTATGTATGTGTTCTGTCATCCATCAAGTGTCTTGTCAGTTTGAAATAAAATAAAAGATACACCAAAAAAAATATGTGTAGTTTTTTCCACAAATTGTTTGAAATAACACACAAATTATATCTGGAATGGTTACACTGTTAGTGGAAAAAATCTACACAGGGATTTCTTTCCGTGTAACCCTGTTTTATTTTTTCTCTTATTTTATTTTCTGTATGAATTTGTTATGTGTGTTGTACAGTTTTATCTTTATATATTATTTTATTTTATTTCTTATTTTATTTTACTTGCTATAAAAACTCACTATCACTCTAGTTATTTGATTATTTCCTATAGAATAATCGAAGTGTACCAAGTTGATGTTCCTTGTAAATGTAATGCAATGCCATTTTTGAAAATTCAAGAACAAGTTTTAGGCGAGTTGCAATATTCAGTAAGTCTATTAAGGTCTTCTTGGATCTTGTAACAATAATTTGAATTTCGTACGGTTAGGTAAAGTTTCATATCATCTTCATATAACAAAAAATTTGCATGTTTAAAACACGACTTCATATTATTTATATAGGTAAATGATAAAAAATAAAGGTCCTAAGTGTGATCCTTGAGGGACACCTGATGAAGTAATGTACTCTTCCGAACTGAATATTTGAACTGTTACAGATTTGTACCTATTTTTTATACATGATTCCACACAATATGCTAAAAGTGACCCACGTATCCCAACCTCAACAAGCCGCTCGAGGAGAATATTGTGGCTAACCTTATAGAACGCCTTGCTGAAGTCGGTGTAAATGGCGTCAACTTGTTATCTGTGGTCCATGCTACTTTATAAAAATTCACTATATTCTGTTAAATTCGATTTCACCAGAAAATGCATACATCTGTAAACCAATTTCTCGAATAGTTTTTTTCCCGGCCTTGTTGCTGTCAAGCTCTTTCAATCCGTTTTCTTCTTCGTTTTCTGTTGAATATATTACTATTAGTTGACGCTAAACTATTATGATTGAAGTTATGTGTTTCTGGTATACCGGGTATCCCAGAGCTTCAAAGCCAGCAGATATTTCAGTTATTTGCCGAAGAAAAAATAGTGGAAAGAATCATGTCGTAGGAGACCATAAGCACTTTCATTCAGGATAACAAATTCCACCCCCTGGCAAACAACCCCTGCGAAACCACCCCTAACTTTCGTTTTTCAAATTGCACCCTCATGTTTATTGTTGCTCAACTTACAGCCCTTTTCATTTCTTAATCAACGATATATCATATTATGTAGTTGTGAAGAGAGTTAGTCGAGAAAATTGAATTCGTTAGTGGGTACTGTTCATTGGACTGAATCAATTGTTCCAAGTTGTAAAGACAAGAAAAAATGGATGCTAAAGAAAATGTTAGACCTTTTTTTAATTTGTTCAATTCCTGCGGCATCGATATGACAAGTTGCTATTAGTCATGATATTGTTGTTGAATATCAAAATGCCTTTTACCTTCACTCCCAACGAATACGTCAATATGCTTCCAATTTTTGGTGAATGTCAAAAAAATAAACGTGCTACAGAGAGGCTGTATGAGCAGCGCTCTCCTGATCTTCGAGATCCATGTCGCAATACCTTTCAGTATGTAGAAAATAGGAAAAACACATCGAACACATCCTGCTCCTGAGCAAACTCATAAAAATTGTATAAACGTGTGGGCACACCCTCATATTTCGGTGTGTGCATTGGCAGTGGAGATTGTGGAGTGACGTATCCTTAATGGCACTGTTAACCGCCATAAGATGCACTATTGGTCACAAGGAAACCCTCACAGGAAAAGAGAAAGAAATTTCCAAACAATGTGGGGTGTGAACAGATGGTGTAGTTTACATAATGGATGTCATTACTTTTTCTAAGACACTGTCATGGGCCACCGATATCTATATTTCTTGCACTACTAGAAGATATTTCAATTGAAAAACAACAAAATATGTGGTAGCAACAAGATGGTGCTTCTGCACATAACCATAATACAGATACCGTTTGATTGTAAAAAGTGGACCTGATGGCCTGCACGTTCTCCAGATCTCACGCCACTGGACTTTTTCCTATGGAGGTATTCGATAAGAGTTGTCTTTGAAACTAAACCAATAAATATTGGAGATTTACCTCAAAAAATTTCAGAGGCTTGTAATACCGTTACCTCGGAAATGATTGGAGGTTTCAGTACTCGCGTGCTAATTAGGCGACTTGGAGCATGTGTGGCAAGTGGTGGTCAACATTTTGAACAATTTCTGTAGGGTGATATATCATTCAAAATGCATTTGAGCTTATAAATCAATATTTAATTTTTATTTCTATTTGCCATAGTTCTGCATGCCATGCTACCATGATATATCATTGAACAAAAAATGAAAAATACTGTTAGCTGAACGAAAACAAACATGGGGGTGCAATTTGAAAAACAAGAATTAGGGGTGGTTTTGCGAGGGTTGTTTACTGAGGGGTGGATTTCGCCATGCTGCATGAAAGAGCTTATGATCTCCTACGACATGTATTTGTTTTAATTTTTTTCTTTTTTAAATACCTGAGATATTCGCTGGCCTAAAAGCTCTGAGACACTCGGTATACACACTTTGGAAGTAAGTTGGAAACAGGTTACAAATATGGTTTTCCTACGACCACATAGGAAAGTAACATATATCGCACTGTATAGTCCCACGGAAAGAGGCTTATATCCACAAGCGTGCGAAATATTTTCCATACTGGCGCGGAAAGTAACTTTCCACACGCTTACGGATAGTGTCCAACCTAGCTGTTTGAGCAGCGGGACTTCTGACGAAGAGTACGCGGGTTCGATCCTCGCCCGCGGAAACCTTTTTGGTCATTATGATATTGAAAAAAAATAACACTTTTCAAATAGATTGCTTAAAATATTTTGTATTTGAAAGTAATTATTGAAAATAAATGAAGTCAGAATGGTTCTCAGTCGGACTGTTCATGGGATTTTTTTGGGCATATATGTCAATAGGTATCGTCTATTATATTTCTTGGAGTTGGTATTGGTATTGGTTGGTATGGATGGTGACTGATGCGCTGCGACCTAGTTAGATCTATTGTGCCCCATCTTCTTCTGCTATCTCAAGGTGTTCTCGTTTACAGCATCCCCTCAAGCCTCAGTTCCTTCAGGAATTTTAGGATTTTGAGGGGGTCCATTTGTGGTATTTCTTCCACAGTCAGATGGTGTGATCCCAGTATATTTAATCTTTTGTGGTGTACAGCATAACACTCCATCAATATGTGGTGAGGTGTTTCAGGATGTTCCCCACAGAATCTGCAGGTGTTGTCCTCCTCTAAGCCTAGCTTCCTTAGGTGTTCTTTGAGTCTGCAATGCCCCGTTAGAAATCCTGTGATTGTCTTTAGACTAGTTTTGCTGAGGTTAATCAGTGTTTTCGATCTTGCTCGGTTGAAATTGCCGAGGAGATCTTTGGCCTGCCTTAGCCCTGGAAGTCTTTGCCAGTATGTTGCTCTCATTGCTTCTTCAGTTTTATTGAGTTCTTCTTGGAAGTAAGATTTTCCAAGTCCGCAGAATGGTTCTGGCCCGATCAGTGGCGTTGATGCGTCTGCTTGTTCATTTCTCTATACTCCGACGTGCCCAGGCACCCAGAGGAGGATCACCTTGTTGTTCCTGCCTAGATCATTGAGTTTTCCTAGGCATTCCCAGACCATCTTCGAGTTGATGTTATATGAGCCCAACGCTTTGATGGCTGCTTGACTATCAGAGAGGATTGCAATTTCCTTGTTCCGGTAGTTCCTATCGAGGTTGAACTGAATGCATCTTTCTATGGCGTGAATTTCCGCTTGAAAAATGCTGGGGAAGTGTCCCATGGGTTCGGAGTACTTGGTACGAGGTCCAAATACTCCTGCTCCAGTTCCGTCGGGAGTTTTAGACCCGTCCGTGTACCATGTAATGGTATTCTTACCCAGTGCTCGAATGGATTCTGTGCTCCATTGTTTCTTGGTATTTAGTTCCGTTCGAAAAAAATTCTCGAAACTAAATTTCCTGGTAATTTCGTCAGTTGGGAGATCGGCAAGGTGTGCACTTCCGGTGGGGGTTGAGCCCCTTACACTGTGTGCTGTCCCTTTAAGTCCGACTTTGGCCAACCTCAGGTTTGCTCCCCAAGCAGTTCTTACCGTGAGATGGAGAGGAGTGAGGTCCAGAATGACCTCCATTGCTGCTGTTGGAGTTGACCTCATTGCTCCTGTTATGCAAAGACATGCTAGTCTTTGTACTTTCTCCAGGATTTTCTTTGTTGTGGCGAGTTCGGTTCTACCGTGCCACACTACTGCTCCGTAGGTGATCATAGGTCTCACTATCATGGTGTACATCCATCGCAGTATTGATGGGTTACAGCCCCACGTTTTTCCTGCAATGTTCTTGAAGTTAGATTTAAACAAATCGTCGGCTTAGTGCAAGAAAATTAATAAATAAGTTGAATTTCACTAACTACTTCTTGCGATACCCTCTATCTAATACATAAATCATCAACTACATTATGTTGTCATATTGGTTTATAGTACTTTACCAGTTCCATAATTTGAAAGATTATAACTTGAATAATAATAATTTCGAATATTATTTATTGAAAATCACCATTTTGTGAGATTGTTAGATAGTAACTTTTTGCCCTAAGCCGACGGAATATCCATTTAAAAAAATTCTGAATCATCTCAACAAAGCAAGGATTCTGAGAGTTGCTCGTAGGAAGGCAATAAGCGGCATACTATGAAAATGTTTCTTTTCCTTCGGCATTTGTTTTACTCCCCTGTTTTGTTGTAGCTCTAAGTGGGTGTTCACACCAAAGTGGCTTGCGACGTGCGACATGCAGCCTGAAAGCAAGATGCATGCAATTCAGTTTGAAACCATTATAAATTAATGCATCCTTGCTTACCGGAGTGGCATCGCATTATGCGATGTGGCAACACGCGACATGCTACTTGAATAAAAAGAACAGGCCCTATAATTTTGCCACTTACAACGAGAATCCAAGTCGTGCACACTTCGATCAAGTTACAGCAGTATCCTGTAATTGTATGGTTTCATTAAATCGACAAACATTTTGAATATTTTTCTCTCCATCCTGTAAAAGTTTAGGAATTTCTGAGGATGTAGTTGTAGCTGTTGGGATACAAAAAACATGCTATATATATATCAGCATCATCTTACAAGTATGGATGAACCGATATACTATTTCTTCTTTTTTTCCTTCTTGCAACCGCAGCAGCAATTAACACAATGTCTTCTTCTGACGACGACATCAAGGCATTTGGGGACTAATGATACAAAGAATGACGTCTCGTGTTGTGCCACTTCGGTGTGAAGATAAACATACATGCTTGCGACTTGCGACGTGCTACTTGTCTTCCGGCTGCAAGTCGCACGTCGCAAGCCACTTCGGTGTGAATACCCACTAACTCTTCCACGAAAAGTATAGTTCATAGTTTTGTTATGCCCACATTTGATCGACAACTAAATTTCCACAATTTCATAAAGTACCAAAATATCGAAAACCCTTTAATCGAAACGTAACAGTATACAGGTGATTCGGACGTGTTGATCTTCATCGAGATTCAAAAAAAAATACAAACTACGTAAATGGATGTCTATTAGTCTATTAGTTATTCACACCCTTCTAGGAAACGCAAATGATTCTGGTGAATTAATTATACGCAGAAATTAGATCATCACCAAAAACTTCCAATTTTCGAACAGTGATTTGTTTTTGTGGAAATTTGTGTTGCTTTAGTTGAAGAGTGAACTAGGTAATGAAAAGGTGATACTATATGATTCACAGTCCGGACTATCGCAACTGATCCTTATATTCAGGCTTTGTTCAATGAGGTGATCATTCGTGGAACGGGAGTGACAGAAAACAGAAAAGCGCCGCAGGCGAAATTTTTTTTTTTCAATGTCAAATGCTTTTAAATTGATAGTTAGGTTTGTCAGTAGGGCATCATAAAGGTGGCAAAAAAGGTAAACTGTAGCGCGGGGGTGACAGAAAATACAAAAGCGCCGCAGACGAATTTTTTTTGGTTCAAGGTCAAATGCCTTTAAATTGATAGTTAAGTTTGTCAGTGGGGTATCATAAAGGTGGCAAAAAAGGTAAACTGTAGCGCGGGGGTGACAGAAAATACAAAAGCGCCGTAGGCGAAATTTTTTTTGTTCAAGGTGAAATGCCTTGGAATTGATAGTGAGGTTTGTCTATGGAGTATCATAAAGATGGGATAAAAGGTAATTCGTGGCGCGGAGGTGACAGAAAATAGAAAAGCGCCGCAGACGATTTTTTTTTGTTCAAGGTCAAATACCTTCAAATTGATAGTTAAGTTTGTCAGGGGGGTATCATAAAGGTGGGTAAAAAAAGATGTCAAATTCAATTTGTTTTATTCAATATGAAAAACGAAAATCATAGTAGAACAAACAAACAATAACACTGACATGATAGAAATCGGATACCCAAGTCATTGATTGAATGAAATTTGATTCATTTCGTGAATTTTAAAGTTACTTTTTATTGAAATTTTGTTGTTGAAATTGTGTTTTTCGTTAACCTACTGTTGTCCCCCTATGAACGGCAGCCCACAGAAGTCGAAACTTGTGCGAGCTAAGGATCAACGAGGTCTTATCTTTTAACGTGCGATTCCTAGCACGACTCGAGAGAATATTTATTTATTTATTTAAACGGGCAAGCCCAATTCAGGTTAAAATATTACAGTAGTATATATAAATAGGTAATACAATACAATAAAGTGGTTAGAAGGTAAATTATGTGATTAGTACAGATGCAGTTTTACAAGTAAGTCAAATAATAGAAGAAGAGAAGATGGGAAAATAAGTACACTTTAGTAGCAATATAATCAAGTCTGATTCGTGTAGGCCAAGTAGCACTAATCCCAACAAATGAGCAAAAGCTGCGAATATAGAGTATTAAATATCAAACATCAAATAGCAAGATCCAGAATATGGTTTTTAAAGCGAGGGACTGAAATGTTAAAGATTTGAAGATTGTCCAAGGAGTTGGCCAATCGCAGAGATCTGGAGATGAAGCTGTGGTATGCCACGTAAAAGGTTTGTACCTGTCTAGTTGCACGACTGGGGACAAGTAGGGATATTTTATAGAGGAGCTCCGGACTGTTGCTAAGTCCATTGACAATCTTAAATAGAAGTAATAGGTCTCTTTGTTTCCTGCGTACCTCAAGAGAAGGAAGATTCAATATGCGTTCCAATGCAGCATAGTCGTAGTTTACATGCATCTTGTAGGCTATATATCTAAGAAACTTGTGCTGAACAGCCTCAAGCTTCGTTTTGTATGTCGCATAATGGGGAGACCAAACTGATGAGCAATAGTCGAGGTGAGATCTAACGAGAGAAAAGTAAAGGGATTTAATAGCCGTGATGTTAGTAAAGTCGCAGGTGGTTCTCTTTATAAAGCCTAGCATCTTCATAGATTTCTGAGTGACAGTGGAAATGTGGGATCTGTAGCTAAGTGTGAAGTCTAGGATCACACCTAGATCTTTGGTTTCGATAGCTGAATGGAGGGTAGAATTATTAATGCTGTAATCAAAGGTGATTGGGTGGTGAGTTCGGTGGAAACGAAGAATATGGCATTTGGAAGCATTCAGACACATTCCGTTTAGGGTGCACCAGTTAGATAGGCAATCAATGTCATTTTGAAGGCTTATTGAATCAGCCTCGTTTCTGATTATTTTGAAACATTTCAGGTCGTCAGCAAACAGCAAGGCTTCACTTTCTTGAAAACAGCTAATGAGGTCGTTAATAAAAAGGTTAAACAGCAATGGTCCCAAATGCGATCCTTGTGGGACACCCGAGGTAACTGCGATGGGATGCGAGTAGTAGTGATTAACCTTGACAATTTGTGTTCTTTCCATAAGGTAGCTCCTGAGCCATAGTGATACTGTGCCGTTAATGCCGTATAATCGAAGTTTATGAATCAGGAGCTCATGATTGACTTTGTCGAAAGCTTTGGAAAAATCAGTGTACACAGAGTCAATTTGTGATCCCCTTTCCAGAGCTTCCGACAGAAAATTCACATACGTGATAAGACCTAGTTCAGCTGATTTTTTGGATGCAAATCCAAATTGCTGAGTCCCTATTATTACTGAGCAATAGATCTCGAAAGGAGGACGTCCGTGAGTCTCCATCCAAACCATAACTTCGCATCATGTTGCTTGGGTTTGATATCGATGACCTACGCGCTCTACCGTTCGAGCTATCCTCTTGGGATGGGTGTAATCACCTCCATTACCCCTCCCCACCCCTTGCATACGCGCCTGCTTATATTATATTATTTATCCTTATATTATATTGAAACTGTTTTCCCCTACTTTTCACAGGAAATCAAAGTAGTTCTGCTCGAGTTAATAGTATCCTTGAGTTACTTCAAATATCCGCTTGAAACGATGATATGTTTATATCGAAATACTTTTTCATTTCGTCAATAGTTTGAACCTATGTGCGAAATATACGCTCTTTGTAGAATCACAACAAATACTTTACACGTTTCCATCCCCATTGATCAACTAGGAACACAATTAAATACCATTTCTTGACAGAACCAATTTCTATTGAAAGCAGTAGAAGCACCGAACAGGTAATACCTGAGGGTGAATTTAAATTAGCAAGTCTCTAGACGTTACATGGGTAAACTGAAACGTCACTGATAATAGGATATGCGATATAGCAGGTTTCAGTTTACAATTAACCCCTTCCGAATGAGTTCTGAAAGAATTTGTAACAGTACCAAAACGGAAGCTCAATATACGTGAAGTATCGAAATATTGAGGGTTATATTCCGAGTACATCACGTTCGGTTACCTTCAATTCCAGAATGGCATTTTTACTGATTTTAGAAAATTCTGTGGTTGTCCTGCTACAAAACGGTCGTCGGAAAATCAAGTGTTCGTAACACTTCTCTTATCCTCACGCTTATAAAAATTATTTGATTAATTTTGATATATTTTGAATTATATTGTTGTGACGGCATATTTCATTGTCTGTATGTATATATACATATATATGTAGGGGCTTTTAATAGTCCCCCCCCTCCCCTGTTAACTTTTGAATAGTTCGACCTACAAACATGAATATAAACCGTTTGGAGGGTTACACCGATACAACTCTTTGAAATAAAAAATATGGTGACTGCTTACATCGTTGAAAAAGGAATTCTATTCTCTTCAAAACGAGAAAAGAATGTGGAATTTCAAGAAAATTTTATTTTATTATTATTTTATAATTTTTTATTTAAACGTATTTCGAAATATTCTGAATCCGGTGGTGTGGTCAGAAGGTTGAAGTAGTGGGTTGATTTATTGACATAATTTTCAAATTTTATTCCCATATAACTTTTTTATTGATGGACACATTCCTATGGAACTTCCATATAAATCACTTGAAAATATCGTTAATACAGTGGAGTAACTCCTATGTTATTTTTGTTGATATCACATGTTCCTGAAGTATGGCTCAATATTTGTGGGGGGTACCTGGCTTTCATGCTCTGCTTATGATATGAGCAAACCTAATAAAGCAAATGAAAACATGGGTCATCCGGATATCAGATACCTCCCTACATAAAAAAAATATAGACATAATATACAACCTTTTCATCCAAAATTCATATCCTGCTTCCTTTCTTAAAAAGATTTTGTATAATACCTCATCCATTGATGATATAAACTCACATAATACTAATATAAATAATTCACTTTCATTATCTCGTCAATGCGCAAGCTGCAGAAGCCCCTCGGATATGTTCTGTTTATGCCTCTTTACCTTTTATCAAATATATCACTCCTGGACTTTCCGGAATATTCAAATTTGTTTCTGAAAATATAAAAATAGCTAACAGAAATGTTTAACCTCGCAATAGAATCTTTTCCAAACTGAAAGACAAGGCTCCATGCATAATCTATTCGGATGTAGTGCACTGTATACAATGTCAAAATGGAGAAAAACAATATAAAGGCCAAACTTCAAGACCACTCAAAGGCCGTATCGCTGCAAACAAAAGCGACAGTCGGCTACACCCGGATAGATGTGCATTGACTGAAATGTCTATAAGGATGGACATTGTACATGGATTATAATTCTGTAAAAATATTATCTACGGAAAAGAACATAGCCAAAAGTATTTTTTTAGAAATGGTTCACATTTCACAATCTGATAATGCTCTTAATGAGAAAACGGATGTGAACACTTGAGTGAAATTTACTCCTACTTAATTTTTGTAGACAAACCAAATGTGTGGGATATTCAGCTGATTACATCCATATGAATGCTAACTTCACAACTCTTTCGATAATATTACAATCAATTCTTCAGTCAAATCTATTTATCATAAACGTATCGTTCCATTTATTACTATATTATTATATTGTAACATTAGGACTAGTGTTATTGGCATCATGATCTAATTCCTTGTTGGTTCATGTCATCTGTCATCTGCACCACTTTTCCTCCAAAGTATGAGCAATCCTTTCAAATATTGTTTACAATTTTTCAGAATATTAATGTTCCATGTATTCCCATTCATAGAACTGTATCATTAGGTTGTAGTGCCATCTGTCAACAGAGCACGAATTCGCATGAGTCTTGTCATGTTTAAATTACACGTTTCCAGGACGATGGACAGGATGACGGGGCACAAGTGAGTAGCCACCGCGGTCACCCGACTTTGGTCCTTAAGATTTTTTGTGGGGACACATAAAAAGCCTTGTTCACAAAACACCGCCAGTAACATTAGAAGAGTGGCAAAGAAGAATTATTAACGCATATCGCGCACTGACCCGGAAATGCTCCAGAATGTACGATAACGGTTTGAAAATAACTTGTACCACTGTATGCAGGTTGGAGGACAGCAATTCGACTGATAAATAAGTTTAAGTAAAATTGAATCGATTTTTGCATTTTTCGTCACACATTATTGTTGGAATTTCAACGCTCCATATTTTCCAAAAGAGTGAATCGATTTTCAAAAACTAAGCAGCACTGTATAGGGAATGACAAGTCTCTTTTGAGGAGGTATCACTTGATCCCCATCCCATTTGAAAAAAAAATTAGGATGAGACCCCTACTTAGGGTGATGGAGGTTTTACTATGCCTTTTGCATCAAAATGTATCATTCTGACAAACAATTTTGACGTGATTTTGGATTTTGCCGAAAAATTCTTTCCCACCCTGTAATTCCTTGCGGTATATACGTTTTCGATGGGTATATTCGTTACAGATGAATCTGACATTGTCCGGCATTTTTTAAGATTTTTGGTCGATGACGTTCCAAACGAAGATTTGTACGTTTCAACCATCTCGAACGGTTGACAACCCTTCACTGCGAAATATATTATACAGTATCGGCAAATTTTCATCTGGGGTATGGTGGTTTTATGAGAGCGTGACGAATAGCTTGCTATAATGTTGAGAGAGCATTACAATTTCTCCTCTACTCGCTCAAGGAAGGGATATCAACTGAGCTGTTAATTCGTCGGGCGAGGCAACAGGAGAGGCACGCAGTAATGCGTCTCTCTTATTTATGTGGTATTCTCATATCATTGCGTTCCTTGTTGCTCGCGTAGATTTCTGTCTATGTATAACACAGATGAAAAGTTTCCGACACTGTATATCGGTTACAAATCAATCTGAAGTTGTCCGACATTTTCGAAGACTACTGAAGACGCAACATGAACCATTCGATTACATCCATAGGAATATTCAGAAGTTGACAGCCCTTTACTGAGAAACATATTATATATCGGTTACAAATAAATCTGAAACGTATGAATCTCCGTATGAACGTGATCGAGCGGTTTATGTTGAGTGTACAGTAGCCTTCAAGAATGCCGGACAACGTCAGATTTATTTGCAATCGATATATGATATGTTTTTCAGTGAAGGGTGGTCACCCCGTTCGAGAAGTTGAAACGTTTAAATCTCGTATGGAAGTAATGGACCGTTTGATATTGAATCCCCAGAAATCTTCCGAAAAGGCCGGATAACGTCAGATGTGTAACAGATATACAATTTATTTGTTTGAAAATGGTTGTCAATGTATTCGTGTGAGTAGAATTCTTCTAGACTCTCATTGTTTAGGTCACGACCTTTTAACAGGTAAAATCTACTGTCGTTATCTAATGTGTGAATGAATATGAATTTGAAAATGAATATTGACCTAAATTTAATATGTTTCTCCGTGAAGGGTTGTTATCCCGTTTAAAAAATTGGAACGTCTAAAGCTCCGTATGGGCATCATCGAACGATTCATTTTCAGTTCCAAACACCTCCATAAGTGCCCGACAACGTCAGACCGTCAACGTCAACGTCAACGTCAACGTCAACGTCAACGTCAACGTCAACGTCAACCGATATGGAATGACTTTTCTGTGAATTGAGTTTGCCACATCATCTCGTTGCGATTTCCTAACAGTATTGAGAATTCCTTACTCAGATTATCGTTTCAATGGCTCCTTTCATTAATAGTATATTGTACAATGAGCATGATATGGCATACATTTCCCACAAGTAGGTATATGAAATTTTGTAGTACGAGCGTAGCGAGTACTACACTAGTTCGTATACCTACGAGTAGGAAATGGGTCATTTCATGCAAATTGTACACTATACTTTTTCTATGACCATCTGAATAACAAACAAATCTGTAATATTTTTCTTTTTATCATAAACTTTCCTACCGTCATGAATCCCATAATATATACAACCTAAAAAAGTACCGAGAAAAATCGTCCAAGTAAAATTTGTTGCTGGCTTTTCTTCATTTCGTGTAGGTGATTGTGGAAAATGTTTCCGCCACTTCGGCCAGCAAAAAGCATGTTTCTGAAGTGAGAGTTTTGTCCCAGCAATAATAACTGCTAGCGATTATAACTCGATTCAATAAATCGATAATACTGAGACACAGATAACTGATTGGGACATAAAAAATAATTTTATTTATTGAACCAATATATCCGAAATATAATATCTGTCATAGCAGCTCATTTTGCTTCCATAATCGACGGGGACAATTACTGCAGGATACAAAATATTGGCCACTAATGATCTACTATATAATTTCCATGCTTTCGGTTGCTTCCGTTCGAATTCGGACACTCTCGATACTAAATCTCAACCGTCACAACCACTCGCAATGCCATTTGCCATTCTAACATAGGCCAGTACACATGTTTATGGTGCATAATCAGTTGTATAATGAGTTTTTGTTTTGTGACTGAATGTGTGGCACTGTGTGCGTCGTGTGTGGTAATGGAGTACAAAAACCAGTGAGTTATAGTGAATTTTTGTTTCAATTTCAAATATATTCGAGTATATATTTTTAGAGTAGACTGAGTTATGTATGAGAAATTGTTAGTGTTTCGTTTTCAAAATGTTTTAATCCCATATAGTAGCTTTCAATAAAGGTTATTTTATTTCATTGTTGATTTTAATTGGAATCCTCTGTCTGTCCGTTTTTTTTTTTTTCGTTTTGATCTCCTCACTTGAATTTGGTATGTAGGAAATATCTGACAAATTGAGAGTTGCTCTATTATAAAAAAGTATTTAGTATCAGAAGTTTGATATAAATGATTATCATCTCTCTGGTGGTTTGACGGTGACCTAACTGAACATAAAACTGGGTAGGTTGAAAACTTATAGTCAAATGACACCAAATATAAACAATTTATTAATTAATTACATGTTTCGAAGGAATAATCCACTTATTGCGTATAATGAAGTAATCACTATTGTTTAAAACAATTTTTAATAGTAATAGTTGGCTATGGTGTTTTACCACCATATATTGACCCTCTTTCTGCTGAACACATTTGTCTTTAATCGCGTCCATATGTTAGAGCAGGCATCAACAAGAGTTTAGTTCAGTCACTGGAAGACATTCGATACCTACTGAAAACTATCTAAACATTTCAGATCATTGCCTTCAACTAGGCATCCTTCAATCTAAGTCAAGTTGTGGATAGTCCTGCTAGAATGACAGAAACAACATCCACACTTTTGGATGTTTTAATTACAAGTGATGAATATGTTGTGGATAAAGGTGTTATCGATTCAAACGGTATATCAGATCATATGCTTGTATTCTGCAAATTAAAAATCAGTGACGATGAGCGGGCTTCTCGATTTCATGCTTACAGAAGTTTCAAATACTTCAAAGATGAACTCTTTCTGAGGGATCTCCTCACCACACCTTTCTTCAGAATTTTTTACCAAGAAAATATTGTTAAAAAAGTCTCTTTCTTTGTAACTTGTTTACTCAATCTTTTTGATAAACATGCACCTGTTCTTACCTCCAGAGTTATTAAACAAAGAGACAGAAATCTAGTTTGTAGTGGCGTAGCTAGGTAACAAGGGCCCTGGGGCAAATTAAGAAATGGGGCCCCACTGCTATGTAAACTGATTAGGTTTTATCAAATAAAAATATGAAATATACAAATACTTAAAAAATGCTAAGCTACTTAAGCTCTTTTTTGTGCACTGCAGGGCAGGTAATAAAAATATTAAACAGTAACAACATGAATTACAATTAATACTTGGTATAGGTTTGGCTAATAAAACGAAATAGAGACGATTCAAGGGTTTATTATATAAAGGTCGAGACTACAAACTGACTAAATATTATATTAACAATTTTTTCCTAGCTTTAGTTTTCGCAAAAGTATCAATGACTTCGTTTAAATATAGGCTTGATGAGGTTTTGTTTTCAATTGCTATTAGCGATAAATGTCGGAGTCGAGTTTGGCCCATATTTTTTCTTAAATAATTTTTTATTATTTTTAATTTGCTAAATGACCTTTCAGCTGCTGCAGAAGTGACAGGAATTGTAAAGAATAATAACATTGCTGTAAATACTTCCGTTATGTCGTATTCTAGCACTCCATATTTGCTCATTATTTCCATACATAATTGGTGAACAGTCCATGCTTGAGTTAGTTGAGGTAAAACTAGGTGGTAAATATTAATAAATTGAAGTGAAAAACTAGGGCCTATTATATCTGAATATTTTCTTTGGAACTCGTCACACTTTTGTAATACAGTTGTTTCATCAATAAGTAATAAAAATGTTGGTGTTAGAAAATCGAATATATGACAGACTGCACTCATACCAATAAAACGTGTATCTAATTGAGATATTACTGTACATTATTGAAAATCTTAATTTTAAATATTTCTTCTCGGTTTGGAAATCGGTGATCAGCAGCTAATTCAGCAATATGTTTTTTAACTTTTCTTTGCCTTTTTTCTTGAAAATGGGTATCAATACCATATTTTCTTGCAGTTTCACTGGCTTTGCACTTGAATAATTCGAAATCATTTCTAGAAATTTGCAACTTTGCTTTGGTCTCTGCTAAAACTTCACTCGCCTCGCCCAAATTGATGTCGCATTTTTGTAAAGTTTTGGATACATAATTGATGTCGTTCAATACATTGTGCATGAATTCGCAAAGCAACACGAACTCGAAATTTAGCATATTTTTTTTAATACTCTCTGCTTCACTACGCTCCTCTTTTTTAGGACTCTTTAGAACTATTTCTGATGATGCTTTGATAATATCAAAATAACGAAGTTTTATTGCAGATATTGTATTGACCTTACTGGACCATCTAGCCGAATTTAGTTTTTTTAGAGTGGTATCCGATTTGCCATTGAAGTTTGACAGTAGATCCCAACGTTTGATGCTGTTTCCGAAAAAGTTACAAATCTTGCAACGTTGCGAAAAAAATCTGCATTTCCACACAACTGCTAATGGCATCATTTATCACCAAATTTAAATTATGAGTGGCACAATGTACTTTCTCTGCGTTAGGCTGGATATCCTTAATATGTTTTTGTACACCAGTATACATACCACACATCACTCATCACACTGGCTCCATCATAGCCTTACCCCACACATTTTTTTAAATCAATATTTTTGTCGATAAATAATGTTGTCACTTGGTTGACTAAATCTACTCCGCCATGTTTGAAGGCTGCATAAAAGCCTAGAAACACTTCTTTTACTTCTATATCAATTGGCTGTCCATTTTCTGATCTGGTTAGTACTGCATACCTCAAAACAATGCTTAGCTGATCTACCTTCGATATGTCCTGTGTCGTAACCATTATGATGGCAAAAAACGGTGACGCTCTAATTTATTCTAGTAGATGTGTTTCGAGTTTGGTCCCCAAGGTCTCAATCATTTCATTTTGAATTGTTGCACTCAGATATCTTGTAGATCCTAAAAACATAGAAAAACACAATTTCAAAAAAGTCCTGATATTAAACAGTTAATAATAAACAAAATAAAACGATAAAAAACTTTGAAATAATTATTATTACCTTTGGGCATATCCAAAACTTGCCGCAAAATGTGATCATATCAGGCTACAAGCTCTACAAAGGACAGAAAATTTCCGTGGTGTCCTTCCTGACTTAAGTCTTCTTGATGTCCTATCAAAGCCAAAGAACCCTTTGCTAGGGTAAGTACGATATCGAATAACCTTTGAAAAACCATTTTCCAAAAAAAAAAACGATTAACTGGCCCATATTTAGAACACGAAACAGTACGATTTTGAAAAACACCTATTGTTCTGGTTGATGTCTGTTGGAAAAGGTCCTGAAGGCTGTAAAGGGCCCATATCAAGAATTTGACGTTTTTCGTTATCACTTAATATTTTGTTCGTGAAATTTCCAAATCATAAGAAGATTTTCCGAAAAATGTAGAGGTCTGTGGTTCCTCCAAACCATCCGCTCTTATGTGTGTCATGCAAACATCATCCACGTTCACATGATCGGCGGCGGAGGTATCCTCAACTGCAATAATTGTTGAATCTTATTCGGTAGGCTTCTCAACCAACACGGCAGTTACCACATTATTTGAGTCACTATCAATAGAAATATTTTGGCCAGATGTACTTGCAGAAGGCTGTCTAAAAAACTTGTCAATTATGGGCAATTTTTGTTTACTATCTTCTCTTTCTTGTACTTTAATGTACCTACTGCAGGTGACTTGCATTTTTTCACGATACAACCTACAGAACGAATTTAAGGGAATTCCCTAGGCATAACTTTTGAATTTCTCTCAACTGAGTTGTCATTAATAAAGTGGGGTTGCAACCTGTCATATTTATTTTGAAAATGGGAGAAATTCAGTTCGAACAAGATTTCTTCGAGGGCCCCCGGAGCTTGAGGGCCCCGGGGCACTGCCCCGCCTAGCCCCTTGGTAGCTACGTCCAAGAGTTAAATGATGTTTTCATATATGAAAAAATTTGTAAAATCGAAACGAATGCTATGGGATGCGACTACTTGAACACAAAACTCATAAAATTATGCGGTCCCCATTCAGTTTCATATATCACCCATATAATAAAATATATTTTTGGAAGCATGGAAAAAAGCTATTGTTAAAGTTATCCAGGAAAAACAAGTAGCAACGGAACTCAAAGATCTGAGAGGCCTGAGCATTCTTCCTGTCCTCTGCAAAGTAATGGAGCAAGCAATGGAAGTTCAGCTAAGCAAAACATCTCACGGAACATTCCTTATTACCTTCCATACAATCTGGCTTCCGCAAGGGGTACAGCTGAACGACTGCACTGCTTCAAGTAACAGATGATATTTTTGACACAATCAACTTTGAATTGAAATTGAATGCTAGCAATTTTTCACTATTTGGGACTGTAACGTGATTCAATAACTTTGATGAAATCATATTTTTCCAATATACAACAGAAGGTTCAGATAGATAATGATAAATTCAATTACATAACGCTAAAATCAGGAGTACCTCAAGGATCTATCCTAGGTCCCTTGTTATTAACTATGTATACCGCAAATCTGGTAAAATGTTTGCAGTATTGTTCAGTTCATTTATACGCAGATGATACGCCAATTTATTTTAGATTTTCTCAACAAGAAGTTAACAATGCATGCAATTTCATCAATAGAGATCTCAAACCCTTCGTCAAAGCCACAGCCAATCATTGCCTACTTATAAATGCCTGTAAGTCGAATATAATGCTATTTACTGGTAGAATCGACCAAGTTACGAGTGAAATTGATATAAAAGTAAACAATGAATCACTTACTTTAGTCAGAGAAGCAAAAAGCCTTGGTGTTTTATGAGACCAAAGATTTGAAAAGCATATCAACGTGCTTACTCAACACTCAACAATTTATGGCAATACTAACTTCCTTCCGACTTCAATCAAATCTGTAAAGTGTGAATCGCTTGTTCTATAATTATTCAACTAATATGCATATATCTTCGACTCATTTATGGAATTCTTAAACAAAAACATATTTCTTATAAACTTCGGAAGGCTGGATGGATGATCATAGGAGAACTCTTCACAGTTCTTGTTTATTTCATAAACTTCTGATTACAGAGGAAATTTTCTATCTGTAAACAGTGGTAGAAGTCCGTTGTATCCCAATGAGGTGGTATAGATTTACGGTGCAGAAAAACTCAAAGTCATCTCCACAATTTATTGTCTCCATCAGATGTTATGTAATTATAGAACGGTAAAAACCATCAATCAGTTAGATGGTATCATAGTAGTACATGTTTCGAACCTATATATGTTCATCATTAGCTAAATTATTTTTGAATTCTACAATAAAAGAAGAACAGAATAACTATAGGTAATTCAGTCCAGTGATAAAATTACTTACATGGAGAAGAAAAAATGTTATAAATGAAGTTTGTATCACATATTACCAATAAAGGGAATTAGTCACATACTTGGTTTTATTATAAAAATATGACAATTAATTATGGGGATCTGTATCGAAAAATCACCGATAGAACCGATGTCGACAACTTGAATATTAGATTCAAGGGCACTCTCAATCCAACATTATTCAAAACGCAAACCTTCAGACGTTCATTCAGCTACCAAATCGCATCGTTATATAATCATATTCCCTCAAATTTTAGGTAAAATAATGTGAATACATTTAAAAGGCCATTGAGAAGGTATTTATTTCAAATAAAACAATTGAAGTAGATTAGTGTGTTCTTTCTCTATACTTTTTTCTATATATTTGTAACTTTTTTCATAAATTGGAATATAAGCTGAAATAGTTTTTGTCAGGTTGAGATTAGGTATGAATATGCATATACTTCTAATAGATATGGAGACATGTTAGGGGTTAAGTGAAGTGTGATAACTATTTCCGATCAGACCGCTATTTTAATGGCTATTATTATGAGTTCTATTAATATCATTGTTACCATTAGTATTATTATTGTCATCACCCTGTACATGTTAGTTCCAATAGCATAGGCAACGTACCGGTACGCTATTTATTATCTGGTCGTAACATCTCAGAAGTGGGATATACTTTTATCCGCTCCTACTTTAGTTATAAACGAAATACGAGAGAGTGAAAGTGGAACTACCATGTTTAACGAAAACGATAAAAACATTATTAAAGAGTCCATATGGAACGGAATTTATCAAATAATTTCAAGCAAACTTAGTTTAAATCACCGTATACTAAGAAGACACCGGAAGTTAACGTAAAACAGCGAAAATTCGATGAATTGAGGAGATTTTATTTAGAGAAGGATTTTTGTGCAAACTCGACAGCCCAGCACCTAGAAAAGGATCGTTAGTGAAGAAACAAGAAAAGTTTACCACGA
The DNA here is from genome assembly GCA_958298965.1 of Chrysolina haemoptera. Lineage (NCBI taxonomy): Eukaryota > Metazoa > Arthropoda > Insecta > Coleoptera > Chrysomelidae > Chrysolina > Chrysolina haemoptera. The sequence continues at coordinate 21,575,859 of OY282596.1, read as the reverse complement.
AGGTTTCAGTGGAAAACTACTGTGCAATCAGGAACCTCCAAGCACGTCACCGCTGGTCACGCGGAAGGTTATAAATCATTCATATGAGCCAAAAATACCATTTGAAGGAGGATTGTTGGCATCTGAATTCAACAACTAGAAAGGCAAGTGAAAAATCAGTAAATATTTAATTGATATTTTGATTATTTTTTCAATTATTTTATGTTGAAAGTATACCTAAATACAGGTATGTAACTAATTCAATGTGGTAAAAGTTTTGGTGGTAAATAAACTTAAAATAACATTGAATTATTATGAAATTGTTGTAGAGGTTATTTGAGCTAATGTTCCTTGATGGAATCTGACTTACATTTGTGGAAGCCGATATAGGTGACTTTGAGGTCATAACCAACCAATTATAAACCACGAAGACACATATTTCCATGTGGAACATTTAGAGGAAGTGACACTATGAACCCACATTCTACCACTTCGCTATCTGTCCAAAATTATAACAAAAAATGTTTGACGATTTCATCAAGAAACGGTTGTTTTCTAAACCCAAACTTAGTATTCATGACCCTCACATCGAAACTGAACTGCATACAGACAGCAATAGCATTGCTGGTATTTCACTACAGAAACATGAAAACCAGTTTGGTCCAGTAATGTATTATAGTCGTATGACTGGTAGAGAGGAGTTAAAAATACTTGCAATTGTAGAATCTATTGAGATATTTCATGTCTATTTGTCCGGAATACATTCCTGCAATGTAACAGATTGTGTTACAGTACAATCAAACTTTCCTAAACGCGATCTGTTGCCACGAGTAGCACGAAGCTCGGTATTCAAGATTTTGATTTCGACATCATCAGGTGATAAAAGGAGACAGTCCAGGATGATACCCTTAAAAAAATATGTGCCAAATTCAAACAAGAAGACTGAAAAAAAAAAAGAAAAAAGCTAACATTATCAAAAATAATCTACGTTACGGAAAAACTGCATTTATTACTGCCTCAATGTTTGTATTAATATTTTTTTCCAGAAGGTCATGTAGATTTCTTTAATAAGTATAAGTAGCCAAACCGGTATAAAATACAATAAAAAAGTTGAGCCCCATCAGGATTAGAACACGATTATGAATTATTATACACATAATGTGACCACGGAAAGTGATCTGCAAAAGCTCTGGTGAGCATAAATGAAGTAAAAAACTTTAGTGGGCACGAATAAATGAAGAGGTAATAAAAAATGCTCTATAATTGTATATAGGTGCATGTGCATATTATAGGGGAATATATGTATGAGGGAAGTAACTGCTTGCTGCAAGTATATGTTAAAAATGAATAATGATAATGGAAGAACATCAAACATGATTTTAATTTCAACAGGAGCCAGAGAGGAAAGCCAAAAAAATGCTCGGATAGCAACGTCTGTCTGAATGCGCCAAGAGTGCCGAGCTTAAAAACCAAATGAAAAAATGCTCGGACAGCAATGTCTGTCTGAATGCGCCAAGAGTGCCGAGCTTAAAAACCAAATGAAAAAATGCTCGGACAGCAATGTCTGTCTGAATGCGCCAAGAGTGCCGAGCTTAAAAACCAAATGAAAAAATGCTCGGACAGCAATGTCTGTCTGAATGCGCCAAGAGCACCGAGCTTAAAAAAACCAAATGAAAAAATGCTCGGACAGCAATGTCTGTCTGAATGCGCCAAGAGTGCCGAGCTTAAAAACCAAATGAAAAAATGCTCGGACAGCAATGTCTGTCTGAATGCGCCAAGAGCACCGAGCTTAAAAACCAAATGAAAAAATGCTCGGACAGCAATGTCTGTCTGAATGCGCCAAGAGTGCCGAGTTTAAAAACCAAATGAAAAAATGCTCGGACAGCAATGTCTGTCTGAATGCGCCAAGAGCGCCGAGCTTAAAAACCAAATAAAAAAATGGTCGTGCAGCAATGTCTATCTGAATGCGCCAAGAGCACCGAACTCAAAAACCAAATAAAAAATGCTCGGGCAGCAATATCTGTCTGAGTGCGCCTAGAGCGCCGAGATTAAGGTGGCCATTTGATCAGGCTTGAGAAACTATTCCGACGGAGGCCACCAGTTATTTTAATCAATATTTATCCAAGTATTCAACCACGAATAGAAGAATTGTAATCAAAATTAATTTCTACTACGCTATGATTCACTCTGCTGTGCTGCGTTGTAGATATACATCTATTCTCGTTTTATTATTATATTTTCAATTCATATTTATTTTCGTTACTTAAATAAAAAAAGATAATTTATTTGGAGAATCGAACCAAGAACCTTTGGCTTCGTAGCCTAAATAAATAAATAAATAGGGGTTTATTTTTTAGAATTCACAATACATTTCACAAACAATGACATGCCACATATCACATTTTTTACACTCCCTCTAACCCAGGGGGGATAGAAGAGGGTGGGAGATGGCGCAGAAGTAACAACTCTCCCGCTCTCGATCAGGAGAGCAGGAGAGCGCCCTGCCAAACCGAGCTAGGGACCTCCGTGAGGGGGCGCCGTTGCCCGGCCACGCTGATGTTAACGTGGGGACGGACATTTCATTACCTGCGGTGACATTAACCCGTAAGATACACGCCTCCTGCATTGCTTATGCGTGTTGTATCATTTGTATTCAATGTAGATACATGTTCGCTATAAGTTGCTGAGGTTGGTTATTTCGATGACTATTCCGGAAAAGGCTGAGGCAAAAAACCGGGTCAAGGTACTTGCGTTTTAGGTTACCTTTCGTCTTGGTTCCCTATGGAACCGGTTCTTCCCGTCGTTCCTGGAAGATATCCAGCGCTTGATATATGAGCCCCCCGTGCTTGCGAGGCTCGTTATCGTACACCCTGAGCTTAGTAATGTCCTTGGTGAGAGGACTTTTATCGATGTAGTATTTATAGAACTTGTGAGACAAGTTTCTAATGTATGTCGGAACTGAGTCGACGCCAGCAAGCTCCCTAAGAGTTTCCAACCGAATGTATCTCCGGCTATCGGTTATAATACGAAGTACTTTGTTTTGCATCCTGTCTAACCTCAACAAGGGGGTCATTTTCAGGCTGCAAAACACCGGACAAGCGTAAGTCATGGCGGGTCTGATAATTTGCTTGTACAGCAGGAGTTTATTCTCCATACTGAGTTTGGAGCCTCTGGCTATCAGAGGGTAGATGCGTTTGAGTGCACCACCCGCCCTCTGAATAGCCAGTGTTATATGTCTCCCAAAGTTCAAACGCTTGTCCAGCTGTACTCCCAGGTATCTCGCAGTGTTCACGTTCTCCACTGCTTGGCCATTGATCATCAACTTCCTGTATAATTTCGAGTGAGTATACTTCTTAGTGAAGTTGATGGTCTCTGACTTCGCCGGGTTCACCACGATCTTGTTCTCCGCCAAATATGGTACGACCTTCCTATCCAGATGAATCTGGATCCTATACTGGGCAGCGACGCTCGAGAAGGAATGGGCAAAGATAGCCGTATCATCGGCATAGATAGCCGTGCCCATATCCGGTCTCTCGCACTGAGGAAAATCGTACGTATTTAGAGAGTACAAGTGTGGCGATAAACTTGAACCCTGCGGTACACCTGATTCTATCGGAAACTCCGCGGAGCGAGTGTTATTTACTCGAACCATAAAAGTTCTCCCAACAAGGTAGGAATCGACCAATCTTACTATATATGAAGGCATGCGTGCCAACAGCCTAGTCTTTTAGCCCTAGCTCTATGAGCCTTATTAAATAGAAGTCTGAAAACGAGCTTTAAAACACAATAACATCGTAATTATCATTTCCAGGATAGCTGTTTACAATACGAGTGTGAAAAGTGGAGTTTTTAAACAGTGTGAATGTTTGCAAAACAAGCGTAGCGAGTTCTGCAATTCACACCAGGGTTTAAGCACACTTTTCACAATTGAGTCATACAATATTTTTTGACACGGAAGTACAATTAAAAAATCTCAGGCAAAATTTCAATAATATGCTTGGTGTATACCCTTCGAATTTCAGATCAACTGATACATAGACTAGCAATGTTGGTTGTTATGGTGTTATTGTTCAAAAATATGGATTTTTTGTGGCACTGCTATCTGTTTTTTCTCGAAGGTGATGGAAAAAGCCATCAACATCGAGCTCATGAAATATCCAGAATGCTCAGGAATTATCAATGATTGACAATATGGTTTCCAACATCAGAGTTCAACTAGTGACCTGCTTGCTCATGCCTCACATATTTGGCAGCAGTCCATCGAAAAATATGGTGAAACTTTGGCCGTTGCATTACATATATTCGAGATATTTGATCGCATTTGACAAACTTCTTGCCAAATTTCCATCTTATCGCTTGCCCCTCCCCCCTAGTTGTGTTCCTTGCTATCTAGCTTTCTCTCAGACCAATCTCCTCACTCGGTGGTTGATGGAGTATTATTTATCCCACACACTACAAATGAGTGCTGGTATTCCGCAGGGATCCGTTCAAGAACCAACACTGTTTCTTCATCATATCAATGATTTGTTGGAAGCTACTTCATGTCCAGTGCACAACTTTAAGACTGTTTAGGTATACCGCTTTCCCTTCCATAGTTTCGATATCAGCCAGTCAAAGCAGAATTGAATGGGGAAGAATCGTTTAAATGCAGAAATCTTACAATGGGATCCAGTAAACTTGGTAAAATTCAATGCGAACGAATCCCAAGCAAGTATTTTCTCTGGAAAGACCGATCTCACAGTGGTCAACGTAACTATTTTAGTACCTACTATATATCCATACCAATGAAATCTTCCATTCCAATGATAGATATTACTATCAATCAGCAGTACCATTTTATGGAAAAACCATGCAAGTTCCATCGCCAAAAGTAAGAAATATTTCACTTCCCGTCAATATCAAGATCATCAATCGTTACACGGTTAGCGGTTTCATCGAGACTAACCTGTCGGGCTCAGTCCTCACATCTATATGCCGTCACTTTGGAAACATTTTAAACATTTCTTTACCAGGGCTCGTTCTTTCAACGAATGGCAAAGCTTTGAAGAACACCAATTCCTACCTACTTTCCCTTAGCTCTCACGATCTTCTCTGAACAATACAGGAGTTTCATTTTCGTGAGAACCACGATTGTATATGTCATGAATCCGACTTGTCCTAGTCCCATATACCTGAACACACATCGAAACTTTGGGATTCTGTCTGAAAAAAAGCCATTTGTCTCGTCGATGATACTTTGCTCACTTCTTTGGAACACCGCATGAAGGTTGGCGATATGGCTCTGTTTTATACATATTCTCATGGACGAAGCTCTTCTGAAATGACATCAGTCGTTCCACCGTTAGCGGTTCCATCGAGACTGACCCGTCGAGCTCAGTCCATATCCACATCCATATGCCGTCACTTTGAAGACATACCTACTTTTCCTAGGCTCTCACGATGTTTTCTGAACATAATAGGATTTTATAGGATGGTTAATAAGTAATTATTTTTTCTACGTTAGTGCGTAAACTAAGCGTTTACACGCTGTGAAAAGTGCGTAAAGTGATACTTTTCGGAACAAGTGCGTGAAAAAATCAACAGTTCGTAAAAACATCAACTGTGCGTGAAGTAATTTTCAACACACTGTTTATACATTTATGCACTCTTGAAAAATACAGTGTTTTGTGTCAAATTTTACTAATAGGTCGTCATTTGATAATACGCCGACAATTCATAACATAAAGCATTCAAATTAATTATACCAATTGTTTCAATTTGGCACTATAATAAATGTCGTCGAAAAAACTTTGTATGATACACTTTCGTGAGAAGTCTTTTTGTACTCGCGTGTTTTGTTGAACTCGGCTGCGCCTCATTCATCAAACTATATACTCCTACAAAAAAGTCTTACTTCACGAACTTGTATCATAAATAACTATTGTTTCATTCAAATAATGTTCGCACTACCATTTCACTTTTCGCATTGGTGTATTGACGTTTTAAAGTGTTTTTTTTACATTGAAATCACAATTGAAAAATAGTACGATTTAGTATTATTTTACTGTCATATAAATGGCCCTTGTGTATTTTTCCCTATTCTCCATGGAGAAAATCATTATGTCTGATGCTTGGGAATGCGCATCGACCAACCGCGGTATTTCTGTAGGTTTTCACAGCAGAAAAGTGAATGCGCAAAAAAAAATTGCAAGTCGTCCCAGAGCGCCACAGCAAAAAATATTAATAACCGTCCCCTACCAAGAGGTACACTCTTATGAGGTATTATTTTTTTTCATACGTCAAGATTGTTCCAGACAGGCCCTGTCTCCGAAGCCCCGATATACACGGAGGGCGCGCTGGTGTCTACCCAGATAGTCACTTCCCATGTCCGTGGGGTGAGTGATTACTGGGTCCGATAATCATGTGGCCTGAGTATACGGAGTGAACCGGCATGATTTTTAGATTAGAGAGCAGTCCATCATTCCACCAAGTACTTCCACGATCAGCCTATTTTATTATCATCATTATTTTCATTATTATTATTTTTATTGTTATTTTTGTTGTTGTTATTATTATTGCTATGCTAGACTCACCGTATATCTGTATATATTGTTCGATACTGACACTCGACTTTTCTACTTTTTATGGCACTGTATTAGTCGATTCCATGTCTGACTATTTTTGACAAATCTCAATCAACATGCAAATTTCCTAACTTCTCGAAATATTTCATTCATTGTGAATCATTTATTTCAATTTTATAATTTTTTGCTGTGGAATCACTGTTCCCTCGATGACATCAATAAAAGTCATCGATACTATAGTAAGTCTTATTTCAAAATCATCAGAATAATATGTTGAGCTGCCCCTCATATGAAGACATGCACGCCTATGATGTTTCAAAATCTGACATTAACTATAAAAATCAATTTCTCATCGGTGAACACGAATTCGTCATGTCCTATCCTATTCTATTATGTAGTGCTGTGCTTGTTTATTGTGATCAAATCTTTATTCCGCTTCATTCATGTTCTTTTAGGTAGTATTTCTATTGTGTTCAATGAATTTCTCTCTGGCGCTATCTATCTGCAAAATGCTGAACTGACCCAGTCGGTTACAGGAGCCAATTTTTATAAATTTGCTAGATTTTGGTCCATTGCCGCCAAATTCTTACTTCCATAGTTTCTCGTCAACAACGTTGTGTGAAGTCTTGCTTGAGGTTTTGAATTTCAATTGATCTTTCTATTGACATGAAATAATACAGAAACGTGCATTTTATCGATTTATTGGTTTCTGCAAAAAAAACACGAATTTTTTGAAAAAAAATTAATCTCGATATATTCAACAAGTACTCCAATATGATCTAAATGTATTTGCCGGAATCGTGGAAGTACGAATGCATGACATTAAACGGCCACCTTAAAAACAAATAAAATTGGACTTCATTGTCCGTCCAAATCATAGAAATTATATTATATGTATATACTTACTCTAGAATGCCAATTCAATGGGACGAAAGTGTTATAAAACGTTCGATGCATTATTTAGTGCGCATGATCAGGACCAGTTTTATTCATACCAGGGTGGGTTTCAGTGAGATTTTTAAATAATTCATGATATTGAGTAAAATCGATTTGATAATACGTTGGTGTCCGGGCAGTCTATGAGACACGAAAAGTTTTGGTGGGCATACCTATGTTGTGAAACTGATTATATCCGAGAAATTCATCGAATAAAATAACAATGAAAAAATATATCTTGAGTAGGTAACTATTGGTGACGTTTCTGAAATATACCTATTTTATAATTTGTTTTGAGTTCTCATTCCCACGGAAAGAAACATCCTGTATTGTTCAGAGAACATCGTGAGAACCAAAGGAAGGTAGGAAGAAATTGATATTCTGGGAAACAGATGTTCGGCATGTCTCCAAAGTGACGGCATATTGATGTGCTGAGGACTGGAGCTCGACGGGTCAGTCTCGAAGGGACCGCTAACGGTGGAACGATTGATAATATTTCGGAAGAGCATCGTCCATGGAAATATCTATAGAACACAGACAGATCGCCAACCTTTCTGCGATGTTCCCGAGGAGTGAGCTAGCTTGTGAGTTGGATCACCATTCTAGAATTATTGCCAAGTGCGTATTTATTTCATTCACTGGCATTCACTGGCTGATATCGAAGCTTTGGAAGAGAAAGAGGTATGAAGAGTACTATCATCTGCAAAGCTGATTACTGGACATGAGGTAGCTCCCAACAAATCATTGATGTGAAGAAGGAAGTGTTGGTGCTAGAACTGATCCTGCGGGACACAATTGGGGAGGGAAAATAGGATACAACATTCAACATAATTATATTGATTAAACTAAAGGTTTAGTTAAGCAATATGCACATCATTGCACTTGGCTACACCATACTGATGATGACCAACAGTCTGAAGCACGTGTCGACTGTTGGTCTACATTTTAAGGGTTATACCCAATACATTCGTTTTCGGTGAGTTAATACAGCAAGTGAAATAAAATGAGAAATAAAACAAAATGAACAGTAATGATAAATGGATTGTTTATAGAGCTGAGTGACCCAATATAAGAAATAAGAAACTGCCCATCAAAATTTTGAACTTTGCCATTTTTAATGTTTATAAATATTATATGAATACTTTGATAATAAATGGAGTACTCTGTGTTTATTTTTCAAATTGTAGTTTTTCCTGATGGACAATAGAACTTCGAAAAGAATCTACAAAAATATATAAATGGTTGGGTAATAAGTGCATAATATTGATCGAAAGAAAAATGTTTTATGGTATGTGTATTTTTTTGAGGATGATAGTGTGTTCTATAGTAATTTGAGAGAATATTTTTCAGATATTGATTAGTTGAATGACACAAAAAAGTCTATTTATTTATTTATTTCCACAGGATAAGCCAATTTAAAATGAATAACAAACATTAAATGAGATAAAATTAAAATGTACCTAATCTACTACAACTAATACATACCTACACACTAATTGAATAACAAAACAACAATGAAATACAAGAAATCGTTTCGAAAAAACAGAACACTAAAACAGATAGATTCTTAAGATTCCTAATATTACATACATTTACAGTATCTCAGAATACGTCAAGGCTATGATAGTACCTGTTGAAATATATTTTGATTCTATTGAGAGGGAAGTGAAGCATAGTTGATTGTATGTAGTGAAACAGTGAGTATTTTTTAGGTGTGCGAGTTTTACAGACAGTACAATGGTCTCAAGTAGTTTGAAGCAATTGATAATTCCAGAGATTCGTTTATGCAGGAATGCTATGTCAGTGACACATCTTCAGAAAGTGATCGGACATCCAGCATTTTATTTAGCTCTGCATATATAATTCTTCTCTAGCCACAATCCAATTTTTTGAACTAAAACTCAGTTTGGGAACTATACAACTGAACTATATTTCAAGAATAGATCTAACATGTGAGCATAGTATTTTGAAGGTATTCACTAAATATAATGGATTCCAGGAATATTTCCTTCATTTCCACACCATATAACCAAGCACGTCAACATTGTCAAAATTGAAATTCCACTACAGAAAAACCCGAAAACCATTAACATACACACTACCGATGAATAATTGAAGTAAACAACAGTAATAAGAAAAGCACATTCAAATAAACACAATAACGTTAATGGTTAATTTCACAATAAACACAAATCGCCTAAACCACCAAACCAACCGAAACCGGCTCTGGCAAACTACCTGCCTTCCTCTGCGGCAATTGAAAACTGTTAACAGTGTTGCACGATCCCAACAATTCAACGGGAATTTGGGTAGGGTTCACAGTAATGTTAGATTATTTTCGACAGAATCTCAACTACAAAGATAAACTTTTCTGGAATTTGTCAACGCTGCAGAGCTGGAGACTGGTTATGGGCATGCGCATTGATGAAAACTTTTTGAATTTTACAACACTTTTCAGTGTCCCACGAAGAGGGGATTGGCATTCTAGAGTAAGTATATATATTATAATTTCTATTGTCCAAATGTGGAAATGTTAACTTATCCGCCTTATCCTTACGTTTCAGAAATGGTGGCCAGAAGTCATGTGAAGAGAAAACGAGGACGTCTTAGTAGTCAGGATGGCCGAGTATGACAACTATTTCCGATCAGACAGAGCTATTTTAATAGCTATCGTTATGAGTTCTATTAATATTATTGTTACCATTAGTATTATTATTGTCATCACCCTGTACATGTTAGTTCCAATAGGATCGGCAACGTACCGGTACGCTATCTGGGTAAATTGCGTAGTTAGAAGATAAAAGAGTGACTAAAGTATTATTCATGGCTGGAGTCTGACTAGGTGCGTTGTAAAAGGCAGTAAATGATAAACCGTTGAGCCATCCACATGTGTTTTATTTTCCGGTCGTAACAGAAGGAACAATTCAGCCAGTGAAGTCTTCTATGAGTAAATTGAACTTCGCTCATTATTTTCATTAGATTTAAAATGATAAGTTTATTATATTTTTTTTTGTAAATTATCAAAAATAAAAAGGCGTTTAATTATTATTATTATTAAATGACATTTCTAACGTAAAAACGTCAAACTTCTTTGATGAAGTAAGAGTTACTTGAACGTTGATTTCGTTCACGTGGTCGCGTTATCCAGGGACAAAGTAAAATATCCCGGTGTATTCCTGACCAGCTCAGTCGGCTACTGGGAGAGAACAACATTTGTCAGGGATGAAAAGATGCTGGGGGTGGCAGTATCTGCCTCTAGAGCGTTCGGTGTTTCGTTCAGTCAGTCTGTGCCGGGTGTCAGCGGGGGATAGAGCTGTTCTCGCCCTGTTTCCCGCCATTCACGTAATATCATACGTTAAACTTGTTCGTATACTGACAATGAGATTCATTCCCGAATAAATAGGTACTTATTTTCACATTTTTCGAACGGAGTGATATTTAAAAAAATTTGTTCTAGAATGGATGTCATGATAACATTCTACGGATGTCTGTTTCTAACTGGGGTTATTGGCAACGGAACACTCGCGGTCACTCTATGGTGGGGTCGGGGGACGAAGAGTCCTTTGCTTCTAAGTTTGATCGTTGCAGATTTCTGCGTTTGTTGTTTGAGTGGTCCGATTACTGCAGCTTTGTATACTTTACCACCCAACACAGCAGTTTGGCTGATCATAGCTCAGTTCATGCAGGTATTTATCAAATTAACAAATAATTTTGAATTGTATCAATTTACAAGCATCACAGTAATGATATAATAGTTGAGGCATCATAATATTACTCGTTAGATTTTGCACGGCTCTTGGATTAGTGTCAATTTTTATATAAAATGCATAACACAAATCATGGGTTTCATTACTTCTCTAGTAAATAAACTAAGTATAGCACCAGAGAGAGTAATACTCAAAAAACTCCAAAAAAACCTCAAATATTTTCATCGATTACTTTATTGGTGATACTGATCCTAGTCATGGAACAAACTTGAGAATCAGAGGAGACCCATATCCTCATTATATGTATATATCTATTAATGTAGAAACATTGATGATAACGTATTCTTGAGTGACTGTGTGTTGTGTTTTGTTTTGTTTGGTAGGCGAACAAATACGTTTATCGGCAATTATCGGCAATTATTTCGTTTAAGAAGTGCACATAACTTTCACCTCATTTGGACATTATTCTTCGATGCTTGCATTCGATAAATCTACAGTGGACGCTTCCACGTGCTCCTGAAGGTCAGATATATTGTTCTGGTGAACTTTCCTGACGAATCTTCTCATAAACAGATGAATGTGTAATATGCACTTTACATGAATAATGGATGAGAAGACTTGTTATAAGTAGTTGGATACATTACTTCGGTTTTCTAAAAAGCCACAACGGTAATACGGATCAAATTAACCCTAGAGAGCTATCGCTCGTCAATTTTACGACGGTAGGATTGAAATTGTCTGAAATCTTAGGTGTAGATCAGGTGCCGCTTTAGTTCATCTACAACTTTTAATCAGTCGGTGTCTAGAACTAATAGACGGCAGCAGGTGTTTGTGCACTTTGAATTAGTTGGTTTAATCGGCATTTCTTTGTAAAAAACAAAAATGTATTTCACCTACTCCAAAAATATTTTAGTGCTATTTTGAATCCTATGGCTTCATCTAGTCAAACAAATCCTAACAAGACCAAGAAAAATTTGCAGACTTTGTTCATCGAAAAAACGAAGAATGACCACTCCTATTGTGATCAATACAAGCGCCCCATATGTGCTGAACAGATCAACATCATGTACTCAATCTTGAAAAATATTCTTCTTTTTCACCTCATTCTTTAGAATGCATAATAATTTTAATTATAAATATGAATAAATTAGAAATCCGCCATTTTACTATTACAGTTTATGCTTATTTGAAAAAATCGTAAATTTTTCGATAGGATAGTATTTAGGTACATTCAAAACACGTTAGCTCTCTAGGGTTAAATCACGTGTTGGTATAGAACAAATAAAACCCAACTATCAGGTCCTGGTCTGTCAGTTCAGTGTTTTCAATTTTTTCGAAAGTCATGCTAGGAGGCAATCCTTAGATGGCATATGCAAAAAAGAAAAAGTCAAACTACCTACCGTTATTTTATATTGAATTCCAAAATAGACTATTGCCGCGTAAGTGCCATCAGCGCCAACACAGAAAAAATGTACCTACACTGTAAGCAACAGTAGGAGTCTTGACTGAAAGCCAAGATATACTCATATATACGCAAAGAGAACTATACTCAATTAAAAATACACGTTATTCTTATGCCTGTTTATTCACTTTACTCATAATAAAACTTGACAATAGTGTAATAAGAATAATTTTAAAATCTTGCAAAACTTCAACGAAGAATAAGCCAAATTGAAATGAAATATGGCATTGTCTTTCAGCAAAAGTTTTCTTACTTTCCCAGGAAATAAAAAATACTTTCTATAAGCATTTTCACTTCGAATAAGATTTGATTTAAATTACTCTATAACTATTTGAAACGGGTGTTTTTCTACTCAACTGAAAGCTAAGGAACCTTCAAATAAGTATACTCATTCTCAAAAGGGCTACTTCCTAAACTGCAGAGCAAAAATTAATATACGTACCTAAATTTGGGATAAGTATCGATACTATTCAAGATTTAGGTTCAAAATAATTTGTATTTGCTTCAAAACAGCTACATTCTATCCAAGTATGAAGGCCAGTAGACATAGACATGAAAAATCGAAAATTTAACAATAATTCCAAAAATTTTCAAACTGGTCAAGTGAATGGTACATCGATAAAGCAATAAATCTCAGTTTGCAACCTCTTTCGAGGTACGCAACATTGGCAAAATGGCAATTAACTTGAATTTTGCTGTATACCCGTTAAGAAAATTCCAAAAGTTCTGCAAACTTGGAGTAGTATTGAATATATTATCTCATAATCAAGTTTGCAACCAATTCAAGTGTACGAAATATTTTTTTATCGACCAATAATGTTTTTCTTTGACATACCATAAGAGAAAATTCCAAAAGTTCTGCAAAATGGATAGATACATCGGAAAAATATTACGAACAGTTATGTACATTTGCAACCTTTTACGTAGACCGGAACATATATTTTCTTAATTCGTTATCATTTTTTGGTAAAGGTGGTCTCGAAATAATTTGAAAAGTGTTGCAACTTTGATATTTGCCATATTTGCATTTTGATAATGTTGGGTACTTTGGAAGAGGTGATTTATTGCTTTCTCGATGTACCATTCACTTTACCAAAGTTCAAAAATTATTGGAGTTATTGGTAAATTTTCGATTTTTCATGTCTATCTCTACTGGCCTATACCGGGTGTCCACGGAAGTTAGATCGCCACTATAACTTTTTTGTTTTTGAAGATATTGGAATTAAATTTGGAGGATCTTTATAACACATAAAACTACACTTTTTGACAAGTGACTCAGCTTCATGCAACTTCCTGTCTCACCGAAAGTAATATAAACTATAATAATAATATACCCGGTATACTTTTAACTGTTAGTTTTTGTAACAATTTTTTTTTTTCAAATTTAATTTTGAATCTAGAGGGATATGGATACGTTCAAATGATTAATTTTAGTCCTAAAGTATTGGAAAAAATGCAACTTTACAGTTGTATAATAGGTATTTATACAACAAGTGCAAAAAGTAAGTGTTTATTGCACTCGACGTGAAATTGTCCGACGAGGCCGTTATGCCGAGTTGTACAACACGTTGAGTGCAATAAACAATTTTTGCACGAGTTGCATACAATATTTTTTCTACGTTCATGCAAAAAGCAAAAAATGATTCATTAAGGTACGGCGCTAGCTGTTGGAAAATGAAAAGCGCAACTTAAATAATTAATTATTACTATCGATTTGTATTGAAACAGATCACTATCATCTATTTTCCATTAATAATACTCATTTTAAAACTTTCAATTCTGTAATTGTCAGAAATAATTTTTGACTGACGTTTCTATAACCACAGATGCATTATAAAAATCAAAATCATAGTAACTTGTGGTAGAAGTCCATTATTAAATTGTGGAGACGACTTTGCGTTTTACTGATTTGTATAAAATCATAGTAGCCGTGAGCGCGTATGTTATCACGAGGTATGGTCATAGGACAGACAGTTTGCTGTATGCAGGTAGACGGTTTAGAATAAAGCGGATCAGTTTGGATTATGGAGTTTTTCTCGGGAAGGCATTGTTTGTTTGAATCTGGCTGCTAACAATACAAAATAATAAATAAAAATATGTAACTGTTTAAAACGTATTGATAATCTCACAGAATATCTGCTAAATATGTAGTGGGTTTGAACGTTTTTGTTTGTCATTATGACAGCACGTTGAAGCAGAATGACAGAGGAGTGCAATAAAAACTTTATTGTACTAGTGCAATAAAGAACTTCTTTTTCCACTAAATATAGTTCAATAAAGTTTTGCTTTTTGCATGAATGTAGAAAAATGATATTATTTACATGTTTTTAATCAATAGCGTACACAATAGTTTCCTAATTTAGAGAAGTGAGGTAAGATAACATATCGAAAAGTAATGTTTTTTCTTCAATACACCTTAATTACCTTGTTCCATCAGTTATGTTGGTCACAGGTTACCCAATGTATTTGAATCACATTTTAATCTGAAGTGTTGTTTCATTTTAGTGATCTTTTCGAATTTTTTCAACGAAAGTTTAAGTTTATATTCTGACTGAATATTATATTCCAAAAAAAAGTTAGAACTTGCTGGAGCTGATTAACTTGTCAAAAATTGCAGTTTTGAGTCGTATACAAATTCTCCATTTTTTTTCTGACCCGACCAGCCACTATGTTGTTGAAAATAAAATAGTGGGAATAAATTAAAAATTAAATTTCACATAACAGATGCATTTTAACCGAAAACCGTAAATTTGTATTTTTCCCAATCCCTACTTTAGGACTAAAATTGATAATTTGAACGTATCCATAGCACTCTAGATTAAAAATTTAATATCAGATAAAAAAAAATGGTCACAAAAAGTAACAAGTGATACATGGTTGTATTCAGAATGTTATATGGAGGCAAAAAAGCTGAAAATAAACGGGGTGTCTCATTTAAGAATCACTTCCGGTGAGACCGAAAGTTGTACGAATCTGTCACTTGTCAAAAAATACAGTTTCATGTGTCATACAGATCCTCCAAATTTCATTTCGATATCTGCAAAACCAAAAAAGTTATAGGGGCGAGCCACTTTCCGTGGACACCCGGCTACTTGGATGGAATGTAGCTGTTACTGAAGCAAATTAAATTTTTTTTTTAACCTAAATCCTGGATAGTATCGATACATTCTAATTAATTTACAAAATCGATTTCTGCAAATTGCATGGAGATTCGGATCGTGTCCATGCTTACATACATGTGTGAATGCATCAGAATAGATGTTTTCAAAATGTGCAACAAAGTTCATTTATTTATTTATTTATTTATTTATTTATTTATTTATTTATTTATTTATTTATTTATTTATTTATTCATTTATTTATTTATTTATTTATTTATTTATTTATTTATTTTATTATTTATTTATTTATTTATTTATTTATTTATTTATTTATTTATTTATTTATTTATTTATTTATTTATTTATTTATTTATTTATTTATTTATTTATTTATTTATTTATTTATTTATTTACAAATGGGAATACAAACGGGACTAACCCAAAACAGTATTCACAGATAGGTGATTTCTCAATATACAGAATCTACATATAATTCGAAAGTAAAATTACCGGAAATTACAAAATTGGTGATAGACATTGACTGCATGTAATAATGAGTGAACGAAAACGAATATGAAAGCGTAGTTATTTAATTGAAGTCTGTGAAGCAAGAAAGTGTTTTTTCAAAATAAAGGAAAACTTTGACAATGAGTAAGAGAAAATATCAATATTAATGGAATTTGATAACGCATTATATGATATGTTGCATCTATGCATGGGAGAGTTCAAAAAATAATAGTGTTTGTGATTGTTCGTAACGGAAAAGATGCTGATGCCTAGTAGTATATGCAGAAGCATTAAAATAAATGTTACTAAGGATGGCAGGCGAGTCAATTAATTGTTTATGATTTTGAAGAGGAACTTCACGTCTGAAATTTTCCTTCTGTTCTCCAGTGTTAATATGTTCAGTTCATTCCGAACATAGATACGGTTGTTGAGGTTGGATGGAAAACATCTTTTGTTGACATAATCTAAGAATATATTCTGAACACGTTCAAGTTTTTTTGTTATTGTCGTATCCAGGGTTCCATATTACGGAACCATAACTCAAAACACTATTGACGTATGACATATGACGTATGAATATTTCACTACGCAAAAATATATATCACTGAAGAACAGCACGGGTTTGTTACCAATAAATCAATCAATACCAATCTATTCATTTTTACTAATTATGCGTATAATATATTGGAATCAAAGAGCCAACTCGATAATATATTCACGGATTTTAGGAAAGCTTTTGATAAAGTGGACCATGATGTTCTGTTAAATAAATTGAACAAAATTGGATTTTCTGAGAATTTGTTAAAATTAATGAAAAGTTATTTACAAAATAGATACTTCTGTGTTAAACACAATGGTAATACATCAGGTAAATTTCACGCTAGCTCTGGTGTTCCTCAAGGATCTAACCTCGGACCGCTATTATTTGTTTTATTCATCAACGATTTCCCTTCCATTTTAAAATTTTCTGAATGTTTGCTTTTTGCTGATGATTTGAAAATATATAAACAGATACAAACAGTTAGGGATTGTGTTAATATGCAAAGGGACATTGACAGTATTTATGAATGGAGCATCACAAACAAACTAAAATTCAATATTAAAAAATGTTGCATCATCACAATAACGCGTTTAAAGGATCCTGTTATTTTTGACTACATGATGGACAAAGAAGTCCTCCATAGATGCTCCGAGGTTAGAGATCTTGGGGTAACCTATAATAATACCTTATCGTTTGTCAAACATATCCAAAACATTGTTAAATCGTCAAATCGAATGTTAGGATTCATTATCAGACAAACTCGGGAATTTACAAATATTAATACTATCAAATTATTATACTACTCACTTGTGAGACCTAAATTGGAATTTGCGAGTATAATATGGTCCGGTGAATATCGCACTACAGTTAATGCAGTCGAGAAAATACAAAATAAATTGCTAAGGTACTTATATTACAAACAGTATCGTATAAGGGCTGACTATGAAGTTATTAGATCCCAACAACTTAGAAATGACTTCAAAGTTCTCTCTTTAGAAACTAGAGGATCACTCACTATGATGCAATTTTTGTATAATTTGTTGAATAATAGGTTAAACGCACCAGGAATTTTGTCACTATTGAGATTCAATGTTCCTTCTCATAGAACTCGAAGAACATATCCATTCAATATTCCTTTGGTAATTACTACGAACAGATCCCCTCTCGTAACCATGCTACGACTGGCTAATACATGTAGTGTACTTGTAGATTTAGATTGGACTCTACCTCAGGGAGTATTTCGTAGAGCTATTATAGAGTATTTATTGAATATAACTGTTTGACACGGTATACTTGATTTTATTAGCATATTAAGCATATTCATCCATGTTTCAAGCATATAGTCCTCACTATCGTATCGTATCGTATCGTATTGTCTTGTATTTAATTACATAACTATAAAATCAGATTACATAATTGCTAATTGCTATTCCGCCTCAAAAGTTTTGAATAGCCAACTCACTTAATAACTGTTGAAATGTAAAGATTTTGTATATTTATTATCCATGTAATTAGGCCTTTGGTCTGTTTGGATACAAATAAATAAATAAATAAATAAATAAATAAATAAATAAATAAATAAATATAGAGAGTACGGAGAGTCTGTGTGTTTTTAAATTCTCGACAAGTTCTCATAACGAAACCTAACGTTCTGTAAGCCTTTTCAGAAATGTGAAATATATGCATCTTAGAGTTGAATATTATTCCTAGGTCGTTTATTTCTGTGACGGGTTTCAAGGGTAGAGAAGATATTTGATAGGAGTGATTTAGAATACTTTTTCGGCGTCCAAATGTAATATGGTAACACTTATCAAAGTTCAGGTATAGACTATTTGCGTTGCAGTAGTCATGGAAGGTATTGATATCCTGTTGCATGAGTAAGATGTCGTCAGCATCAGAAATTGAGTGGTATATTTTCAGATCGTCCGCATACATTAAAAAGTTGGCGAATCGGAAACATTGAGAGATATCATTAACATAAATATCAAATAGGAGTGGCCCCAGATGAGATCCTTGAGGAACCCCAGAGGTGATTTGGCGATATTCAGGCTTGTGGTCACCGATTGTTACTATACTTGACAACTATCGGTTACATAAGATTCAAGCTAATTTAGTAGATTGCCATATACCCCGACTCCAGCAAGCTTCTGTAGCAAAACTGAGTGATCTATTTTGTCAAATGCTCTGCTGAAGTCGGTGTTAATAGCATCAATCTGGTACTTGTCATTGAGGCTATGCAGGATATACTCAGTTTATGTGAATAAATTGGAGTCTACTGATCGTTTCTCATGGTTTCATGAAACCATGAAACCATGTTGTTCAATATTAATTATGTTTTTAACGTCGAAGAATAGGTTATCGAAAATAGTGGACTCAAAAGTTTTTGCTATGACGGACAATTTTGAAATCGGTCTATAGTTTTTGACGAGTTGTTTATTACCAGATTTTAAGATTGGGATTATGTCAGCTTTCTTCCATACTGAAGGAAATACACCCTCTTCAAGGAATTTATTGAAGATTCTATGAAGTGGTATTGCAATATATTCAGCACAGTGCTTGAGGAGTGTTGTAGGTAGCTCGTCTGGTCCCACACCTTTGTTTGGAAGATTTTGAAGTTTTAGAAGAATAGATTGTACAGAAATGTTATAATAAGAAACGTTATGTGATTCTTGCTGTGTTACATTATGAACTGGAATATTTCTCCTTGGATTTAAAACCGAGAGAAAATATTCAGAAAATATTTTGCAGATTTCATTAGAGTCTGTAATTATCCTATCGTTATCTCTCAACGTGCTAATTGAAGCTGTACTGTTTTATTTTATTTTACAAATTGCCATAGATGTTTTGGGTTTGAGTTGATGCTAGTTTCACAATGATTGATATAGTTTTTGTAATCCTCTTCGATTAAAAATTTTGAACGACCACGCAGTAATTTGAATGTTAAATAGTCAATTTGATTATCATGCTTTTTCCATAATCCATGATATTTTCTCTTTTCTCTAATGACTCTAATGGTACTGTATGCATACCAAGAAGAATACCTCTTGGCAAATTTTGGTTTTCTCGGAACCACAGACTCAATTATTGAATATACAGTATTATAAAACTTGTCGGTACATTCTTCAGTATTCAAGTTGTGAAACATGTTTTTCCAATTAATTTCAGATAATTTAGACTTCAATAACTCATAATCAGCTTAAAAAAAAATCGAAAGAGTTGACTATTATTAACAGTGAAAAACGATTTATGGATGTTAACAGATAATTCTAAAGTATTATGGTATTCATCTTCTGGAACTAATGGTGAGGTACTCAAATGCACATTTTGGATACTGTGTTAATAAAGACTAGATCAATGGTATTACCAGACGAATTAGTGTGGTAATTGTATTGCGATAGCACGTTGAAAGAAACAGTGTCTATCAAAAGGTTTGAAAATTGATCATCAAAGTTATGAGGTTTGCAGGTATTATTGATACAGTCTCGCAACCATTCAATATTAGGGGAGTTAAAGTCCCCACATATCACAAAAGTATCATCGGGATTAGATAGGATTATGTCACTCAGTTTCGTGCAAAAACATTCAAGATATAAGTATTCACCTGGAGGTATGTAAACATCCAATATGTGTTTTGTTGTTGTTGATTGAGGTGATAGTAACCCATAGATCTTCAGCGTCTGAATTCCAGGAATCTTAAGTGTAGCTGTTGAAGGTTGTATTTACGGCTATTAGGACCCCTCTACCGTCAGATTTAAAAGATGATGTAGTTTCGCGATCTGTGCGGTAAACGTTGTAGGAACCACCAATTGTTTCCGAGCAAGATATAGTGTTATTCAACCATGTCTTGGTCAAACATATCACACTTTGATCACAAGTAAGCGAGTTGTTATAAATGAGGTTTGTTTTGGATCTGAGACCACGAACGTTTTGGTATATTATTGATAATTCCATCGGGAAACAAGAATGTATGTATCTTTGGTTACAGAGGAAGTGCCAATTTAGGTCATTTTTTGGATATCACTTTCAGTGATGATTCTCAAAACTCCGGACCTGTCATTTTTTCGGGCGAAAACAGAACCGTTTCGCACCCATACGTATTTGTAGTTATTGGACTTCGACATATCTTTAGCTTTTTTTAAGAGAAGCTTGGTGTTTGATGTCAGATGTTCGTTTATAAAGAGTCCTCTTGATATATTATTATCATCTTGTCAGCATAGCTTAATCTTTTTGTTTTGGCTGCTGCCAAAATTTCATCTCGTTTTATCTTAGGTTGGAATTTGACGATGATAGATTTAGGTTTCTCAGGTTGAGTTAAATGAGACACTTTATGAGCTGAATTGACTTCAGAGGGTAAGATCGTACACTGAATGTGTTGGCCAATATGTTCCAGTATTTGGAGGATGTTCTCATTGGATTTCTCAGGCACACCCTGTATTTCAATAGTATTAAGACGTGATTGTTGTTCAATGTTATCAATTCTGGTTGTCAACTGTCCAACCAACGCTTTCAGATCTGCATTCTCATTCGACAACTTCTCGATAATTGTCATAAATTGCAAAACTTGCAATAATTTCGAGATCACCTTGATCAAAAAAATGACAACGAATTAAGAAAATATATGTTCTGGTCAACGTAAAAGGTTACAAATTTACACAACTGTTCGGAATATTATTTTTTCGATGTATCTGCCAAATTTGCAGAACTTTTGGAATTAATGTGAATTGATTGTCCATTTCTACTGGCCTAATAGATAAACTTATCACAATATAGTTATATTTATTAAAATTGAAATACTTGTTCTCAATAGAAAATAAATGTATCCTAGTTCTAGGTGGTTTCCAGGTTTTCGCATGGTATTCTTTGGTTAAAATCTCCAAACGTTTAAACTGCAAATGCGGCAGTCATCTTTAGTGGCGTGGTCGAAGCACTCCTCTTGACTTATCAGCATCAGTTTCAGTCGCACTCCTAAAAATATTCCGTTTTATAGACATCAATTTACATATACAACCAAAAAAAATTGAATAACATCTATTCAATTCAATTCAATTTTCTCATTGAGTTTGTTGAAGATATCGTCCAAAATAATCGTTGCCCAGTTGAGGTTTTTTCAAAAGTGGTATCTTATCAGAGAATACCTCCCAATTTGTTAGTTGCATTAATTCTTTGCCCGACGAATGCATTAATTCAAAGTCAGTTTCAGTCTAAATGGGAAAATATTAATATTATTTTTATTGTTATGAGCACAATGGAAATAATTAAAATCAGTTAGCTCAGAATCAATATAATGTTTGAGGCACCATATACAGGTACCAGGAATTCAAGACTGAATTCCATTTTGGCCAAGTATATACACGAAAATTCTTTTTTAATTATCATTCAATCTAAACGAATCAAAAGAATTTTTTGGTTTTGTTTTTGTGTTACTACCGAAAACTCTACCCTGGGATCTTCCAGTGAGGGCCAGAAAGCTATCAATTCGAATGATTGGTTACTTTTAGAATCCACTCTATTTTTATACGTTAGTTTCCATAACCTTATACCTGAGCCAAACATAATTGATTCAGTCTGATACCAATTTGATTTTTATGTTTTATCGAAAATTGACAAATTTGGCGTAAAGCATAGTTTAACAGAACGTCATATTGTTTCTTAAAATAATGTAATATAATAACTTACCGTTGAGTTCTGGATTCAACTATTCTAATTTCCCTTGTAGATATTCCTCCATTTTATAAAAAAACACAAATGATAGTTACAGAACCAAAACACAACCAAATCTTTGTTGATTCGCACATAAACACGTCCGTCGCGTCCTGCCACGACAATCGGCGAACTTCGATCGACACGAGACACGAAATCACCCCCACTAATTTCACAATTGTATTGTTAAGACTCCATCTAAGTATAAAATACTTCAAGTAATAATGGCCCATACTTGGGGAAAGCTGTACCTAGTATCCCACTAAGTTTTCATTGATTTCAACCATAATGATAGAAATTCTTAATAAATTATTGAAACTATTGGATCAATAACATGTTTCTACAATTGAGAATAAATATTATTGTTCATGAAATGAATTTCTTTTGATTTCATGTTAAATTTAAAGTTATGATTGATTGCAACATATTTTTACGTAAGTTTTGCATTTTCTAAAAAGAATACAAATTACTATTCAAATACACTTTATATCCTCTTCCATTATCAGATTCTTGTGGACTAAGAATACAACCTATCCAAAGAAATGGATCCTAATCTTGACAGTCAAAAATATGTCTCTTTTCAAAATGAATTTTGAATTTTCCTCTTTCATAACAAATTCTTTCAGTTCAAATATGATACAATTTAACCTGCGGTAGAAGTCCATGATATCTCGAAGTGGAGTGGTGTGGGATTTACAACTTCGAGTTTTTATTCTTTGTAAATGATACAATTTAGTTTGAGAATATTTTTTCAAGATTATCTTTATAGGTACTCAATTGTAAACCAGCATATTTTTCTGTGAAGATGGCAGCATTGTTATACGTCGGCATTCCATTTATATTTAATTGTGAATTTTTGTTCCTGGATTTTAAGTTTCAACTGATTTTATCAATAAACATGTGAAACGCCAATATTGTACGGTACTTTCCCAAGTACGTCACAATTCTGTGTGTGCCACAAGATGCACCTCGAAAAAGAAAGTGAATTGAAGGAGCTGGAAGAGATATGCCAAGATCGAAATCAATGTTTTTCTGCCGTGCAGATAATTCCAAGATAGGACTAGATGCCTAGCATCTGTCATATCCGTTATATGAGATCAATAGAATGAGTTTTGTATATAAAGTGCACAAAGACCCACTTTCTTCAGCTCTTCATAGCATTATCGCTGTAAATCTCAAAATTACAATGAAAATAATTGGAACATGTTTGTTGTTCGTAATCATTCGAAGAATTTCTGATACATTTCTCGTGAGAGTTTCAACAAGTGAATATTCGTTATTTATTTACTTACCATGTCGCTTTCACATTTCATAATTCGGCTGAATTGAAACGATCATCGTTTTTAATGTCTATCGGTGGTAAATTATTTGGAGATGCTTTCACGAACTCTTCTGATTGCATTTCTTGTTGGTATTGAATAAATAAGCTGTTTCACTTCACAATAACCACACTTCGAATGTTAACAAATGAAATTGATATGAGTTCTGACGTCATGACACACAGGACCAATCAAACTGCGTTTTAATTACCGTTTAAATTTGTTAATTTTTACCAAGGTTCACACTCATATGAATCGTCAAAAATTTCAATTTTTAGTGGGTTCACGTTCTGAAATCAACCTCCATTTTACAATGATATATAAATTATACTGATATAGATATGCGTAGGCCATGGCAAAACATCAATATTTTGTTCATCAATTGATGGGAGTAAGAACAATTCGAAAAATGTATGGGATGAAGTTCAGCAAATAAGTAAGACAAAAAAAAATAAGGATTACATTGAAAATAGTAAAAGTGCGGAGACAGGAGAATTACTAGTGGAAAAAATTGATAGCGCCAATGAATTTAATGAGTACCAATTTTAGCAAAACTAGCAAAACATTAGAGATGAAAACTATGGAATAGAAAGAAAATCTACACTAATTCTTTTGTGTTTGCACCAATCACGGCAGATGAAGTACACTATTTTTGAACTGAAAAACGGCAAAGCCGCCGGAATTGATAATATAAAAGATGAAGCATTGAAACTAATCAGTCTATACCGTCTGTACAGTCTATACGACGGCCTTCAAAAGTTCTATCGCCACTCCTTTTTTTTTTAAATGCAATATAAACAAATTAGTTATCAACCCATATCACCCATCACACATATTTCAAAAATTTTCGAAAAACTTATAAAACAACGCCTAGTTAGTTATCTGAACAAGCTCAAAATTCTATCCCAATACCAGTATGGGTTTAGAGAAAGAACATCAACAAAGGATGCTGTAATTGCCATAACTACAAAACTAAATCAAAGTCTTAATGACAGCAAGCCGTGTTTGTGGTTATTCGCCAATTTATCGAAAGCCTTCGATACAGTTAGTCACAAACTGCTCTTAAACAGCTTAGAAGGTATTAGAATACATAATAATAGGCAAAAAATTGTATTATTAGTTTAAATTAACATATTGAAACTAACAAGAACAAAGTAAAAACATCAAAATGATTGATCGGCGCTCCGGGGCGGCTTGAATGATATTGGTGACGCATTCGCTTTCAGAGCTACAGGGAAACCCGGAAAAACCTGCAACACCACATCATCTGAAGAGTTAGCATTCATTAGTAGAGAACTTCTAAAGAGATCCGACGAATTGTGACAATCTGCTCTATGGTAAAATAGGATGTATGGTGTCTTCGAAGGCTCCAAAAGGTCCAGTTCCAAAGACGGTATACTATTTACGCAATTGTCATTAAATTTATACCAGTCCATTCTATCTTTGCAGTCGGCTAGATTGGGGTGTTCTTCTAGCTTGATTCATTGAAATAGTTTGATACATCTTTGGGTTGCTGTGTCATAACTGAAGAGCTTCAGAGTTATGATCAGATTTGCAGGTGTTTCAACTATACTTGTTATTTTATGGCTGTCTGTTGTTATGGTGAGATATTCTTAAAGGTAATCATCACAAATAAATTGAAATTTTATTAAAATTGAATACATATATTCAAAATTTGAAACGGATCACATACCGATGTCACCGATGTCAATTCAGCAGCGTTTTTTTTGTCACGCTGCTGATAATATGTTTTTATTATTATTATTATCTAGAACGTTCAGTGCTTCAGAAGTACGCGAAACAGCATAATGATGTATTGAATTATATCCAGTATACAGGGTGTAACATAAGTACGTTAAAAAGTGACGTATTCCTGAGACAATTTTAAGAAAAAAGTCTAATTAAACTTGTGTCCGGAAATGCTTCGTTTTGGACATACAGGGTGTTGAAATAGTTTTTTTTTTTCACGCTTTTTAAAAATAACTCTTGCAAAAAATAAGTTATTTGCAAGAAATTTGGTGACTGGGGATTTTTTGACGTGGGAAATTATAATTCCGAATCAATTTTCATGTAACATCTAGAGGGCGCTGCGTAAGATTTCATTATTCATTTCAAATTGCCCTGACATTTTTGACAGTAAACTTTCGGTACTTTTCATGAAAAACCTCATTCCCACACCTTTTCCAAGTAAAAAAGATACACTTCCTCAACAACGCTGGAAGTGATGGTTTTCGAGATATTTACAATTTTCTATATTGATGCATGTTACTTAGCTCCTCCACTCAGCGCCCTGAGTGAAGTTGCTGAGAATATTATAAAAACTAAGTATGTGGTAGATCTCGTCAAAATAAATAACTTTTTTCCCATAAAATGTTAATCGAAAAATGATTCGTTTTCGGATACAGATTGTTGAAATTTTTCTCAGCAACTTCACTCAGCGCCCTAGGAGCTAAGTAACATGCATCGATATAGAAAGTTGTAAATATTTCGAAAAAGATCACCTCCAGCGTTGTTGAGGAAGTATGGCTTTTTTAATAATTGGAAAAGGGATGGGAATAAGATTTTTTCATGAAAAGTACCAAAAGTTTACTGTCAAAAATGTTAGGTCAATTTGAAATAAATAATGACAGCGTACGCAGCGCCCTGACAGCGTACGCAGCGCCCTCTAGATGTTACATGAAAAATAATACGAAATTATGATTTCCCACGTCAAAGAAACCCCGGTTACCAAATTTCGTGCAAATAACTTATTTTTTACAAAAGTTATTTTTAAAAAGCGTACAAAAAAATTCAATTTCAACACCCTGTATGTCCGAAACGAAGGATTTCCGGACACAAGTTCATTTAATCTTTTTTCTTTAAATTGTCTCAGGAATACGTCACTTGAATAATTATTTTAACGTACTTATGTTACACCCTATATAGCGCTGTACCGCCTGTACCGAAAACAATTGGTTGCGATATACGATAACGTTATAACATACTCATCAAACCATCTACCAAAAAGAGATCGGTTCTTCTCCAAACCATTACTATCCCCCTTGGTATGAATGAACGTCCTATTTAAATGTTGCCTCGTTGCCAGGCTCATTTCATACGCGCAATCTAATCGAGTCTGGATGAATCCAAATTGAAATTCATTACTAAATAGCACGTTCTTTTTTAGAATATTTCCTGCGATTCCACTCCGCACATTTTATATGTAAAATCGCTTTCCACAAACTTTTTGATATGCTGTTTTCGAGCTATAGGTTGTCAAAAATTCTATTTTTGCTATTTTGGGTATTAGGTATGCATCGATTTGATTTTTATGCTCTCATTCGAACTTTATATTTCTTTAAAAAAAACTCATCACATTTAAGTTGTAGCTCATGAGTGCCTCCATTCGAATGGAAAATAATATATCACAAAGGGGTGTGGCATTATAGGTATACATTTCTTATAAGATTGGGTAATTTTACAAAAGGAAATTGAAAATTTGTGATATAACAACATTGTGTATTCACAGTGTAATATTGCAAGATTGGTGGAGTAAATATTGAAATTATCTCTGCATTCACACGATAAAATACCAGTGGGGCTTTAAAAAAACGTAGTAAATTTACTGTAGTATTGTGAAAATATTGGGTGGATTCACAATGATGTCTGTAAAAACAAATATATTTTGTGCAATGGCATTAAGTTTTCACAATGAAACATTTTTTCAATATTGGTGAAATCACAATATAGTTGTAGAAAAGATATGCGAAATAACAATGTTTTATGTGAAATCCATTACATCTTGAACAATCACATTTGGTATTCACAGTAATTATATTTCAGTAGGTTCGTGAATTCACAAATTAACCTTCAATGTACCCTGTGAAATAACATAATAAACTGTGATGTTACACCAATTATAGAAAATATACAAGTACCAATGGCGAAACTCATTTACAATACTAGCTGTGTTTATACCGCTCAAGCAGTGATTTAACAGTTGTAATGGTGATAATTCAATCATTATCGCTGGCTACATTTCACTATTTTGTGTTTTCAGTGTACAGTTTGACCAGACGTAGTCCGGTGGCAGGGAGGGTTTTTGTAGCCGATGAAGCGCAACGGGATCACCCAATCTATTCTTATGTATTTTGACCCACGGAATCCGAATTTCGAGGGTGATAAGTCGTGAAAGCATCCGGAAAATTTGTATGGACGATTTTCCGAGGGAAATCGAAAAATCCATTTTCTTTCAGAAACAAATGATGTCATAAGATTCTGCATAAAATTCTCTACAAAAAGGGTATCTACAAGTTCTTGAAAATGCACCGTTTTCCAGTAAAACGTGCTCGAAATTCGAAAAAATACGATTTTCTCAATTTTCAGTGCTCTCTCATTAAGTCACATAATGATATTTTCAGGATCACCTTGTCCCAAATCATTAATATATATCTCGACTATGAATAACAGGAGAGATATTCTTGAAAAAGTCATTCGTGTGGATTTTCCGGCACTAAATTTCCCGATACTTTTATCTTGCATGGATGCGGAATTTTTTTATTCGCGAAGCTCACGCAGTGGACAAATTTCCTATAATATCAATAAAAACGGGTTCAGCACATATTTTTTCATGATCACAAACCATTTCAGTGGCGAAAAAACGGAAAATTTTGCTTAAAAGTAAAAGAATTTTCCGAGGAAAATCAAAAATCCATTTTTTCAAAAACAAATAACGCTTTAATATACTTCATAAAATTCTCTACAAAAAAGGTATCTACAAATTTTTCTTTAAAATGCACCGTTTTCGAGTAAAATGTGCTCGAAATTCGAAAAAATGCGATTTTCTCAACTTTCTGTGCCCTCTCATTCCGTCACATAATGATATTTTCAAGATCACCGTGTCCCAAATTATTCTTATATATGTCTCGACTATGAATGACAAAAGAGACATTCTTGAAAAAATCATTCGTGTAGATTCGCGAGAAAATATCATTATGTGACTGAAAGAGAGAGCACAGAAAATTGAGAGATTTTTTCGAATTTCGAGCACATTTTACTCGAAAACGGTGCATTTAAAAGAAACATTTGTGGAGACCTTTTTTGTAGAGAATTTTATGGAGTATATTAAAAAGTCATTTGTTTTTGGAAAAAATTAATCTTTCGATTTTCCTCGGAAAATTCTTTTACATTTAGGTAAAATTTTCCGTTTTTCCGCTACTGAAATGCTTTGTGATCATGAAAAATTATGTGCTGAATCCATTTTGATTGACACTATAAGGAATTCGTCCACTACGTGAGCTTCGCGAGCTGCGCGAATAAAAAAATGAAATAATTTGGGAAAAGGTGATCCTGAAAATATCATTATGTGACTGAATGAGAGAGCACTGAAAATTGAGAAAATCGCATTTTTTCGAATTTCGAGCACGTTTTACTGGAAAACGGTGCATTTTCAAGAAAACTTTGTGGATATCTTTTTTGTAGAGAATTTTATACAGAATATTATGATATCATTTGCCTCGGAAAATCGTCCATAAAAATTTTCCAGATGCTTTCACGGCTTATCACCTTCGAAATTCGGATTCAGCGGGTCAAAATACATGAGAATAACTTGGGTGATCCCGTCGCGCTTCATCGGCTACGAAAACCCTCCCTGCCACCGGACTAACGATAATAAATATCAATAGGTACCATAATCGTTTCGATTTTCACTCAATACGGTAAAACTGGAAAACACACGGCTAGAATTTTACAATTTCCAAAAGTATGGGTCTTCGTCAACTACATGAGGATTCATATGATTGCCTGTCCTACAGTATATAATTTTTCATCTACAGGGTGACAATTCGAATGCTTACAACTGATATATCTCACCAACAAAATTATTGAATTAAACGAATTGTCCATAACCGTTACTAGAATATGAAAGTAAAACTCAAGTGACTTATGGAATAATCCACTTCCATCAAACCCCGTGGATTTCAACTTGAATAGAAATTCCTACTTGTTATCCCTCATTGAATATCTGGTAAATATTTCCTGTGATATTAATCATTTTGATCTAGAAAAATGTCAGGGCATGCTTACATGGACGCCACTGATAAAATTCAAGAAATTCCCTATCATGGAAAAAATGTATTTTTATGTGTACTTTGCATGTACCTACCAAAATTGAAAAAGAAAACCGAAGCGGTTTTAGAGATATTGAGAAAAAGATGTTTTTTTTGTTAAATTTTAACATCCTATATCTCAGAAATAAAGTGGTTGCGGACTCATAAAAATCTCATTTTGATCCCAGGAATACGCCTTCGAAATATTCAGAAATACCCTGTATATAATAGTGTATATTTTTGTCTCATTAGCTCTCTGAACTCTTTTCTGTCTTATCATGACTTGCTACGACTTATTGCCTCACAAAATGATAATCTATAATTGCAATTTTTGCAATTTTTCCTTTTTGGAGAAAATATCGGGCGTCACTGATGAGAAGGATGAAATACATTAAACATGTCATGCCTGTAGGTGGTCATTTCCAACTGGATGGGGGATAAAATTCAATGCCTGATTACATTTAGCACTTGCGATTATGTCCTTTTGGAGGAATAATGCATAAATGGATTTCAGATATAATGCAAAATTCGTAGGGGCAAGTAGTTGTTTTCTGACAGATATTTGTCTCAAAATTTCCACTTTGTGGGATAGTGTCGCAATTGTTCGTTTTATTTATTTGGAACTTTCCGGCATAATTTTTGAACTTTTTTTCGAATCATTCCAAACTAGTTAAAAAATGAATAATTTACCTATAAGCAGGTTAAGCTTCAAAGTTTTACACATATTTAATTTTGTGTTAAAATATGTTGTGGATGTTTTTATACTACCATATTTAGAAAAGTAGTATTTCCACGGTCTTCCAGATAGAAAGACACCAGCAACCTAAATTTTTTTATTTGAAGAGAGAGCTATATTTCGATAAGGACCATTTATCGAAAAAGAAGGAAAGACGAAAAATTATGACAATAATAATAATACATTTCATCTACAGGGGCGGCTTACTTTTTTATTTGAAAAGATAAAGAGATGTATTGATTGAAAGATTTTGTCAAAGAAAGATCTTGTTGAAAAGGGGAACATTCTCCATGAAAATTGAAAATTGAAAAATATCATTTATTTGTAATATCTAACAGAAAACAACTACTTCCCCGGCACAAGCCACGCTGGACATTGAACTACTGATAGATATTCTGATAGATAGCAAGGTTCGCTTCTCTCAATGAAATGAACGATTTCTGTGAGTGATATTTTTTTAATAACATTCTCCTTATCTCATTTATTTAATGATTTTTTCAATGAAAACTAGAGAGAATTAAAAAAAAATCAGTTATCTGAATGAAAATGCGAATTTTCACTTTCAGATTTTTTCTTTCCTTTTCAGTTAGGTTTCACAATATCTATCAGATGTAGTTCAATGTCCAGCGTGGCTTGTGCCGGGGAAGTAGTTTTCTGTTAGATATCACAAATAAATCACATTTTTCATTTTTCAATTTTCATGGAGACTGTTCCCCTTTTCAACATGAATACCTCCCAAGAGGTTATCTTGAACGATGGAAAATAGCGACTAAAGTTTGTCTTTCAGTCGCAGATGATTCCACAACAGATTTTATGAATGTCCTATTCATATTTTCGAACTAAAGATCTTGTTATTTCCAAACCACAATTCAAATAGAGTTTTCAGCAAGTTTTGATAACGGAGGCAGATACAGCCTCCGAAACGTCAACATTTTTCAAAAAAAGAGAAGGTTTCTTGGTTAGATCTCATTTTTTCAGATAGGCAAATTCAGTGTAGGGTACGTTACTGACAAAAATTAATTTCATTCAGACAGCAGTTGTACAGTGGATTAACATTTTTTCATTTTCAGATTGTGGAAGGTTACAAACCCAAAAAATCATGTCAAGAATAGAGAAATGGTTCAAATGGTTAAATGATACTTATCGAATACTTTAAAAGAAGAAAAAACTTTTAAAAAATTAAAAAAAAATTCTGTCGTGGCATTTCAAAACGCTATATTTTCTGAACCTTAGAGATATCGCTTTGAAACTTCAGTAATTTTATTAACTACAAGACAGTATTTGTAACGTGATTTTATACTTCAATATGTCCTACCAGGAGGTTGTAGTTTTTGAAAAGGATCGGAAATTGATAACCGGGTTTTCCGGGAAATTTTCCGAAAAATGTCGATGTTCCTAAACACAAAAAAAACGAAACCAATGATATATTTATATTATGTCATATAATGTAAAAGAGGAAAAAACTTAAAAAAAAATTTAAAAAATGTCTGTCATGGCATTTCAAAACGCTATATTTTCTGAACTCTTAGAGATATCGCTTTGAAATTTCAGTAATTTTATTAACTACAGGACAGTATTTGTAACGAAATTTTATACTTCAATATGTCCTACAAGAGGTTGTAGTTTTTGAAAAGGATCGGAAATTGATAACCGGGTTTTCCGGGAAATTTTCCGAAAAATGCCGATGTTCCTAAACACAAAAAAAAACGATACCAATGATATTTCTATATTATGTCAGTAACCACCACTACCCCCTTCCCTACCCCAATTTTTTACGTCAGTACCCCCAATATCCCCCCAATTTTTTTCACATAAACATATGAATAAAACAAACAGAATTATGTAAGTATCCAATATTAACCTCCTCCTTTTCCTCTCACCCCCAATAAACCCACCACAACTATAGAAAACAGAATTATGTCAGTATTCTACATTCATCCTATCCAAGAATTTTTTTCTCACCATTAATGAGTGAGATAAGATTTGAAAAAAAATTGAAGTACCTATTGAAAAAAATTGAGATATCTGTTTTCCAGACATGCATTTTATTGATCGTAGTATTCACATTATTGGTGTCCAATTATTGTTTCAAACGGATTCAATGACAGACAGATAACCATTCGACAAGTTCCTATCCAAGTCGTAGTATTCAAATTATTGGTTACCAAATATACTTGATGAAGGATATACGTGTACACGGACAGGATATAGATGTACACGGGAGAGTAAGATCGTCGCACGTAGCGCGAAAGTTAAGCCGCCGCCGCCGGTAGGCCGAGTGCCGGCGCAAGGCGGATTCGAGCGCCAGCGGATCCCGCGCCTCGCACTTGTTTATACTATTCCTTTGTTTTTTTACGTGCTACACCCAATCATATGGGACACCACGATTTCTTCGCCTTAGTGGAGGCTCCCTAATGGGTTTCTTTCATGCACTCTACGGCGCACGGTATCGGCCAATAATTCCTGGAGCATTATTTGTAGCTCAGCAGCAGTTATGGCGCGGTGTCCTCTCGCATTCAACTGCAAACAGCGATCGTGCCTGTGGGTCGTTATTCGGCCACGACCATGATGTCTTTGATGCACATCACTTGATTCACGATATCATGATGAATTTAAACTTAATAACAATAACAATATTTTATTAGGTACTGATATTCCTTTTTCTAACTTTTGATGCTATGTTCTTCCTTTCCTCAAGGTTAAAATCTCGATGGGAGGAAGAATTCTCAACCTTAGAAACAGACCCTAGCTGAGTGGAGAAGGGAGTGGGTAAGAAAACAATAATGATCCAACAAAAAAAAGCGATCGTCTCAAGGAATGTATTGCTTTTTCTTTTGAAATTAAATCTTCAAGTAATTCAATAATCAATAACTTAATATGGAGCTGATATGTGGAATGATGTTCTGTGGTTCGATCTCGCAATGATATACGAAAATTAAACTTTGTTGTAACCTTTTCCTAATTTACTGTC
Source organism: Chrysolina haemoptera (assembly GCA_958298965.1). Taxonomy (NCBI): domain Eukaryota; kingdom Metazoa; phylum Arthropoda; class Insecta; order Coleoptera; family Chrysomelidae; genus Chrysolina; species Chrysolina haemoptera. Next base: position 21,542,251 of record OY282596.1, on the reverse strand, counting down.
CCCACACACTATCGTTGGTAATGATTGATATGGTCTCAACCTTCCTTTTAGTGTATATACTTAAAGTTCACATTAGCCATGCCAAATATCAATAAATGTTATCGAGGACAAGGATCATAAGATCATAAAATGTATGTATCATGTAGGTAGAATCAAAATGAATTTCAACTCAAGCAAATGGGTCTTGGTGTTCTCGTGCATGGCATCACACGTTAAAAGGTAAGGGCTGCATCTTCCCTAGCTCGCATAAGTCTCTGAGGGTTGCTCGTAAGGGGGCAGCCCGGTTGATGAAAATAACAAAAAAAATTATGCAGGGTGTTTACGAAATTGAAGCAAAACATACAATGGGAAGTAGAAGATGACAAAATTAAACGAAATGAAAGAATACTTTTTTGTGAAAAAAAATTATTTCGGGAGATATTGAATTTTAAAGTTTTCAAGATTTATTTTGGTAATTACTGAAAGAGGTGTACAGCCTGCACATACCACGCTGAAAAATCGCCAGTGGGCAGACACGCTATGGCCTGGAGAATAAACTCAGTGCCTCCCAAACAAAGGTAACTGAAAGCGATTTCATAAAATTTCATAAAAATGTTCGACAATGAATAAGATTCTGAAGGGTACGGGGAATTGAAAATAGGCCTAAAAAAATAATAAGTATCACCTTTGAGGATTTGTTTTCAGAAAAAGACCGAAAAAAAGCCTACTTGCATGCACAGTTATATCTGTTTATGACTTACCTGAGATATTGCTTGGCCTCGAAGTGGTTGTGTATGCAAAATTTGGGGCAAGGTAGGAAATCCAATCCACCAGAGTGTGTGGCCGCTCAGAAAACCGGACCAATTTGTTTCATAAACATGCCCCACCAGATTTCAAGAAAATCCGTATAGAGTCTACAGCTCCAATCGACCTGGACAGCAAGAGACTTTCTCTTTCTTTTCTACCCAAAATCGCCGATATGTCAAGACTGACAGATATATTCCAAACAAATCCCAAGGTGATATAAAAATGAGAATCATAAACAGGCGACTTCTTTTATCAGACAGATTGTATTCAGTCCAATATACTGAAAGATACTTTAAAGCCAGTCCACGAGAGCACCAAGAAATAATATTTGAAGAATTATAAAAACACAAAAAAAAACCGTTCAGGCAGCAGAGCCATTTACAGTCCTAAAACCTATCAACAATAATCTCAACAAGATTCAGCCACAAATTGCTGGCGAATCGGACATGTAACATCGAAACAAGGAAGCGTTGAACAAAGCCAACCACAGAATTGTCTTTACCTTCGGCCTAGCTCTCCGCTGTAGGAGTAACCGTGACCAATTAGAAATGAAAACATTATTTTGGGCACACCCCGTTCTGGAAGTTGAAACGTCCAAATCTCCGTATGGACATAACCGGGCGGTTCATACTGATTCCTCAGAAACCTTCAAAAATGCGTCAGATTTATTTGTTACGGATATAAAATACGAAGGGTAGTCACCCTGTCCGAGAGACGGAACTTCTTAATCTCCGTAATCTGGCGGTTCATATTGAGTGCCCAGAAACCTTAATAATGCCTGACAACGTCACAATTTGTTTGTAACTGGTATATAATATGTTTTTCAGGAATCACCCAGAAAATCAACATGATTCAGAAGCAAAACAAGCTGATGCACAAACGCCCATTGTAATGAGCCGTTCAATTCGGTAACAACTCAAAAACGAAAGCAAAATTGAGGTTGGAACATGTAGCAGCTTTGAAGACTAACTCAGTTCGCCGATATATCATAGTTTCGTTAAAAAAAAGCTTCAGAAAAAATATTCAAAGGCGTATCTAGGAGTGAAAATACTGTTGTGGTAAAGGAGAGAAACACCATTTTTTCTCATACCATAAGCGTCCAGTATCCTATTTTGAATGACTGAATTATTATGAATTTGATACAGGTATTAAATACATTGCAATTTTGATACAGATGTGATAAACACGTGATACAAGATGAATTTTTAGAAAATGAGATCATTCTCTATTGAAAATTAAAAAAAAAAATTGTGAATGGAAAAAATCATGCGATGAAAATGATGTGATGAAAATTTTTTTGGAACATCTAACAATTTCTTTTCAGTTAGGGTCTTTTCCCAATATTCATCAGATGTAGTTCAATGTCCGCATAGCTTTAGCCGGGAAAGTAGTTGGTTTCTGTTAGATATTACACAGAATTCTTAATTTTTATTAGGTATTATATATAATACACAAAATTTTTCAATTTTCATTGAAGAATATTTCCCTTTTCAACGTGAATACTCTCCAAGAGATTATCTTAAATGATGGAAAAGAGCCACTTAGGTTTGTTTTTCAGCCGCAGATCATTCCACGTCTGATTTTATGAACATCTTGGTAATATTTCATAAATAAAAATCAGGAAAATATATTTGCATCAAGAGTATTTTCTAGCAAAGTGTCTGAGTATTATCATTGTTTTACAATGTTTTAGAAATGTATAAACTTCCATCAAATTAAATGGGTAGGTAATGTGGACCAGCGAATATGGTGAAAATTTGGAAGAAGTTATATACATTCATGAAAATAAAGGTGACAAAAGCGCGTGGCATGCTTTTCACTGAGCTCTCGCTGCATAGAAATCGGGAGATAGGCATAAAATAAAATTATATGAAAGCACGTTACAAAAGGCAGCAAATATAACTCCGTTTCCTCATAGTCAGTGTGGATTTTATCGTCTTTCAATCTTCACGTTCCTACGAAAAAAATAAAATGCTTTCTTTTCAGAAAACATAGGAAGAACCAACGGTAGGGGGAAGAGGAAGTTGCAAATTGGTAAGGAATCTATAGAAAATATGTCTAAAATGGGCAGAGGCCGCGAAACGAAATCCAGAAATTTGAGTGAAGTTTTTGCTGCAGGACTACATAAATGAAAGAGAATTCTGGGACATGTTAAAGCTGTATAATATAAATGATAAAATATCTGACGGAATGTGAAATACCTTTTGTTACAAAGCAAAAAATCAAGTCTTCACTGGTTTCGCAAAAGACTTTAAATAATATTGCCACGAAATAGTATTGCTAAAAGAACTTTACCGTGAAGTAATAGGTATTTGTAAGTAGTGATACAAAGGCGATTCCATTACGGCATGAGCAGTATTATGGCGGCCTCCTGAGCAAGTCCACATGTGCGCCGTTTCATATACCGGGTGCCTGTATTTCGTGCTCCACCATGGGGATCTCAGTTATTATAAGAGATACGAGATCGGTTAAATTAGGGCAAAGTTGCGCATTTTCATGCTGAACAATTACCTGAAAGAAAATTTGATGTGTAATTGTTAGTTTTCGAATTATTGGAAAAAAACGAAAATTTGTAATTTTCGTTTTTATTTTTTCAAGCGAAAACCAAAAGAACTAGACGTTTTTAACTAGGACGTCCTTATGGCACTTTTTTACAATGAATCTAAATCTGTCATCGTATTTTCCAAGGCATTCTTGATGCCAGAATTACAACACTCAAATTTGGTTTTTCGTATGAGCGGCATATTGGATTTTTGCATTTTTGAAAAGTATTTTTTTTCCTGATCACAACGATGTATCACACAGTATGATCGAATCTTACATCCTGATCAAAATTAGGAAAAAGTCGTTTTTGCGAAGAGTGCTTTGGAAAGAACGCCAACACTTTTGTTTAACAAACTAAATTTTGATAGTTCAATTGAATTTTGATCTGGAACGTTCACATTTCCATCAAGCTTACCTACCTAAAAACTAAGATTTTGAATTAGGAACGACATGATAAGCTAGAAAATTATTTTACGCAAAACAAAACAAAGTTATAAAAGATGCGGACCTTCCACTTCTAAACACAATTCTACTCGTTTCCTCAGATTATGAAAAGCTCGCGATATGCCCCGTATTCTTATCTTAGTCCTAATAGTGGTGATTATGGTTCTTCTCAGTTCATCAATATCGATGGGTACGGTTTTAAAAACCAAACCTTTTATAGTTCCCCATAAATAATAATCCAGCGGAAAAATATCAGGTGACCGCGCTGGCCAACGTATGTCAACATTTCTGACAAACACTCAGCAACTCTTCTAGCGTTATGCGGCGGTGCGCCGTCTTGCTGGAACCAGAGGGTATTCAGCCTGTTGAGACGAATGTTGTTGTCGAAGTAATCAGTAAGGAAGGTCCTCAAAAAATTTAAATATCTATCGGAATTCAAATTATCTTCATAATTGTATGGCCAATTATTGTGTCGTCCAATAAACTGACCCATACATTTACGCCGAAGCGTACTTGTGGCCGCCGTTCTTGATGTCCATGTGGATTCTCAATGGACCGAATGTGTTCATTGTGTCGATTGAACATACCCATGTTTGTGAATTTGCATTCATCTGTGAATATTACATTACGCAAAAACTTTGGATTCTGCTCCAACTGGTTCATTACAAATCTACAAAACTCTACCCGTCGATCAGCATCTCCGGGATGGAGAACTTGGGTGATGTGAATTTTGAATGGACGATATTTGTGTTTCTTTAATATCCTCCACACCACTTGATGCCATATGCCAAGATTTGTTGCAACTTCCCGTCTGGACACGGACCGATTATCTTGAACCTAAAGGAAAAAGATTAAAATCCTAGTTAATTTTTTTCTATTTCACTCACCGCTTGCAAAACTGCTATCTCATTTACATTCTCTCTATCGTTGTAACTTCGTCTAGGCTATAGAAATGAACCACAATCGGCTAAATTTCTATGGAGCAATAGAAAATAATTCTGAGATGGTTGCTCTCTCTCTCGATACCGCTGGAAATACGTTTTGGACGTAATTTGCGCATTTCGATGAGAGACGTAATAAATCTGAAGCATATCACGTTTTTCTTCATTTGAAAATGGCATTAGAACTTGAAAGAATTCAAAAATTCTGCTCGAATATTTATCTGAACTGTCAAATTTTAGTTTGTTAAACAAAATTGTTGGCGTTCTTTCAAAAGCACTCTTCGCAAAAACGACTTTTTCCTAATTTTGATCAGGATGTAAGATTCGATCATACTGTGTGATCATGCAAAAATCCAATATGGCCCTCATAAGAAAAACCAAATTTGAGTGTTGTAACTCTGGCATCAAGAATGCCTTGAATAATACGATGACAGATTTAGATTCCTTGTAAAAAAGTGCCTTAAGGACGTCCTAGTTAAAAACGTCTAGTTCTTTTGGTTTTCGCTTGAAAAAATAAAAACGAAAATTACAAATTTCCGTTTTTTTCCAATAATTCGAAAACTAAAAATTACACATCAAATTTTCTTTCAGATAATGCGCTCAGCATGAAAATGCGCAACTTTGCCCTAATTCAACTGACCTCGTATCTCTTATAATAACTGAGATCCCCATTGTGGAGCTCGAAATACGGCCACCCGGTATATGGGCATGAGGGTATAAGCCAGCTAACCTTACCTAAGCCGACGTTCAACCTGTCTCAGAAAAAACATATATAGTGTTTCAAACTACATCGTTAAAAAAAATGTTGGATGTTTGTCAAAAGTCACAAACAATGTATACAAGGTGTAAAAAAAAATCTAGACGAAATTTAGTGAAGAAGAGACGTAGCCCTCATATTTTGAAATGCGATGGCATGCATTCCGTCAACTCTCATAAGTGGTGGCGTAGCCCTCACATTCTAACTTGCGTTGACATGTATTTCGTCAACTGGGAGTGACGTAGTACTTGTAAAAGGAGAAACACAATGTATCCCAAAATGATCATAACAGAAAAAGCATATAGAGTCTGTTTCAAAATACACCGTTGAAGGAAAAATCACACTATACCAGGTGCCCCTCGAGATGCGTCAAACATATACGAGGTGTTTCAAAATATATCTTTGAAGAAAAAACACATAATGTGCTCCAAAATCAAACATAACAGAAAAAATCATATGGAAATTTGAAAATTATTCATGACAGAAAAAACATAGCGACATACCATGATGGGTATTCCAAGATTGGTCAAACATATACAGGGTGTTTCAAAATAAGTTGGGAAAAAACCACATACAAGATATCTCAAATTGAGTCATAACAGAAAAAACACATACAGTTTGTTTTAAAGTACATCGTTGAAGAAAAAACATAGCACCATGATATACGGAATGCCCCCAAATTATTCATATCAGGAAAAACACATATTGAGTTTTCCAAAATACATCGTTAAAGACAAAACCAAGACGTCATACATATACAGGGTGATATTGTCAGCGGGCGTGTGACAGATGTCATGTGTGTCATCCTCCATGTAGCGCCATCCTGCTACATCAACCGTTCGTACATTTCCCCGGGTCCTCACACAGCGAAAATAAATACATACAGGGTGTTTCAAGATAAATCGTCGAAGAAAAACCATAAAGAGTGTCCTAAATTTGATCTTGACAGAAAAAAATATACAGGGTGTTTCAAAATACATTTTTGAAGAAGAAAACTTGACATATTCAGGGTGACATTGTGAGCTGTCACGTGCAATCTGTCGTTTCGTCCTTGAAAAATTGAGAATATTTAAATTGCGAGTGACAGAACGATCGCAAAATTCAAATTTTTAAACGCTTCCAAAATATCAACATTGAAGATGGAAAATGGCCTGCAGTTCTCACCAACTTGAAACGTTCCGAGTGTCGAAACGCCCACATCAGCTTATCGCCCCCACCACCGGTAAAAAGCCACCGACGTGATATTTTACATGTATTACAATTACTGTCATTGTCATATTCAATTTTTTTATTTTTTTTTTCCATAAGAGACATTCAAATAGACATGTTCTATTAGAATTATTTCATCCAGGTTAATCCTGGTCCAGTGCTTTTAATCTGTTAATGTTATATAATACTAATTTTAAATCACGTCCATGCATGGACGCATGTTGTTTTTATGGTTTTGGTTCTTGTATACCTACAAGTAAGAGTAGGAGATTTGAGCCGGTTCTGGGCCTCCCCCCACCACTATGACGTCATCAGTGACCTTGACCTATGACCTCGACCTATGACCTTGACCCATGACCTTGACCCATGACCTTGACCTATGACCTATGACCTTGACCTATGACCTCGACCTATGACCTCGACCTAGGACTTGACCTAGGACTTGGGCTTGCCCTTAGCCTTGACCATGATGTATATTGTTGGGAGGTGTTCAGGGTTTGTGTTTGACATTGAGATTATAATGACTTGGATTTTTTTTCATACACGGACAAGTACTTTTTCCAAGTACTTAATTTATTTTTCTTACCTCAATGTCTTCCATGTCCTTCATGTATACTTACTCTGCCATTGTGTATGATCCTAATGTGTGGAGTACGCATACAAATCTAAACCGAAGTATAGAGAGGGTACACGTCTGCACGCCACGGATATCCAGTCAGACATGTGATTCCCCTCCGATGATGTATACCTTGCGATGGTGGTGGGGGGAGAGGTCGCGTGACGTCAACGCTATGCGCATCCGACGACGATCCAGTGATGTGTGTCAGACTCTCGCTCTCGACATGGTTGGCTTTCTCCCACCCTTTCTCCCCACCATCACTCCCACCCCGTCTCCTCACCCTTTCTTCTCCCACCCTTTCTCCCCACCTTAACCCAAAGGCTGCGGTCATGCAGCGACTACGTGGCTTTAACGTTGAGATATACTTGGAGGTACTTTGAAAATTTTGGTATGACCTTAATGAATGCTATACATGTATTCAGTGTTTGTGTTTGACCTTGAGATGTCATTGTGATGACTTGGATATCATTTTTCATACACGGACAAGTACTTTTTCCGGGTACATATTTACCTCCATGTCTTTCACCGTCCTTCATGTGTACCTACTTTACTATTGTGTATGATCCTTATGTGTGGAGTACATATAAAAATCTATACCGAAGTATAGAGAAGGTACACATCTGCACACCACGGAGATCCAGTCGGATATGTGAACTCTGAGAGATACCTTGCTATGGTGGTGTCGTGACGTCAACGCTATGCGCATCCGACGACGATCCAGTGATCGTGTCAGGATTTTGCTCTCGACACGGTGGGGTGGGTCCGCGCTGACGTCACAACACCCATACGCAGAGGTACTTTGAAAATGTTGTATGACCTTCATGAATGCTATACATGTACTTAAGGTTTGTGTTTGACCTTGAGATGACATTGGTGATAGATGGGAGAGATTACATACACGGTAATGAAGTTCTTGGTTATTGTGTCCTGTTTCAATTGTATTCATGATTGATAGTGTATGTTATGTGTACGTACTCTTAAAAACTATAAAGTTTAAACAGTACATACAAAAAACCATTGACATTGGGTTTTTTTCTTCATATATACGGTAATGATGACCAAGCACTTTTCTACTCTGCGTTTGATCTGCGTATGACCTGTGTACGGTAATGAGTATACGATCGAGTATTTGAGTACTTAAATAACTCCATGTCTCGAACTATGTATGATCATGTGTACTCCAGACTTGCTACTGTGACCTTCATGGTGTACATACAAGTATAAGTAGCAAGAAGCAAGTCCGAAAATTCAAGAAATCTAACCACACACGCACCGTCTGTTAGCCATTAAACGCCGGCGATGAATGTACCGTTCCCTCAGGCATGACCTCCGCATGACATCCCCTTCCTAATTTTGTGAATGGTCTGTGTGTGACACATCACACCAGGAGCTCGCTAAACCAGTCATATTAGTTTCTCATCAAACTGGTGGTCCACCAGTGAAAAATTAGATACGGTTGCTTCGACCACTATGTACACATGTGATAACAATCATGTGCTAACAATTCCGACAACATAACTGATGATCAACGTATATAAAACGTATATAAAACGTATACAAAACGTATATAAAACGTATATAAAACGTATGTAAAACGTGTTTGACATTCACTTGTCCTCACTTGATATTTTTTTTTTATTTTGTATTTGTATAAAACTTACATCTAATTCAACATTTCTACAATACTTAAACATAACTTAACCTATCTATATACAACCTAAATACTATACCTATGGCAGGCTGCCGCCATCCTATCCATGGCGGTGCGGACTTCTGCTCTCACAGTGTCCCTCCTGGTATGCTTTTCAGCTTCCAGGAGGGCTGCATGTTGATCTCTCTCCATGAGAGCTGCCTGTTAGCGGGTAATTTCTGCCCGCTCTCTAGCGATCTCCAGGCAGCCGCGCTCAACCTCATCCAGTCGCTCCAACACCTGGTCAATAAAAGTCCCCGGCCTTGCTTCGAGGACGTTTCTGGTTGGCTCGCTTGCCGTGGTGGAGGTGGTGGTGGAACAACTGTAATGACGGGAGAAAGGGGTATGTCTGCAATTGTTGGTTCCAACTGTACAACTACAGGAGCAGGCATTACTTCAACTGGTGCCACTATAGTTGCAACAGGTGGTGCTACAACAGTTGAGGATGCCTTCTTTGACGGCCATCCTCCAGAGTACGGGCTATTTCTACTACAGTTCCTACGGTACTCAACAATAGGACCAGCCTTACTTGTACTACTGTGACTAGTAGATTGCTTCTTCGATGATGACTTCTTTGGTGGCTGTACCATGAAATCATCATCGCTGTCCGCAATATTTATTATAGGCATATCTTCCGTCGACAATTTTGCTCCAGCGTTACGGGATCCTTTGGGAGCAACTCCATCAACGAACCCACCTCGTCGTTTGCGTTGGTCCATCTGCGCACCTGCTGGGGAAGGCGTCATCGGCGTTCATGAATACAAGATTGTTAACTTACCTTCAAATTATTCTACTTAGTCCTGTAATACTGAATGCTGCTGGCGACTGGATGCCGCAAGTGGCTGGCGACTGAAGATTATTCTGGGGGAGTTCTTGTTTTAATCACTCAGGCCTCCACCCCACTCCTACTCTTCTTCTCCGACCTACTTCAATCCCCACTATGTCTTAAGCCACGTTCCTTTCTTAAGCCACACCCGCTTTCTTAAGCCACGCCCCCTCATACCAGGCTTTGCAACCCTAACCCATCTCCACCCCTATTTCAACTCTGCTATTTGTTACAATGCATACATCCCCCTACGGGGCAAAGCTGATATAGAGATGAGTGACATGAATAACAATTAAGTATGGGAACATTCGCATATTCCACTGTATCATGTGAATAACCATGCTGATACCACCCACCATTATTATTCATGCCGCAATACCTTAAAAAACAAATGTCACATAAGAAACGCTTTCTATTGTCACAAGTATGAATTGTGACAAAGTAACAGCTGCAAAAGTACAAATTACTGGCAAAGTTTTCTAATGCTTCAGTCATTTTTATTTGATGGGCCTTGCTCACGATGGTTTCGGGCACATCCTCACAGTCTGGTACAATTCCATCATCGGCTGGTGCTTCTTCACCGTCATCTTCGAGAAACTGTTCTCCGTCTAAGTCTTCCCCAGCTGGATTGTCCTGGCGGCCATCTTCAACATCTCTGTGGTCATTGAATTCACCATTGTCACCATCAGCCACTACAACTCCATCCTCCTGTTCGTCACCATCCTCATCCACTACAACTCCATCTTCCTGTTCCCAAACAAAATCGTCGCCTGCCAAAACTTCAACCTGATTGTTGACATCTAATCGAGAGAGGGCTTCCAATGCAAAATCAACTTGATCAACCATAATTAGTGACGCACATGAATGTATTAATGAAATTCCCACGGTCCCTACCCACTATCTACCGAAACTGCAAGAAAAAAAAGTGGATTTTACCTCTGAAATATGACAAAAAAATTGAAAGAATTTTTTTCCAGTAGCATTTATCATTTTGAATCTTTTATCTCAATTTTGATATTTTCCGATTAAATCCATTATAACGTGAATACAAAAACATTTAGTATATTTTTGACGAATGTACAAATACATGAGAAAAAAAAGATGCAATGCCTATGTTTCCTGGCTTTTTTTTCCAGTAGCATTTAACATTTTGAATCTTTTATCAAGTATGGTATTTTCCGATTAAATCCATTATAACGTGAATACAAAAACATTTAGTATATTTTTTGACAAATGTACAAAAACATGACAAAACAAAAAAAAAAAAAATGCAACGCCTATGTTACCTGGCTGAGTTAGCAAGCCGACTCGATCGCTCTATACCTGAATTCAAAGATAGGAGCAGCTATCAGCGCTCGGCCTGGCGTAGTTCAAGTATACTTTACGATTTCATAATGTATGTATCAACGCCAATCTTCACCAACAAATAAGAAACTGTGAGAAGCTTCTAAGGCGTGGTGGCATTTAAAATACTGCACCCTTTCGTCACAATGTTTGATGAACAAAATATTTTGAAGCGACACATTTTACGCTTCCATAAAATAGGTATGTGATGTTTGTTACGTACTAACATTGCTACTTATAATCAGAATACGAACAAATGAGCAAAAAAAATTAACTATTTTGAAGAATATTACATTGATCGATAAAAGTGGACACAGGGAACTATACCCCTAACCTATTGGTTGTTCATGCAAATAAAAATTGAAAAAGTGAAAAGAAACACTTTGTTGTATCTGAAATTCACTATTATAGAGAAGTAATGAATTTTCGATATTCAGTTTTGAATCTTATCAGCCACCATCAATGCAATCAGAAGTACAGAGATACAACTCGTATACAGTGAGTTTTAAAAAGTTTGCACCATATGGAAAACTTGTTCATTATCGATTTTTCAGAAAATTTTATTCTTCTTAAATATTGGTGCATTGCAGAAAACATAAAAGTTGTCAGTATTTTAAATTTCTGAACGGTATACAGGGGAAACAAAAAAATATGAAATTCGATCAGGTGTAAACTACGCTTATTTTTGACATTATCGAAAAAAAATTTAATTTAGAAAAGTTGTTTTGGATCAAAACCAACATTTCAATTCAAAATCATAGCCACCTACGCAGAAAAAATAAAAAAAATCACATTTTTATGATTAAAGTGATCGTAAAGATGCAGATTTTTATTATTTAATATTTTTCCTGGGTTTGCCTCTAATATAATGATGGTCATCAAAAAACCTATCGAGAATGTCTATTCCCATTCTATTTTTATTCTTTTGAAAAATGCAAATTTCAGGTTTCTTGATTTATTAATTCGAGAAAAAGCTTAAATTTCTAGTATCCTCTTGGAGGGAAATTGTACAAATTTTAGATGTAATTCAGTGTTCGTAGGGGGGAGTAGTTGTTTTCTGCCAGATATTCGCAACAAACTTTCTACTTTGTGAAATGGTGTGGAGAGAAGGGGATTTTGACTATTCTGGTAGTAATATTCAAGTGATTTCACTCGTTTTATGCTTCTTATGAATCATATACAGCTGACGGAAACTGAAGCAGCTGTTGGTATGCAACAGAATATCAAGTTTTGAGAGGCACTTTTATCGATATTACATCACACTGCACTATTTTGGGAAAACAAATGACATTCTTCCGAGAAACGATGTTTTCATTGTTTTAAAAGTTGAAAGGTTATATACGAGACTTGTTAACAAAATGATATTTTTTGTTGAGATCGGAAAATATTTTAAAAATGCAATTTTCAATTTTTACTTCGTATATAACTGTGAAACCTAATTCTAAACACCTTTGCAATGCCCTCTGAACATTTCCTATTCTCGTGGACAGAACTTAAAAAAAAAATGTCTACATTCATGCAAAAAGAAAAACTTTATTGACCTATATTTAGTGGAAAAAGAAGTTCTTCATTGCACTAGTGCAATAAAGTTTTTATTACACTCATCTGTCATTCTACTTCAACGTGCTGTCATCATGACAAACATAAACGTTCAAACCTACTACATATTGAGTAGATATTCTGTGAGATTGGCAATAAGTTTTAAACAGTTACATATTTTATATTATTTTGTACTAATTTTAGCAGCCAGACTTGAAAAAATAATGTCTACCCGAAAATAACTCCATAATCGAAACTGATCCGCTTTGCTCTAAACCGCCTACATGCATAGAGCATACTGTCAGTACTATGACCACATCTCGTGATAACATACGCGCTCACGGCTACTGTGATTTTGATTTTTATAATGCATCTGTAGTTACAGAAACGTCAGTCAAAAATTAATTCTGACAATTACGGAATTGAAAGTTTTAAAATGAGTAATAATAATGGAAAATAGATGATAGTGATTTGTTTCAATGCAAATCGATAGTAATAATTAATTATTTAAGTTGCGATTTTCATTTTCCTACACCTAGTGCCGCACCTTTATAATTCATTTTTTTGCTTTTTTGCATGAACGTAAAAAAATGTTGTATGCAACTCGTGCAAAAATTGTTTAATGCACTCGACGTGAAATTGTTCGACGAATTGAACTGTTATCGAATAATGTTGTATTGAGTCCTTACATTCTTCATTTCTCCGCTCAGTTGACTGAAAGCATTGTTGGCTTGATTGTATAGGGACTCTTTGAATTAAAATTGTTGAAAAAAAAAACCCGTTAACCAGCTGTCGTCCCCTCACGAACGGCAGCCCTCGAAAGTCGAAACTTGTGCGAGCCAAGGATTAACGAGGTCTTACCTTTTAACGTGCGATTCCTAGCACTTTCTCGGGCCATCAGATAAAAATCTGTAGTCGCTAAGGATTCGAACCTAGCCCGACCAGCAGTCAATGGTTTTGAAAGCGACAGTCTCAACCACTGAGCTACCTGGCCCCTAATATGCAATGATACGTTAAAATTTATTTGATTGTCTTTGGGTAGAATATTCTACGCTAAAAAATTACAATATTCCTTAGGGATGCTGTCACCCCAAGAGAGAACAATACCATTATTCTATTACTCATAATTTATTATGGGAGTTCCTCTAATATAATGATAGTCATCAAAAACCTATACGAGAATATCTATTTCCATTCTATTTTAATTCTTTTGAAAAATGCAAATTTCAGTTTTCTTGATTTATCAATTCGAGAATAAGCTTAAATTTCTAGTATCTTTTGGAGGGAAATTGTACAAATTTTAGATGTAATTCAATGTTCGTAGGGGGAAGTAGTTGTTTTCTGACAGATATTCGCCACAAACTTTCCACTTTGTGAGATGGTGTGGAGAGAAGGGGATTTTGACTATTCTGGTAGTAATTTTCAAGTGATTTCACTCGTTTTATGCTTCTTATGAATCATATACAGCTGACGGAAACTGAAGCAGCTGTTGGTATGCAACAGAATATCAAGTTCTGAGAGGCACTTTTATCGATATTACATCACATTGCACTATTTTTGAAAACAAATGACATTCTTCCGAGAAACAATGTTTTCATTGTTAACAATAGTATATTATATGGCAAGGGACTAGTGAATGTTTTGATCCTGCACGTGATGTTTATTGCCTGAGGCCCCTGAGGGCTAGTAGAGCTCGAGTGCCAATAATCTCGTAAGGGATAAAATATTACTTTAGTCCTGTGGCACATACGCTATTTTTTGCACTTCCCAGTATTATAAATTTCAATAATAATACAACTAATTATTTTGATGAGTTATATAAACATGGTACTTAGATTACTTAAGTAGGGAACGTCATAGTAACGGTGTCAACAAACTTTTTCAATTCAGTGTCATTTCAGTTAATGTTGACATTAACCGATACATCAAGAACATGACATCTCTTCACTTTCCTCTAATATTTACTTATCAAATACAAATAATCGCCCGTTTAGTTTCATCAATTGTTATAATATTAATGTCACATACAATCTTAATTCAATCAATAAAGATGTATAATGGAATATTTCCTAATTTTTGTCCTAGTTATTAATAGTGTAGCTGTGGTAATTTTTGTTTTTTACTTTATCTCCCTAGGGACTGAAAGATACATTTTATACGGGACTAAAGTGACAACTTTAATATTAACTTTAATTATTAACTTTAATAATAATATTTTTTGTTGAGATCGGAAAATATTTAAAAAATGCAATTTTCAATTTTAACTTCGTATATAACTGTGAAACCTAATTCTAAACACCTTTGCAATGCCCTCTGAGCATTTCCTATTCTCGTGGACAGATCTGAAAAAAATTTTTTGCTCATTGATATCAAAATGGAGTTGGTATGCTTATTCTTCAAAAATTTGAATCAAACACGGACCGCAATTATTTCCATAGATTGAAAATGTCGCACTTTACAAGGGTGGATCAGATATCATCGTTCGTAAAGTCCTTTACGAGTTTTAACGATTCATTATATAGACAGTGGGTTGGAATTTTAAGTATTGAAAAGCTTTTTCGGCCATGTTACGGTTGACATTTATTGCCTTCTAAATGAGGTGATGGTGTATTATTTACAAAAACATGTTCAAAGATCACTTCAACAGATTATAAATTCACGGTTTGAATACCTACCTCTCAGAACCCTTTTTTTTTATGCTACATGTGTAGGACCATCTAATTTATAGCTTGCAAGAAGAAAGACAGCCTTATTCAAATCTTCAAAATTAAAATACTAGGTGCAATTTTGAAATCGAAATAATAATCTCCTGAACATTCAATGTTTGGAGAATAGAAAACATAGTGAATATGAGACAGTCAAATTGTGATGCTGTAAATTTACATTAATTTGTTAATTATTTATTTCTTCCTAGCAATAAAAGCGATTATTATTATTACTATTACCAAATATTGTGAAAAATCGACAAAAATATATTGTTGACTTATTTTATAATATGCAATGATACGTTAAAATTTATTTGATTGTCTTTGCGTAAAATATTCTACGCTAAAAAGTACAATGTCCCTTAGGGATGCTATCGATATTTCAAAATTAATTTCAAATGTTGAAGAAAAATTATAATGCTGTCTAAGAAGCCCCTCTATTGGTGAAATAATTTTAGATATAGTTCATACATGCAATACATCTATTGGTTGATATTCTATTTTTTATTGTTTTGGGGTTGGATTCTTCCTACTTTTTTGGTGGGCGTTTCTACATAATGGTTCAAATGGTTATAAAATGAATGAACTTGTGTTAAATAGTTCATAGTTCTTTAACTTTAGATCAATTTAATTTGACTTTGAAAATTATTGGAATTATAAAAAAAAATGGGTCCAATCGTTATTTTGGAAAATATTCTGTTACGTAGTGAAACTGTTCAATCCAAGGAATCTTTTGTGGCACTAGTGAATCAAGACCAACAGACTGTTAATAATTGTGAATACTCCAATGATTTGTGCACCATAAATTATGACGAGTTTCTAAAGATGACTACGCCTACAGCTGCAAAGCCTATTCAAGATTGCTACATTGATCTTACTATGACAGATGATGACCTTATGCCTGCAACATCAATCAAGATCAATAAAGAAGAGAAGAAAAGTGTGAAACGACTATCCAATGAAATTAGCCAGGTACCAATGAAGAAAAAAAAACTCATTGAACCATTAATTATTTCAAGGCCCTCGGCTTCTGGGACATATGAAGTGAAGTCCAAAACAACAATATTATCATTCCAACCAGTTCAGGAATATATAGCGAAGAAGAAAGTTAGCAAACAAAGGATCATTGATGCCAAACTAGCAGTTCATCGTTACGAAAAAATGGATATTTATATTCGTGGAAAAATCGATGAAACGCATAAAATTGAAAATAAAATAGTTTCTTTAGAGTTGGAAATCTCCAAGTTGCAAAAGGAGTCTGAGAATTTGCAAAAGGAGTCCGAGAATTTGCAAAAGGAGATTCAACTGAACCATATTCCTACCGACTGCCTTCAACAAGCTCAAATGGAGCTTCAACAATCCATAAGTGAATACGAAACAATCAGAATTGTAGAACAACAATGGCGAGAAGAACTTGATGAGGCTTTTGAGAGCGATGAATAGTGATTTTTCTGTTTTTCTATTATAAAATATATTTCTGGAATAATGTTTTGATGTGTTTTTTCTACACACTCCCTGTACATTTTTGAAATATTCGGGGATAAATAAATAAGAGGTCATATTTTTTATCGATAAATGAATTTTTAATTGCATGGAAAATTTTATTGTCATGACTAAAAAATCGAGAATCAAGGGAGTGAAAAAATCGCGAGAGTTTGCGCTAGAGCGATTTTTTCTACTTCCCTTGATTCGAGATGTTTTGTCAGAAGACAATAAAATTTGATTGCAATTTGAAATGTATTTTAAGAAGGCGTAGAAAGGCCATAGTAATTATTTTTTAGAATTCCGACTTACCAAGTCGGAATTAGTTAATTCCGATGTAATTATTTTTTATAACTCCGGACTGGGACTTAGTAAGTCAGAATTATAAAAAATAATAACGTCTGAATTATCTAATTCCGAGGTAGTAAGTCAGAATTCCGAGATACTAAGTCGGAATTAGGTAATTCTGACTTAGTAAGTCGGAGTTCCGAGATGCTAAGTCGGAATTATAAAAAATAATTACTGTGGCCCTTCTACACCTTCGTA